>BRKX01000005.1:2515000-3765000 GCA_026008535.1 Perilla frutescens
AAAAGAAACAAGGTGGGTTGCCTCCCCCAAGAGCATTTGTTTATCATCATTATGCCCGACGTTTCCTACTCATCAAGGAGAATAATTGGGCTCTTGAAGCCCTATGCAATCAATGCTTTATACTTGAAATCCTTCATAGAACGGTTTCAAGCGATGGCCATTCACCTTGAAGATTTTTCCAGAATCACAGCTCTTAATCTCGACTGCACCATGTGAAAAAAATTTGTGACAACAAAGGGCCCTAACCATTTAGAGCGCAATTTTCTAAGAAATAATTTCAGCTTGGAATGGTAAAGTAAGAGTTTTTGACCAACGGAGAAATTCTTTTTGGTGAGAACTTGATCATGAAAGCACTTTGTCTTTTCTTTATAAATCTTGGAGCTTTTGTATACATCATTTCAAATTTCTGCCAATTCTTTCAGCTGCAATTTCCTATGAGGTCCAGCTTCATCTATACTCATGTTGAGTTGCTTAACGGCTCAGAATGCCTTATGCTCAAGCTCTACTGGCAAGTGACATGGTTTACCAAAAAGCAATCGAAAGAGAGACATACCTATAGGGGTTTTGAAAGCTGTACGGTATGCCCAAAGTGCGTCATTCGGCTTCAAACTCCAGTCTTTCCTATTAGGTCTCATTGTCTTTTCAAGAATTACTTTTACCTCTCAGTTAGAAACCTCAGCTTGACCGCTCGTCTGTGGATGGTAAGCAGTAGAGGTCTGGTGGGTGATGTTGAACTTCTTGAATAATGCGCCTACCACTTTGTTGCAAAAGTGAGTACCACGATCACTGATAATGGCTCGAAGTGTGCCATATCTATCAAAGATGTGGGATTTGACAAACTTAACAACAGTATTAACATCATCTGCACGAGTAGCCTGCGCTTCAACCCACTTAGAAACATAGTCAACAGCTAGAATGATATAAACAAAATTATTAGACTTGGGAAAAGATCCCATAAAATCAATGCACCATATATCGAAAATTTCACACACAAGGATAGGAGTAAGGGGCATTTGATCTCTATGGCCTATGCTTCTAGTATTTTGACACCTTTCATAGGATTTGCAAAACATATATGAATCCCGAAAAATATTAGGCCAAAACAGCCCACTCTCCAAAACTTTCCTAGTCGTTCTTTTGGGACCAAAGTGTCCGCCACAAGCATAGAAAAGACAAAACATCAGGATAGAAGAAATTTCATGCTCATCAACACATCTCCTAATAATTTGATCAGAACAAAACTTCCACAAAAAAGGCTCATCCCATACATAATATTTGGCATCACTCTTGATTTTATCTTTCTGAGCTCTCAACAAATCACTAGGTACTTCCTTAGTCACTAAATAGTTAACTATATCGGCGTACCAGGGTGTAAAAGCTTGAATAGAGTAGAGACACTCATCTGGGAATTCATCTTTCAATGGTCGCGGTGCTTTACTCGTAGGCAACCGGCTAAGATGGTCCGCAACTAGATTTTCAGAGCCCTTCTTGTCCTTTATCTCAATGTCAAATTCTTGAAGCAAAAGAATCCAACAAATAAGTCTCGATTTAGCATCCGTTTTGGTAAACAAAAACCTGAGAGCAGAATGATCAGAAAAGACAATGACTTTTGTACCAAGCAAATAAGATCAGAACTTCTCTAGAGCAAAAACAACAGCTAAAAGTTCCTTTTCAGTGGTGGAATAATTTACTTGTGCAAGGTCAAGAGTCCTAGATGCATAATAAATAACATGATGAGTTTGACCAACCTTTTGGCCTAAAGCAGCACCGACTGCATAATTACTCGCATCACACATAATTTCAAAAGGAAGTTCCCAATTCGGTGATTGAATAATAGGTGCAGAAACGAGCATGTTTTTTAACAGATCAAAGGCATGCTTACAGGAATCATCAAAATCAAATTCTACCTCTTTTTGCAACAACTTACTCAAAGGTTGAGCAATTTTAGAGAAATTCTTGGCAAACCGTCGATAAAAACCTGCATGGCCCAGAAAAGAATGGACTTCCCTAACAGAGGTAGGGTAAGGCAATGATTTAATGACATCAATCTTAGCCTTATCGACTTCTATGCCTGTAGATGACACTATATGACCCAAAATCATTCCTTGATCAACCATAAAGTGGCATTTCTCATAATTTAAAACCAGATTGGTTTCAACACATCTTTGCAACACTTTAGTAAGATTAATCAAGCATGCATCAAACGAATCTCCATACATAGTAAAGTCATCCATAAAGACTTCATGATGTTCTCAACAAAATCAGAAAAAATGCTAACCATACACCTTTGGAATGTCACGGGAGCGTTGCACAATCCAAAGGGCATCCGCCTGCAAGTAAAAATACCAAAAGGACAGGTAAAAGTAGCTTTCTCTTGATCCTCTGGAGCAATCAGGATTTGATAAAAACCTGAATATCCATCTAGACAGCAATAGTGGGAACGACCTGCTAAGCGCTCAAGCATTTGGTCAATAAAAGGCAGAGGAAAATGGTCTTTTCTCGTTACGACATTTAATTTTCTATAATCAGAACATAGTCGCCAACCATTTTGCACTCGGGTCAGTACTAACTCACCCTCTGCATTTTCAACTATAGTAAAACCAGATTTCTTCGAAATAACTTGAACCGGACTTACCCATTTAGAGTCAGAGATTGGAAAGATAATACCTGCATCGAGAAGCTTTAGTATTTCTTTCTTTACCACTTCAGTCATTACTGGATTGAGTCTCCATTGAGGATCACGACATGGCTTACTATAGTCCTCCAACAAAATTCGGTGCATACAAGTCGATGAGCTCAGTCCCTTGATATCTACTATGGTCCAGCCAATAGCCTCTTTGTACTCTCGTATCACTCGAATCAATCTCTCCTCCTCCACTAGTTGAAGCTTGCTAGAGATTATGATGGGTAGAGTGTCATTGTCTCCTAAAAATGCATATTTGAGATGCGCAGGGAGTGGCTTCAAATCCAGCTTGGATGCCTGCACAATTAAAGGAAGAAATTTCACATGAGAAACAGACAACTCTAATTTGAAAACAGGCTGGACTGCACGCTTTAAAGCTTCCAATTCATGGACTGTAGCCTGCAGATTTTCATCTACTTCAAAGGAGCTACCAAGAACCTGTAATGCTTTGAGATCAAAGGTGTTAGTTAAAACGGTTTTCAACAAATCAGAATCAGAAATCTCAAACACCTTGTCGACCAACGGGTCAATCACATCAAGTATAAAAACACCAGAAACCTCATTAGGATATTTCTTAGCCTAAAAAATATTGAACCTAATCAGATTTCCATCAAACTCCATAGAAAGGGTACCATCATGTACATCAATCTTAGTTCTAGAGGTCTTAAGAAATGGCCTCCTTAACAAAATAGATGCAGAGTTAGAATATCCTTCTTCAGCCATATTTAACACATAAAAATCAGCAGAAAAAACTAACTCATTCACTTGCACCAACACATTCTCTAACACTCCTTCAGGATAAACATTAGACCTATCAGCAAGTTGAATAATTACACCAGTTTCTTTCAGAGGTCCAACATTCAAAGCAGAATAAATAAATAGAGACATGACATTAATGGAAGCCCCTAGATCTAGCATAGCTCTCTTAATCCTTAAATTACCAACTTTGCAAGGGATAGTAAACATACCTAGATCTTTGCATTTGGGTGGTAATTTCTTTTGAATGACTGCAGAAATATTCTCACCCATGCTTACCTTTTCATTTTCTTTCAGCTTCCTCTTATCTGGGCACAGGTCCTTTAGGAATTTTGCATATCGAGGTACCTGTTTGATAGCATTGATCAAAGGAATGTTCACCTCGACTTTTTGAAAGGTCTCAAGTATATCTTTCTCAGCTTCTTCCTTCTTTGATTTGTTAAGCCGAGATGGAAACGGTGGCTTAACTATATAGGCCTCAGGCTGCCTATCTCTCCTGGATGAACTAGGATTATCATCTGGAGGTGCCACTTCAGCCTCTTTCTTAACTTCTCTTCTGGCCAACTTCTTCTTTTCACTGTCTGGCTCGGCAAATTCTTTCCCACTCCTCAAGGTGATTGCATTTGCATTCTGCCTAGGGTTAACCATAGTATGAGATGGCAGTTTTCCTTGAGACTCCAATTGACTCACCGATGAAGCAATCCGAGATACTTGATCATGCAGCTCCTGAATACTCACCTTAGTTTTAGAAGTAAGTTGATCCATTTTAGTAGCAATTTACTGAATGTTTGCATCTGTCTTTATGACAAATTGCTGAAAAAAGGATCCAAGCGCTTTAATGGAGTTATCGGCGAAACTGCTCTCTGGTGGAGCTGTCTGCTTCGGCTGGTACTGTTGGAATTGAGGTTTGTTACCATATCTGAGATTTGGGTGATCACGCCATCTAGGATTATAGGTATTCGAATATGGATCGTGGGTCCTATGTGGTGGACCTGGAAAACCTCCTGCGGTATTCACCTGCTCACCCGTGTCTTCTTGAAGAGTAGGACATGCATTAGTAGGGTGAGTGGATGCTAGACAAATTCCACATGCTCTAGCCTATTGCAGATCTCTCGTGGCCATCTGCTTCACTAGAGATGTTAACTCAGATAGCTGACTTTTGATAGAAGAAGATCCAACTTCATTTACTCTTCGGATGTGAGTCTCCTGTCTGCGGCCATACTGTTGTGATGCTTCCGCCATATCTGAGATGATTTTTCTAATCTGTGTAGGTGTCTTCTCACTAATAGTACCTCCACATGATGTATCTATCCACTTTCTCTCAGCCGGCAACAGTCCTTCGTACAAGTAGTGGACTAGTAATAGCTCAGAAATCCCATGTTGCGGACAGCTGGCACACAACCCCTTGAACCTCTCCCAATACTCGTGGAGGGTTTCTGAATCCTTCTGTCTGACCCCGATAATCTCTTTTCTAAGTGAGGTAGCTCTAGTAGTCGGGAAGAATCTCTCCAAGAACAGTCTCCCCATCTCTTCCCAAGTTGTTACTGTGTTAGAAGGTAAATACAGCAACCAATCTTTGGCTCGATCTTCCAAAGAAAATGGGAAAGCTCTTAGCTTGATTTGATCCTCTGTGACTCCTTTTGGTTTCATCGTGCTACACACCACGTGAAATTTTTTCAGATGCTTGTGTGGATCTTCATTCTCAAGACCATGAAACTTTGGGAGCAAGTGTATAAGACCAAACTTCAACTCAAAATCGACATCCATCTTCGGGTAATCAATGCATAGCGGAGGTTGATTCACATCTTGAACGGCTAACTCCCAAAGATTTCTTTCTCTGTTGTTTGCCATTCTGTCTACTTCGACTTCCTCAGCACTAGACTGTTCTGACAACTCATCCTCCGAGCTCGAACTCGACGGTGATTTGGGAGGCTGCTGCTTTCTCAATTTAGTTTCTTTTCTCAGCCTCCTAGCAGTCTTCTCAATTTCCGGATCATACAACAATTCACCTGTTGGGACAAATGACATAAATTAGACAAACAAGAATAAATTTACCTTGACACCAGTCCCCGGCAATGGCGCTAAAATTTGATGGGTGTCAAAACCAACAAAAATAAACCTGCTTTTTAAAATCAAATAAATTAAGATAATAGCGAGCAGGGTCGATCCACAGAGACTGGCAAATTAAGATACTCGAAATTCCTCAACAACTTTGCTTTCAAAATGATAGTTTTGGCCTTCTTTCCTACAAAAAACCTTTATTCCCTTGCAAAACTCAAAAGATCATCAAATTCAAATAAACACACGACAAAGCTAAATAAAGTACGGGAAAATCACCTAAAAATAGGTGCAAAAATACAACTTATCAAGAACTAACTGTGTGTTTTCTCCTCTTTGTCTATGATGAAATTCCTCCGGTTCTCTATTGACTTCAACACACCACTATGAGCCACAAGGTGGAGATTGTTGTGATTTTGTGGCCCATTTCTGGTATGGCCCAATGATTTTTCTACTTGGGCTCTTTTAACTAGGCCCACTCCCATCTACCCTAATGGTGCCCTCTTAATCCCCAATTTGGAGTGGCTTTCAGTGGAACACGATCGAGACTCACACTAATGCTTAGTTGTTCCCTGCTCTTCGTGAGCCACTCTTTGTGAGCTGTTTCTCTTTGTTCTTCGTGAGATGCCATTGATAGAGCTCTGTGCTCTCATCTTCTTCATGTGTACTCCAATAGCCTCTCTGTGAGACTGCCTCCTTCATGGTTGGTGAGTAGCCAGAGCTTTGGTCGGAGAATTTCCTAAATTCATTCGTGTTTAGGGTGGAGGTGAGTGGTCCATTGGTTTTCTGAGCGACCTCCGTGGTCTTCTCCATTGTTGCTGCTCATGTGGTGTGGCAGTGACACACTGGAACCGGGCTCAAGGATAATCTGAGCCATCTCTTGTTCAACACTTGAGTGTCGTACGATGAAGACCGTGTCGGCGAAGGAGAACAGTGTATTTCTGGCGAGGATGATTCCCAACAGAAATGGAAGACCAAACAGAGTTAACTTAAAAATCTAAAATCATGAAGATAGAGTTTGCAACAAGAGGTTTACCACGATATAAAAGTTTTAACAGTTCAAAGATCGGATTAATCACATATCAACGCAAAGACGGCGACAGAGTGAAGAACGAAGTTGAGGAACTTACCTTTTTTCTTCTTCTCTTTTCCCTTTCATTTTTTTTTCAAGCTTACCAAACTAATCTAAAAAAATATTTATATACCTATATCTATCACTATACGCGTGTACCATAAGTACACCTACACTTTCCAAATGAATTCCAAGTGACTGGAGTTGATTGGTGGATATATAGATATATCTTCCATAATAATTTTTAAATAGCTAGCTGCTTCTCTTATTTTCATCCAAATGGCTTATAAATAGTTCATACCTATCATAATAGAATGGTAATATATAAGCTCGTACCGGAAGTGGATCACAAAATAGAATTGTTGAACTTGAATTGGCCTAAATAATTTGGTTAATTGGACTTCAATTTATAATGGTGGCCTTGTAGGAATAAATTGAGTTCAAATTGCCACACGAAATAAATTTTATTGATGAGTCAAATAAAATTTAGATTGAATGATCTTAATATAAAAACGATCCCAATAATATATATTTGGGCAAAGGTTCATTTTGATCCTATAACTATTTGTGTAGGAGCGCTTTGATCCCTATTTTTATTTTTGGTTCAAAATGATCCTATAACTATTTTAAAGGTTTAATTTGGTCCCTATTTTTATCCTCCAACTATTTTAACACACATTTTTCTCACATAATTAGATTATTTCACACATTACCACATACTTTTTACACACATATGGATTGACCACGAAATTTTCACCATTTTCACTAAGAATTCTCATATGGATTGAACATGAAATTTTCTCCATTTTCACAAAGAATCCTCCACTATTTTATGTTTGAATAGAAAATTCTTAATTATTTTATTTAGCATAACGTAAATAATTATTTTTGTATGTTTTTTAGTTGTTTTTTTATTTTATCATATAATAATGATTCATATTACTCAGATAATTTCATTTATTTCATGTAAAAAGTGTGCGTTAGTGTATGAAATAATCTATGTATCTAAATATTATTAATAAAAAATAACTAAAAACATACAAAAATAATTATTTATGTTATGCTAAATAAAATAATTAAGATTTTTCAATACAAACATAAAATAGTAGATGATTCTTTGTGAAAATGGAGAAAATTTCATGTTCAATCCATATGAGGAATCTTTGAGAAAATGGTGGAAATTTCGTGTTCAATCCATATGTGTGTAAAAAGTGTGTGTTAATGTGTGAAATAATCTAATTATTTGAGAAAAGTGTGTGTTAAAATAGTTGGAGGATCAAAATAGGGACCTAATTAAACCTTCAAAATAGTTATAGGATCATTTTGAACAAAAAAGATAAATAGGGATCAAAGCGCTCCTACACAAATAGTTATAGGATCAAAATAAACTTTTGCCCTATATATTTTTATAATATAAATCTAATTTTAACTTATATGTTCAACCAAGGTCGAGACATTACTTGACCTTATGACATGTCTAAGACTCCTAATTAAACTAGCTTAATAATTTGAATTCTAATTTCATGAAATTTCTAGCTATAAAATAAATTTAAATACTATATTTTTCCGGGGTGTTACAGATATGGATATTCAATTAAATCAGTGTCGTCCTCCAGCATAAATGGTTGTTGTTAGAGCTCTTGTGCCCACTATTTCATTGGGTGATTTAGCTTCACCTACAATTAATAATCAGATACTTTTACGTTAAATTAAATCAGTGTCATCCTCCAGCATAAATGGTTGTTGTTGGAGCTCTTGTGCCCACTATTCCATTGGGTGATTGATAAACTCGGATTTTGCATGCGTTCGGATGTACTTTGTATGTATTTTTGGAGTCAAATGCATGTGTTTGTGATTGTTCTGAATTGTTTTATGTTATGTGGGTTCAATCATGGGTTTATCAAGTTTTGAAAAGGAAATTGGCCTAATTTGGACGTGTTTTGGAGTGTACGTGGTTGCCGGGCGGAAGGAGTGATTGAGTTGAGACCGGGAAGGCGAGAAAAGGCCGAAAAAACAACATTTCAAGAGATGCACTGCGGCACGGACCATGCCGTCGCACGGCACGGCCCGTGCCCCGAACCCCCGAAGGCCGTACTCCCTGGATCAATGGCACGGACCGTGCCGTCGCACGGCACGGACCGTGCCCTGAGCCGAAACCTGGCGACGCGAATTGTCCAACGGCACGGACCGTGCCGTCGCACGGCACGGCCCGTGCCACGTTATTTCGGATTTTTAGAAATTTCCTTTTGCGGATCGGTTTTTCCCAAACTATTTAAGACCTCTTCTTGGGCGAATTTTGTACGATTTTTCACCCTATTATTGAAGAAAGAAGAGCACGGAGAAGAGGAAGAACACGAAGAACAAAGACAATCCATCCGGCATAAGTTGTTTATGTTATTTTTATTTTAATTTCAACTATGAGTTGTATGATTTCTACCGTATTTTATCTAGATTTTTATTTTGCCATGGACGGCTAAACGTTTATTAATTCTAGGGTTTGCAATTGAATGTTGAAACTATGCAATTAATTTAATCTTGTTATTTTTCCCTTTCAATTATTGTGTTCAAATATTAATGTGCTTATCTCTCATGCATAGATTAGTGGCCATAATTTATGTATGTTAGCTAATTAATTTGAGACCTGGCGGAGAGAATTAATTAGTGGATTGAATGAATAATTTGATGCATGTTCTGAGGAATCTGTAGGAGAATTAACTGACGATTTAAGGAGTTAATAATTTGTCTAGAGACGAAAGTAATAGGCATTTTATTGATCTACTACTACCTTGAGACCTGGCGGAGATAGGTAGTTATATTTCTGTTTCTCCCCTTTAATCGAATTAAATTGGGAATTATTCGGATTGAATTACTGTATAGCGGATACATTTGATGTGCATTCCCTAGGATTAATACCTTGTTAATTATCTGAATTTGTTGAGTTATTTTGTTTACATCAGTCGAGTGTTTAATTTTGATTCTTCTGTTTATTTGCCATTTAATTTGGTGTCTTAGAAACCCGAGAAATAGGTCACCTGGATAATAGTGAATTGTTAGCTTAGTACTAAGTTTGGTCAAGCATTCAGTCCCTGTGGATACGATATTCGGTTCACCAGTTATATTGCAGTGTCCTGTGTTAGTTGCAGTATAGTGCATAATAATTTAGTGCATCAACTTTTTGGTGCCGTTGCCGAGGACTGATTTTGATTTTGATTTATTCTGATATTATTACTGACAATAATCCATTACTTCAGGTAGTTTATGAAAACAAGGTCTACACAGCCACACGTAGATCCTGTGCCCAATTCCCCTGATCGAGCTCATAGACAGAGGAATAAGGAACGCAGACAGTAAGAAATCGAAATGGCGGCCAATAATGAGAATGTGGATGTTGAAGCATTGGTTAGAAGGCTCCGAGAGATGGAGCAGAGATTGGCTCACCAAGTGGTACCCGAGCACGGAGCAGCACCTCTAAACCAGCTGTATCGGGCACCAACTGACAGATACTTGGGCGTCGGATGGGGTGGCGGCATCGCCACCAACAACTTTGAGCTCCGTCCCGCATTGATCAACATGGTGGCTGCAGAGCAATTCAGTGGACGAGCTACAGAAAATCTAAATGCTCATCTGGATGCATTTTTGGATATCTGCGACACTATCAAGATGAACGGTGTCAGTGACGACATCATTCGCATGCGGATGTTTGTTTTCTCTCTGAGGGATCGAGCCAAGGAGTGGTTCAAGAGTTTGGACAAGGCATCCATCACCACCTGGGATCAGATGTGCCAGGCTTTTCTGGCTAAGTACTTTCCTCCATCGAAAGCTCAGAAAATAATTGCTGAGATTACTCATTTTTCACAGATGGGGGATGAGTCAATTTATGAAGCATGGGAGAGGTACAGAGACTTGCTGCGATCTTGCCCACAACACGGATTCAGCACCGATCAACAAATCACTCACTTCTACAGTGGTTTGACTAACAATACCAAGCGATTTGTGGACGCCTCAGCTGGAGGTTGTCTGGTGAATAGAACTGCAGCTGAAGCGCTAAGAATCATAGAAGAGATGGCAGCTACTAGCTATCAGTGGCCAATGGAGAGACGACAAACCAGGCCAGCCGCTGCAGTATCTGATTCTGGGATGGATGATCTGAGAGCTGAGATTGAAGAACTAAAGAAGCAAGTTCTGGAGGAGCGCCGCGCACACATGGATGTGAATGCAGTACAACAGCAAGGCTCTGAATCTTCTGCCGTAGAAGGTGTGAATTTTGTCAACCAGAGGAATTACAACAGTGGAAACTACAACAGAGGCCAGCAAGGATTCCAGAGCAACAACATGGCGTATCATCCAAGCAATAGGAATCACCCAAATTTTTCCTATGCTAACCCCAACAACGCCTTGCAACCTCCGGGTTTTGCTGCTCCCACTGCAGGTCCTTCTGAGCCAAAGAAGCCTTCACTCGAAGAGATGATGGGACAGTTGATAGCAAATCAGAACAGCTTCATTGGAGCCACGGGAACGAAGATTACTCAGATCGAGGGAACTGTGAGTGCTCTGTCAAAGCAGTTGAATATGCTAGAGGTTCAAGTTGGTCAAATGGCGAATAATTCATCCACTCAGCACAAGCCAGGCCAGTTTCCAAGTCAATCTGTGATCAACCCAAATGATCAATGCAATGCTATTCAGCTGAGGAGTGGAACTGAGTACACAAATCATAAGCATCTACTGAAGGATGATGGAGAGGATGATGTGATCGAGATAGTCGATGATGAAGCAGTTCCAGCTACAGAGATTCCGCCTACTCCTGCACCAAAAGTGGTGCCTGCCACTACTGCAGCCCAGACGATGGCTACCAATGCGACCGCTCCGTTTCCAACTCGGCTAGCTAAGGCCAAGACTGAGCAGAAGATGGAGAAATTCATGGAGATCTTCAAAAAGGTAAACATCAACATTCCTTTATTAGATGCTTTACGAGATATGCCTGGTTATGCAAAATTCTTGAAGGATGCCGTTTCTAAGAAGAAAAAGTTGGAAAAATTTGAGACTGTGAATTTATCTGAGGAATGTAGTGCAGTCTTGCAACGGAAGTTGCCTCTGAAGCAAAAGGATCCGAGTAGTTTTACTATTGCCTGTGTGATTGGAGAACGCACTTTTGGTAAAATGTTGTGTGATTTGGGGGCTAGCATCAATCTGATGCCCCTGTCAATTTTCAAGAGATTGGAAATTGGTGATATCAAGCCAACTTCCATTGCACTGCAAATGGCAGACATATCAGTCACCTATCCTCGATGGGTAGTGGAAGACGTGTTGGTGAAAGTAGAGGATTTCATTTTTCCTGCAGATTTTGTGGTCCTCGACATGCCGGAAGACAAGAATATCCCATTGATTCTTGGTAGACCGTTTCTAGCTACAGGCCGTGCTCTGATTGATGTGCAAGACGGTCAGCTGACATTCCGGATGAACAATAAGAAGATTACTTTCTCTCTGTATGATGCTATGAAGAGGCCACACGAGAGTGCATTGGATGACTGTGAAGTGATCGAGTTAGTGAAGGCCGGTACCAAGGTGCCAGTCGCGTTGGAAGACCCTCTGCAGCACTGTATCCAGCACTCTATTTATTCTATTGACTCATATACTTCTCTTGATGTTGCATGTGATGAAATTTTGGAATATCTTGCTGTTTTAGATTCTATGCAGGCTCTCCCGTTGGAACCAGTCCAATACCTGGATATTCGAGATCCACCGCTTGAAAGCATTGAAAGTTTTGAGGCCCCTGTAGCCAAATCGGCACCTCCGCCACCTGTTTTGGAGATGAAGCCACTCCCGGATCATCTGAGGTATGCCTTTTTAGGTGAGAATGACACTTATCCTGTGATTGTTTCTGCTTTTCTTTCTGATTTGGAGTTGGATAAGTTGTTGAGAGTACTGAGAAAATACAAGTCTGCGATAGGTTGGCAAATTTCTGACATAAAGGGGATTAGCCCGTCTATTTGTATGCATCGTATTTTACTTGAGTAGGATTACAAGCCGAAAGTGCAAGCACAACGGAGGTTGAATCCGGTGATGCAAGAGGTGGTGAGAAAAGAAGTTTTGAAACTTCTAGATGCCGGGATGATTTATGCCATATCTGACAGTGAGTGGGTGAGCCCGACTCAATGTGTTGCAAAGAAAGAAGGCATGACGGTTGTGAAGGATGAGAGGAACGAGTTGATTGCTATGCGGCTAGTGACGAGATGGCGTGTCTGCATAGACTATCGTGCTTTGAATGCGGCCACTCGTAAGGATCACTTTCCCCTTCCTTTCATTGACCAAATGTTGGATAGACTTGCAGGGTAGGAGTATTACTGCTTCTTGGATGGCTATTCGGGTTATAATCAAATTATGATTGCCTCGGAAGACCAACACAAGTCGGCGTTTACTTGCCCCTATGGTGTTTTTGCATATCGACGTGTGCCGTTTGGTCTATGCAATGCTCCAGCTACTTTTCAGAGGTGCATGATGGCCATTTTTCATGGTTTCATCGAAAAAATTATGGAGGTATTTATGGACGACTTCTCTGTTTTTGGTTCCTCCTTTGATAATTGTTTGGGGAATTTGTCTCAAGTTTTGCAGCGTTGTGAGGAGACAAATCTAGTGTTGAATTGGGAGAAGTGCCATTTTATGGTACGTGAAGGTGTGGTGCTTGGCCACAAAGTCTCTGCTGCTGGCCTCGAGGTCAATCGAGCCAAAGTTGTAGCTATTGAGAAGCTACCTCCTCCTACCTCTGTGAAGGCGGTTCGTAGTTTCCTTGGCCATGCTGGATTTTACCGGAGATTCATCAAGGATTTTTCAAAAATCTCCAAGCCTCTGTGTTCTCTGTTGGAGAAGGATGTGAAGTTTGATTTTGATGATGAGTGCATGGAAGCATTTGAGAAATTAAAGTTGACTCTGGTAAGTGCTCCAATTTTAATTCAACCTATTTGGACTGAACCTTTTGTTTTGATGTGTGATGCCAGTGATCTTGCTGTTGGAGCGGTGTTGGGACAAAAGAGGGATAAATTCTTCCGAGTCATTCACTATGCCAGCAAGACCCTCGACTATGCCCAGCAAAATTACACCACCACCGAAAAGGAGTTGCTAGCAGTAGTGTATGCTTTTGACAAATTTCGGGCTTACTTGATTGGGGTGCAAACCATTGTCTACACCGACCATGCCGCTATCCGGTATTTGTTTGCCAAGAAGGATGCCAAGCCAAGATTGATTCGATGGATTCTGTTGCTCCAAGAGTTTGACATGGAGATCAAGGATCGAAAGGGTTGTGAGAATGCTGTGGCGGACCATCTGTCCCGTTTGGAGAAACCAGTGGAAGGCGAGGATCCAAAGTTGCTCATCAATGAGAGCTTTCCGGATGAGCAAGTGCTAGAAGTGAAGGCCGTTGATAAAACTCCGTGGTATGCGGACATTGTGAATTACATAGTAATTCGTGTCATACCTAAGGATCTCAGTTCCTACCAGCGCAAGAAATTCCTCCATGATGTGCAATTCTACTATTGGGAGGAGCCCATTCTGTACAAGCGATGCGCGGATGCGGTGATTCGGAGATGTGTTCGAGAAGATGAAATTAATGCTATCATAGAGCAATGCCACAGTTCGCCCAGTGGAGGCCATTTCGCAGCCAATAGAACCGCCATGAAAATCCAACAAAGCAGATTCTATTGGCCGCATATTTACCGAGATTGCCATGCATTTATCTCCAAGTGCGATCGATGCCAACGGGTTGGCAACATTACCAAGAGGGATGAGATGCCGCAGAAGGCGATGATGGTTGTGGAGCTTTTTGATGTGTGGTGGATAGATTTTATGGGACCATTCCCTAAATCTCGAGGATTCCTCTACAGTTTGCTTGCTGTGGAGTATGTGTCTCGTTGGGTGGAAGCCGTTCCTACTACCACCAATGACTCCAAGGTGGTGTTGAAGTTTTTGAGAAAAAATATTTTAACTCGGTTCGGAGCCCCGAGAGCTTTGCTTAGTGATGGGGGGTCGCACTTCAACAATAAGTGGCTTGGAAGTTTGCTAGCTAAATATGGTGTGAAGCACAAAGTCACGTCTCCTTATCACCCTCAAGCAAACGGACAAGCCGAGTTGGCCAATCGAGAAATCAAGCAAATTCTCGAGAAGACTGTGGTGCATAGAAAGGATTGGGCGGATCGCCTTGATGATGCTCTGTGGGCCTATCGTACGGCATATAAAGCTCCAATTGGTATGTCCCCTTACCAGCTTGTTTTTGGTAAATCCTGTCATTTACCCGTAGAAATTGAGCATAAGGCGTATTGGGCTGTGAGAAAAATCAATTTTGAGTTCCAAGGAGCTGGAGTTGAGAGAGCTCATCAATTTTTGGAGTTGGAAGAATGGAGAAACGAAGCTTTTGAAAATTCGTGCATCTATAAGGAGAGGGCCAGCAAATTCCATGACCGTGTCATCAAGCAAAAGGAGTTCGCCCCTGGAGATGAAGTTTTGGTTTATGATTCAAGATTGAGATTGTTTCCGGGCAAACTTAAATCTAGGTGGACGGGTCCATTTGTGGTGTACAAGACAAGTTGGAATGGTACTTGTGATTTATTGCGTGCCGATGGAAGCACATTTGCAGTCAATGGACACCGCCTCAAACACTACTTCCGGCACCCAACTGAAGAAAGAGATTTACGGGTCACACTTCTCAATGATCCATGAGCATCCATGAGGTATCGTCTAGCTAAAGACGTTAAATGAAGCACTTGGTGGGAGGTAACCCACCGTTTTTAGTTTTCTTTTCAGTTTTGTTTTTGTTTTGTTTTGTTTTCCTTTTTCTTTTAGTTTTTTTCGTGTGTTGGTTGCTTTTTCCGTTTGTTTTTTTATTTTTATTTATTGTCTTTTCGGCAAAAAAAAAAAGTATTTCGGCACGGCCCGTGCCCCGAAACAAAAAAAGTCCGAACCCCCTGTATGAATGGCACGGACCGTGCCGTGTGACGGCACGGCCCGTGCCGCAGTGCACGCCCAGCCCACATCAGTTTTAATTCAGGTTCGTCTCTCTCTTCCTCTCTCACTTTCACACACGAGCATATACGAAAATTTTCCCCCAAATTAGACTCTTTTCCTCTCCCACTCCCCTAGAGCTAAATTCCTTGCCCCCCCCCCACATCTCCATCTTCTACTTTTGCCTTGGATTCTCTCTCCCCTCTTTCCAATTGAGGATTTTGAAAGAAAAATTGGGATTTGCCCCAAATTGTGCCCTAGGTCGGATTTTGGTAAATTTCGCCCCGAAGGTACGAAATTTCTTACTCTCTCCATCTTTCTCGTTGTTTGGTGTTGTTGGAAGATGATGGGTATGCTTGGAATGGCCTAATTTTGTGGTTTGGATTGGATTCCTCTTTGATGCATTTTATCGAACATGTGGTATGCATGGGGTTTTGAGTGAAATTGATGGTTTTCTTTTGTTCTAAGGCTTTTCATGCTTTCAATTATCCTTCGTGGGCTTGGTGTTGTTATTGTGAGGCGATTGTGGGGGGGTGAATGGTTGATTTTGGGGTGCAATTTGTTTATTTTTTATTACTATGGGAGTGTTTGGGGGGTGAATTTGAGTTTGACTTGATTTTGAGTGCATGTTGGTGGCATTGGATAGGATAATTCTCCCTTTGCAATTGTTACAATGTGTACATGTTGTTGCGACCTATCGGGATGAGACTTTGTTTTTTGTTTCTATCGTGAGCTTATTTTTGATCGTTTTTAGGTACCATTTTTCTCTCATGGCACCAAGAGTTGCTCGTGGTCGACGTGGAGGACGGGGAGCGGCCCCCGAGAACCCTAATGACTCCCTCAATTTTGGGGTCGTTTTGAATGATTTTGAGCATCGTGACCGTTGGGACCGGCTTGTGCAATTGGAGTGCCTCCCCTCGCGTTACCCGGACACTACCGTGCTTCGCGCTCTCGGATTGAATGATGACTTTTGGAACCTTTGCCAGTGGGGCGGGGTTAGCTATGTGTTGGAAGGCCAATGGCCTTCCTATCGAAGAATGATGTTGGAATTTTTGAGCACTGTCTCGTGTCAGAAACGGAGAGGAGCCCGATACCCGTCTAGCATTTCCTTTCAGCTGGACAATCGTCCGTTCACCATTTCTTTGGAGGACTTGAATGAAATTTTTCACAATGAGTGTGGAAGTCCTATCGAGTATGCTTGGGAAGATGACGCCTTTTGGAAGGCGATCACAAGGGTGAATGAGGCTGACCCTGGATCTCGCTTCCGGCCTCGCACGGCCAAGGCCTCCATGATCCGCAACCCCGTCTTTCGCTTCCTGCAGAGAGTGTGTGCCAATGCTCTTTTTGCATGATATGATAGCGGCACTGTCCAAAGCCGCGAGATCTTCTACCTATGGAGTGCTCTGAAGCGGCAAAACTTCAATCTGGGGGCCCACATAGCGGCACACTTGAACCACGCGGCCGCCAAGAAGAGCGGTGTTCTTATCTGTGGCGGCATTATCACTCCAATTGCGGAGTATTGCGGGGTTGACTTCACGGATTGGGAGGTGCTTCCTGGAAATATGGTGATGTCTGCAGAGACGTTGATTAACATGGATGTTATACGCGTAGATCGGGCTGGAAGGTGCTTCTTCACTCAAAAGTCGGCCGGCCATTTTCCCTTGCCCAATCGTCATCTGATGAGAGTTTCTGACTGGCGCCACTCCGAAAATTGGAGTATGTCTTCACCGGCCCATCAGGCCGCCATGGCCGCCAATCAGCCAGTGTTGCCCTTCCGCGCACGAGTGGTCGAATTAGCGGAAGAGGAGGATGATGACGAGGAAGAGGAGGCCGAGCAGTCTGCTGGGGATGATGTCGGAGCAAGCACCGGGGGTGCGGACTCGCAGGTGGACACTGATGCTCCCTCTAGTTCCCGAGTTGGAGGACGTCGTCGAGCTCGCCCCCGCTCAGCTGAGGAGCGCTTGGATGATGTGGAAGGCCGTCTCTCCTCGGTTGAGTCGGAGATGCAAGGACTGCGGGGCGAGTTCACCCACATGAACGCGCGGATGTAGCTACAATGCTACAAATGATGCAGCAGTGGGGGTTAGCGATTCAAGGTTTTCCCGTCTGTTTCTTCAAACTTATGCTCGTTCGAGAATAAGTTTGGGGGGGTGGATGGACGTCATGCCTTGAATCCCTGTTCTAAGGATTTCTTTTATCGCTTTGTGCATTTAGTTAGTTCACTTGCATTAGTTAGGAGTTTAGTTAGTAAGCACGTTTATTGTTTTTTGTATGATGCCGGGTGTATGATGGATTGGATTTTTCTCATGCTTTGTATTGTGATGAATGATGATTGCCGATGATAAATGTTGGATTTGTTGATATTAATTGTCTTTGTTGAGTGTACTATGAGCATGATAGGTGCAATTGCGATGAATTACTTGATTGTCTTGACCTGTGACGGTCCTGTGAGCTTTTGAGCCTTATTTTCATTTTCTTGTGTGTGAACGCTGGATTATTGATTGAATGTCTAGAACTTGCCTCTTGTCTGCTCAAGTTTAGCAGAATGTTGTGGGATTTTGAGAGGATTTAAGGCCGTTTTTTATTAACCCTCTTCTTATCCTTTACATTCTTGGCCAAAACATGTTGAATATCCGTTGTAAGCCCCGTTGAGCTTTTGCCATTTTCTTGTTAGCCAATATGATTTCATCTTGTTGTCAATTGTTTTTGTTCACTCAGACTTGTTGGGTGGTAGAAAAATTGAGGAGGGATGAATTATTTTGGTGGATTTTGGGAAGAATAAATTGATGGAGTGTGGAGTGTGAAAAGGTTATGAAGTTGGAATTTTCATGGGATTTTCATATGGCACTTAGAAAAAATAAAACAAGATTCAATAAAAGAAAAGTTGATGAAAAAGAAAAAAAAAAAAAAAAATGTAGCTAAGTGGCCATAAACATAATTTGGTGATGTTTTAAATTGCATGGTGTTGGAAAAGGAGGAAGAGAACTAGACAAAGTCTAGTTCTACTGTGTTGGTATTGGGAGTCGAGTGTTAAGTGAGGAAGTAGTGAGTGCAATCTCGCTCAATGTGTCCGATTTAGTCACTTGGCCTATATTTTCCCTACCTTGTCCAAAGAGCCTACATTACAACCCGATTATGAAGTCCTTTTTGATCTTAATTCCACATTGCATTGCATGTAAAGGCGAGATAAGATAATGGGGCAAGCTTATGGTTAATTCTTCAATATGTCCAGTTTTGAGTGCTTATATTTTACTATCCTATACACTTGAGAGTGAGTGATACACGAACCCGGTGAGTTCGTTGGTTCAAGGCTAAAGACAAGATAGTAGTCGTGTTGTGCAATAATATTTTTGCTCATTGTGTTCTTGATTTTGATAATTGATATTCGTGGTGTCTGAGGCAATGAATTGTCAAAGATCCTTTCTATGCTTGAGTTTAATTCTTTCTTTTATTTGTTCGAGGACGACCAATGGATAAGTTTGGGGGAGTTGATAAACTCGGATTTTGCATGCATTCAGATGTACTTTGTATGTATTTTTGGAGTCGAATGCATGTGTTTGTGATTATTTTGAATTGTTTTATGTTGTGTGGGTTCAATCACGGGTTTATCAAGTTTTGACAGGAAATTGGCCTAATTTGGACGTGTTTTGGAGTGTACATGGTTGCCGGGCGGAAGGAGTGATTGAGTTGAGACCGGGAAGGCGAGAAAAGGCCGAAAAAACAACATTTCAAGAGATGCACTGCGGCACGGACCGTGCCGTCGCACGGCACGGCCCGTGCCCCGAACCCCCGAAGGCCGTACTCCCTGGATCAATGGCACGGACCGTGCCGTCGCACGGCACGGACCGTGCCCCGAGCCGGAACTTGGCGACGCGAATTTTCCAACGGCACGGACCGTGCCACGTTATTTCGGATTTTTAGAAATTTCCTTTTGCGGATCGGTTTTTCCCAAACTATTTAAGACCTCTTCTTGGGCGAATTTTGTACGATTTTTCACCCTATTATTGAAGAAAGAAGAGCACGGAGAAGAGGAAGAACACGAAGAACAAAGACAATCCATCCGGCATAAGTTGTTTATGTTATTTTTATTTTTATTTCGACTATGAGTTGTATGATTTCTACCGTATTTTATCTAGATTTTTATTTTGCCATGGACGGCTAAACGTTTATTAATTCTAGGGTTTGCAATTGAATGTTGAAACTATGCAATTAATTTAATCTTGTTATTTTTCCCTTTCGATTATTGTGTTCAAATATTCATGTGCTTATCTCTCATGCATAGATTAGTGGCCATAATTTATGTATGTTAGCTAATTAATTTGAGACCTGGCGGAGAGAATTAATTAGTGGATTGAATGAATAATTTGATGCATGTTCTGAGGAACCTGTAGGAGAATTAACTGACGATTTAAGGAGTTAATAATTTGTCTAGAGACGAAAGTAATAGGCATTTTGTTGATCTACTACTACCTTGAGACCTGGCGGAGATAGGTAGTTATATTTCTGTTTCTCCCCTTTAATCGAATTAAATTGGGAATTATTCGGATTGAATTACTGTATAGCGGATACATTTGATGTGCATTCCCTAGGATTAATACCTTGTTAATTATCTGAATTTGTTGAGTTATTTTGTTTACATCAGTCGAGTGTTTAATTTTGATTCTTCTGTTTATTTGTCATTTAATTTGGTGTCTTAGAAACCCGAGAAATAGGTCACCTGGATAATAGTGAATTGTTAGCTTAGTACTCAGTTTGGTCAAGCATTCAGTCCTTGTGGATACGATATTGCAGTGTCCTGTGTTAATTGCAGTATAGTGCATAATAATTTAGTGCATCAGTGATTTAGCTTCACCTACAATTAATAATCAGAGACTTTGTAATGCCCCAACTTCCCCTATTGGGCCAAGTTGCATTTTATTTATTTTATTCATAAGCCCATGCTAGAAATGTTAGCTTTTTTTGTGCAAGGCCCAATTAGTGGGCTTTTTAGCCCATGATCGATCTTAATTATTTTTTGACACTTTCTCTTATTGAAACAAGTTGAGTGAAAATGCTAAGTGATAGTACTCGTCGATACGAACTTATAGAACTTGATATCATTAAACTAGGAGGATGACTGGTATGTAGAAATGGAATCAAGTGGGAATGGAATGAACTTAGTGATGGAATGGCGATGGGAATGGAATGGAATGACTATTGTCATTCTTTTGGCTGGTATCACAAGTAATAAGATAGGAATGAAACTTATATTTTTGAATTGATTTTATTATAACATATTGAATTAATTAAAATACACGAATTGGTTTATTTAGTTCTTAATAACAAATTACTCTTCTTTCAAAGATAATTATATGTTAATAACATATTGTTGAATATTATGCGATTTTTTTTACTCCATTAACATTATTGAAACAATTGAGTATACTTTTAATAAGTATTTCTCTAATGATTATAGGGCTTGTATGTTTTATGTAATCCTATAATATCATTAGTACTTTTGTGAAATATTACAAAATTTTATGAATCATTAATAAATTATTAATGAGTTTTTTTAAAAAAAATCACAAATTTGTATTTTAATAAAATATTTTATAAAAATATGAGATTTCACTTGTCAATACAAAAAAATAAAATATAGTTTTGTAAAATAAAAAATAAAATTTATTTTGATAATCGAGAATACATAATACCATGGAAGTGAGAGTAATGGTTAATTCTATATTCATGGTAATGTGATTACTTCGGGAATGACCATTCCCAATTGAAAAAAGCGTACCAGCCATAGGAATGGGAATGGACGTGGGAATATGATTCCATTCCCATTCCAGTCCATCATACCAACCATGCCCTAGAGTCTAATTGATCACTATATGATTTATTTTGGAGACATCTATTCTAGTTGTGTGTGTAGGTCAAATAGTCATCTTTGAGAGTCTAGGATTTAGAGTGACTTGTTGTAATCTATCTATGTGTTTAGATATGTTTGTTTGAGAGATTATTCAAGTGAGTGAAACTAGGATAGTCCTCTGTATGTTTTATGCAGTGTTGTCAAGGGAGTGAATCGAGACAACATCAGCATTGTTATTATTTATCACTTGTGATAGTGAATTTCACCTTGAGGCAATCACACATCGTAAAGAGTGTGATTTAAAATTTATCATGTGCAAAGTTCTGTTTATGTTTTTGCTGCATGTTGAAGGCATTGTGGTAACACTAACTTAAACATTTCTTTTAACTTTGCTATTTACATCTGAAATTCACATTGTTTTAGGCAACAAATTCTAAGAGTATTGTTGAAAAAACATCAGTGATTTGATAAGATAATAAGATGGGGAGAATTATATTTCTAAAAAAAAAGATGATTGAGTAATCTATCAATTCAGTATCTGAAAAATGATAATTGTCAATCTAGAAAACTAAAACCTCAAAGATTGACAATTATCACAATTCAAGTTTTGAATTGATAATTTTCATCTTTCAAGTAATTGATTGATAGGTTGTCAAATTTCCAAGTTCTAAATTGACAATTCTCCCTTTTCAGATCCCAAACATTCATTTTATTTAAAACAATGTAAATTTATTAATTCAATTTTGGATAAACAAAATCAAACCGAGTTAGTTATTTTAAATGAAAATAAAATTTTTGGTTCGTTAATAACGAAACTAGAGTTCCACAAATTAACAAACCAAATAAAATAAATCATCAATTCAGTCCGATTTTGCGACTGATTATGTTATAATGAATTAAAAATGTTCTTCCCAAGATGACTAGAATATTGTTTTCAGTATTGCTGCAATAAACATGTTAGGAAAATTGGATTATTTCAAGCTAGACTTGGAAATAATGGAAAAAAAATGAAAAGTAATGAAGAAATCCTAATTAATTCGGATGAATGTAAAATATATAATTAATGATGAAAAATTAAACTTACAACATCAAATTTGCATCCACCATTGCTGCCATGGGTTCAGACAGCATTAGAATTCCATTTTGAGCATACTGAAATTGAATCGAATTAATTTCATCGTCATGGGAAATAAATATTCGGACAATTTTGTTGTGACCTTTTTCATCCCATGTAGTTCCACTTTTGCTGCCAATGGGACCTATTAATTTTGGAACAACAAAAATGTCCAAAATAATTAAGAAAATTTAAATTCATGAAATAGTGGAGATAGTGTATATAATGGATGGTGTGGTATGTGACTAGAAGAGTTGTTGTGTATTTGTAGAAAATTAATGAATAGAGGACACTTGTATCTGTAGTGTCCTTGCTTGTGGTAGTGGAAACACTCTTCTATGTTTCGGATAGCCACTCTGAATTGTTCAGCTAGCTGGCTTCTTTCTCCTTTAGCAGCTTGAGGCAAAACTGATTGTTGTTCTCTGACTTTTTTCAGCTTTTTCAGCAATTTTATAATTGTCTAGATTTGTTCATTTATTCTTCAGTCTGGATCTTCTTATTTTAGGCTATTTCTCTTCTTCGATCAGTCAGTGATCCTCTTGGATTCTCCCTGGCTAGTGAGCCTCTTGGTCGGAAGATGTTTCTTCCTTGGGCTCCTCTGAACCGATTTTTTTCTGCGTAGAAGGATGCATCTTGTGTTGATGATGTAGATGCTTATCTTTTTTGGTTCAGGCTATATTCGTGAGCCTTGAGAGATTTGAACATTTCTCTGGATGTAATGTTATTTTAGTCCCTAACTCTTTGATAGCAATTATCTTCATATCTCATTCCTTTGTGAGATTGTCAAGAATTTTTAAGTTCATCTTACAGTTGGGATAGCTTCTTCCTAGATTATTCATCTCACTGATTATGCCTAGAAATCTTATTTCGAGACTTGAGATGGTCTCTTCGATTTGTATTTTGAAAGCGGAAATGAATTATCAATAATAATAATAATAATAATAATTTGCGTAATATTTTTTTTAACATTCAAAATATTTATGTTGAATTTTTGTAGAAAAATAATCCATAATGTAATCTTTAAAACATGTACTTAGTTCAAAAATACTTGTATCTCAAAGATAGCTTCCAACAAAAATCATAGTTCATTTCAAAGAGCAGACTTATAATTTACAATATAAAACTTATATTCAAGTCATAGGTAAATTCATAGTATTCGACTACTAGTTTGGGTTAATTCAAAAGGCAATCGCCATAAAATATTTAGTTCAAAATAACTAACTTCAAGTAACATGGTCAAAAGATCGAATTAATCAACCCAAGAATCAAAAGTATGTCCACCCCATTTCCTTCACGATGCTCCAAGCTCACTGACCTGAAAACATTAAAAACATGGGGATGAGCACTCTTAAAATGTACTCAGTGGTAGGGGATCATGGGAATTTCTTTCTCTTTATCCAACTAAAATAAATCGCGAGAATAATGAATTTAGGATACTATTCTTCTGATTCTAGAATATATGTTGAACTATGTGTAGGACATATTTTGGTGCGTACAAAACCCTATTCTGATGCGTACAAAAAACTATTCTGATGCGTATAAAACGCTATCCACATTCCATCCATGATAATTCAAGTTGGATTAAAAGAAAATATTTATGTCTCAAAAATCATGTATCATATACTTTTATTTCAAAAATAATAATTTACCCACCTGAGAATAAAGAGAACATAAAGATTGAGCAGTCACTCAATGCAAAAGGGCTCCTAATTGCGCTGCACCTGGCATCAAAATAAATAATCTTAATTAAATAATTTGGGCTAATTTTATTTTTTAATAAATCTGAAAATTAGATCTTTTATGAGCTAATTTAATCAATTTATGAAGTTCTAGGACAATTTATGTTCTAAAAAGTTTCTAGGCAGATTTGGAATTTTTTGAAATATATAGATAGGTCCAAATTTAGAGTTCATAAACCTTCTGGGATTCTTTTCTAAATTCAGAAAAATGGTTCTTTCATACTTCAAATATTTCATTTGAACTAAAACCCCCTCTCTTCTCTTTCTAAAATCACGCGGGGAACAAAATAGAAATCAAAATCCCCCAAATCTAAAATCTAAATCCCTAATTCTTACTCTCTTTCTTCTACCAGAATCCGGCGAGATCTCCTCCCCCGGCGACCCGACTGAAACCACGACCACCACGAAGACACAAAAGCCACAGACTCGAAGCCGCACATGATACACACCCTCACGCCAGCTAGCCTCTGCCCAGCCTTAACACGATGCAGATAACACTAGCCCCTAGCCGAGACCAACCCCGAAGACTCCAGCCTGAAGCCGCCTAAGCACGACGACGTCTTCCCCCTTCTATTTTCTTTAATTTCTTAATTTCTAGCGATTTTTCTGAAAATCTTTTTAGTTTAATTTCTACATGTTCTCAAATATAGTATCGTGGGTGTGTGAGATGAAATTAAGTGATGAGTCATGTTTTGGTATTTTGTGGTGTTGACGTATGATGTGGAAATTGGGAGTGTACGAGGCGTGAAATTTTTTGTAAATAAATAATGTCAATTAGTAGGAATATCACCATATATATATGTATGAATCATGATGTCTAACAAAAGATAGATGATAGCTAGATCTTGATTTTTGGTTGGTTTATAGTGTATCTCAAGCAGATTTGGTGGTGAGCTTACCTATTTGATGCTAATTTTTGAAATGGTGTTGTTACAGATCTATATAAATATAGGAAAAACATAAATCAATCTTGGGTATAAAATGAGAAAGGTTAACATACAAAATTGAGTTGGAACACTTACGAAAATAGTTGATCTTGGCGCAGCTCTTTGAATTGAAAAATTGAGGAACTGAATTTGTGAAATTGCTATGGAGCTCGAATCCGATCTAGAGGTTTGGAGTAATGGGTGTGGAGATATTTCTTTTATGGGGATAAGGGTCACGTAGGTCCCTGTACTTTTTGGCGGGGACTTTCTAGGCTCCCTCTTGACGGGGCCGTTAACTCTAGATGAAATGACGTCGTTTCATCAATTTTACAAATAAAATAATTTAAAATTAAAATAATATTTACCCTGATCCATTAATTGACCCGCTCACCCTTTTAATTAAGGATCCGACCTGTAATTTAACTTAAAATATCAAAATTAATTAACATGATTAAAAATAACTAATAAAATTAAATATAATATTATTCTTTTATAAATCAAAATATCATTGTTTAATAAATTAATTAAAAAATTAAAAATAATAGTAAATAAATTTTTTAAATTAGAATGAACATTTAATCCAAGTATCTATTATGAACAAATTCTTCAAATTTCTAAATCAAACAACAAATCAAGATATTAATTCTTCAGGCTAATTTGAAGAATTTGTTCATAATAGATACTGGGATTAAATGTTCATGCTAATTTAATTATTTATTTATTATTATTTTTAATTTTTTAATTAATTTATTAAACAATGATATTCTAATTTATAAAAGAATAATATTATATTTAATTTTATTATTTATTTTTCATCATGTTAATTAATTTTGATATTTTAAATTAAATTACAGGTCGAATCCTTAATTAAAGGGCGGGCGGGTCAATTAATGAATCAGGGTAAGTATTATTTTAATTTTGAATTTTTTTTATTTGAAAAATTGATGAAACGACGTCATTTCATCTAGAGTTAACGGCCCCGTCAAGAGGGGCCTGACGGAAGGGCCTAATAGATCCGAAAAATAAAGTTTAAGAGCCCAATTGAGCCAAAAAAAAATACAGGGGCCTAGGAGGTTTCCGCCAAAAAGTACAGGGGCTTGCGTAACCCTTATCCCTTCTTTTATGTGAACATGAATGATGAAGCTTCTAGGGTGACGAGGAGGAGGATAAAGTGATGTTTAGATGCTTTTTATTTTTAGATGCTTCCCTTACAAGTTTTGCTAAGCTTCTCTAGCAAGATTCATCACGATGGGACACTTTGTGATCCAAATTATAGGTTCTTAAAGAAAGCCCAATAAAATAAATATACTATCACAAGCTCATCTACAAAATAAGTTCAATATTCTATTAGGAAATAAGTTCAACAAGCCCAAAATAATAATTGACACAAATGTTTGCAACTAATAGAGTTACTCGTAAACATCTAAAAATCTGGCAATAAAATTTGAACTTCGGATTTTACTCCATCGCTCCATTTAGCCTTGAACTCCCCCACACTGCGCTAGAGAAACATTAGATCCAAGAATATTAGCCATGATTTTTGTCTTGAAAATTAATGAATAAGATTTCACATGAAAGATAGAAAAATATTAGAAAGACTAACCGAACCATGTTGGACATCATCATCGTGACTTCAACTTCTCCTCATTTCCATGAATAATTAGCACCAATAATTTCGGTAGGACTGTTCCAACCCACTATAAGATGCTTTTGCTTTGCGTATTTCTCAGCCAGGGGGCTGCAGTCAACCAGTTTAACATCTATAGCACTTGGAAAGAAAGGGATCTCACGTAACTTATAGCAATTTTTTAAGGTTAGGTAGCGAACATAACCGAAGATTCCATCTTCGGCTGTCCACTCCACAAGATCTGTGTCTTCAATAGTAAGCCTACGAAGCACAGTTTCAGTTCCTTTTGCCTCCCACTTTTCTCCTTGAAAGGCATAGTGCTGAAGTTTCAGCTCTTTAAGGTCCCGTAATTCAAGAATCTTTCCCATGTGTTCCCAGGGATATCCAAAGCCGCTCAAAGTCAACTTTTTAAGACGAGATGAGAAAAATGCAAGAGGCGGAGGTGGATGCAAGACTGTAGGGTTGATGACCCGACTATGAAATGATTTCAGACTATAGAGGGAGGAAATATGATTAAAGCAACTCATGGTTTGAGTAGCATTGGGCGCAAACTCAATTTGAATTCTTAATTTCTCTAAGGAAGGCAAGCTTTCAAGAACTGCTTTGCTACAACTCTCAACTCCAACATCTAAAAGTTTTTTAAGATTGGGTAAAACCGCGTCCGGATGCGGAGGATCGTGTAGGTTTCTTCCCATGATTTCAAGATGCTCCAGCATCTGCAAATCCCATACCTCTACTGGCGCATACGACTCAACACCAACTTGTTTGATGCCCAAGTGTTGATGGACAATAAGGACCTCAAGGTTCCACAATTTGGATATGGAAGCCGGGAGATCTGCATTACAAGTTAGGGCCAGGTACCTTAAAAGAATTAGTTTAAGTACCTCATCTGGGAATTCGTAGAAACGGATTGTGACAGCATTAAGTACCCTCAACACCTTCCACTGTGTACATATTGGCACTTGATATTGATGATATGGCCCCGTACATAGCAGAGAACGCACAGTTGAAATGGATGAAATTTCTTCATGCACCTCTTTGATGGCGAATAAGACGTTCTCATAGATGGCAAGACGACGATGGCTTTTCACACATTCGTCTAAAGCATCCTCATGACCACTTATGGTATAGAGAAATTTGTTATTCTTAGCTACCCTTTTACTCACATACCAATATGCAGAATGGAGACTGCAAGCTTTAGGTGTACGAGTATATAAGTTTTCCTCGTGACCTCTGAAAAGATTGTTTCGAAGTAACTTTTCATATGTACCTAAGCAATCAGTTGACACGGTACAATGAAATCTTTCAACATGCCAAAAGTTGATGATCGTGGAACATCGGACTATATATTTTAGAGGGAAAGTTGCAAGATAGAGAAAGCAGAGTTTTTGATATTCAGTGAGTCGATGGTAGCTTGTTACGAGTACCTCTGAGATTTCATAAGAGGCTTTCTTCAAAACTGAATGTGGTTTCTCTGCAACCATGTTCCAACATTCTGGATCTTTCTGGGCTTGGGAGAGGAGTATGGGGGCGACGGCATTGATTAGAAGAGGAAGTCCTTCACAATGCTTTGCAATCTTCTTTCCATGTTTGAGAAGTTGAGGTGGACATTCTTCTTCACCAAACACATTCCTCCTTAGAAGTTCCCAGCTTTCTTCTTCATCCATAAATCGCATTTTCAAATTAAAAACTGGACTAAAACGAACAGGATACTGTGTATATTCCCTACTCGTCACCAAGATGTGAGTTTCCTTAACAAAATACAAGGTGTGAACGTCATATAAGAAATCTATATTGTTCCACACATCATCCAACACAATGAGAGACTTTCTAAGGTTCAAAACTCTGCATAAACGTTCTTCAAAACTCCCTTCCATGATCATTTTCTGGTCATGAAGATTAAGCTGAGCAGTAATAGCGTCCAAAACTTCCTCTCGCCAAACCACTGGGCCCAGCCTAACAAAGGCCAGGCATTCGAAGTGTGCCTTGACGGAGGGATCTTGAAGCAGTTTTTTAGCAAACCTAGTTTTGCCAATACCCGCCATACCACTTATCCAGATAGTAGTTTTATCAATAAGTGAGTCTGTTTTAGAAGCAATAAGTTGGTCTCTGATCCAATTAAACTGATCAACTAATCCAACCATATCACACTCGTCAGTTGCTGATGAAACCTCTTCTTCTGTTTTCGGCACAAATAATTCCTTAACATGTTTTTCAATCGTCTCCGACACTTTCTCCTCCCATAATTCTTCAATGTTTTCTTTCATCTTCCTCGCTGTCTCGGCAAAGGAATCGGCATCTCGTCTTAACTGAACAAAAGTGGGCTCTCCGATTTGAGATTGCAAAAGAAGAACGTGCGTTGAAAGAGGGAATTCGATGGAATCTTCTAATCTGCGTGCTTCCTCTATTATTACATCCTTCTCCGAAGCTCCCACCCCTTCGCTGCAGCGTTCGAGTGTGGTTGCTAGCGAAGTGGCGTGATCGCATACAGATTGAAGGCATTCTCGAGTGGAGGAGCCAAGGGAAATACAACGAGAGTGTAAAAGGCCGTCAATGGTACCCAAAAGAGAAATCACAGCAGCGTAAGCCATCTCCGGCACCCAAAAGACTGCGACGGCGAGAGGAGGTCACAGATCTAGAAACAAGAATCATAAAATTCTGGGATTTTTAGGAGCAAAGTGAGGAGATGTAGCGGTGATGGGAGGGTATGTGGGTTCAATAATTTTGGTAGGCAGGGAGGCGAAACGAAAATTCTATGCTATACTCAGGCACTATCCAAATAGTGGGAGGGTATACGTAGGTTCAATAATTTTGGTAGGTGTGAATGATAGTGTGAATTTAAATTTAAAATTAAATAGTGGAGATAGTGTGAATGATATGAGAAAAATATAGAGTACCATTCAAATTACATCCCCACATTTTCTAAAAAAACTAAATTATATTTAATAAATAATCTTAAAAACACACTTTGTTATGATATGATTCGTTAAGAAAAAAAGACAATTTCCGTCCACTATAAGTATGCGTGGATTGCACTTGATCAAAAAGAGAGCATGATGCATTATTATTATTATCCTGTGTGGTTAACCCTCCCCTATATGGTTTGTAGGATACTACACAGGGACGGGGTTACCTAGTGCGCACCTCAATAGCGGTTGCGGGTTATCCTTAACCAAAAAAAATGAGCATGATGTATTATTATTATTATTATTATTATTATTATTATTATTATTATTATTATTATTATTATTGATGTAAAAAGACAATTTAAGCATGTTCATTAATTATAAATACATTTTATGTTATTGAAATTATTATATTTGTTATTTAAAATTTTTTCTAAGGTTTGTGTTATTTTTAAAATAAGTATTTAATTAAATATTAAAATAATATAAAGGGAATTTTGTGTGTCAAAAGTTAATGTTTGTAGATTATTATCTGATGAGATTCTCTATTCCATATTTAGTGTTCGAATCGTGGAACACAGGTTCCACAATCAAATTATACCACAAAATAAAATTCATTATAGCATAATCGACGTATCACACTTATAAAATAATCCACGAAGAAATTTATAAGTTTAGGAATTTAAAATTATATAAATTATATTTTTAAAATAATCATTATTTTAAAAATTAATTACTAAAAAATAAATATAAATTCTAGTTGGGTAAAATCAACCCTAATTAGTATGTGTAAAATTAAACTAAAATATAATAAATTAAAATTAGTGAATAAAGAGAAGAAATATTCATAAATTCAATTGAGGAACACAATATGGAATATAGGGTCTCATCCAAATTATTATGGTATTTAAAGAATGGGGCACACTCATATGAGACCGTCTAACTGGTCTCTTATGTTGGACGGATCTCAATGCGACCCGACCCGTTGACCCTGTTCACTAAATATAAACTAAAAAAAGAAAGTGATTTTCTACGATTTGCTGTCTTTCTCGGTCTCTCAATCTACACTACGATCTGCCATCTCTCTCTAGTGATTTTTGTTAATTTTTTGTCTTTCGCCAAATCGAAACAATGTTCTGTAGTCAATTTTATAGCCCAACAAATGCAAGTTAATACAATTTTCCAAGTTTGGATGAAGTCCACCCAAAGTATGTTGTTTAATCGAACTAGATTATCAATCTTGTGCGTTATTTTAGTATTTTTATTTACTTGTTCTTGATTATGTTTCTGCCACTTTCAAGTACACTTGCATGCAGTATCTTTAAAAATTAACCCAAAAAATGAATAATACAAAAATTTCTATAATTCACAATAATTATAATTTCTTTGGTATAATAATTTTATAAAAATTGCTATGATTATGATTTCTAACAAATAAAATTATTTATTTATCATATATATATTGCTTTTTTAAGAAATTGACTCATAAAAACTGCTATAAACTAAAATTTAACGCAAAATGAACTTATTTTTATTTATTTATTAAGATCATTATTTGAAGATGTAGGAAATTGTGTGAGAATGCAGAATACAGTGAAAATAGTAATTGGAGGGTGTGGAATGCCAATGAATTATTTAGTTTTGTAATTAATTTAAGTCTTTTGTAAATTAGTCATGGGAGTCTAGTGCCAACAAGAAATGGAGAAATTGACATTGATATTGTTTGGTGCATCATTCAATAATTGGAGTGGTTACGGATTATATAATGTGATAATGTGAAGTAAACAAGAAGAAGCAACAAATGCTCACGCGTTCCGGTTTGTCACCACTATGATATAATATGGCCGCCCCTTTCATTAAATAAATCGCAATAATTATGAATAAAACACAATGAATTAATTTGACCTCAACGTTGATTTGTCGTGTTGATAAGTGTGAAGGTCATGAGGTGCTCGACATATTGATATTGCCTCTACTTGTATTAGTGAGAAGGGGTACATAAGATGTACCAATCCATCACGTCATCTCAAATAGAGCGTGCCTAAAAGTTCAAGTCAGATAAATTAAAAATCATTTTAAGTGACAACATTATCATCACAAAAAAATGACGTGTAGTTATTAGAGACGGCATATCGTAGCTTAAGTCCATTATTAGTGGTCATATTTGTCGTCACTAATAATATTATCTCTAAAGACCAAACTTTTTTGTAGTGGATGCTAACGCGTGGACTCGTGCACAGCTCTCGACCATTAATTAATTTGAAATAAGTACATATACACTAAATGAATTAGTGAACCCTAAAATTAAAGTTAATTAATTAAAAAATTATATTCGAAAAGTCGCACAGTATCCTCATCCGACGTTAACATGTGAACTCGTGCACTGTGCTTGACAATTGATTTTTTTGAAATAAATATATATCCTAAAAAGAAATTAATGAACACTAAAATTAAAGTGAATTAATTAAAAAAAATTATATGGAGACTCGCACAGTGCACTTGTCCAACGCTAATGTATGAGCTCATTCACCACATTCGACAATTATTTTTTTTGAATTAAATATAAATTCTAGATGGGATTAATAAACCTTAATTGAAAATAATAAATCATAATTTGGATGTAATGAATTCACATAGAAAAGGTTCATTTTGATCCTATAACTATTTGCCTAGGAGCACTTTGATCCATTTTACCTTTTGGTTGAAATTGATCCCATAACTGTTTTAAGGGTCTCAATTTGACCCCTCCTCTAACTGACGGAGAGAAGACGGAGATAGACGAACGTTTGAGCAATTGTTCCGCCTCTTATTTTGGGAAAAAATCCAATTTGGTCCTACAACTTTATCCAAAATCCCAGTTTGCTCTCGAAATAAAATTTCATCCCAAATCAATCCCTCAACTTTTTAAAAGGTATCACGTTAATTCCTCCATTAGTCCCTACACTAATTTCCATTAACGTCTGTCACTAACGACATTAATTTAAGGGAAAAAGGTCCAATTTGGTCCTACAACTATACTTGAAATCTCAGGTTGGTCTCGAAAGAAAATTTCGGTCCAAATTGGACCATTTTCCCTAAGGGTTAAGGGGCCACATAGCTCCCTCGACTATTCTACAAGGGTCACATTGTCCCCTCTTTGACTATTTTGTCCATTTAGCCCCCTCGACTCTCTAAAATAGTTCACATTGCCCCTTCCATGGATGCAAAAGTTAACACCATTAACAAACACACACTAACACACATTTTACTCACACATTAAGAATTTTCATATATTTTTACACACAATTTTACAATTAATCAAAATTATTACTTATTAATAAATTATGGTTAATAATAACTAAAATAATAAATACCAATAAATTGATTAATAAATTAACTAAAACATAATAATAGTAATATAGTATGAAAATTTCAATATATATATATAGAGTTCATTTATAAAATTATTTTGAATTTTAAAATTTGATAATTTAATGATGAATTCTACAATAGATATATTGAGTTTTCGTTTATGATGATTTAATATTTTTGAAAGGGAGTAGGATTTATGAATTTCAGATTTGCTTAGATTTTTCATCTTCAAAAGTCATTATGTAGTGAAATTAATTGATTTGTGGATTCGTTTTATTATTGAAACTAAAGTCGAACACTTAATTGCAAATTTGAAATACAGAGATGATGGTTTTTAGATTTAAATAATTTTATGAATTATCTCAATATATATATATATATTATAAATAATGAATTTTTCATACTATATTATTATTATTATTATTATTATTATTATTATTAAGTGTTAATTAATTTATTAATAAATTTCATGGTATTTATTATTTTATTAATGACTAACCATAATTTATTAGTCTGTAACACTTTTGGTTAATTGTAAAATTATATGTAAAAGTATGTGATAAATCTTAGTGTGTGAGAAAATGTGTGTTAGTGTGTGTTTGTTAATGGTGTTAACTTTTCCATCCACAGAAGGGGCAATGTGAGCCATTTTAGAGAGTCGAGGGGGCTAAATGGACCAAATAGTCAAAGATGGGGCAATGTGATCTTTGTAGAATAGTTGAGGGGGCTACATGACCCTTAACCATTTCCCCTAATTTAAGATAAACAATTACAAATCGATCCCTTAACTCTTATTTTAAGCGAAAAAAATTCCCAAATTGAAAAAATCTTGAAATTTGGGGTTGCAATTCATTCCGGGAACAAGGTTGGATTATGCAAATTCACAATAATTCCACACCAAACTGCAGAATCCAACAATGTTTCCAGTATGGATTGCAACCCCAATGCCGAAGAAATTAATTCTTCAAAATCAATCTCAGTTGAGAGTGAGAGTTGTACGAACGTGAGTGCACGTGAGTTTTCTGCTAGACACATTTTGATTTAAGTTCTTCGTCATGTTTTAATTTTCTAAAAAATCATGTTGCCAAACATGAAGGAGGGGAGAGTGGAAGGAGTCATGCCCCTTCTTTCTCAAATCATAGTTAAAGGATTGATTTGCAATTGTTTATTTGAAATTAGGGGAAAAGGTCTAATTTGAGCTGAAATTTTATTTCATGAAAAAATTGAGGTTTCGGGTATAGTTGTAGGACCAAATTGGACATTTTCTCTTAAATTAAGGTCGTTAGTGACGGACATTAATAGAAATTAGTTTAAGGATTAACAGAGGTATTAACGTGATACCTTCTACAAAATTGAGGGATCAATTTGGACTGAAAATTTATTTCTGTACCAAACTGATATTCCGGGTATAGTTGTAGGATCAAATTAAAGCTTCTCTCGTATTTTTGGGGTTAATCTTAGGGTTTCAAAAAAATTCCCCAAATCACCCAACAAACAATTCCCCCAAATCAAAGATCAGAACATGTAGGTTGTGTTTGGTGGAGAGCATTCTCTCTGTCCACCGTCCGTCTATGGGCAACTTGCATCAGATGGGACTATTTAATTTGGAGGAACAATTTGCATTCTAATTGGGGAGCTTCTCTATCAATAAGCTTGGGAACGCAGAAAAATCTTGAGCCTCAAGTACCACAACTGTGAGAAGACTCCCAAATTCGAGACAAAATGCGAAAGATTTGAAACAATATGCAAGAAGAATTGAAATAGGGTTGGTCCAAAAGAAAGATTCAAGAAGATTTAGAGCTGGTGGGATTTCATCTTTTTCGCAATAGAGAGATGAGAGACTTTTTTTTTTAACAGCCACTCTCTATTGCCGGTGTCTGTTGTTGAATTTGAAAATGTTGGTGTGATGCATGGAGCTGGGATAGCTCTTGAATCATGTTGCTCGGTGCATGGAGCAGTGCATGGAGTGTGAATGCAGCCAATTATAGCCTTGGTTACTCAATTGGTTAAAGGCTATTTGTTTCTGTTATTGGCGGTTATGTTGCTGATACAGAATCTTTCCCTCTCTAGTGCTGCGGTTAGCTTAGGTCTTTGATATATATTTCATTTTCCTTTGCTAGATAGAGAGAGAGCTCAGAAATCAAGAGAGAAAGAAAACAAGAGAGCTTCAGAAATCATCTTTTGTGTAGTATAGCAAGAGAGGGAAAATCTGTGAGCTTGTAGTTTGTAAATCGGTGAAGATAGTAAAGCGAACATCTCTTTTGACAGTGGACGTAGATCAAATTGATCGAACCACTTAAATCGTGTGTTCTTCAATTCGGTTTTCTTCTTGTTCGTGTGTGGAGTGCATTCAATCTTGGTCATCAAAATAAATTTGATCGAGTCTTGTTCTTGACAGTTGGGAATTTGGCAATTTTTTCTGGAAATATTGAAAATTTTATATCCGGATTGTTGTCAGAAAATGTGTTTTATTTTCTTCGTGAAAATTGTGGAAATTTCGTGTTCAATCCATATGTGTACAAAAAGCGTGTGTTAATGTGTGAAATAATCGAAGTATGTGAGAAAAATATGTGTTAGTGTGTGTTTTAACGGGTATTGTTAACGTCTGTTAGTGAAATTTGTTAACATCCGTTGATAAAGGAGCAACAAAGGGATCAAATTGTACCTTTTAAAAGTTGTGGGATCAATTTGGATCATAAAGGTAAACAGGACTAAAGTGCTCATGGGCAAATAAGTAAATGAGCAAAATGGACCTTTTCCCTAAGTAGCATGATTATACTTTTCACGCTAAGCGGGCAATGTGTTTTAGTGTTATGAGTGATACTTTTTCTAGCAATTTTGTTATTTGGAATAGGGCGGGTAGACTCGCCCCGTAATCTTTCAGTACAAACGGTGCATTGAAAGTTTTGTCCTGCACTAAAGTGGTTTGAATCATAATTAGTGGATCTAGCTAGGATCTTTCTTATCCAGAGATTCACATCGTATCCAACCTATCAACGAGGATCGTGTAAATATGCCTGTTGAACTTGCCATTTTGGTACACAATGGTGTCAATGCTTGTTGTGTTGTTTGCTGAATCAAATCTGAACAGGCCAGGCGGCCAGGCCCCTCCTCCACAAGTGTTGCAGCAGGTGTTCACCTCGATGTTCAACTAGACCTTTGCAATCTTGTCGAGGTTGCTGTTCGGGATGAAGCTCAATCAGGTGCAACGTAAGAAGGTGACCAATCAGGTGATCAGGAATTTGAATCATCTGAAGAAGAGAAGTACTAGGGGTCTGATTGATCATTCTCTATCTTTGTCTTTCATCTTGGAAAATAGGGGGAGTATTTTAAAAATTAGCTTAGTTTAAACTAAGGTTGCAGAAGGCCCTAGGCGCTACGCGGGCGGCCGAGGGGCGAGGAAGCTAGCAATGTTCGCGGCCGCCTAGTGCCTAGGCTAGCCCGCCTTTTACAAAACATTAGCTTAGCTTTAGCGGGAGTTGGCTAGTTTTTCTTTTTAATTTTTTTTTTTTTGTAATAAGTTGTATTTGCTTTTTTTTTTTTTTTAAATTCTTCGAAGATGGGAATATTTTTGAAAGAGCCCTATATAAATATATGACCAATTTAATATCATAAAATAATAATTCTTTAAAATTATAAATACAATTAAGATAAGATAGTGAAATATGATTTTAGTGTTGTTTGTTTTTTCTTAAGATAGTAAATGGTAACTGATTATTAAAAAACAATGAACATTGCTTATTAATTTTCACTAATATTGTGATGTCCCGAAATTTCATAGATAATGAATATCTCATTTACTTGATAAAAGAGTTTAATAGAGCAGAAACAATATTTAAAATAAAATAATATTTATTTAATCTTGACCATCAGCGCGTCTTCATATCATCTCCCAAGCTTCCTCAGCCTGAAAATAAATAGCTTTAGGGTGAGCGCTATTAATTCAGTAGTGTCCACATTTATCGAAATTATATAAATACATAACATAACAAGTCATCATAGCATAGTATCCATAGACGTCACAATATAATAATCCGGAGGGTGTCATCAATAAAGATAAAGCCCGTAGACCACCATAAATTACTTAGAGGGATCATCATAAATATAAAGTCCGTAGGCCATCATCTAGTAACCCGAAGGGTATCATTAATAGAATATGCATAACATATACAAGCATAATAGAGATAAATGTACTTTAATTTTAACGTAAGACCCCCCACCTTTACATAACTTTAAAACTTGACTGAAAATGAACTTAATTAAATCTGTGCGCGCTGCCTAGCATTAACTATTAAAAATAATAATTATCATAATTTTAATATAATTTAAATAACTTCAACAACAACAACAACAACAACAACAACAACAACAACAACAACAACAATAATAATAATAATAATAATAATAATGCATGAGTTATTGAAAACGCAACTCCAACTCTTACGGCCCATTTCCTATTCATCACAAATTTAAAAGCAAGCCCAACTCCATTTTACAAATCCTAAAGCCCAACCCATCATCAATAAAAATATTCCTACTCTAGCCCACCATATTTGACCAAGCTAAATAAAATAGAATATAATAGATGGAAAACATCATATTTCTACTCAACCATTCTTCTTGACAACAATTTCTAAGCAGCTCTCTCTCTCTCTCTCTCTCTCTCTCTCTCTCTCTCTCCAAAACGCCCCCTCCCCATCTCTCTCAACCTAACGCCACTGCCGCCGTTTCGAGATCAGATGCCTCCGTCAATTCCCTCTCTCCCTCAACCCACTACTTCCCAAAAATATTATGCAAATGTAGAAGGAAGAAAAATAAAATAAAGGAGGATGAAGGAAGAAGTACCTCAAGACTCAAGTGAAATGCTAGTGTAGAGAAGAAAAGAAATGAAGATTTGCTTTGAGTTGTGTGATTTTTGTGAATGATAATTCCAAAAAATATTGATAAAAACATAATAATAATAATAATAATAATAATAATAATAATAATAATAATAATAATAATAATAATAATAATAATAATAATATGTACTTATTTTACGTAAACATATAGTTGTTAAGGTGTGAAGTATAGGACTAACAAATTTACATATTAAATAATATCATGCTTTAAAATAAAATATCATTTAAAAAATAATAGCGACTCGTAAATTTAAAATTTGAGTAGCTACAAATATTATGGGCAATAAATTTATTTTTTATATTAATTCAATGAATATAATACATAAATTAGTAAGAAACAGAGACTTTTGATGGAATCATAATTCAGATTTTTTGAATTGCGATTAATTTATAGTACGGTGATACAGTCTACAAAATATCAGCTATTAATTATTGAAGTCGGAATATGCAAACAGTCTAAGCCAAACCAAAAAGAATTCAATTTCGGATAATCAAAATCAAAATGACCTTGTTATTTTAAATGAAACTACAATTTTTGGTTTGTGAAAAAACGAAACCAAAAATTCCACAAATTAACAAATCAATTCTAATAAACCATCAATTCATCCGAGTTCGCACTCGAATATGTTATCATGAATAAAAGTGTTCTTCCCTAGCGACTAGAATATTGTTTTCAATATTTCTACAATAAACATGTTGGGAAAATTAAATTATTTCAAAGACTGGGATATAATGAAAAGTAAATAATAAAAAAAAAAAGAAAAGTAATGCAGAAATCCTAATTAATTTGGATGAATGTAAAATATATAATTGATGAAAAAATAAACTTACAACATCAAATTTGCATCCATCATTGCTGCCATGGGTTTCGGACAGCACTAAAATTCCATTTTAAGCATACTGAAATTGAATCGAATTAATTTCATCGTCGTAGGAAATAAATATTCGGACAATTTTGTTGTGACCCTTTTCATCCCATGCAGTCCACTTTTGCGGCCAATGAGACCTATCTTGGCATACTCTATTCATCACCCATTAATTTTGCAACAACAAAAATGTCCAAAATCAAGAAAATTTAAATTTATGAAATAGTGGAAATAGTGAATATGGTATGAGACTAGAACAGTTGAGGAGATTAATTAAATTGTTACTATATTGAACGTGAAGCCCAAATAGTGAAGTATAAATATATTTGTCAATTCCAATCCATAGCTTGCATTGATTTGAGGAAAATATAGAGAGTAAAATTCAAATACACCCCTATGTATTCTTGAATTTTTTTAAAAAAATAAAATTTATGATCTCTTTGTTGAAATTGATTTGAGCATCACATCTCAAATTATTCATCACATCACATCACGTTATTTCAAAACTTTAAATTTAAGTATCATTTCAAATCAAGCTTCACGATTATAAACTCAAAAAGTAACTTTGTTCTATGTCTAACTACTACACATCATTTATGCCTAAATAATTCATTTACTATTTATATTTTTTACTATATTTAATTTATACTCTTTACAAAAATTAATTTCATAATATTTATAATTCAATTTGTTTAATTTAATTTACATATATATATATATATATATATATATAGGTGCGCTCCCCCCTCCCCAAAAAAAGAACAAAAAAGAGTGCATGATTGAGGAAAGAGGAGAGAGAGGAAAGGAGAGAGAGAAAGAGAAAGAAGAGATAATGGAAAAAGGAGAGGCAGAGAAAGTATAAAAAAAAGTGATGGCCCAATACTTTTTTGAATCAAATCAACTTTCACTGTTGATAATGGGTTTTAGTTTGTTTAATTGTTTACATATTATCACATCACAGCTGGAATGGGTTCTCAATTTTTCTGAGAAAGAAATTTAAATGATCAAGAGCAAATTAAAAAAAATTCTAACCAAAGTTCAATATTTCACCTATTTTAATAAAAAAATATATATAGTAAACGTCTTTATTACCTTTATTAAACTAAAAGTGGGTCTTCAACTCATTTTTTTTACTTAACGGGCCATAAATTTAACATTTTTATAAATAAAGGGGTAGTTGTTTAGCAATTTTCACATTTATGACACATTTAAGATTCAATTGAAATACACATCTTTTCGAAACAAATCTTATGTGTTCGAATATTTTGGGAGCAAAATTAGTGATGAAGTCTTTTTTTAGATTTTTTTTTTCTTGTGCATTTTGCCGTTCAATTATTTAATTTCAATCAAATTAACCACGAACTAAATGAAGTAGGGAAATGTATGACATGTATCAATGTTCCCTAAATCTTACTATTAATGTAGGGCGAACATTACCAAAGTCCCATAAACGTAACAATTAATTTACCAAATATGTCAAAATTTGAATCAAATCATTATGAAATATTCTTATAGTGATTCAATTCATTATCAATCAAATCAAAATTAAGCCATATAGAACATATTTCTAAATTGCCACGTCGATTAGGGTCCTCCGACGCCATAGTTGGTATTTAGATTAGGAGGAATTTATCCAAGAAATTTATACGAAGGTTTAAATAATTTAGGAAGAGTTATTTGAAGATGTTGTGAACAGCGTGAATATTGTGAAAATGTTGGCGTAGTTGAGTAGTTTTAATTCAACCCTAATGAGTGGTTAGGTGTTGGTGAGTGTTGTTATCTAGATGCAATTAGCATAAGAGATAATTCAAAATATCAGAGGAAAACTCTCGATTGTATTTTTATGTTTTTCTCCTTAATTTTACAACAGCAAAAGGAGCCTTATTTATAGTCTAAACTAACGGCTAGATTTAAAGATTCATAGATCTAATCTAACGGCTCACAAAAAAGAAAAAGCAACAGCGACTCCACGTGGATAGTGGAACAGTATGAAGCTGCGCTCAACACCCCCCCCGCAGACGAGACTTGGTGCAGATCACCAAGATGAAGTTTGGAGAGAAGCTCGCGAAATCGAGGCCCTGCTAATGCCTTTGTGAACACATCAGCAAGCTGCGAAGAGGTGGAAATATGAATGGGAAGGATGAAGCCCTGCTTAAAATGGTGCCGAGCAAAGTGGCAATCGAGGTCAAGGTGCTTCGTTCGTTCGTGAAAAACTTGATTTTGAGTTATCTGAATGGCAGCATTGTTGTCACAAAACACCTTTATCGGCAGAGAGTAGGGAAGAGCAAATTCTTGCATAACATAAGAACACCATAAAAGCTCACGAACAGTGTAGGATAAGCTTCGATACTCCGCTTCAGCGGTGGAGAGAGACACGGTGGGCTGTTTCTTACACTTCCAAGAGATCAAGCAACTACCAAGGAACACGCAATAGCCAGTTAAGGACTGTCGAGTGTCGACACATGAGCCCCAATCAGCATCGCAGAACGCCTGCAAATCAAAGGAAGAATGGGCCGTGTAATGGAGACCCAAAGAGGGATTGATAGTGAAGGAGGGGAATCATCAGGCTCGGGCCCTGTAGGAAGAGAATCATCAGGCTCGGGCCCTGTAGGAAGAGTAGAAAGGGGAGGAAGACTTATTGGAGAAGCATCTGTGGGAGCAGGTAAGACATGAGGTGTAGGAAGATCATCACTAGGGGAAGACTGTTGCTGAGGTAATTTGTCAAAAGAGTTGACAGAAGTAAGACTTCCTGTAGGAAGAGAATTAACATCATCAAAGGAGTTGAAAGGTAAACGAACAATGCAATCTGTCTGCAAAGGGAATATATGAGGAAAGAACAAAACATCTCTACACACTTTGGATTTACGAGTAAATAAGTCATAGAGAAGGTGACCTTTACTTTGAGCTGCTGGACCTAGATAAATACACTGAGATCCCCTAGCAGCAAACTTGGTTTTGGAAGGAAGGACATTTGCTGAGTAAACAAGGCAGCCAAATGGTTTGATTGAATGGAAGTCTGCTGGTTCACCAAGTAAAAGATCACAAGGTGCTTGCCATTGTAACACTGCAGAGGGTAAACGATTGATTAGATAGGTGGCATATAAAATGGAATAAGGCCAGAAGGGTGTAGGAAGTTTACTCTGAAACATAAGGGCCCTTGCAACTTGTAACAAGTGCATGTGTTTCCTCTCCACAACCCCATTTTGTTGTGGAGAGTACACACAAGTTCTCTGGTGCAGAATTCCATATTCTGTCAGCACATCTTGGGTAGGTTTACCAACAAATTCACTTCCATTATCTGTACGAAGTATGTGAATGTCCTTTCTAAACTGAGTTTTCACCATTAAAATAAATTGTCTTAAGAGGTGCCATACCCGACCTTTGCTAGAAAATAGAAAGGTCCAGGTGGCTCTGCTGAAATCATCTACCAAGGTGAGGAAATATGGTGTATTAGTCACACCAGATTCTGCATAAGGTCCCCAAACATCGGCATGGACCAAATGAAACATCCACTCACATCTTTTTCCCAAAACTGGAAAAGGATTTCTCTGCTGCTTAGCTTTGTGGCAGATGTCACAACTTTCCAATTCTTGATATTCTTCATTTCTATATCTCTTCAGATTCTTGTCTAAATGCTTCATAACTGTGATTGAAGGATGACCAAGTATCTCATGCAGGCTCTTCAATGTAGGTTCAGTTGCTGCATTGAGAACTACAGTGAACTGATAGTCATGTTTGAATACATATAATGTACCTTTCATCTTTCCAATGCCGAGAATGACATCTGTAGTTTTCTTCTGAACCAAGCAATGAGTCTCAAGGAAGGTGACTCTGGTATTCATTCCTTTAGTTAACTGCCCCACAGAAATCAAGTTGTGGGTGAACTCAGGTGCATATAACACTCTGAGCAGCTTTATGGTTGGAGTAATTTGGGCATCCCCTGCCATCAAAGCCATTAAGCTGCTACCATCTGGTAGGAAGATCCTAATAGGATCCTGCAACTTTCTGAGATTTGTAAGAAGCTCGACCTTGCAACACATATGGTTGCTCGCCCCAGAGTCTATTATCCATTCATCTTGGTTGATTTCTGTTAATAAACCAAAAGCATAATGCCCAGCATACATTTCATCACAGCATTCACCTGTCTCTGCCAGATTAGCATTTTGTGGACCTGTCTGTCCGGAAGCATCTTGCTTTCCTTTGTTGCGCATATAAGAGGCAAAATGCCTAGCAATTTCAGATTGTATAACCTTATCAAAGTCTTGTGATGAAGCAGAAACACCATCCTTAGGAGTTTGCATGGAGACCTTTTTGTCAACAACATAATTGGCTTTAGTTTTTCCTTTGTCCTCCTTAAATCGCTTATACCAGTCAGGGATGCCAACTATTTCAAAATAGTCCTTCTTGAGATGTCCATTTCTCCCGCAGTAATCACATTTCAACTTCATTTTCTCCTCCTTGGTAAGCCTTTTTTTTTAAAACATCCTTCGACTGGCCTTTGTTATGATCAAAATATAAAGCACTGTGCTCTGCTTGTTCTGAAAACTGAGAAGAAACCAAAAGTTGCTCCTCTACTTGGAGCACCATTGCATAGGCCTGACTGATATTTGGCAGTGGATCTAGAATTAAGATCTGTTGTCGAATGGCTTCAAAGGTGTCATTCAATCCCATAAGGAACTGCATTAATCGTTCCTCTTCCAAATCTGCTATTAAATCAGTGGCAGCTTCACATATACAATTGCGTGCATTCTTCAGCAAACCCAACTCATCCCAAAGTGAATTTAAATTGTTAAAATAGACGAGAACCGATTGTGTTTGCTGTGTAAATGAAGCAATATCACGACGCAATTTATACAACTTTGGACCATTCCGTTTCCCATACCTTCTAAGAAGTTCTTCCCAAAGCTGTCTAGATGTTTCAAAGTGCTGCAGACCTCTAGATAATTCCTTAACAATTGAATTGCACAACCAATTAAAGACTATATAATCTGTTTTAACCCATTGCATATGGTCAATCGAGTCCTCACCAGGTTCCACTAGACTACCATCAATGAAACCAAGTTTGTTCCGTGCAAACAAACCTCTCCTAACGGCTCTACACCAACTATGAAAGTTGCGGCCATCAAATAAGTCTGAGGTTAACAACATGCCAGGATGTTCATGCGCAGCCACATAGAGTTCATCATTCGCAAGTAGCCTAGTATTATTGAGTTCATTCCGAGCAAGAGAGGTAACAGTCATACCTCGATTTTCGGTTCGAACTGGAGCAGGATTGATCGGGGAGGAATCATCAGAAGGCAATGTATTGGAGGTGCCTTCCTCACCATGTTCAAACGAGAAACCAATTTCCTCATCTCGTGCATTACGCCAGGAAAATCTCCTTCCTTTCGTCATTGCTAAAGATTAATCGATGAAAAATGAGAAAGCAAATTCAATTAATCAAAAACGACGCTCAGATCTAAGTAGCTCTAGATACGATGTTGTTATCTAGATGCAATTAGCATAAGAGATAATTCAAAATATCAGAGGAAAACTCTCGATTGTATTTTTATGGTTCATCATTCGCAAGTAGCCTAGTATTATTGAGTTCATTCCGAGCAAGAGAGGTAACAGTCATACCTCGATTTTCGGTTCGAACTGGAGCAGGATTGATCGGGGAGGAATCATCAGAAGGCAATGTATTGGAGGTGCCTTCCTCACCATGTTCAAACGAGAAACCAATTTCCTCATCTCGTGCATTACGCCAGGAGAATCTCCTTCCTTTCGTCATTGCTAAAGATTAATCGATGAAAAATGAGAAAGAAAATTCAATTAATCAAAAACGACGCTCAGATCTAAGTAGCTCTAGATACCATGTTGTTATCTAGATGCAATTAGCATAAGAGATAATTCAAAATATCAGAGGAAAACTCTCGATTGTATTTTTATGTTTTTCTCCTTAATTTTACAACAGCAAAAGGAGCCTTATTTATAGTCTAAACTAACGGCTAGATTTAAAGATTCATAGATCTAATCTAACGGCTCACAAAAAAGAAAAAGCAACAGCGACTCCACGTGGATAGTGGAACAGTATGAAGCTGCGCTCAACAGTGAGGCATAATAATTACGATCGCATTAGTGATCGCACTCGATCGTACTAGCATTATTAGTCAATTTTATTATTATTATTATTATTATTATTATTATTATTATTATTATTATTATTATTGCACTAGTGAAATGCACTCGATCGCACTAGCATCATTAGGCAATTTTTTTTTTAATTATTTTTAATTCTTATTAGTACACATTACGTATTATTATTATTACAATCGCACTAATGAAAAGCACAGGATCACACTAGTGTGATCTGCACACTAGTAGTGATAGCAATAGTGGATAGCACTTGATTTTCAGATTTTCAGATTATTATTATTTTATTATTTTATTAATATTATTATATTTATTATTATTAATGACAATCAGTAATTTTTCAATCGCACTAGTAAAGAAGCACTCGATGGCACTAGAGATTTTATCATCATCATCATCATTTATTATTATTTTTTATTATTGACAAAATTAATTTTTAGTCGCACTCGATAGCAGGTGATCACACTACTGCTTTTATTATTATTATTATTATTATTATTATTATTATTATTATTATTATTATTATTATTTATTTTGCAATCACACTCACTAGTCACTAGCACTCGATATATATTATTACTATTATTTATTTTTTAATTGCACATTTTTTATTATTATAACGCGATCGCACTAGATAGCACTTTCTTAAAGGCGAGTGCAGTTTCAACGAAACTGATGCTTTTTACAAAGTTCATGTGTGTACAACTTTTTATCCTGTCATTGTGCACTTACAAAGTCTGAAAATGCTGAAAAAAGAATAGATAGAGAGAGAAAAAGAAGAAAAGTTTGATAGTCTATAGTGGGTTGTAATTTGTTTAAATCTGTGTTATCACAGCTGGAATGGAATAGGGATTAGAGCCGGTTTGATTTAAAAAGAAAAAAGTTTAAATACAATTCTCAATTTATGTTTGAGAAAGAAGTTTAAATGATCAAAAGTAAATAAATAAAAAAAATTCTATTCAAAATTCATTATTCCACCTATTCTAGCAAAAAAAAAAAAATGTAATTAAAGTCTTCATTGCTCTTATTAAAGTGAAAGTGGGTTAGTTGAGTTATTTTTTATGTATGTTCATTATTCCACCTATTCCACACTGAGTTAAATAAAATAAAAATATTAAATAAAATATTTCTTTTATAAAAATCTATTGTTCGACTTTTTAAATTTTAAAAATAAAAAATAAATAAATGAAAATGGAATATGTTTTTTGAAACTATTTTCATTTTATTTTTTTAAAAAAGTAAAATAAAAAGCCAAACAATAATTAAATAAAATAAAAAATCAATTAAATAAAAATCACTTTCTAAACTATTCTTCGATTTTTTTTTCAAAAAATATTAATAAAAATCAAAAAAATAATTGCAACGCTTTAAAAAAATTAATTTTATTTATTTATTAGATTTACTTATTTTTAATTAAATTTTTTAATCAAAACGCTTAAATTGTATGATGAGATCAGCCTAGCAGACTGGGCAGTGTTGAATGATGAAAAATGCACAATAGATGAGATCATTGATCCAAACATCAAGGCTGAGATCAATCAAGAATGTCTGAAACACTACACAGAAACAGCAGTGAAATGCTTGTCTGATGACAGCATTGATCAGCCATCAATGGCAGAAGTTTTGAGGAATCTCGAGCTCTGCCTCCGGCTGCAAACCAGCCCGATGGCTGCACGAATGTGTCGGAGAGAGAGAAAGTCCGCGATGCATATGCAATGCAGGCCTTGTTACTAGCCATAGAGGAAGATGAATCGAAGGAATACAGTGCAAATGATACAAACATATTGGATCAAGAAGGGAGATGAGATGCATTAGGCCATCAAAGTTCAAAAGGTTAATATGCATAGAGAGTTAAGAAGTCTTGTGTTTATGTGTGTTGATCACAAGCTTAAAAGAGTAAATGAGAAAGGCCTGATGAATCCATTAAAGAATCCTAACCACATTGCTGTTGATAGAGAAGTCCAAAGTCATGTTTGGCTTGAAATAAACTCCAATAGAGTTGATAGAGTAGTCATCAACGGTACCATGAAAACCATGAAATTGGCGGTCTTGGCCTAGGTTGAGGCAGAATTCTTTGTCGTTGGAATTGACTCCGCCAAACCGGCCGTATTCTCCATAGTTGGTTCCAAACTAGGGGCATCTGCAGATGCCCCATGTGCAGATGCCCCATGGTGCGATATTTTATACCTCAAATAATAAGTCGTGTCATGTGCAAGTGTACACGGATGTAGCAAGCAATGATACGAGTCGAACCACAAGGAATAGGAGATATATTCTAAGATGCACAAATAATGCCTAATTAAATCTCAATCACTATTTAAACTTAAATAAGTCAAAGGAGTTGTTGTTCACTTCATTCATCAATCCAACATAAAGATTTAAAATTCAATAACTTTCAATACTAAAGAAAGGAAATGTACGGGTTAACAAAGGGGTTTAGGGTGTTGGATCCTTGATTTAAGGGTTTACACAAACATGAAGATCATATATAAATCAAAACTTTATTTATGATAAGGGTTTGTTCATTTAGGTATTTTCTCAAACACCTAATATGCAAAAATGATGTTAATACTTGCTATCTCTAACAAGCATTTCACTCAAACATACAAAGAGTCCCCTCCATAAATTACAACCCTAAATGCTCATACGTCTTTCAAAGTATAACCACAAGGTCTCATAGATCACCAACAAACACCAAATAAGCAAAACTAATCACCTATTGAGCATAAAGATAAACATAAATGGAGGCCACCCATAAACATTTACAATCACAACTATGATCCACAAGATTTAATCAAAGAAATATACATTCATCCCACATTCATAATAAACATTCTTATTTCAAAGATCCTTCACCCCAACCCAAATTAAATTAGCTACTCATAATCTTAAAAGCAAAATAAATTACTTGAACATAAATCATAAATAGAGATTAGATTAAACCGATAGAATGTACAAAGATTGCACAAGATCCTTCCACATCAATTCTTCAAACTTCAAGAATTTCTCTTTACAAACCCCAGCCCTCTTCCTCCTCTCATTTCTATGGTTCTATCCTTAATTTTCTAGGGGAAAAATGGGTATAGGGATTGGGAGAAATTTTTAGAGTTTGATCCTTAATTTTCTTCTCAAAATCCGTCCGCCTCCTTCTTTTGTTCTGGTCTTTTCAATCTACCCAAGTAAAAGAAATAGAAGGAAACGCGCTGATAAGGCACGCAAAACAGGGCGTCTGGGCGCGACACGGGCTCGGTCGCGCCCAGGTCGCGCTGTAGCTCGCGCCAGAGAAGGGCGCGAAGGAGTGTCTGGGCGCGGGAGCGCGGTCGCGCCAGTGATCACACTGTGGGTCGCACCAGAGAAGGTCACGAGGGAGTGCCTGGGCGCGGGAGCGCGGTCGCGCCAGTTATCGCGCTGTGGGTCGCGCCAGAGACACGTGGAAAGCCTGGCAAGGCGCGACCCGATCCAGTCGTGCCTCGACCCGTGCTGTGGCTCGCGCTAGAGACGCGTGGAAAGCCACGTTGGGCGCGGGCGGAGTGGTCGCGCCTCGACCCGTGCTGTGGGTCGCGCCTGGTTCTTTGAATTCGATGATTCTTCAATAACACACCTAGAATTTGCACTTGGATTAAAATATGGGTTTGGACATCAAAAATATACAATTGGTTTATAAAATGGTATTGAAATAGCCCCAAGTTGCAGTCAAAAGAAGCACAAAAATACCGATTATCAACTCCCCCAAACTTAAGCTCTTGTTTGTCCTCAAACAAGTTTTCAAAGAAAAAGAGAACATAGAAAATCAAGATCAAGAATGCCTCAGAAGAAAGAACAAAAAGCATATTATCATACACAAGTATATGAAGTTCTGATACACAAGAAATGAATATGTAAAAATACGGCTTTTCTTGCTTTAGTAATATCAACACTCAACTCAACCTCTCAAGGAGAAAAGGGACGTGTATACACTCGACATCAAATAATGCTAGTATACCACCATAAGCTTGCAAAATAACTCATCTCTTCCTACAAGTATGCTCAAAATAAGGATCACATTGGTCTTAAGGGTTGAAACGTTAGGTTCTTTGGACGAGGTAGGAAAAATATAGGCTAAAAGTGACTTTAAAATCAATCCCCGTAACCTGCTTTGTATTTCAAGATAAGCAAATCTATTTTGAGTTTTCTTCTACCCCGCACATTGCTTTGGAAAATTTAATTGGATCTAAGTCTATAGCCAACAAACATTAATGCTCCTCTTATTTATTTTGATTTTCATTGGTGTTCTTCAACAAATTACAATTTATTTTTATTTCACTTTGCAAGGCTTGCATATGTGTTTGATCAAAAAGGCTATTTCAACAAAATAAGATTTGTGTTTAATCCACCATTAATTCCCATTAGTTTTATTTTCAAGCTTACTTGATTCCCAAATTTCTTCTACCCCTTGGTTTCGAATAAAATTAATAACAAGTACAAAGGGGCTAGCAAGGGTTGTATTTGTAGGAAAAAATTTAGGCACAATTTTGACAAAGAAAGCCTTAGGTCATCTCCATATTTTAAGCACAACTCGTAAAATCAAGAGAGTTCAAAAAGGCAAGTTCTAGAGATACCAATATTATTGATGATTCACACATGAAAAACGAGATCAAGGCTCAAATCTCACAAGATGGTTACAAGCTAATGCCAATATTTCCACAATCCAATCAAGTGTCCTATCAAGTCATATTCTTATGCATGTATTTATTTTTACCAAAAACAACATCATAGGCAAATCAAGATTTCCCAAAAAAAAAATGAGCATGACAAACTTAAGTCCATAAGTAATAGAGGAGTTGAAACACGAGATCAAGGCTAAACCTGCTTATCATCAAGGCTATTACCTTATCATTAAACCAATCATACGTATTAACAAAAAAATATAGAACTATAAAATATCGCAAAACCCATGCAATAAATTAAAAATTATCCGAATTTTAAGTAGCAAATCCCAACAATACATAAATAAATAAAAAGCATCCATGCGACAAGAGTTTTAACAATTCTAAATAAAAAGCGTTCTAAAAAGATAGAGAGATCAACGATACACACATATCACCCCCCACCCCCAAACTTATTCAAAACCTAAGTAAGAAAAAGTTTAGGGGGGTAGGCTTGTGGTATCGTCGATCGACTAACAAGGCTCAAGCATCAGCATCCGGTGGCGGGCGTGGACGGGGGTTCTGTGGGAACTGGAACGGCCCGGAGTACGGAAAGGGGTATTGCTGGAATGGCGGGAATGGGGGCGTGAAGGTCTGGGACGGGTTTTGTGAAGAAGATCCAATGCCACCCCATTGCCTCATCATGGTGGCAATATCTGAGACGTCCGACCTCAGGTGAGAGTAATCCCCATGCAGATTTGAGTAATTGCTCTGCAATCTCTGGAACTCTGTCCTCATGCCGGAAAACCGGCCATCCATATGACTCTGCAGGCCTTGGAATCTCTCGTCAATGTCCGCCTGCATATCTGTGAACTGATTGTCAACATTCTCCCTCATATCCGTGAGCCGTGCATCAAGATCCGCCCGCATGTCCGTGAACTGGGTAAAAACATTGCCTTGAAAGTTAGTAAAATTCTGATTCATAGTTGTCATCATACCTTCAAGGGATTCAAGTCGTTCATCCGCCACGTCCCCTCTGTTTCGTCTTTGCCCACGAGGTGCTCTTGGTGGCACATTCTCTCTTTGTAGATGCACTCTCATAGGTTCCGGAGCAATCATCAAAGCATTATGCTCCGGAGTGTTCATCAACCAATTTCGTTGATCCTCGAAATTGGTTACGGATCTGAGTGCTGGGTTCGGGAGTGGAAACTTCCTTCCATCCTTCATTATGAGCTCAATGGGGGCGGCATTCGGGCTAATTATGCGGACATTCCGAAGATGGGCGAGGTTGAGAGCTCGAGGTCCCGGGAGTGGCTGATAGTTAGCCAGATTCACGTCCAAGGCCATGGCAATAGGAGTGATCATGCCTCCGATACTGATTGTGCCCTTGCTCGGCTGCACTTGTCTTTTAAACTGATCCAGAAGCAATGCCCCAAAATCCACGTATATCGCTTGGAGCATACTCCACAAGATGTAGAGCTCATCCTTTCGAAGTCCACTATTCTCGTGTCGAGCAAGGACAGTGGAAGAAAGGATCCTGTGGAGGTATCGAAATATCGGGTTTTGGATTTGCGACGCCTTGGCCAAGCCCGAGTCATACTGGAACATCCGCTCATCCGGGTCCAGGATCAATCTCCAAAATGTCTCAGCATTGAAATTGATGTGGTAGTGATAGTATCCATCTGTCGGGGTTTGAAAAATTTGGTTAAGTTGCACCAACGTGAGCTCATGATCACGATTCCCCAATCGAAAAGTGCACCCAATCGGCCCTCTGCTAGGGAGTTTGTGGACCTTTAGAGAGGATAGGAACTCTTTGACTAACACAGGATAGGTTAGCCATCTCCCTTGCATGGCATTTGCCCACCCAATCCTAGTGAACATTCTCCACACATCCTCGTGGATTCCCATTGCTTGAGTGGCTGAGTCACATGAATACTTGGTGGGGAGTATGTTGAAAGATCCCGTCAACTTCTCCCAGCAGTCTCTTTCATCTTGGGTTCGGAAGAAAACACCCGCTCTTGCAGGGTCATTGGGGCCACTATCAGGAAAATCCGGCAATGGCTCGGGTTGGGCAAACTCCTCTTCATCTTCTTCCCCTTGGTATTCTTCCTCTTGTTCCTCCTCTTCTTCTTCTTCTCCCTCTTCAGAGAGATCGACACTGGATTCTTCTTCCTCTGATTCTTCAACCACGTATCTCCTAGAAGGTTGGCCTCTGCTTGGTCTTGCCATTCGGAATATATGGTTTCTTGAAAAAGGACAAGACCTTGCAAAGGATAATAAAAAAAAACGACAAAGAGTGAGATTCAAATTGTAAACAACATACCAAAACAACAAAGAGAATTTCAGCCCATCCATATCAAAATGTAACAAAAACTATTCACACTTGCAGGCCTTAGCATAATCTTAAACAAAAGCAAAAAGCATTTCCAGAGTAGGCACTACAATCGGATTATAAAAATCATACAAACAAGGTCGGAGTTCACATATACTACCCATCAATTCACAACAAAATCGAACAACATTTTTGCCTCATGGAGTTAGAGAACTTCCAATTTTTCCATTTTCATTCGTACACAAAACCATATGCACATTGCGAACTATCACCACCAACAAATATCAATCTCTCAACAATTGTAAAATTCACAGAAATTATGCATAAATTCAAAATACGCAATGAACAAGGCTAGAAATTCAAAATGTCAAAAATGCTAACCCTTGTTCTCAATTCACAACAATGCAAGTACAAACATCTCCAAACTAACTTCAATCCTTCTACATAATTGTCTATCATGCTCATGGAAGAAATTTAGAAGCAACAACACCAAGCAACAATTCACTTCAAGCAATTTTTCCCCAAATTTTAGCCCTAATTGTGCCATTTCTACATTTCATCCACAATATAACAAAATCAAAGCTCAAACAAGTACGTAGAAACAACAAATCCAAGCATATTCTTAATTCATGAAAATTTTCCCCAATATGAACCCTAATTTGTATTTCTAGCAATTTTAACCAAAAATCACCAAAATTACATGTAATTACTAGATAAGATCATGGGTAAAACAAAAATGTAGGAGATGGGGGAGGATTTCTTACCTTGGATGTGGCTTGGAGTGGATTTTCGTGTGTGTGCGAGTGTTTTTGAGTGTGGGGTGTGTGAGAATGGGGTGAAAAAATGAAAAGGGGGGATTAAAAACCGTTCAGAACTGCTCTGTACTCAGCGCGAGCGGGCTCAGTCGCGCCTCCACTCGCGCTGTCGGTCGCGCCAGAGAGGGTTCTCGACGCGTGATTGGGCGCGAGAGGGATCAACCGCGCTTTGTGTCGCGCTGTAGGTCGCGCTATATGGCGCGACTAGTGATCGCGCCTCTTCACGTGCTGTGTATCGCGCCTGAGCCTCCGTGCTTGATATGTTGAGCTTGTTTTCTCCGTGTACCCTGTTGTCTGATTCCAAAACTATACAAACTCTCAAAGCAGCATATTAAATCCAATATAAAAATAAGCATAAACGAACAAGGAATATAAACATAAATACACAAGAAAATGTACAAAAGTACGGGGTTGAGTTGCCACCCAACAAGCGCTTCATTTATTGTCCGTAGCTCGACTTGGTCTTACTTTCCGTCAAACAGTGGGAATGTTGGAATCATTGTCAAGTGTCATCTCCGGTGTATAAAATCTCTTGACCCTTTGTCCATTGACAACAAACAAGTTTCCATCCTTCCCTTTTAGCTCAATTGCACCTCTGTCAAAAATTCTTGATATCTCGAAGGGACCACTCCACTTGGTTTTCAGTTTTCCGGGGAACAACTTCAAGCGAGAGTTGAACAAAAGAACTGCATCACCCGGTGATAGTTCTTTCTTTCTCAAAAGCCTGTCATGATATATCTTTGATCGCATCTTCGAAATGGATGAATTTTCGAAAGCTTCATGTCTAAATTCATCCAACTCATTCAACCGGAAAATTCTTTCACCCCCCGACATCATGAAATCCATATTGAGCTTTTTTGTAGCCCAATAAGCTTTGTGTGAAAGCTCAATAGGAAGATGACAAGATTTTCCGAAAACCAATTGATATGGCGACATCCCCAACGGGGTCTTGTATGCCGTCCTATACGCCCATAATGCATCATCCAAGAGGTTGGACCAATCCTTACCATTTGTTTTAACCACTTTTTGCAGGATTTGCTTCACTTCTCGGTTGGCAAGCTCGGCTTGGCCATTTGCTTGAGGGTGATAGGCCGTTGTGATGTTGTGACGAACTTCATATTTTGCAAGCAATGCGGCCAACCACTTGTTGCAAAAGTGTCTTCCTCCATCGCTAATAAGAGCTCTCGGGGCTCCATAGCGTGTCAAGACATTCTTCTTCAAAAACTTCAAGACCACATTTGCATTGTTCGTAGTAGTAGGCACAGCTTCGATCCATCTTGAAACATAATCCACAACCAGCAATATATATTGGAAACCATTTGAAATCACAAAGGGACCCATGAAATCAATTCCCCAAACATCAAATAGTTCCACTTCAATTATGTTCTTCATTGGCATTTCATCTCTTTTCGAGATGGATCCCATCCTTTGACACCGTTCGCATTGCTTCACAAAATCAACACAATCCTTGAAGAGTGATGGCCAATAGAACCCGCTTTGCAACACTTTCCTTGCGGTCCTGTTTGAAGCAAAATGTCCTCCGCTTGGGGAGGTATGGCATGCATTCAGGATCTCTCCCCACTCTTCTTCTGGCACACATCGTCTTAACACCAAATCAGCACATCTTCGAAATAGATACGGTTCATCCCATACATAGTACTTCAAGTCGTGGAAGAATTTCTTTCGTTGATAAGGCTCCAACTCCGTTGGTTTCACCTTTGCTACCAAGATGTTCACAATGTCGGCAAACCAAGGGAGTTGAGACTTGATTGCTAAAATTCTTTCATCGGGAAAAAGCTCGTTAATAGGCCGTGACGACCCCAAATCATCTTCCACTTGTTCAAGCCGAGAAAGGTGGTCGGCTACCACATTCTCGCACCCCTTCCTATCTCGGATCTCCACATCAAATTCTTGAAGTAATAAGATCCACCTTATGAGCCTTGGCTTCGCATCCTTCTTGGCAAAAAGATGTCTTAGAGCGGAGTGATCGGTATGCACTATAGTTCGGGCCCCAATGAGATAGGGCCTAAACTTGTCGAATGCATACACCACAGCAAGTAGCTCCCTCTCCGTAGTGGTGTAGTTTGTTTGGGCCGTGTCTAATGTCTTACTCCCATAATAGATCACTCTGAAAAGCTTATCCCGTTTTTGACCCAAAGCGGCTCCAACTGCAACCTCACTTGCATCACACATCACTTCAAATGGTTGACTCCAATCCGGTGAAATGAGGACGGGTGCTGAAATCAAGGCCTTCTTCAAAGTCTCGAAAGCCTGCAAATAATCATTATCAAAATTAAAATCTGACAGTTTCTCTAGGAGACGGCATAAAGGTTTTGAAATTTTAGAAAAATCTTTGATGAAACGTCTATAAAACCCAGCATGCCCTAGGAAACTTCTAACTCCTTTCTCATTTTTCGGGGGTGGTAGCTTTTCAATGGCTACAATCTTTGCTCGGTCCACTTCAAGGCCTCCTCCGGACACCCTGTGTCCCAACACGATACCATCCCTTACCATGAAGTGGCATTTTTCCCAATTTAGCACCAAGTTAGTGTCTTCACACCTCTGCAACACTTGAGACAAATTGTCAAGGCAATTTTCAAACGAATCACCAAAAACGAAAAAATCATCCATAAACACTTCCATTATATTTTCAATCAATCCATGGAAAATAGACATCATACACCTTTGAAAGGTGTCGGGTGCATTACACAACCCGAATGACATCCACCTATATGCAAAAATGCCATATGGACAAGTAAAAGCCGTTTTCTCTTGATCTTCGGGAGCAATCATTATTTGATTGTAACCCGAAAATCCATCCAAAAAATAATAAAATTCATGCCCTGCCAACCTATCAAGCATTTGGTCAATAAAAGGGATAGGAAAATGATCTTTTCTTGTATACACATTTAAAGCTCTGTAATCAATACACATTCTCCATCCCGTTACCAACCTAGTTGCTATTATCTCATTCTTTTCATTTTCAACAAGAGTTGTACCCCCTTTTTTCGCTACCACTTGAGTAGGACTAACCCACTCACTATCAGAAATTGCAAATATAATACCGGCATCCAACAATTTTAGCACTTCCTTTCTAACTACTTCTTGCATGATTGGGTTTAATCTTCTTTGATGTTGCACTTTTGGTTTGTAATCTTCTTCTAAAAGGATTTTATGCATGCAAATCGAGGGACTAATCCCTTTTAGATCAGAGATAGACCAACCTATAGTGCTTTTATATTTTCTAACCACCCTTAGCAATTTATCAAGTTGTTCATCCGTTAAAAAGGAAGAGACTATTACCGGTTTGTGTTCTCCTTCTTCAAGGTACACATACCTTAGGTGAGGTGGAAGTGGTTTCAACTCCAACTCGCTTTTCTTTGACTCCTCTTCCTTTGATGTTTGTTCCGTTTCTCTCAGTGGAAGGAACTTGGGCTTTCTCAGGTATTCTTCCTGCAAAGAATTCATTAGAAAGATAGTGTCAATGAGAGGAAAATCGAAAGCATAAGAATCATAAGAAGATGTATTAAAGAGTGAGTGTGAAATGCATGTCTCTAGTGGATCTTGCATTCCCGAGACTTGTTCAAATATGTGCTCCGATTCCATGCACGAGTTCACCATCTCGAGCACTTTGCACTCTTCTTCAAATTGCATCTCCTCCTCTTTATGCCTTATTGCTTCTCGAAGTGAAAACATCACCTTCTCATCATTAACTCTCAAAGTTAACTCTCCCTTTTCTACATCAATAAGAGCCTTCCCCGTATTCAAAAATGGTCTTCCAAGAATAAGGGGAACATCCTTATCTTCCTCCATGTCTAACACCACAAAGTCAACGGGAAATATGAAGTCTTTGACTTTAACCAAGACATCTTCAACCACTCCCTTTGGATAAGTTATGGATCTATCGGCCATTTGTAAACAAATGGTGGTTGGTTTGATTTCTCCAATATTCAACTTCAAATAGAAAGAGAGTGGCATTAAGTTAATGCTTGCTCCCAAGTCGCACAATGCCTTCCCCATGTGGCTTTTCCCAATTGTTACTTTGATAGTGAAACTCCCGGGGTCCTTCAACTTTGTTGGAAGCTTTCTTTGGATAAGTGCACTACACTCCTCCGTGAGATTCACCGTTTCATGATCTCCTAACCTTCTTTTCTTTGAGATCACCTCCTTGAGGAACTTTGCATAATTCGGCATTTGTTGCAAAGCTTCCACTAATGGAAGGTTTACTTGAACTTTTCGAAAAATGTCGAGGAACCTTGAGAATTGTTCCTCGTTCTTCTTCTTTTGCAAACGTTGAGGATAAGGTACTTGCACCTTTGGTTCTTCCCTATCTTTAGATGGTGCTTCCACCATCCCTTTTTTTGAAGTCACATTTTGCTTGGGAAGTTCATTATCCTCAACTTCCTCTTGTTGTTCATCTTGTTCATTCTTGCTAGTTTGATCACTTGAACTTGGTTCACCACTTTCTCTCTCGTTGGTAGGCATTTGTGGTCCTTCATAACTGGTGCCACTTCTCAAAGTGATAACCTTGCATTGATCCTTCGGGTTAATGGTTGTGTTGCTCGGGAATTTCCCTTGTTGATGTTGGTTCCCCACAATGGTTGCTAGTTGGCTCAATTGCTTCTCCATTTGGTTAACTTGAATGCCAATAGCCCCAACATTATTTTCCAATTTAGCCACACGAGCTTGTCACTCAACCATGTACTTGTCCGTCTTGCCCATAAATGCCATCATCAATTCTTCCAACTTAGGCTTCTTCTCTTCATCGATCACTCCATTTGTGACGGAGAAACCCGGAGGTGGTTGGGTGGCGTTGTTTGGGTTACCATAAGACAAATTTGGATGTTGTGCCTTGTATTGGTAACCTTGATTTCCTCCATATTGACCTCCGTATTGGGGCTTGTACCCCGGATTGAATGGCCTTTGTTGGTTGGAAAAACCTCCTTGTTGATTCACATAGTTGGCCTCTTCAAATTGGTTTTGAGAGGCCTCGGCTTTTGGATTTGTAAATGTTTCAAATTTTGAGTTCAAGGTAGCCATTTGGGCCACCAAAAGCCCAAGTGCATCCGAACTCGAGGTTGAAGCCACTTTTTTTAGAATTTGAACTCCTTCTCTTGTAGTCGGCCATTGAAATGAATTTGAAGCCATTTCTTCAATGATTCTCAAGGCTTCTTCCGTTCCTCTTGCCAAGAGAGAGCCACCTGCAGCTGCATCCATAAGCGTTCTCACCTCATCCTTGCATCCTGTGTAGAATAAGCACACTTGGTGATCGGTGCCATATCCATGACCGGGACATTTCCTTAGCATTTCTCAAAATCTTTCCCATGCCTCATACATGCTCTCATCTTCCCATTGCTTGAATATGGTGATTTCGCCTTTGAGTTTTAGAGTTTTTCCGGGTGGGAAGAACTTGTGCAAGAACTTCGTCACCAATTGATCCCAAGTTTGAAATGACCCTTGGGCTTGGCTCAACCACCATGACTCTGCTTTGTCCGCCAATGAGAATGAAAAGAGTCTTATCCGAATTGCATCATCCGGAACTCCGTTTGCTTTGATAGTCCCGGTGTACTCAAGGAACTTTCGGATATGCTCATTTGGATCCTCCGTCGGTGTTCCTCGAAACTTGTTTTGTTGAATCATCAATATGAGTGATGTCTTCAACTCAAAGTTGTTAGCTTGAATGGGCGGTCCTTTGATCACTCCTTGATCAACGACGGGTTGGAAAAGGTTCCGGATTGACGCTTCCACATTCCTATTTTGAGCCTCCTCTTGGGCTCTCAGTTGCTCTTGCATTTCCCCTAATTGCCTTTGCATTTGGGCAATTATCGGGTCTTGCACCGGTGGAAGGTTGTCCGCCATTCTCCTCCTTCTACGTGCGTTGTTGTGGCGAACCGTTGCTTCGATCTCAGGATCAAACTCAATGGGGGGTTGTCCTTGTGATCGAGTGTGCATACACTACCTGTAAAAAGGTTACAAGGTGAGCCACTTCAATGTGAAACAAAAATAAAGAAAAACGTTCAAATTAGTAAAGAGATTCGTTGAGCAATATTGCACAAATCATAAAACAAAATCATCTATTCCCCGGCAACGGCGCCAAAAACTTGGTGCGATATTTTATACCTCAAATAATAAGTCGTGTCATGTGCAAGTGTACACGGATGTAGCAAGCAATGATACGAGTCGAACCACAAGGAATAGGAGATATATTCTAAGATGCACAAATAATGCCTAATTAAATCTCAATCACTATTTAAACTTAAATAAGTCAAAGGAGTTGTTGTTCACTTCATTCATCAATCCAACATAAAGATTTAAAATTCAATAACTTTCAATACTAAAGAAAGGAAATGTACGGGTTAACAAAGGGGTTTAGGGTGTTGGATCCTTGATTTAAGGGTTTACACAAACATGAAGATCATATATAAATCAAAACTTTATTTATGATAAGGGTTTGTTCATTTAGGTATTTTCTCAAACACCTAATATGCAAAAATGATGTTAATACTTGCTATCTCTAACAAGCATTTCACTCAAACATACAAAGAGTCCCCTCCATAAATTACAACCCTAAATGCTCATACGTCTTTCAAAGTATAACCACAAGGTCTCATAGATCACCAACAAACACCAAATAAGCAAAACTAATCACCCATTGAGCATAAAGATAAACATAAATGGAGGCCACCCATAAACATTTACAATCACAACTATGATCCACAAGATTTAATCAAAGAAATATACATTCATCCCACATTCATAATAAACATTCTTATTTCAAAGATCCTTCACCCCAACCCAAATTAAATTAGCTACTCATAATCTTAAAAGCAAAATAAATTACTTGAACATAAATCATAAATAGAGATTAGATTAAACCGATAGAATGTACAAAGATTGCACAAGATCCTTCCACATCAATTCTTCAAACTTCAAGAATTTCTCTTTACAAACCCCAGCCCTCTTCCTCCTCTCATTTCTATGGTTCTATCCTTGATTTTCTAGGGGAAAAATGGGTATAGGGATTGGGAGAAATTTTTAGAGTTTGATCCTTAATTTTCTTCTCAAAATCCGTCCGCCTCCTTCTTCTGTTCTGGTCTTTTCAATCTGCCCAAGTAAAAGAAATAGAAACGCGCTGATAAGGCACGCAAAACAGGGCGTCTGGGCGCGACACGGGCTCGGTCGCGCCCAGGTCGCGCTGTAGCTCGCGCCAGAGAAGGGTGCGAAGGAGTGTCTGGGCGCGGGAGCGCGGTCGCGCCAGTGATCACGCTGTGGGTCGCGCCAGAGAAGGTCACGAGGGAGTGCCTGGGCGCGGGAGCGCGGTCGCGCCAGTGATCGCGCTGTGGGTCGCGCCAGAGACACGTGGAAAGCCTGGCGAGGCGCGACCCGATCCAGTCGCGCCTCCACCCGTGCTGTGGCTCGCGCCAGAGACGCGTGGAAAGCCACGTTGGGCGCGGGCGGAGTGGTCGCGCCTCGACCCGTGCTGTGGGTCGCGCCTGGTTCTTTGAATTCGATGATTCTTCAATAACACACCTAGAATTTGCACTTGGATTAAAATATGGGTTTGGACATCAAAAATATACAATTGGTTTATAAAATGGTATTGAAATAGCCCCAAGTTGCAGTCAAAAGAAGCACAAAAATACCGATTATCACCCCCGACCGGCGCGAGTTCTGCAACCTTGGTTTTTCAACCGACTGCACTATAATTTTACGTTAAAAGAGAATATTTCATAATATTCCACTTTATGATTATTTTTTATAATTGCTAAACATATAATAATATGTGAAATTTTATTTAATAGGATATATCTATCAATCTAAAATTAACAACATTTCATAATAATTATTGAATCAAATTTCTTTGAATTAATTGGTGTAGTTTTATCAATTTAATTTTGTGTTTCTATGTTTGCATTTAATTAAATTTATCGTATATAATAAATTTTAATATTAATTCACGACACATTTTTTAAAATATAAAATATATTACAGACAACATAAACAAAATGAAAAAGAAAACAACAAAATTGTAATACAAAAAAACAACATATAAATTGAAAAATACAAAATAAAATACACCGGAGAAAGGACTCCTCTCCCCCATTTTACTCTTATAGGGTATATAATTTTAAAAAAATTCAATTTTTAGCAACAAATGTAATGTCTTCAATGTTGCAATAAAAGCTGTTGGAAACTAAATTATTTCAAATACTGCAGTTAAATAATGAAAACTGAGAATTAATACAGAAAAATTATAAGATAAAAGTAAAATAAGGGATTAATAAATAAACTTACCGCATCAAAATTGTATCCACTATTAACACCATGCCTTTTAGACAGCACTAGACTTCCATTTTCAACATACTGAAATTGAATCGAATTAATTCCGAGGTTGTTGTGGGAAATAAATATTTGGACAATATTATCGTGACCCTTTTCATCCCATGAACTTCCATTATCGTTACCCACAGGGCCTATCTTGATCACACCTGATTCATCGCCCATTCTACAAAAAAAAAAAAAAAAAACAAAACAAAAGTCCAATAACCAACAAAATTCAAATTATGAAATTGATGAGACAACAAGAGTTGTGTATTTATGCAGACAACAAAATATTGAAGTTTTTTGTGATACCACCTGATTCAAAGAGTAGAGCTTTACAAGTGACCTAAACTCCAGAAGATAGAGAGAAACAGACGAGGATGAGAGAGATTAGAGAGATGGTAGAGAGAGACGACTAAAGAGGGTTTCATTCGTCACATCAACCGATGCAATATATAATTGGTAGAAAATCAACTATCACTTGAAAATTTTAAAGTGTAAATGTATATTAGACCATCTCTATCTCTGATAGTTTATTCCATTTTACATTAGCTCCAATATTATTATACAGTAAAATTTGTATGGTATTTTCAACAGTTTGCTCTAAATTTTTGACTAAAAAAAAATATTTCTCGATGTTTTTTATGTATTTATTTAATTTTAATTTTACAAAAATAACATTAAAAAATTAATAAAACGTAAAAATATTGCAACTTTTATAAGTTTATGATATCTATATTATATATTAAAAAAATAGTGTAAAGTTTTCGAGAAAAAAATTTCGCGCTTAAAAATATCAAATCATAAAATAAAAAAATATTTGAACTTTTCAATTGATTAAAATATTAATTTGAGTAAAACATAAAATATTATTTTTATGAAATATTGGAAAACTTTAATAGCTCAAACATGATCACTCAACAATTCCTCAGATCAGATTTAAGAAACTAAATCATATTGCTCAAAAAACTAAAGTCGTCTTATATATCGCCACGCAACACGTGAGTGTTAAACTAGTCTCTTAAATGTTCCATTTAAAACGTGGTGGGTTCGGTCCGTAACTTTTTCACTCGTTGAAAATTTTGAATGAGCAAGAGGAAGTTCCCCACGAAATCAACCAAAAAATCCTCTCAAAACCAAATCCTAACGAAAGAAAAAGTAAATTAACCCCAAATACTCACAATTCACCGTGGGGAAGCTCCTGATTATCATGAGGTTAGAAAACGGAACAAAAGCTACCATCTATCAATTGCTAAAGATATCATTCCACAATTGATTAACAACAACAACAACAACAACGGGTAGAGTTTATCGTGCAACGAGCCTCCCGAAGGAGCAGCTCAGCCTAGCAGACTGGGCAGTGTTGAATGATGGAAAAGGCACAATAGATGAGATCAATGATCCAAACATCAAGGCTGAGATCAATCAAGAATGTCTGAAACACTACACAGAAACAGCAGTGAAATGCTTGTCTGATGACAGCATTGATCGGCCGTCAATGGCAGAAGTTTTGAGGAATCTTGAGCTCTGCCTCCAGCTGCAAACAAGCCCCGATGGCCCGAATGTGGCGGAGAGAGAGAAAGCCCTTGACAGGAATGCAATGCAGGCCTTGTTACTAGCCATAGAGGAAGATGAATCGATGCAATACAGTGCAAATGATGCAGCATTTTCAAACACATTGGATCAAGAAGGGAGATGAGATGCATTAGGCAATCATATCAAAGTTCAAAGGTAAATATACATGCAGAGTTGAGAAGTCTTGTGTTTACTTGCTCACAAGCTTAAAAGAGCAAATGAGAAAGGCATGATGAATCCATTGCTGTTGAGAGAGAAGTCTAAAGTCATGTTTGGCTTGAGATAAACTCCAATAGATTTGATAGAGCTGTTATCAACAGTGCCATGAAATCCATGAAACTGGCGGTCTTGGCCTAGTTCAAGCAGAATTCTGTCTTTGGAGTTGAATCCGCCAAACGGCCGTATTCTCCATGGTTGGGTAATTGAGCTTCACCTGCATTAATCAGATACTTCGACTTCAAGAATTGTAAAAGAATTGTGCTAGGACCTCCATGTGTTTGGAGTAGTACTTGTACAAAAATTTAAATTCTGTTTCAATACAGCATTTGTAATATAAATAACCGTGCGTGATAATATATTATATATTAAACAAAGTAAATGTCTAGGCTGTCTAGACAACCTAGGTGCTGGGCACCCCCTACCCCCGACTGGATGGGGTCCTCTATTCCTCATTTGGCGTTCCAACTCGTGTTTCACAATCGAATTTACAAGTTTAATAATAGATATTATAAAAATAAAAATTAATTATAACATAATTGACCTAATCACATTTATCAACAAAAAATTGAAATTTAAAAAATTATAAATCATAATTATAAAATAATCAACTATGACAATCATTTCTTTGAAAATTAAATACTAAAAAGTAAATATAACTCCTAATTAGGTACAATCAACCTCCTGTAAATTAAAATTGATGAAAAAAATAAATAAAAATTCATAAATTCGATCATGAAACACGGGTAAGAACATCAAATTTGGAATAAAAGATCTCATTCGATCGTGACTAGTTCAAGTTCCGCAACATTGGGTTTTCTACAGTTTTTTGCCACATGCTTTAGTTTAATTTTAAAATTATTAAAACTCTATTATGATTTTTATTATTAGTTTTTAGAATTTAATTTTTTTAATTAATAATTTTAGGGTATATACTTTTCTAAAATTTTAATTTTTAGTAATAAATAAATGTAACATCTTCAATGATCCAGCACTAAATAAATGCAATTTCAGAACCAAAAATTTTGATAACTCCAATATCAAGCACCAAATAATGATAATTATTCAAAACTCATAATTATTAATTGTATACTTTCAAAAAAAATATATAATATTAAAAAATTATAACATATAATGCGTGCTTGGAATAATAAGAATACTTTAAATAATCATCAAATTCTTACAATTAGCGAAAAATATACGACTCTACAACACTTATAAAAATACATATATTTTGGCCACAATGCTCAGAATTAATATATTTATATTTTTGCCACGTGTGTTCCACGAATGTATTTCGAAATGCAATAGGAGCATCTTTGTTCTTGATTTCTCTATATCGAGCAAGAAACTTGTTGAACCAAATACAAATTAATTGTGCTTTTATTGAAATTATTTATCTATTAGATGATTTATAATTTAAAATTAAGTGAATATATAATTTATAATTTTTTTAAATTTAATAAATAATTCATTTAATAATGATTTTAAATAATAAAATAATTCATTAAATATTGTGGAATTCATCAACACCAATTTGGGACATGAGTTGGTGTTTTAGCCGGGCATTGGAGCCGTTCTTAGCCATGATTTTTGTCTTGAAAAATAACGAATGAGATTGACAATGATAGATAGAAAAAAATAGAAGGACTAACCTTTTGAACCAGGTTGGAAATCATCATCGTGACTTCAACTTCTCCTCATTTCCATGAATAATTAGCACCAACAATATCAGTACGACTGATCGTATCCACTCCAGGATATTTTTGCTTTGCGCAAGTCTCAGCTAAGGGGTTGCAGTCAACCAGTTTAATACCTCTAACCCATCGAAAGCGAGGGATCTCACGTAACTTATAGCAATTTTTGAAGGTTAGGTACTTAAGATTAATGAAGCTTCTTCTATCTTTGGCTGTCCACTGCACAAGATCTGTGTCTTCAATAGTAAGGCTACGAAGCACTGGGAATCTAATTACTTTTGCATCCCACTTTTCTCCTTGAAAGGCATACTGCTGCAGTTTCAGCTCATAAAGGTATGGTAATTCACAAATCTTTCTCATGTGTTCCCAGGGATATCCAAAACCGCTCAAAGTCAACTTCAGAAGACGAGTTGGGAGAATTGCAAGAGGCGGAGGTGTTCGCAAGAGCGTAGGGTTGATGATCAGACTATGAAATGATTTCAGTTTATCGAGGCAGGAAATATGATCAAAGCAACTCATGGTTTCAGTAGCATTGGGCGCAAACTCAATTTGAATTCTTAATTTCTCCAAGGAAGGCAAGCTTTCAAGAACTGATTTGGTACAACTCTCAACTCCAACATCTAAAAGTTTTTTAAGATTGAATAAAACCGCGTCTGGATGCGGAGGATCAGGTAGGTTTCTTCCCATGATTTCAAGATGCTTCAACTTCTGCAAATCCCATACCTCTACAGGCACATATGACTCAACTCCAACTCGTTTGATGCGCGAGTGTTGATGGACAATAAGGAACTCAAGGTTCCACAATTTGGATATGGAAGCAGGGAGATCTGCATTACAAGTTAGTGCCAGGTACCTTAAAAGAATTAGTTTAAGTACCTCAACTGGGAATTCGTAGAAACGGATTGTAACAGCATTAAGTACCCTCAACACCTTCCACTGCGTACATATTGGCACTTGATATTGATGATATGGCCCCGTACATAGCAGAGAACGTACAGTTGAAATGGATGAGATTTTTTCATGCACCTCTTTGATGGCCAATAAAACGTTCTCATAGATGGCAAGACGACGATGGCTTTTCATACATTCATCCATAGCATCCGCATGACCATTTATGGTATAGAGAAATTTGTTATTCTCAGCTACCCTTTTACTCAGATACCAATATGCACAATGGAGACTGCAAGCTTTGGGTATACCGCTAAATAAGTTTTCCTCGTGACCTCTGAAAAGATTGTTTTGAAGTAACTTTCTATATGTATCTGAGTAATAAATTGACCATAAAGTCGTACAATTAAATCTTTCAACATGCCAAAAGTTGATGATCATGGAACGTCGGACTATATATTTGAGAGGGAAAGCTGCAAGATAGAGAAAGCAGAGTTTTTCATATTCATCGAGTGGATGGTAGCTTGATAAGAGCACCTCCGAGATTTGATGAGAGGCTTTCTCCAAAACTGAATGTGGTTTCTCTGCAACTCTGTCCCAACGTTCTGGATTTTTGTGGGCTTCGGAGAGGAGTATGGGGGCGACGACATTGATTAGAAGAGGAAGTCCTTCACAATTCTTTGCAATCTTCTTTCCAGGTTTGAGAAGTTGAGGTGGACATTCTTCTTCACCAAACACATTCCTCCTTAGAAGTTCCCAACTTTCTTCTTCATCCATAAATCGCATTTTCAAATTAAAAAAAAAAGGAAACACATATTTCCTACTCGTCACCAAGATCTGAGTTTCCTCACCAAACAATCCGTAAAATAAGAAATTCAAATCGTTCCACACATCATCCAACACAATGAGAGATTTTCTAAGGCTCACAATTCTCCGGAAACGTTCTGTAAAACTCCCATCCATAATCATTTTCTGGTGGTGAAGATTAAGCTGAGCAGTAATAGCATCCAAAACTTCCTCTTGCCGAAACACTGGGCCCACCCTAACAAAGGCGACGCATTCGAAGTGTGCCTTGACGGAGGGATCTTGAACCAGTTTTTTAGCAAGTCTAGTTTTACCAATACCCGCCATACCACTTATCCAGTTAACAGTTTCATACGATGAGACTCTTTTAGAACCAATCAGTATGTCTCTGATAAAGAGAAACTGATCAGATAATCCAACCATATCACACTCGTCAGTTGCTGATGAAACCCCTTCTTCTGTTTTCGGCACAAATAATTCCTTAACATGGTCTTCAATCGTCTCCGACACTTTCTGCTCCCATAATTCCTCAATTTTTTCTTTCATCTTCGTCGCTGTCTGGGCAAAGGAATCGGCATCGAGGTTGAGGGAGAAAGTGGGCTCTCCGATTTGAGATTGCAAAAGAAGAATGTGCGTTGAAAGAGGGAATTCAATGGAATCTTCTAATCTGCGTGCTTCCTCTATTATTACTCCTTCCTCCTCCGAAGCTCCCACCCCTTGGCTGCAGCGGTCGAGTGTGATTGCTAGAGAAGTGGCGTGATCGCGTACAGATTTAAGGCATTTTCGGGTGGAGGAGCCAAGGGAAATACAACGAGAGTGTAAAAGGCCGTCAATCGCACCCACAAGAGAAATCACGGCAGCGTAAGCCATCTCCGGCACCCAAAAGACTGCGACGGCGAGAGGGGGAGCAAAGTGAGGAGATGTGGCCGTGGTGGGAGGGTGTGGGTTCAATAATTTTGGTAGGTGGGGACTGAGGAGATGTGGCGGTGGTGAGAGCGTACGGGGGGTTCAATAATTTTGGTTGGTGCGGAGGGGAAATGTAAATGTAAATGTAAAATCAAATAGTGGAGTCCATGTTATGAGATTAGAAGAGTTGGTGTATTTAGTTAGAAAATTAATGAGTTGAGGGATTAATTAAAGGAGCACACTTGTCTTAGATGATATAACGAATCTCTTGCGTCAGCGCGATATTATTTGACTCAACAAAGTGATCACCCTCTTTTTTCTTTTTCTTCTTGATTTTTCTTTTTAGTGGTCTCCCTTCCCCTGTTTTGGTCTTTTCTTTTCTTTTCAATTTTTTTTTCAATTTTTAATTTCTTCTTTTTAAGAAAAAATATATATTAATTTTTTTTAATTGGCGTCTCGGCAAGTGCACTCGCTTGACGCTAAAGCGTGGGCTCGTGTATTGCGCTCGATAATTAACTTTTTTAAAATAAATATATACCTAAATGGAATTAGTTAACCTTGAAATGAAATTGAGTTAATTTAATTATTTGAATTAATTTAATTTTTTTTATTCGACATCTCGCGCAATGCACTCACTCGACGCTAACGCGTGGGCTCGTGCACTGTGCTCGATAATTAAACTTTTTAAATGAATATATACCCTAATTGGAATTAGTGAACCCTAATATGAAATTGAATTAATTTAATTTTTGTATCCGGCATCTCACGCAATGCACTCGCCCGACGCTAACGCGTGGACTCGTGCATTGTGCTCGATAATTAAACTTTTTAAAATAAATATATACCCTAAATGAAACTAGTGAACCCTAAAATAAAATTGAATTAATTTAATTATTTGAATTAATTTAATTTTTTATCCGGCGTCTCGCGCAATGCATTATCAATATTACTGGCTTTCACCCACAAAAAAATGTGTAAAATTAAACTAAAACATAATAAATTAAAATTGGTCAATAAATGAAAGAAAAATTCATAAATTCGATTGAAGAATATCAAATGTGAAATAGAGTATCTCATCCAGATTATTATAATATTTAAAGAAGTGTAATGAATTTTACTATAATAGATAGGGTTTTCGTAGATTATTCATTAACCATATATATCGTTTTTCAAGGAAAACACGTATATAATATATAAATAAAATCAATTTAAAACTATAGTGAGTGACAGAAGCTTTTATGAATATTAAGCTGCACCTAATGTAATGTACCTCATGAGAGAGAGAGAGAGAGAGAGAGAGAGTAATTAAAATGATGCATATATATAATTAATGTTTGAGTAGTTGAGAGCGATAGTGAACTAAAGTGAAGAGATCGATCGATCAATCAGCATGAATTCTTGGAGTTGAGAGAGAGTATATCTAAAGTCATGTTTGGCTTGAGATAAACTCCAATAGATTCGCCATGAAATCCACCAAACTGGCAGTCTTCGCCAAGCTCGAGGCGGAATTCTTCGCCGTCGTCGGACTTGACGCTGCCAAACGGGTCGTATATATTCTCCAATGTTGCTGCCAAATATGATTGAACATAAACCGACGTCGTTCCATCGTCCGCTAATACAAGTTATATACTCCCTTGGGTAATCTAGCTTCACCTGCATGCCATTAATCACACACCCTGATGATTACGATTAGTGATATTCCTTACCTTTATAATCAATTATCACGACTTTAGCAATTACATTCGGATATAAAATTATTGTTATAATTAACAGATTTTGTAATTTTTTAGTAACAGTTAAATAAAGATATCGTTGTGAACTATTAAAAAAACAGTAAATAAGAATAACAAAATAACTCGCCGATTTACGTGGAAACAAATCACGGGCATAGGAAAATTTGCCTATGGGTCAAAAAAATAGGGTAAATAGATAGTTCAAAACAACAACCATAACCCTAGATGAAAATATAATCAAACAAACATATTCTTATTTTCCAAACCTATAATTCTAAACATTAAATGATTCTTCATAATAAAATTATTGCATTTTTTTTTTCAAAAATCAATACATCTCGTAAATTGAACCGGAAATGTTGAAAATTGATGTTGGAAATAAAAGTATAAAACCAAACATCCCTTTAATTTGTGACATATGTTTCGTGCTCATAAAAATCCACATGTTGCATGATGACCTGCTCACAACCTAATAACATGATAACGATATGGTAGTAAGACAATTTTACGTAAAAAAATTTAATAAATAATATATGTATTAATATTATTTTTAATAAATTTACAATTTAATCATTTTTATAAATTTATAACATGTCAATGGCATTATCTCGAGCATTCTTTTTTATTGATCACAAGGTTTAAGAGAAAATGAGAAAAAGGCCTACATGAATCATTCATGAACTTATTCAACATTTTCCCAATTTTCGTTGAGAGAGAAATTATCTAAAGTTGTGTTTGGCTTGAGATATACTCCAATAGATTTAACACTGTTGTTATCAGCAGTGCCATGAAATCCACCAAACTGGCGATCTTCTCCTAGCTTAAAAATGAATTCTTTGTCGTGAGCTGTGAATTTGCCAAACGGGCCGTATTCTCCATTGTTAGTGCCAAATGTGATCGAACATAAATGGCTGTTGTTGGAGCTCTTGTGTCCACTAATCCAACTTATGTATTCCACTGGGTGATTCAGCTTCACCTGCAATTAATAATCAGATACTTCGACTTTAAATTAATACTCGATAAATTAACAAACACTCTAAAGTAATATTTTTTTCTTATCCGATTGAAAAAAAAATTCAGCGATTTGATAAGATAATAAGATGGGGAGAATTATCTTTCTAAAAAAAAGATGGGGAGAATTATCGATTCAGGAGATATATGGGTAATCTATCAATTCAGTATCTGAAAAAGGACAATTATTAATTTAGGACCTCAGAGTCAGAGATCATCTATTTTGATTTATTTTTATTTTCTAAATAATTTTTAATAATTTCTTTACTAGATTTAATATACAATTAATAAAAGATTTTTCATTGAAAAGTAATATGACAATAATTAAAAAAAAAAAAAAAGAAACCAAAATTCTTGATTTTTGAGATTTTAGATTGACAATTATTATCATTCAGATCCTGAATTGATAATTTTCATCTTTCAGGTAATTGACTGATATATTGTCAATTTTTCAGATCCTGAATTAACAATTCTCCATTTTTAGGTCCCAAACAGTCGTTTTATTTAAAACAAAATAAATTTATTAATTCAATTTTGGATAATCAAAATCAAACCAAGTTAGTTATTTTAAATGAAACTACAATTATTGGTTCGTGAAAAAAGAAACCAAAATTCCACAAATTAACAAACCAAATCAAATAAATCATCAATTCCTCCGATTTTGCACTCAAATATGTTATCATGAATAAAAGTGTTCTTCCCTAGACAACTAGAATATTGTTTTCAATATTTATACAATAAACATGTTGGTAAAACTAAATTATTTTCAAATCTAGATTGGGAAATAATGAAAAAAAAAATGAAAAGTAATGCAGAAATCCTAATTAATTCGGATGAATATACAATATTTAATTGATTAAAAAATAAACTTACAACATCAAATTTGCATCCATCATTGCTGCCATGGGTTTCGGACAGCACTAAAGTTCCATTTTGAGCATACTGAAATTGAATCGAATTAATTTCATCGTCGTGGGAAATAAATATTCGGACAATTTTGTTGTGACCCTTTTCATCCCATGTAGTTCCACTTTTACTGCCAATTGGACCTATCTTGATCATACTCGATTCATCGTCCATTAATTTTGGATCAACAAAAATCAAGAAAATTTAAAATTATGAAATAGTGGAGATAGTGTATATGGTATGAGACTAGAAGAGTTGGTGTGTTTATGTAGAAAATTAATGAGTTGAGGAGATTAATTAAATTATTACTATATTGAACGTGAAGCCCAAATAGTGAAGTATATATTTGTCAACTCAATCCATAGCTGGCATTGATTTAGAAATAATAACATAAAGAGTAAAATTCAAATTACATGCACCCCTATACCTGTGTTTTCTTGAATATTTTTAAAGGAATGCAATTTATGTTTTATAAATAGTGCTAAACTTCGCACTGTTACGATATTATACCATTTAATTTGATACAAGAAAAAAGTAGTACATATTTTTTTATACCATTTAATTTAACCTATTTATAAAATATAAATATCGTTTATACTATTGAAATATTATAGTAATTAGTCAAATTAATTAACTACTAGTTTTTGCTAAATTATATTTTAAAAAATATTATTTTTTCCCATAAAAAACATTCTTGATTTTATGTTGGTGCAGATTTGAACAGGAGAATAATAATCAAGAATGAAGTGATCATTCTTAACAAATGGAATTTCCTGTTACACTCTCTATATTACACTTCATGTTACATTTTCAAATTACGAGTTTTTCTTGTATTTCTTTTTCTTCAATTTTATTTTTATGTAATTTAGTTTAATTTTAATATTATTTTTAGGAAGTCCACCCAATTAGGATTTATAATTATTTATTAATAATTAATTTTCAATTTTTAATTAATAATTCATTATTATGGTTGTCTTTTTCAAAATTATGTTATATTATTTTTTATTCATTTTTTTGTTATTAAATGTTGATTATGGTTATTTAAGTTATACTTTATTTTTATTTATAATAAATATTATTAAAATCATAAATTTAATGATGAAACACGAAGTAAAACACGAAATAGATAAAAACACGTAGTGAAACACAAAATAGTGTAACATGAAATTTCAACTCCATTCTTAATTAGTTAATTAGACCAACAGAGTTATATATGCATCGAGGGACGGTATATATATATATGTGTATATATATGTATGTATGTAGAGAGAGATGCATGATCAATGGCCATGGAAAGAAGTTAAGATCAAAGGATTAATTAAGATATGAATATATAAATCCGAACAAGAACACATACATGACTGCAAATGATGCAGCTATATATATATATATATATATATATATATATATAGCATTTTCAAGCATGCATGCATTAATTAATATTTCACAATCAAAACTTCGTTTGATTGATGATTACAAGTTTTAATTAAAGAGCAAATGATCAGAAAAACATACATATATATTAATATTGAAGCAAACGCAGATTTGTGATGTTGAGAGGGTAATCATCTGAAGTGATGTTTGGGTTGAGATAAACTCCAATAGATTCAAGACAGTGCTCATAATTATTTTTAACGGTGCCATAAAATCCACCAAACTGTTTGAGTTTGTCATCTCCTAGCTTGAAGCAGAATTCTTCGACGCCGGCCACCATCTTGCCGCCGCCAAACGGGCCGTATTCTCCATAGTTGGTGCCAAATGTGATTGAATATACACTGTCGTTGCAGCGTCCACGAACCCTAGTTATGTACTCCGATGGGTAATTCAACTTCACCTGCATATATTCATTAAATTCATTATATATACCCGTCAATGGCGGATCCAGAAATTTTATCAAGGGGATCCAGCCGAAATGTAGTATAAAAATATAAATGATGAGTCTTGTATGAGTCCATCTCCTAACTCAAGATCTGTAAAACGGTACTCATATCATCCAGATGCAAACACCAATAAAATTATAAATAAGTCACTTGATATTAGTTTAAGTGCATATATAGGTACAATATTCCTTATGAAATAATAATTTTTTTGATAAAATTATCAAGTTAACTCAATTACATATAACGATAAAAATCAATAATTTAAATACAATAAGTTTTATAAATTTAGAACTTGAAAGATAATTTATCGACTATAGTGCAACATTAATTACTTCATATTTTGAAACCATTATGTAATAGTCATATTTTTAATGCTTAAATTTCTTCTTTCTTAACGTAATTATATAATAAAGTGTGCCAAGAAAAAAAAAACAACAGAAAAAATTTAAAATGAGTAAATAAATACAAATTTTAATTTAAAAGGAGTACATTACAAGCTAGTAAGATTTGATAAGAAAAAGAAATAAAGCTAGTTTTTCAAAAAATTGCAAAATGAACTTACGTATCAAGTAGATTGTTCCAAATTAAAATGGCAATACTTAAATGTGTTGGAAAAATTAACTTATTTCGAAGACAATTCTAAAATAAATGATGAATAAATAAAGTTATATACCACATCGAAATTGGATCCAACAACGGCACCATGCTTCTGAGAGAGTGCTAGAGTTCCATTTTCAGCATACTGAAATTGAATCGATTTAATTCCGAACATGTCGTGGGAAACAAATATTTGGACAATATTAGTGTGACCCTTCTCATCCCATGCCTTTCCCAATCTGCGACCAGATGGACTTATCTTGATCATATCACCCATTTTGCAAAACCAACAAAATTTTATTTATGTAATCAAATAGTGGAGATCAACATTTATATAGAGGTAGCTAGTGTGAGCAAAAGAATTGGTGTATATTTATGTTCAAATTAAATTAAACTAGTTGAAGAGACCTAATATTAATTGAAGTTTGTAAGATGTATCGATCGACACTCTCAATTAAAGTGGCCTAAAATCCATAAAATATAGAGAAATTGAGAAGCCGGAGAGAGAGAGAGAGAGAGAGAGAGAGAGAGAGAGAGAGAGAGAGAGAGATTCATATATTTATTGTTCATTACTAAATATTAAATTTACTAATTACTACAATCACAGTGTCACCGTGCATTAATACGTAATTGGAAGAAAATAGCAATTATCCCTATTTCTATTTTCTAGGTTTGAAATTTCTGATTACACTTGTTCGTGTTTCATTCTGTATTTTATTATTAAATTTATGAATTTTTAACAATATTTATTATAAAAATTAAAAATTAACTATAACATAAATAATTATACTCAACATTTATCAACAGAAAAAATGAATTAAAGAATTATAAAATATAATTTTGAAAAAAATAACCATAATAATAAATTATTAATTGAAAACTGAAAATTAAATATTAAAAAATAATTATAAACCCTAATTGGGTGTGGTGAACCCTGAAAACAACAATAAAATTAAATTAAATCACAAAAAAATAAAATTGAAGAAAAAAAAATACAAGAAAAACTCATAATTTGAAGTGTAACACGGGGTATAATACAAAGACTGCAAAAGATAATTCATGTGCTATTTTCTACCCTAGCTTAGCTACTATATAATATTTATATATATATTGTTACCAATTTGCAATAAACATATATATGTTACACCCCGATAAAAATTAACATATAGACAACCTAATAACATATAACGACTTGTTAGTAAACCCGATAATACATAAAATAATAATAACAACAATATATTTATCAATAAATTTACAATGTAATTCTTTTTGTAATCGTTATCGTGTCGACAGATCACAAAAAATTTATGTTCGTGTCATGATCATGCATGTTCATAGACGTTAACACTAAAATTTTCATTTTTATGATAGTGTTCAACATATTTGTGTCGTTATCGTGTCAATACGATCAAAAATGTATCAAAAAAAAATGTTGTAAAAGAGGGGCAATAACTTAGCGATGCTTCTAACCTCGATGTCTACAATTTTGGTCTAATTTGATGGTTTTCAAAAATGTAAAACCTTAAACACATTGCTTAATTTCTTTCCCACACCAATAATTATAAACTATTTACCCTCCCATATGTACATAATTAAAATATTAATTCGACATATCAATGGCACATTAAATTGCGTGGTCAAAACTTCATTGAAATATAATTAAGTATCTTATAAAAAATATCAAGAAATCCAAGTTTCATGAAAAATAAATTTAAAAAATTCCAAGTTGAATTTAATTGGAAGATGAAATGTCATTTCCTTGTATGATTAGTTGCCAAGAAAACAAGAATAGGAAAAGACTTCAATAGTCGTTTTAAATGATATTGAAATTAATATTATTCTCTCTCTTGTAATTAACATTAATATTACAACTATATATTAATTACTTCAAGCATTCAATTGATTAAAATTCTCAGAGTGAGCATTCGGATAACCGGTTGAGATCCCATATCACACTTTTTTTTTATTAAATTTATTATTTTAAATATTACTAATTATTCTAAAAGTAATATATATATATATATATATACCATAATTGACATTGGTCAACCATAATATTCAATTACTAACTAAAATGAGAAGTAAATACTGAGTAATAATTACAGGAAAAATCAATCCTAATTAAGAATTGTAAAATTATAAAAAATAATTCAAATATAAAATTTAACCAAAGCACACAAAATTAAAATTAAAAAATATATAAAATTAAACTAAAATACAAAAGGTGATATTGAGAATCTCAAGTATTAGATCACAGTTACTAGTCTCCTTTATCCAAAAAAAAAGGACTGGATGAAAAATATTGAACCAATTAAATTATCAAATCTTTTTTCATGTCAAAGTTACCAATTCTTGAGTTAGACCAATAGAGTTATGCATCGCGTGTGACAAAATTTTGAAAAGATAAAAAAATAATTATTTAATAATCATCCTAATTAATATTCATCAATATACAATATAAGTTATAACTAGTTTAACACCCACGCATTATGTGGCAGTATAAAACAACCTTATTTTTTGAGCAATAAGAATTAATATGTGAAATCTTATTTGAGAAATCTTTGTAATGATCATGTGCAAGCTATTTAAGTTTTCGAATTAAACTGCATAAAATAATATTTTATGTTTTGCTAATTAAAGTCAATATTTCAATCAATTGATCGAAGAGTGTAAATATTTATTTTATTTTAATAATTTGACAATTTTAGAGGGAAATTTCTTCTCAAAAATTGTGCACTACTTTGTTTTTATATATAGTGTAGATTACAAAATAATCAACTATTAATCAAAAATAAAAATTAAATACTAAAAAATAATTATAAATTTTAATTGGGTAAACTCAACCGTTATAAATCAATTATTTAAAAAAATTGTACAATCAAATTAAAGCATATAAAATTAAAATTAAAAAAACAAATATAAAAAGTAAAATAGAGGTTCTCAGATGTTGAGTAATTACCCCCCCCCCCCCCACCCCATCAAAAACAGATGAAAAATTCGAGTACAGATCCTCTAGTCCCAGTTTTGTGTGTCAACCGTGTACCAACATTAAAATTATAAATTGTTAATAATATTTTTTTTGTAAAAATAAAATTTAATATATTATAACTGATCATAATTAACACTTAATGCTAAAAATTGAAATTTTAAAAATTACGTACCTGAAGTTTGGAAAAATCAACCCTAAAAATCAATTATATTAACTAAAAAAATAAAAATTAAACATTAAGAAATAATTATAAACCCTAATTGGGTGAAATAAACCCTAAATAAAATTGTAAAATTATACTAAACCTAAAGAAATTAAAATTGAAGAAAAAAATGAAAAAAAAAAACTGTAATAATTTTGAGGGTTGGTACACGATTGACACATACAAATTGGGACTAGAAGATCTCAAGTGGAAAAATTCTTGACTCAATTAAAGTGACAAATCTTTTTTTTGATTAATTGCAATTTTAATCCTCACATCCAATCAAATTCCTAATTTATCGATAAGCCTGCAAATAAAAAACTAAAAAAATAAAAATAAATAAATAAATATTTTCATACTATAATAAAAAAAATTGATTTTTCGTCGCCTGAGAGATTCGAACTCTCGCGGGGAAACCCCATGTACTTAGCAGGCACACGCCTTAACCACTCGGCCAAAGCGACTACTTGTTTTTCATATTTCATAATTATTTATTTAATTGTGCTAATAATATTGAGACCTACTAAATAATAATCATCACATAATAATACATAAATGATAAATTAACATGCTCTATAATCACCATTTATTTTAATATTTCATTCAATCAAGGTTGGATTAAACCTCTCGACATGCCATCAAATCATGCATGAAAATTTTATCCACAATTTAATCAGAAAATACTTGAGTTTTACATGTCTTTTGAATTTTGTCTCTATCTGTACCCCTAGGATTTTAAATGAGTCTGAGCTATTTGAATCTTGACTTGATAAAAGTTTATTTCAACTCGCTTAGTGAAGCTTCGTGTGGGCTCAATTAAGGTCGTGAGCCTCGATAGGAGTGAGCATTTAGGTCTATTCGGTCTATTTCAGTTCGAAAATTCTGAAACTGAATACACTGGATTGGAGATGGAAATCGAATAAAATTCGATCCGGTTCGGTTCGGTTTCCCAACCTCAGTAGTATGATTTTCTTATGTATAACTCCCCCTTCTTAGATTTTACAATTAATGTTTAACATTAAAAAACGAAAACAACATAATAACATAATAAGTGAAGTCTCATTTGGTCAAACTCCCAAAAACTTAGAATTAAAATATATGTGTGTATATATATAATAACTAAATAAAGAAGTTCATTCTATTCGGTCTGTTCGATCAATTTTCTCCAGGATTGGACCGCCCGAATTTATTTTAAAAAGGGACCGATTTGGATCGAAAAATCTATAGAACCAAACCTAATAGGCTAATGTGTTCGGTTCGATTTTTTCGATTTTCTCCTCAATCCTAAGCTTCGAAACGTTCAACAAATAAACATTGAGCTTCGAAAAACATTAGCACTTATGTAAATTTAAGCTTCTTTAGAGAGAGAGAGAGAGAGAGAGAGAGAGAGAGAGAGAGATGTATTTAGAAGTGTACGTGAGTCGGACCTACTTGTGAGCTACTTGAGATACACGAAAACTCGAAATCAACTCGAGATTTGTCTAGTCGAGCTCGAGTTCTAACTACTCAAGTAACTACCGAGATCGAGCTCTATAATAATGAGTTCAACAAGCTCGCGAGCCTAATCGAGCTCTAAAGCAATTACAATTTTACACTTAATAATTTAATTATTTACATATATATCATTAATAATTAAATTATTTTTATTTAAAACCAAATAAACATAATATTTTTATCTAAAATTTATACGTAATCGAGTCGGGTCGAGCTCGAAAAATCAAAGCTCGACCAAGTTCGAGTCGAGTTGAGCTTCGAGTTTTCGCTCGATAAAGCTAATACTCGACTCGACTCGGCTCAATTACACCCCTAGATGTAATGGCAAGTTGTGTCCATAAAAAAACAATGGTGAAGCTCAGACTAAGACTTAAACAAACCTTTTCTTAAATTAAATTTAAATAAATAAGCCAACATATCAGCTTAAAGCATAACTAGTCCCAACAAATCTTGAAATTAATGAGCAGGCTTCAAAAACAGCAAAAACAAAGGAAATATCAAGACACCCCATCTTCACAATTCAACTCAAACTGTAGTTTTCACCTTTATATATACCAGTAAATAAATTTAAGCAAATCCAAAATAATTATTCTCTAAAGCAAGTCAAACTGTAGGCTATATATGATATACTGGTCTAAACCAAACCTCGTTGCAGACGCGTCTGCAGCGCTAGATGAATGTAATTTAATCAGCTAATCGATCAATTCAACACGATGCCAACTGAAATCAGTTGGCTATGCAGACGCAGGAGCAGCCGAAGCTGTACTTGAGCTCGAAGATGTTGTAACGGATAATCGCTGTACTTGATTAGGCTGCTGTCGCTGCAACGGGAACATGTTGTGCATCGTAGGTCCATTGGATGTTCTCCCGTCTTCTCTAAGCTCCATACTTGCAAACTTCAGACGCTGAACTTCTGCTGTCAACGTCTCGTGCAGAGCTGCCATGAAAAAGTGAAGATTAGGGTCAATGTGTCGCGAGTCGTGACATTCCATCTGAAATCACATGCATGCTATAATGATTTCACTATATAGATTGCATCAAGATTCTCAATATATTTGCATGTTAGGTAGCAGGGGGGAAGACAGATGATTTTAGAAGACTCGTATTGATACTTTGTCCAGAAACTGTAAATGTGGATTAGTTTATAATGCAGAAACGTGTAAAACAGTTGTGCCTCGTATACATCTATCTTGGGGAAACCCCTTATCTCGTTAGTGTCTGATGTAATGAAAGAATGAAGAGTACTCGTTTATGGCGTAAAAAAATATAGTAAACAGGTAGGCGGACGGACTATAAGTCTATGACTGAATAAGGCAATGTATGCTAGAAATGTAGAACAGATCATTCGTGTCTCATATATATAATGTATAGTGAGCAAGATGCATTCAAAAATCAATGGATTTTCAAAAAGAAAAATAGTTAAGAAACTCAATACCATCTCTGAGTTGTGCCTGTTGCTGCATAGCATGAATACGGAATTTCAACTCATTGTTCTGATTAGTCATCTCAGCATGGTCTTTCTGAAAGAGGCAATACGAATCCGTTAAACCACGTCACGAATTTTGATTGATAAAGTACAGGAAAAAAATAGAACTCCTCAGCCAAGCACCTGGAGAATGGCAATTTGTGTGGAGAGTGTCGTGCCCTCGGTTTGCAGTGTCTGCACCTTGTGTTCCAATTCGGAGATGTAACGCAGCTTCCTCTCCTTAGAACGTGCAGCTGACTGCCGGTTTGCCAATATCCTGATATGCATTCAGATTAGCACAAATCAGACACCAAAAAACATGTACTACGATTGAGAAATATTTCGACAGAAGTGTACCTCTTTGCTCGTTTCGGGTCTAAGGCTGCAATTTCTGCAAGACGCTCGTCTGCCCTTATCTTTTTCAGCTCGACTTCACTAAACTCACCATGCCCAAATTCCAAATTAACATCAGTTGAGTTTTCACTCAACGAATTGGTAGGGGAGAGCTGATCTGCTCGATTAGAGGTCTGCAAGTTCGGTGATGAGTCACCAAAATGAAAGTTCCCAATGCCGCTATCCATTGAAAGGCTCCTGTAATGCCGAAGTTGGGGAGCAACGGCAGCATTCTTTTTTACGCTTTCTGATTCATAACTGTTGCTATCACCAGCAGCAATCTTCGTGCCTCTAACAACGGTGTCCTTATCCTTACCGTAGGCACCAGAAGCGTTCAATGCATCCGCATGATCCAAATCCATCAACGATTCAAACAAGTTATCCACAACCTCTCCATCCGACTTTCTCTCACCCATCTCCTCAGCAAAGTTCTTCGCAAAAGTAACCGTTTCCATCTCCAGTGTCTTCATCCCGACCGGGATATCATTTCCCAACTTCTCCCTCGGACTTTCCATTTGGCCTAAAATCCCATGGCTGCTTATTGGAACCAACTGAGGTGAAGACTGGATCATAGCCGAGAATCCTAACGGAACATCACTGCTAGAACGGCGATGCCCTCTACGAGGAGGAAGACCACTTCCACGAAACGGATTATCCCTCGGAGAAGTGAGGCCCATTGCAGGCCCCCGCGAGCTAACATCCATTTCCTCCATCGACATGTTCTTCATATTCGAGTTAGATGAAGCCAACGAAGACTCGCTGGGAGGAAAAGGGCTCAATGGGGGCAGGCAATTATTCGCCATAAACGAAGGCTGAGATAAAGACCTCGAATGTGAAGCCCCAAACACTTGATTTGGAGATTGCTTCAGATTGGTCTGAGCCATCAAAATCAACTAGCAAAAACCCAGAATCTTCAACAGTCAACCCTTTTTCTCCCAAAAAGAGAATTCTTGAAAGATTACCCAATTTTTCCCACACAAAGAGCTATCTACAATCCAATTAAATTCAGCAAAACCCTACACAACAAAGGACACAAATTTCCCAATCACAACATAATCAGAACCACCCCAAATCAGAAAAGAAAAAAAAATCATTAAATTCAGCAAAACCCCACACCACAAAGAACCCAAATTTCCCAATCACAACATAATCAGAGCCACCCCAGATCAAAAAACAAGAAAAAAAGGAATAAAAACCCTAACTTGGCACAAACATTAAATGCAGTTCATTCACACTCGAAACCCAACCATCATATTTCAAGAAAAGCAAAAAAACAGAAAACCCAAAAACAAACATTCGTAAACAAGAAAATTCAAACCCCAGAAACCATTCACTTCAACAAGAACAACAAAAACAAAACAAAACCCCCACAAAACAAAATTCAGCAGCAAAATTAAATAAAAGAAAATTAAAAGAACCTCATACCTGCCGACTTAAATGGCAGCAAAATCCATGTTTATTCACGACACGCCCGCTATTCAAATGGGATCCCGCTGAAAATGGCGGAGATTACGTTAGAAAGAGACAAAAACAAATAAGAAAAAGAGTTAGCTAGAGTGAGCGCGAGAGGTGTGTGAAATGAAAGCGGACAAAAACTTTGGATTTGCATAAAAAATGACGGATTATTATTTCAGAGCTTCAAAGATTGGATTTTTACCATTTCTTTTTCTTGCCAATCTTAGTGCAGGCAACAAATCATATACCGACGCGCTCCCGACAAATTCACACACAATAATTTATTATTACTTCCCCCTTTTTGTGCTGACCTTTGACAACGACTAGGATTAAGGAAAATGTAATGACCTTTTTTTCTCCCTTTTAATGAAATACCTTTTTTGCTTTGTATGAAAGTGTGTGTGCAGGTGGAGAATTCAAAATAAAAAATTTTGGAATTTAATTTTGCGAATAGAGATCTTCTCGTCCTAACTGTGTCTTAATATTAAGATTATATATTATTAATAATATTTTTTATAAAAAATAAAATTTATTATATTATAATTAATAATAATTAATATTTATTGCTAAAAATTGAAATTTTAGAAAATTATATATATCCTGAATTTGGAATAATCAACCCCAAAAATCAATTATATTAGCTAAAAAATGAAAATTAAATATTAAAAAATAATTATAAATTCTAATTAGGTGGAATAGCCCCTAAATAATAATATAAAATTATAATAGACCAAAAGAAATTAAAATTGAAGATAAAAATGAAAGAAAATGTAATACTTTTGAGGTTTAATACATAGTTGGCACACACAAGCTGGGATTAGACGATCTCAAGTGAATTTTGGGTTGGTTTTGTATGTAGCTGTTTGATATAAGGCTTATATCTGACGGGTCAATCCAGTTGCGTCCAGTTTTTAGATGATTTTTTTTTTGTATGGCATAAGATACTTTAAAGTATACAAGTGATGTTTTTCTCATGATTGAATCATAATTTGGTCTTATGAAATAATGTTATGAATGATATTGTATGAGTTTAGTATAGATGATTATGGAGTAATAACGTATTAACAATCGTTTAGTTATGAACATATATGTTGGGAATAATTATAAAAAAAATGGACTGTAGTCAAATTGACATGAAGTGAAACTTCTTTTAACATTATATGATATATGATTATTCATACTCAGTATTTTTTTCATTTTGAATGTTGTAAAAATTGAACATAATCTCTATCTTGAGATATCGGTGAACACTATTTAGGGTGGTTTTTTGGAAATTTATTTTAAATTTTGGGGCAAAAATCTATTTTCGATTTTTTTCCCAAATTAGATTTTTTTTAACCCTAAATATTTTATTTGGTTTAATTAATTAAAAACTTGGATGAAAAATAAAAACAATTAAAAAAAGGAAAAAAAATAGAAAAAAAGGCAAAGTGTCAAATGCGCAAGTTTGCATTCTTTTCTTTTTAGAGATTTTCATTTTCCAAGTTTGCAATTAAATATTACTATAAAACATGGAAACAAAATTAGAAGAGTTTACCTTAAAAATAAATTTTGGTGAAAATTTTGAAAGTAAATTTTGATCCCATAATTTTAAATAAATTGTAAGAAAAAGGTTACTTTTGACTTAAATTTGAACAAATTAACATTTTATTCTAAATTATCGGGATTAAAATTGATACAATATATATTGTTGAGGTACCATTTTGACAGATGCAATACATAGAGTTCAAAAAGTGATAAAGAGGGTCAACATTTTCTCATATGTATCATTTGCTCATGAAGAACATATATATAATGTAGTAACAAATTTTATTTACTAATATTTACTAAAATAAATGACTAATATTTTTCTATGAATAAATATTGACCATAATTGGTTTAAGAACTATCTTCTTCTTATCACCATTAATATTGTGCCTTAATTAGTTTTTATCATTTGCTCATGAAGAACATATATATAATGTAGTAACAAATTTTATTTACTAATATTTACTAAAATAAATGACTAATATTTTTCTATGAATAAATATTGACCATAATTGGTTTAAGAACTATCTTCTTCTTATCACCATTAATATTGTGCCTTAATTAGTTTTTATTTTATTTTTGCATCGTTATCTATTTAAGCACTGTAATTATTTTTTAATCTCGCACATAATAATATGAATTTAACATTATAATGTATATAATTAAAATATGAATAATGCTAGCCAGCCAGATTCTGGCTAGCCAGAATCTAATTTTTTGATGATTAATAAAACTGTATTATTAATAAATTAATTATGTTAATTATTAAATGTTATGTATTTACTATATTATCCTTCTGTCATGAAATTAATGATCTGTAATTAATTATTAAAATCACTTCAGAAGCGGATCGGAAGAAAGGGGTGCAGCTTCATCTTCTTTCTTTTCTTCACTTCTTTATTTTTTTTCCATCTTCGATTTCTTCTGAATTGAAGCGCATATAGAGTTGCCCTAATTATTATGGAGGGCATCAATGTAAATTTATTGAATAATTAGTGTTTTATTAATTAAATTAATTAATTATTAAAAATAATAAAAGATTCTGAATCTGGTTGAAAATCACTACTCTAAAGGTAACATCATTTACAACCACACTAAAATTTCATTAAAGAAAAAACTATAGAAACAAATCTTTTTAAAAAGGAAAAATAGTACCTATAGTCAAAAATTAAGTTTATGGTTCTAATAAAAATGGTTCCAACACTCCTTCATTTAGAAATTTGATTTTTTTTATTAGTTTGATTTTTTTTTTTTATTAAGTTTGAATACTAAAAGACTTCATATTTTGAATATTGCTCCTGTTTAGTGACTCGCTCATAATTAACAATTTGCAAAAAGTTTGGGAATTGGAGTTGTTTTAACCTTTTAGTTAATATTGCCGTATATGTGAACCCACTAAAAAAACTAATAATTTGCACCCAAACAAAAAAATAAAATAAAAAATAAAAAATCGACATTATAAAATCAATATTTGCATACATGAGTGATGACTTCTTATTGCAAATGCTTACTTGTCATTTATGAGAAAAAAAAAAAGTAATACTCCATATAACTATCATGTATACAACCTATCTACTACATATATGTAGAGATAATTATCATAGCTTATCAAACTGTACGTCGGGTCTTGACCTTACGATTTTCGTACCTAGATTCATCACTAATGTCATATCCTTATCATATCTCATAACTAATGTCAAAATACGGCATATATTTCATAACATATAACATCGAGTATCTTAAACACACCAATTATCATAGCTTATCATCCGGTGTGACGGGTCTTGACCGGACGATTTTCATACCTAGATTCATCATTAATGTCATATACATGCCATATCTCATAACTAATGTCAAAATACGATATATGTTTCATAAAATACAATACCGTGTATCTTAAACACACCAATTATCATAACTTATCACATGGTGTGATGGGTCTTGAACAGACGATTTTCATATCTAGATTCATTGCTAAGGGCATATCCATATCATATCTCATAACTAATGTCAAAATACGACATCATATTTCATAAAATATAACACCGTGTATGTTTAACACACTAATTATCATAGCTTGTCAACCGGTGTGACAGGTCTTGGCCTGACAATTTTCATACCTAGATTCATCACTAATGTCATATCCATATCGTATCTCATAACTAATGTCAAAATACGACATCATATTTCATAAAATACAACACCGTGTTTCTTAAGCATACCCTTGTGTTTATGACTTAATTAGATTATCCTATCAAACAATACAACACCGTGTATCTTAAACACACGATTGTGTTTATGGCTTAATTAGATTCTCCTATCAAACGGTCTAACGTGAGTCTTTGTGTAACAACAAATGAAGGCTTGCCAATCTTTCTTTTTTTTTCTTTTTTTTCTTTACATCTGATTTCGACAAGAATCTGGATGACTAGATTAGGTAAAACATACTAATTGGATTTAAATGCACATACAAGAATAAAGTAGACAACTAGACTCTTGAAATGCCACTTGAAGGCTAAGATTAGATACAATGACATTTTAAACATCTTATGTCCATACTTTACAATTATCTTCACTTACATGCAAAGAAGATGTAAATTTTCCCATCTATACAAACTGCAACTCCTCCTTCCCCTCGCCGGAGTTCTCGAGCATGCTTAGACGACGAGAAAAGACGAGCGTGTCGAACAATACAAGGGGGAGAGAGCATCAATCTTGCATGATCACTAAGTGAAGTTAAGTGGAGACAGATATCTACTACCTTCCTGTTACCTAGGCCAGTTATTGAATACACTTCTCCAACTTAACCAAATAATTTGAGGGGTGATGTGTTTTCTTGTAAGTGATGATCCTCTTGAGGTAGACACTTACTTGATGGTGATGTAGCGATTTGTCCCGTGTTTCGCCCAATGCTCCTTGAGATCAACCGGATTTGATAGATCGTGACCCTCTGCAGCTAGTCGGCTGAGTAGCTTGTTGAACGCGCTCCCACTCATCTTCCTACCACCAACACGGGCATGTCGTTTGTTAGGTACAGCTGGAAGTGGATACATCGACAAATTGGTTGTACAACATGAAGATTGCCAGCCTCCATTACCCCATTTATAGCATGGCCTTAAGACCCCAGTGCACGAACACACTGGCACGGGCATGGTCGACTCATCAAAAGCAACCTGGTTCAAACCAAGATCTTGATCCTTCCAATCTGGCTTCACCACCCCAAGTTGCCTGTTAAGATCATCGCTGCTACCACCCATATCAGGGCCGTTCTTCCATTCCTGAGGCTTTCCTGACATTGTTTTATTGAGATCATCTCCTTCCCGTTTAACTTTCTTTGTAGGTTTTGGAGCATTCCTTGTGGGTGCAGCTTGTTTTGCCTCCTTAGCATGTTTTGTACGACGGGGCTTTGCAGGCTCGGGTGCAACTGGCGAAACTGGAACAGTATCAGGTATGTGCATTTCCCTGCTAGTGTATGGGGCTTCAACCATGTGTGATTGATGATGTACATGCTGCGGCTGTTGAGGATGGTGCATATGCTTTACTCCACGTGGAATTTGGCATCCGGGTGGACAGGGGGATATGTTGCCATTATTTATGGCATTTTCTCGATACTGAAGAGTAGCGATAGCATTGTCTCGTTCCATTATGGCATTGTTTCGTTCGGCTATTGCAGTATCCCTCTGTAAAATGGCCATATCCCTCTCTGCTAAGGCAGCCTTTTTTTCAGAAATAGCCAGATTTCTTTCCTGAATTGCAGCATCTCTTTCAGCCATAATGGCCATTATCTGCTTCATTGATGGCTGATGTTGCATCAACCACTGAAAGAAAATCAATTTTAACGAGTAATTAGTACAAAATATGAAAGTTGATAATTAATTGAGAGTAAAAGCAATGTAATTCCATCAGTTGCATGTTTATTCATTCAATTAACGGTTGAGCAAGCTACCTGACTCGGAGGTGCTTTATGCCTTCCATTTTCACGGTGCCCACCGTCATCCATCTAAGATCCACAGAGAAACAATCTGCTGGTACCAATGCCGACTTTTAGCCCACTACTACGACATGAAATCTGAAAGAAAACAAGATTGCATCACTTAAACCAGATTGCTATGTATGCTTCTAGGGGGAATAATTTGAATTAGATTGTCAATTTTTATGCACATACAACACAATTCTAAACAAAGTGAATGATCCATCAAACAACATAAATAGATTAAATAGATGGGTCATGGGTGCACCAAATATAATTCACTGCAACAATACCAATTCACGTTCTACTGAAGATTACAACAAGGTTTTATAGATACCACCACCATAACACCAGACTGCAACTGAATTTCAGAATTCAGATGAAGATGAACTGAAACTAATCGAAACTAACAGAAATAATGTCAAAATGGATTGAACACATTATCTAAATTGTGGGTTCAGACATTAGCATCACAAAATACACAAGGTTAATTGCAAGTAAATCCACCAACAATCGTACACCAACTTACTTCTAGAGTTTTCCAGAAAATAGCAATAACCTCGCTAAAGATATGAATAGCATGCCTTGCTTGTAGATGGAGTGAACAATCAGTTAACCAATTTGAAGGCCGATTTAATGCATTAGAGTTTCCAGTGCAAAACAAACAGAAAACTTACAGTAAATTTGATTCTCATCTAACTATTGAGAAACTTTATCTACAACTAACATATATGTCAAGTTCTGAATGTAACATAATTGATGACTAATAAAGCAGCTCCCAGAACATAAAACATTGAAAAACTCACTAGTGACTTAATGCAGCTACAATATATCAATTACACAAGTTAATACATTTGTCAAGCTAGAATGGCGTGAACAAAAGAAAATAATGCTTAAGCACCACAGGTTCTAAATAGAGAACTTCAATACTCCAATCCACGACTTTTCATCGAGCAACTTCAGCTTAAAATTCTACATTCAAGGCACATGATCATGCACGGAAAAAAAATGTCCTACACTAACAGCATTGCATGCACGCGCGAACCAGAAAAGTTCACCTATTTTTCCTTACTCTTTCATAAACAAAACACTCATTTCTCTCAGAAACACCTATAATTCTCCAAAAGATTGAATAATTCAGTGAAGCAAAACTGTCGAAACAACGCAAATCCATCCCCAGAGAAAATTCCTGGCAACTTTGATCTAAAGCTCTAATTTAGCAAATACCACCTCCATCCAACCAAACAAAGCCAGTCTTAAATTTCAGCTAAAAATAGAACTCCCAAAATACTTTGCCACATAATCACTAAACAAAATACAAAAAAATAAAGCATGCAACAACTTCACCACTCCGGCCGCCGGTTGCCGGATCGGAAACCATAGCCGGACCCGTCTCCTCCCAGTCTCGACAAAGTCCCTCATTCAATTTCCTAAAACCATCAGAATTTCTAATTTAAAAACCCTAGCTTCTTCCTCCAATTACTCCTCCTTCCCACACCAATCGAATAAATTGAGGACACCATTAAAAAACCCATAGTAACAGCTTCCCAGCAACACCCTATATTGCCGGATATCTGGCCGGCACCTACCGGAATTCCGCCGGCGAGCTCAGTCAATTTTACGCCGGAACCTCTCCTCATCTCCGCCAACAGCCCACCTCCATACCCACCTCCCTCTTCCTCGGTTTATACACACACACACACAGAAAACACATTCACACAACAGAATTGAGACGGCAGCAGCCACCAAGGCAGCGGCGGCGCCACCGCTTCCACCGGTGGCCCCATACTTCACAGAAACGAAGTTCAACTACACACTAATCGCCACAAAATTCAGCAAAAGCAATGGAAAATTTTCAAGTAGAAGAAGCATACCTCGTTTGGAGAAGAAGCTCAAGAAAAAGAGATGAAAACGTTGGGATTGACTTACTACATACCATCACTCATGTTACGGCCATGTTTGGCCAAACAAATATTGAAATTTCCGATTTTCTAACCGCAGTCGTTAGTATTTCTCTCGTACGATTCACGTAAAATAAATACTTACGATAGTTGTGATACTAAAAATATTGGTTTCTTAAGTATTGTGATGACTTTGTTAAATTAGACATTAGATGTTGTAATACGTCTATGATATTTTATATTAATCTTTATATTATGATATTATTTTATTTTATTTATTATAGGAAATGTTATGCATTGTTTGCGCATATATATGGGAAGAAATAAATGGGATGAAATGAAATTGAAAATTCATAATATATTTTGTCATTATTTAGGGTTGGGATTCTGTATCCCACAATCAGTATTCCAACTCGTATTTCATAATTTACAGGTTTTATAATAGATATTTCGAAAATAAAAATTGTTTATAACATAGTCGAGCTAGACGCATCTATTAATAAAAGGTTGAAATTTTAAAAATTATAAATCATATTTTTAAAATAATCAACCATGACAATCATTTCTTTGAAAATTAAATACTAAAACATAATTATAAATCATAATTGGATGGGGTGAACTCCTAAAACACAATCATAAAATTAAACTAAAATAAATAAATTAAAATTTATGGAAAAAAATAGAAGAAAAATTGTAAATTCGGTCGTGGAATGGGAGTTGGAAAATCAAATGTGGAATAGGAAAGCTCATCCGCATAATTTAGGGTAACATAATAACTATCGAATATGTGAATTAACCATGTGAGTTCTTTCGAAATACCAATTCTACTACTTATTTTCAATTTATAGCCCTAAATAAAAAAATATATATATCTCACTCCATAAAGTGATGTTTCAATCGTTAATAGAGGGAAGAGATTAATTATATAGTTGATCTCACATTTCAAAATTATTCTAAAAAAAAATCTTATATTTGAAATAGTTAGAATAAAATCGGTGGTTCTTTTAATTTGCATGGCTAACTAACATACTTACATATTTATTTTATTTTTTAGGATTTAAACTGTAAATGCGTGGGGATATAATCAAATATAAAACAAAGCATTTAATTGATAGTATTGGGTGATTAAATATAAGGGCTATAATGAAGGAAAATTATGTATATAATTTTGTAATGTATTAAATTAAATATACAGCATTGACTCAACTACATCAAGAATTTAACCATATATATTTTTTTAAGTTTCACTTTAATTTAATAACATTGTGTATAAGGCTATCTATGATTTAATATTAAGATTGTCGGCAATGAAATAGTACAAATTCGTCGTCCAGTGAGATGAGATCCTCTATTCCAGATTCGGTATTACAATTTGTATTCCTCGATCGAATTCACAAGTTTAATAATAGATATTACAAAAATAAAAATTAATTATAACATAATTAATCTAGTCACATCTATCAATAAAAGATTGAAATTTTAACAATTATGTATCATATTTTTAAACTAATCAACCACAATAATCATTTCTTTAAAAATTAAATACTACAAAAATAACTACAAACCATAATTGGGTGGGGTGAACCATAAAAATAATCATAAAATTAAACTAAAATACGATTAATTAAAATTAAAGAAAAAATGAAAGAAAACTTCATAAATTTAATAATGGAACACTGGTTGAAACATCAAATCTGGAATAGAGGATCTCATTCGCTGCCCACTGTAAGCACGAGTTAACATGTATTACCTTTGATTAGGGATGTCAAACGGGCCAGCCCGTTGGTTTCGGGCCAACCCTATCAGGTTATCGGGCTATTCGGGTCGGGCCATTTCGGGCTGAAATTTTTTCGGGCTAAAAAATCTTGGCCCTAACCCTAAAACTTCGGTTTTCGGGCTAGCCCGTCGGGCCAACATGTTTATGATAAAAGTTAAGTGTAAGGAGAATACTCTTTCAAATAGTAAGTTTTCATGTCCTATATTAGATCTAAAACTATAACAGAGACACCATATGTTTATACAAGCAAAGTTGATACACGAGAACTTAAGCAGCACAGTCTGTATAGATGCATAGGTTAAAATCCTCACATAATCTACAGTTCTATATTACGATGCATTACAATTTATTCATTGAGGAATTTCGTCAAACAGTGGAACTGCGCATTCTTCACTGTCGAATTGATTGCAAGTTGTATTATATTTTTTTCACTATATTCTATAAAAGAGTTTCCAAAACATATATTCTAATTTATTTGATTGGATTTATCTCTTCTGCAGCAGCGACTATTTCTTCAACAGTGAGATTTTTTTTTTTGAGAAATTTAGATAATAGATAGTCGACTGACAGCATAATCTAACTATTTTATAATAATTCATTTGTTTATTATAAAAAATTAAAATCCAAGTTCAACCGAAGGAAAGAAGAACAAAGAATGGTGAGTTACCAGTTGAAAGCATAATCTAACTATTTTCTAGTATCCATTTGTTTCTTATCAAATAATAATAAGAGCATATTAAAAAAAAATTCAGCCCTACGGGCCAACCCGCGGACCTAGCGGGCTGGCCCGTTTAGCCCGTCGGTTCGTTCGGGCGGGCCCGTTCGGTTAAAATTTATTTCGGGCCTAAAAAATATGACCCTAACCCGCCTTTTTTTCGGGCGGTTCGGGCCAACCCATCGGTTTCGGGCTACTTTGACATCCCTACCTTTGATGTGGCGATGTCACGTGGGCAAGTGAGTCAACTTATTTACCTACCATATTTTACTATAGTTTGGCTTACTTTAAAAAAATAAAAAAAGATAAAAAAAACTTATTTTATTCATTTTTTTAAACCACAACTCCCTTATGTAAACATTTTATTACATTCTACATTACTCACTCTACACAAATACCAAAGCTAATGAATTTTGTTGATATTTGTTCGTGTTTAGTGAATGTGATTATGTGTGTAGGTGGAATAGTAGTGATTGTGAATAAAAGATCTTGGCTTGCAAATTGAGGATAAAATATGAGTCTAGAAAAATCTAAATGCAAAAAATTGAGTGTTTTATTTTAAATTTTTTAAAAAATCTAGCACTAACCTTTAAAGGTGGGGAAACTAATTGGCAATATTAGGATAAACTGTTTTCCTAGTTGTATATGTTAGTTTGATTATCCACATGTCCATTCTTTTTTTTCTTTTTATTTTTCTGATTTTTGTTAATCATGTTTAAAATCACAATGTTATTACTTTTTTTTTTGTTTGAGGTGCTCTCGTATATATGTGTTGTATGGACCTAAACCCAGAACCCATCAGACTGATTCAGGCCCAATAAGTACTAATGGTAAAAAAAAATTGGCCCATGTGTTGCGCGTGGGTACATGTGTCAGAATTAATTTTTTTTTATTTTTTTAATTATTATTTTTTATTTTTTTGGCTATTTTTCTGTTTTTTCCCCCCAAAATTGAATACCCTAAAATAGAATTAGTGAAACCTAAAATCAAAATGAATTAATTTATTTTTTTTGAAATATATATAAATATATAGCCTAAAATTGATTTAATGAATCCTAAAATTAAAGTGAATGATTTTTTTTTAATTTGGTGACTCGCGCAATGTGCTCGCCCGACGCTAACGTGTGGACTCGTGCATTGCGCTCGACAATCAATTTAATTTTTTTGAAACAAATATAAATGGTAATTGAAAATAAAAATTTAAAAGAAATATATAAACTAAATAAAATTAGTGAACTCTAAAATAAAAGTAAGTACATTTATTTTTTTAATAAATATAACCTCTAATTGAGATTAATAAGCCTAAAATAAACATGAACCCTAAAAAACACATCATAAACTCCTAAAAAATAATGAACTCTAAAAAATCTAAATTCTTAAACTCTAAACATTAATTGGAATGGAAAAAACACAATTTGAACTAAATAAATTCATATAAGATAAGTGGCGGACTCATTATTTTTTAATAATATAATTGATATTTTTTTAATTTTAAATGATACTTTTTAGTGTTATAATTGATACTGATTTTTTAAGATTTTTTCGAGGTTAACGCGGGTTCCCGTCTGATGGATGTATGGACCTTATTGAACCTTGTGTAATGTACAGAATAATTGTTGTTTTTGTTTATGCTTACTCGTTTTGTTTTGGATATTTGATTGGTAGAATGCATGATCTTCTTATGTATCTCTGTGAAAGAAAAAATGTAGGAGTAAATTATTGTCGACATTCTTATGTTTCTCATAGGCAAGAAAGAACCTACAAATGCATGTATTACAATTCTTTTTTATAAATTTTGCATTAATTTTAAATTTTATCAGATTTAACTATATAATATAGATGTTGAATTTTTATTTTGATATAATAGGTCCTCCAACATGATGAATGTTAGCATTAGCAATGATGGGAATACAAATGACAAGCACGGTTAAGACATTGTTGTTGATTTGAAAGGAGATTAAAAATTAAGTGCAAGGAGAATGCTACAAAAGAATAAAAGAAAGCTATAATCAAGAGTTTGTGAGCACTTTAATATTATTGCATTTGATGGTATGAAAACTTGTCGATGCAAATGTGGAAGACATGTTAATTCTAAAATAAAGTAAAATATTTGATTTACTTTTTCAATTTGTTGAATATGAGCATATTAGAGCTATTTTTTAGTATCTTCGGTGGGATGTGAAGTCGGTTTCTAGAAATACAGTGAGTTGGATATCTTTAAAATGTATGAAAAAAAGAAGATAAACATTAAATTTGTGTTAGAAAGAACACAAGGTAGAGTGAGTTTAACTTGGATTGTTTGTGTTGCATTACCTCTTTAAGAGTTATTTTTCTCTAATTGTTTGTGTTCCATTACCTCTTTAAGAGTTATTTTTCTCTAACATGTCACTTCATTGGTGAAGAATGAGGTTTAAAGGTGTTGAGCTTTTCTTTCATACCATTCCCTAGCATTTTCCAATAAGTAATTTCCGATGTTGTCTCATTGCATGGAGAATTGAGAACAATATATATTTGTTTTGACTCTGTATAATGTTTTTGCAACGATGTGTCTGTTGAGTTGCTACAATCACAATTGTTTATGAATAATGCACTTTGTTGTGATGTAATTTTCTTCACATGTATTGTTGTGCTTATATAATGAATTTGGTGGTTCAAGATGATTTGGAGGACATTAATGTTGTGGTTGTGGGTAAGATTTGTGATAGTATCAAATACGTGTGAGAATCACAAATGATGAGACAAATACTGTTAGAATGTGTAAGCAAAGGCCCCATTTGGTTCAGATAACGGAATAGATAAGATTGATAGGATAAAATAGGATTGCACTGTTTGGATAAAAATAATTTTGTGTTTGGATTGTTTGATTACAATTTTAATGATTTATGATAGATTGTCAATATTTTGTTTGGATTGAATGATTAAGATTAAAATGTTAGGAAATACTTGAATTGCCCTTCATATAATAAATTCATTTATAATTATTAAAATTGTATTTTTCTATTAAAAAAGGCTTGAAATCATGAAATTGAAAATAATTTTTGCACAAAAATAATTTACTAAACATTGGGAAATAATGACAAAAATAATTAATAAAAATAGTTTCTTCTTCACAAGTCCTCTTTTAATTACGTACTAGTATTCACATTAATATTATGTTTACAAATTAATATTCTCATAATAATTAGGGTTAATAGACTCTGATATCACTTTTGTTATAAATTATAATTATGAAAAAAATTAAAAATTATTACAACAAAATAAAATTATGTCATATCAGATTAAGAGTGTGCATGTGTAAAAAATTTAAGCAACCTCATATTAATTTTTATCTCATGGCTTAATTGCAACAAAAATGTAAGGTTTTAGAATTATTACAAAAATTGAAACATTGTGTGAAAAACCAAAAAATATGTAAAGGTTGTGATATTAGAGCCTATTAAGCAAAATAATTATTAAAATTGTAATTATTTTATTTATCGTCGATCAAAATAATGAAGACAAAATACAGTTCCCACTTCATAATCAATCACGTTTTGAAACATTAGTGTAGTCAATTAGTCATTGTTCTTATCTACTATTTAAAACTATTTTGCATGTGATCTCAGACATGCAAATTTTTGCAGCCTTAATTTACAAAAAACTTGACTTTTGTGAGAATTATTGCAGCCTTTGCATGTAGAATCTTAGCTTTGTTAGAAAGAGCCAAACACAAATGAAAATTAAAGAAAATCAAAGAACACGAGAATTGATCTACACAATTCATTAGTTTTTTGCTATAAATAGATACATTATGTAGAAAAAATCATATAATATAGACCCACATTATCAAGCACAAATGACTCAAGAATATTTCTTATATGATGCACAATGGACTGCAGAGATCGACATGAGGTTCATCGCTCTATTGGCTACTGAAGCTCGAAATGGAAATTTCCGCATTGGTGTAAATCATGTTGAAGCAGTGACAAATGCGATGAACGAGGTGAATAGTTCATTCAAACAAGCATTTTCCTACGTTGAATGCTTCTGTAAGATGAAAAAACTTCAAAAGAGGTACATTGTGTTTAGTTATATGCCTAACTACACTGGGATCTATTATGATGTTGCGACTAACAGGATGCATTATGACGCTCAAGTTTGGGCCTCCATAATCAGAGTAATTTTCTTCAAAAAATTACATATATTTTTTTCTTTACATTGTTTATTTTGATAGCAATATTCAATATAATTTTATAGAAACATCCTGTGTTTGCATTCGCATATCAAACTTATGGAGACATGTCAAGAAAACAAGAATCTTATATTACTCATATTAATAATAAACTCACTCAAAGACGAACACACGCACTAACATAATATTTGGCACAACACAACACACACACACACATGTAAATAGAAGAATTGAGTGTGACAAAGCAGAGAGACATGAATACTACTTTAAACAGCACACTTTAAACAGCACAGAAGCCAAATGTAGTATATTTGTGAAAGGGAAAATCAAAATTACATAAAAAATGCACCACATTTGTTTTCAATCAAAGCAACAAATGGAAAAGGATTTATTCTTGTACATTACTTAACAATCACCCATCACACAAGAAGAGCAGAGGTGAAGAGAGATTTGAGAGTATAGCAGAAATCTTACCTCTAATTTTTTTGTGCTTCACGTCGTTGAGCGCAGATGGATATAGGGTTCTCCAATTTTCAACATCTTTTATTTGGAATGATTGAGAGCAGCATAACAAAGAAGAGTAGAGAAGAAGAGAGATTTGAGAATCGCAGAGTAAAAGAAGAACATACAGAGAGATATTTGAGATTATAGCATAGATCTTACCTCCAATTTTTAGGGCTCGACATCACGCATAAAGGAGAAGGGTTCTCCAATTTTCAAGCTGTGTTTTGTTATGAATGATTGATAGTGAAAATATCTACAAATTCAAGGGCATATATGTCTGAAATTTATTTTTGATAAGGTTATATTGGTAATTTTAGAGCATGTATGGGAAAAGATGAATTTAATCCCCCAAAAATGGGGTGATGAACAATCATGTAAACGAGTGATTGGAGCCTGAGTCCATCATCAATCCCGGGCTCCAATCCTTCAAACCAAACAAATGATAAAGGGGGGATAATTTTAACAGTCCTCCCTAAATTAGGTTAATCCTTCAAACCAAACAAAGCCAAAGTGTCTTTGAGTGTTAAGAGGGAATTGGAGTCGGATGCACCTGCAAGAATTGGAATCCTACTTTTATGTTTGATAACTAATGCATTTTATTATACGAAAGCTTTTATGAAATTTCAATTAAGTAATCCCAACTACAAACACTATTATTCTTTAGTCGAAGGTTATATAGTAGAAAAAAATTGTGATTTCTTGGGTTTATTTTATGAAGTCACTACCTTATTTTCTTGGAAGTAAGTACCCAACATCAAATTAGTATTTTTGTCCAATTGTCACGTTCTTATTTTGATATATATTTGATTAAATACTTAATTAGTAATTATAACCCAATTTTTAAATATATGTTGCAATAATGTCAATTTATTATTTTTCAATAGTCATGTTCAAAATTCATATGTTTGATTAAATACTTGATTAGTAATTATAACCCAATTTTTAAATATATGTTGCAATAATGTCAGTTTATTATTTTTCAATAGTCATGTTCAAAATTCATATATAAATGTCAAAGTATTTTTCTTATATCTTATAATTATGTATATCTCATTTTATGATAAACTCACCAATTCGGGTATTAAATTAGATTAAATATCACATTTTTGTTAAATTTTTATGATAAACAAACTAAATATTATATTATATTATTGCACTATATTCTTATTCTTATTTTGATATATATGATTAAATACTTGATTTGTAATTCAAAATTCAAATTTTAAATATATGTTGCAATATTAATTGTAGAATCAATTGAACTAAATTGAAATTTACTCAATTATAATTAAAACACGAATGTGCAAGATAACAAAAAATAATAAAAAAATCGGTATATATAGATATATCAAAATATCGATATATACTGGTATACCGAACTGAAGTATATATCAGTATATACCAAAATATTGTAGTATACCAAAATTTCTATATACTGCGATATACTAAGAATGTCTAAAATCACATATTGTTACCGTACCGAAAAATCTCGTATCGTACTGAAAAACTTGATATATTGAAGATTTGAATTTTTCGATATGTTTTTATATAATAAGTGCAATATATTGGTATTTCATTTTTTTTCCCACTTCTAATAGTGACCATGATCGGATCAAGAAATGACTGCATTTATGCTATATATTGAAGTTTGAGAAATATTGGTTGGATTTTAGTTTGATCTTAATTATCGATGTTATCTTTGATCCTGGTTCTAAACTTCAATTTATGTTTTTCATCCATGGTGTGTTTGTGCGTGTAATTTGAAATAATTTGATGCGTTTATATTGAAACTTATGAATAATTTTGCAGCCTGTAATTTCATCGTCACCATAAAATTATTTTTGAAGATTGTGTAACGGATAAAAAACATTTATTGGTTAGCTATTGAACATTGAATATACCATAGTGAAACATTGTGTATTCTTATGTATGCACATATAACATTGATTCAAGTGATTGTGTGGGCGAATTGTCATTTAGTGGTACGACCAAATTCTATATTTTTCAATGTGAATCTTCCCTTAAACTATTAATAGGCGTCATTATATGGTAAATATTATGATTATTATTCTTTGTAGTATTTGATGAGTTGATATGTGTGTTGCTTTGATTTAATAAACTTTACTATCTAGTATGCAAGCATTGAAAACTGTGTATTTAAGTATCGTAGTTTACACTCGTCATCATAAGAAGTGTTTGAATATAGTGTATCGAATCAAAATCATTTATTAAGCGTTTATCGAGTATTGAAAAATATTAATTTACAATTCAATGAATTCATACACAACGTTATATAAGTCTGTTGCTTGTATTGTAGTACTTTGTAACTTGTTATGGAGGAAAATGATAAGCATGCACTGTCCACACCAGATCACCTGTTGCATTTCCTATTACATTTCCTGTTCCAAGCCTTCATTTTTTTTAAAAAAAAAATTATTTTTTTAATTTTATGATTTTATTTAATTTAAATTTTTTATTTAGGGTACATCCATCTCCAATTAGGGTATATTAATATATTTTTTTAAAAATTTAAAAATAAAATCTAGTTATGCAACACCAAATGAAATATGAATTGCAACAGAGGATCTGATCCGTGCACTGTCTTGATTAATCGATTTAGGAAAAAAGAAAAAAAAAATTAGGAAAAAAGAAAACGTGAACCGGGGCACGAGTTGGGCAAGAGCTAACTCGGCGGCGACCCATAAACCCACTCAGTTGAGTCAATAGAAACACAGAAATCACCAAACTACACACAAAAGAAACACAAACTCGGCCGCGATCCGCGTGAATCCCGATCCAACCAATCACAGCCGTCCATCTTCAAAAATGAACCAATCAAAAACTCGATAAGCGAAGTCACGGATCCCCACGACTTTTCAATGCCGTTGTACCTCGAGTACAACTCCACGTTTCAAAACGGACCTACCCTCTCCCCCTCCCTATATATACCCTCTCTCTCTCTCTAAACCCACGTTTGAAAGTAAACATCTGTCTCTCTCTCTCTCTCTCTCATCAATTCGTCTGTCGAAGATTGTTTGGAGAATTCGATTTTTCTGAAGAAATGGCTCGTACGAAGCAAACCGCTCGTAAATCTACCGGAGGAAAGGCCCCAAGGAAGCAGCTTGCTACAAAGGTTTGTCGATGGATTTAGATCTTAGAAATCTCGATTCTGTTTGAATCTGAAACTTTTGCGGTTTGTATTCTGGTTTGCTGATTTTGATTTCAATAAATTTCTGAAGGCTGCGAGGAAATCAGCTCCGACAACCGGCGGAGTGAAGAAGCCCCACCGTTACCGCCCTGGAACCGTCGCTCTTCGGTAACAAAACCCTAGCCCCTTAATAATCGAATCCAATCTATTTTTCTCATTAAACGACTCTCGGTTTTAACGAAATTTTTCTCGATTTGAACAGTGAAATCCGGAAATACCAGAAGAGCACTGAGCTTCTCATCCGTAAGCTGCCGTTCCAGCGGTTGGTTCGTGAGATCGCTCAGGATTTCAAGACTGATTTGAGGTTCCAGAGCCACGCCGTGCTGGCGCTGCAGGAGGCGGCGGAGGCGTATCTCGTCGGTCTTTTCGAGGACACAAATCTATGCGCTATTCACGCAAAGAGGGTTACGATCATGCCCAAGGATATCCAGCTTGCTAGGAGGATTCGCGGCGAGCGTGCTTAAGGGGGAACTTAGTACATTGGATTTATGGGTTTCTGGTAGAATTAGATAGGGTTATAGTTTTTGATATCTCTTTCGTTTAGATATTGCCCTGATGGCTGGGCAACACAGTTATATTTTGTTGGGTTATGGTAATTACTTTCTGTAAATTTTACAGATTATTATTAAGAAATTATTCGCTCTAAAGCTTTTCTTCTTCCTAATTCTGTTTGTGTGGCGCTTTGATTCTATTCCTGGGTTTGTTGATTCTTGTTTTGCTTCCGTTTTCTGGTGATTGTTTGATCCTTTGTTTGTGTTTATCTAAAAAATGCATAGATTATGCAGAACTGCCAGAACAATTGTAATTTGGGCTTTAATTTTGTTCACCAAATTGTTCCTCAATTTCTTATTATTTTACTTTTTCAATAAATTATTTCCCTTCTTTTTAAGATTGTTTTGAGTTGTGATGTTTTGATTATTTATTAATATAGAAATATTTCTGTTAATTTATAAATTTAGTGTATGTTTTTGTTAATTCATGTTTAATTTAAACTCGAATGCAGCTTAAAATTATATTATTATTTTAATTGTGTTTTATGTAATTTAAATCAAGGCTTTACTAATTTAAAAGTACTATATATGTAAAATTTGTTTTATTTTGATAGGATTAAATGCTGTGAATCCAACCGTTTGCAGATTAATCGACGTTGAAATTATTAGTTTTTTTAAGCCCTATCCTATGTAAATTGTTTCTTAAATAATTTTAAAATGAAAATACACTAAATTCAATTGTTATAATCTACAATTCGTTATTTTTGTTGCACTATGGGGATCTAATATTTACATGGATTGGAGCGGTTTAGAAAACGCGTATTATAATTTTTTTTTATTGTAATTTAGTCCTTCATTTGTTTGCCCATTTACAATAGTGTATTATTTAGTATTTTAATAATAATTTTTTTATGTATATGTCTTATTATTATATATTTAATTATGTGCATGTATTGTAGTTGTAAAACTTTAGGAACAACATTAACATATAAATTACCTAATTAGAATTAAAATAAAGAACATATTGCAAAGTAATGAAAATAGGATTACATTACGTATCACGAAATTATCTAATCAAAATTAAAAAAAAATGCGAAACTGCCAAAAAAAAAAGAAAAGAAAAAAAAAACAGAACATTTGAAGTACTTAAAATAAAATACATGACAAATCACGAAATAACAACGAACTATGAAATAGGTTTAATAGTTTGGTGAACCGAAATCAGATGCTCCAAATATTATAGAAATATTAGTTCAACTAACCGATGGTTGAGAAAGGATCTTGCGGTTCTTGTTCTTGAGCTATTTTTCATAAAATTTGACATCGTTTTGTCTCAGCCCACCGTTTGATTCATAAGCTTCTTGTTCTCTTTTTGCAAAATGTTGAGGAAGTTGATGTATTGCCATCATTTTTTCGTTTTAATTTGGCCTTTTTTTGTACGAATGTCACAACCATGAGGTCTTTCTTTTTCATAATGTTCTTTCACACGAGACCAAAATTAATCAAATAACTGGTACACCCCAACATATGGGTATTGAGAAATTTCTATATAAGCTTGATATAAGAGGAAGTCTTCATCGTGGTTATAGCTAGAAATACGAACAAACGTTCTTATTAGAAAAAAATTATAGATAGTATTTGTGAGGATGTGAATACAAGTAGAAGACCATACCTCTATTTATATACACAAGATTATGATACAAGATGACTACACAATGTGACTATTACAAGATTCTCACATTTATCAATTCATTCAACACATCCTCATATGAAAATGACTACACAATGCTACACTCTTACAAGATTCTCACATTTCGCAACCTATTATGATATAATGTGACTACACAGTTATGTGAGGTTTCTCAACTCATTCAACCTATTATGATATAATATGACTATACAATGCCATTTTTACAATATTCACATATTTCTACACACATTCAACTAATTATAATATAAAATGACTATACAATGCCACATTCTTAGAAAACTCTCACATTTTTCAACTCATTCATCTGTTTATGATACAATATGACTCCCCAATGCCTAATGAGATTCTCATATTTTTCAATGCATTCAACCGTCTGTGATACAATATGACTCATAATGCAACGCTCTTACAAAATTTTCACATTTTTCAATTCTGATATGAAGATGACTACACAATATCACCAATCTTAATATATAGCACACTTCTCTGACTCAATTTTTTTTTCTCTCAAAATGTATTCCAAATTATCATCCTCAGCTTTAGAAGATGATCTAGAAAATGAAATTATAATAAATAGTATTTGTCAAAACATAATTTGTCGTATTATTGCTAATAACAACTCGCTGATCCAACATATTTTTAATCGGCAAAACAACCAAATAATAGTATAATACATGAACCATAATACATCGAGGTACAACTCTAGGCCATACCTAGGGCTGGCAATTTTAGCCCGACCCGGCCCGCTTTTCAGGCCGGATCGGGCTAAAAAAATTAGGCTCGAAAAAAATTGACCCGAAATAATTTTGGCCCGGCCCGGCCCCGAAAATGAGAAAAGCCCGAATGGGCCGGGCTTTTGGGCCCAAAATAAGAAAAGTTACACTAAGCCCGCGGGCGGCCCGACCAGCCTTTTCGGGCCGGACCGGGCCTAAAAAAATTGACACGAGGTAATTCTGGGCCGGGCCGGACCTCACAAAAAAATGGCCTGAATTTTTTCGGGCCGGGCCCGAATTTTGTAAAAAGCCCGAATTGTCGGGTCGGGCCGGGCTGCCCCGAATTGCCACCTCTAGCCATACCCCGTATGATGGGGAGGCTGTTCATCATAGATTGTACATTGATTACTTTGTAGATAATTCATTGTATATTGAGAACATGTTTCGGATGACCATGTACTTTTATTTTGCTTTAAATTAATGTGTACAGATGAGTATTAATGTAACTTTCTTTGTAATTTTTCTCTTATTTAATAAGTATTTAGTTTAATTATTTTTTTATAGCTATTAATAATTGAGATATCTCATAATATTTTTTATTTTGTAAGAAATTATTGATTAATAATTATTTATATTAGATGTTTCGTGAACATTAAAAAAAATATTAAGAGGTCTAATTTGTAAATTTGGTAAATATGGAGGTGTTGTTGAAAAATGATAAAAAAGTGGTATGGGATGTAATATTGAGACAATATTTTTTTAAGTTTGAGAATGAGTTTATTGATTAAAAATGAATTATTTGTTTGAAGAATGCGTATATGATTGTTTTAGACGAAATGTGATCAAATATTCATATAAAAAATGTAATGTGTATTTCTTTATTATTATATTAATGTGACTTCTCGTTAGTTAAATCAAATATATAGAATTTAATACATAGGCCGAAGAAAAAAAAAAAGCTAAACGAAGTAAAAAAATTAATTCAAATTATAATTTTCTAGAATAACACAATTGTAATATGTTCTTTATCAATTGCAGAATTGCCATCATGTTCTTTCTCAATTAATGAGACATAATTGTAATGATGATCATATCCACCAATAATAAATATAGATTATATAGAATACCATTTTTTATATTCGATATAATTGTTATAGAATAAAATTTTATATTCTAATGGGATAAATTTTTAACTAAATACAGACTATTATATACGAGTTTAGTAGAAAAAAAAATCTTAATACTTTCAAATATTATAAATTAAACACTATTAAGACTGCTTCATGACTGCAAACCTTTGTTTCTCCAATTCCAAAATAAATAAAAAATGAACTTCACTCTTTATCAAAATAAATAACACTTTCTCGTATACAAAGAAAACAATAATATGAATAAAATAAATTAGAAAGAAAATCTCATTAAATTATTAGGAGAAAATTCCTAAATTTGAATCAATACTTTATTTACATGAGTGAATAATTCAATTAAAAGTAAACAAATAACATGAATCAAATAATTTTTAGCTAAAAATATATCATATATGCTTGAAGCCCAGTACCTTTATTGGGCTTCCGAAGCCCACCATCTCTCTCTCGTTTGAGACTGTACTTCGGTATTATTGAACCTTAAAATTGAATTATTGTCGGCTCAGGCAAGACTCGTCTAGCGCTATCGAACAAGATCGTACACCATGCCACCATGCTCGTAATTGATTTTTTAAAACTAAATATATACTCTAAAATAGAATTTGTGAGACCTAAACTTGTAATATGTCACCATGTGAACAAGATCGTACACCATGTCACCATGTCAACGTCTCCCCACGCTCGTAATTAATTTTTTCGAAACAAATATGTACCATATAATATAATCAGTAAACTATAAATTTAAAGTGAATTAAATTATTTTTGTTGATTCGGCGGTTCACGCGGTGCACACGTCTGACACTAATGCATGAATTTATGCACTGCGTTCGATAATTAATATTTTTAAATTAAATATAAACATAATTAGGATGGAATAAAATATTTTTAATAATAATAATAATAATAATAATAATAATAATAATAATAATAATAATAATAACAATAACAAAAAAATAGACCTATTTGAACACTTAGCTATTTGTACGATGCTAAATGTCCTAATAGTTGGTCATTTTTTGTTGTTTTTAAAGAACTGGGTCGGGTCCGTCTGACGGGTCGCAACCTGTCAAATTGTGTAATATAGGAATTTGCCATCATTTATTGTTCTTCTTCTCAAACCTCTGTCCATGATCCCTCTTATTTCTTTATGAAACATGCAAATTGCAAAGAATTTTGATGAAATATCACATGTAGAGGGGAATGATATTGATGATGTTGGGGTTAAATAATTTTTTCCCCCAAATTTGTTTTCTTGCAATATTTGTATCGTCGGACAAACATGCTTTTCCTTTTACTATTCATGCATCGATCAATAACGTCCGTAGAAACATTAAGAAGAACATAATGATTAAAAATGTACAAATTATATTTTTTCATTGTCTTTGAGGAGAGGAAGACTTGGATTTACTCGAGTTAAATGACTATTTAAACGAAGTAGCACGGATCTGGAAGAGGGTAATTGAAATACACAAATGGATGTGAAGAACTCAATATGTTTACACAAGAACAACACGTTTTAAAATGATCGATTTTTGACATATAGCGAAGGGAAATTCTGTCTCTAAACGCGTTTTTTTGCTGTGTAAGAAATATGCATCTGGAAGAGGGTAATTGAAATACACAAATTGAAGTTAAGAACTCAATATGTTTACACAAGAACAATGCATTTTAACGATGGACTTTTGACATATAACGAAGGAAAATTCCGTCTATAAAACGCGTTTTTTGCAGTGTAAGGAGCATGCATTTGGAAGATGGTAAAAAATACACAAACTGATGTTAATAACTCAATATGTTCACATGACTATCCAATTTCACATGATTCACTATGAACCTTTCGATGATCTTCAACTTTTACATGTTCTTTATTTGTCCATGTAAATTATCGGCGAGTGGAGTTGTCAAAACGGGCCAGAGGAGAGAGCTAACTCATGAGCCTTGACAGGGCGGGCCTAAGCGAGCACGAGTCTAAAAATCTCCAATCCAGCCCATCCCTACCACAGAGGGTTGCGGGTCTCATACAAAAAAAAATGAAATAAATCAAAGTTTATATTTATTTTGGAATCGCTAATCTTTACATTTATATAATAATATTTAGATATGAATATGAACATTCCAAAGTCCAAACTACCATTAACATTACACCAATTTCAATATTTTCAAATTTTATAACATCAGTATATGTTTTCTTCATTATCAAATTGTATTTAAAACATATTCTGATTCATAAATACAAATGATCACCATTATTTGATATTTTTAATTGCAATCATAATTAATAATCATTAAATTAATTGATGATTTCATTATTTTCTAACTAAATATATATTTAAAATTATGACAAGAATATAGGCTCGCGGGCTTAGCCTGCCCCACAAGGGGCCTCCAAAATAGCAACCTAAGAGCATCTCCAAAGGCTCCTCTTCCTCTTCGTCTATGTAAAAGGGCACTATTCATCTCCTCTACCCATTTTTTTTTTACATTTTTGTATTCTTTTTTATCTTTCGTACTAATTTTATTTTTTATTTTTTATTAATACATTAACAATGTAAATTATGTTATTTTTAGGTTTAATATTATGTTTAATTTCACTTAATATAACAAAAAAATCATAATGTAATCATAAAAAAATTAAAAACTTAAATTACAACAAATACTATAAAATATAATACATTAAATTACAATTACCACAATAGTACATAAAAATAACATAAAATACATTACATATAAATAAAACTACAATAATAATATATATAAGTGTAATTTATGCTTTTGTTAATGTTATTTCCTTTTTATAATGTAATTATTTTTTATATTAGTAAATCTTGGTTTTATGTTCAAATAAAATAAAGTTTTGTAAATTAATTTAAATTATATTATTTTTAATTTATTATTAAATAATATTAAATATAAAACGTAAATACATTTGAAAAACATATATGCCACACACTGATTAGATTTAAAAAATCAATATTAAAAAGTATAAAAATTATATATTTTATTGTAGAGCGAAACGTAGAGTTGATGGGTTGAAGATAATTTTACTCCCACACTACATTTTCCTTTACAATTAGAGATCGAGAGACCAAAATGGTTGGAGATGCTCTAACCGTCTCTCTCTCTCTCTCTCTCTCTCTCTCTCTTTATGGGTACGAACTGGCCGACGGGTCTAACTCCATTTTGACAACTCTATATGATGAGGTATATACATACACACACACATACATAATATATATATATATATATATATATATATATATATAGCATTCCATACACTTTAATTTATCTAACATTAATTGCAAATTCTAACGTAACTCCAAATACATGCATGTGCATCATCGCACAAATGTGGTGTAACAATAATATTGATATATCCGAGCAACAATAACCTAACCAAAACAATAATTTGAGATATTTGAGTATTCTATTATTCAAGATGCCACCTTTATATAGACATTTTATAAAAACAACCTCGAAAGATTGTTACAATTGTTTCAAATTTGTGTTGGAGTAATATTCTATATATAGAGGAAACTAACCTCCCATTACGTGCAACAAATAAATATTGGATGTCACATGAATCCGTATGAGATTTCCTATCGCAGTCTCTGTATTACATTTGGTATTGCACTTTTAAATTACGGATTTTTTTTTGTATTTTTTCTTCAATTTTATCTTTTTGTGATTTAGTTTAATTTTAGTTTTTTTAAGTTTTGCCCCGCCTAAATAGGGTTTATAATTATTTTTTAGTATTTAGTATTCAGTTTTCAATTAATACTTCATTATTATGGTTGATTTTTTCAAATTTTTTTTTAATTTTTTAAATTCATTTTTTTGTTGATAAATGTTGACTATGATAATTTATGTTATGATTAATTTTTATTTTATAATAAATATTATTAAAGTCATAAATTTGATAGTAAAATACGAAATGAAACATGAAAAAGTGCAATAGGAAATTTGAACGGGAATTCATCATGGTTCGTCCTCGATAATCTAATATTTTGCACGTACGTCCAATTTTCCCTGTCAAATATTACCAAAAATAAAATAAAATATGTACACAAATATTCATGTAATATTGCATATCTATTATAAATTTTCAAACCATTTTAATAGTAGAAAGATCTATCTTGTTTTCATAAATATTCTTAATCTATGTATAAGCACAAAAGAGACTATGTAATTGGATTGGTGGGACTGTAAAAAAGAACGTTTTGATAATAGGATTTCTTGATAATTCGTGTTATTGTGTTAATAAAATTTAGTTGTTTGGTTGTTCGAAAAAAAAAGAAAAATATTTTGTTAATAGAGGCTATGTGTAAGCAGAAAAGAGACTATGTAATTGAATTGGTGGGACCGTAAAAAAGAACGTTTTGTTAATAGAATTTCTCGATAATTCGTATTATTGTGCTACTTGATAAAATTCCGTTGTTTGGTTGTTGGGAAAAAAGAAAAATATTTTGCCTCGACAAATAAAGTGGGCATCAATATATAGTAACATACAAAAATATTGAAGTAATTAATTAGGAAATAGAAAAAATTGTGCATCTCGTGAGCAACTCAAATTCCAACTGGCTTAATTAATTGAAAATGACCTTTCATATCAATTACTAACTCTGCAATTTCTTGCTGGAAACCCCTCATAAATATACAAATTTAATTTGGTCAATTTTTTTTCTAAAAGCCAGTTTCAAATAATCAATATTATTCATTATTAATTAGAAACGGATACCTTCCAATTTATCTGAAATATTGTAAATCACCCCGTTTTCGAATATGGGTAGTTCTAACATTTTAACTTTATTTCATTAATAATGTCGTTTTACACATCTGTTGTGAAATTGTTACATATTCAAATATCCCATTTTGATTATATTTAATGTATATATTCGCATGAGAGGGTATTTTGTAATTTGATTATTTTATTACTATGTATGTATTTCTTTAAAATGGCAATTATTAGAAACAGAGAGAATATTATTATTATGATTTTTTTAGAGAAAGGGAATATTATTTTTTGTAAATTTAACCATCAAATAAATTGAATTTAAATACAAGAACATTAATGAGAAAAGAACAGGAGTCTAATTTGAGTAGTTTAATTTTATAGTATTCTTTTTTCTTTTCTTATTTGTTGGTGAAGCTGGTAATTATTTGGTGCTAATTTTCTTAGATTTGATTAATTATTATATCTCAATTAATTCAAATCTCTCTCTCTCTCTCTCTCTCTCTCTCATATTTGATTAATTATTATTTATTATATCGTAATGAATTCAAATCTCTCTCTCTCTCTCTCTCTCTCTCTCTCTCACACACACACACACACACACACAAACACATATTTGATTAATTATTATATCGCAATGAACTCAAATCTCTCTCTCTCTCTCTCTCTCTCTCTCTCTCTCTCTCTCTCGTGGAATCGTGGTAGGCACCATTTACAAGATAAAATAAATATGTAAAATAGATTCTAGATAGCTCTCACGTGAAGAACAGACAGAAATTCTGAATTCTGTGACAAAGCAAAAAGTTTTTTTGTATTAATAGTTTTTTGGATTTGTTGTAATTATTTTCACGCGCTCAGAAATTTAATTTTGTGGGTATTTAATTTCTTCTTCAATTTCTGTGAGTTATATATCTTGTATCATTTATGTCACCTCTATTCTATCTTTTTCATTTTTATTTGTTTTATGGAGTGTACTGCTAAGACATGAAATAGTGTTGTTGACTGAATAATAAATTATATTAACTAAAAATAAATATTAAATAATAAAAAATTAATTATAAATCCTAATTGGGTGGAATCATAAATAATAATATAAAATTAAACTAAACAAAAAAATGAAGAAAGGAAAAATAATAATTTAAATGTTGGGACACGGTTGACACACATGCCTTGAACTATAGAATTTCATGTGGTATACTATCCTGAAATTACTCACCTACACGTATTTTAACAATTTTTTTTTTGAGAACGTATTTTAACAATTATGTAAGAGGTGGTCTCCTCTACATCGGATGTACATGATCCATTATATCAGACAGAAAAAAATATCACTCATAATATTGAAAAATATTACATCGAATATTAAAAACTATCATTTTTATAATTTATTGTAAATTAATGCACATTTTTTTTAATTATTACTAAATTTTTTAAATTGAAAAAATAACACTAATAATACTAAAAAGTATCACTCCTGCCACTCATAATCCCTTATATCAGACGGAAAAAAGTAGTACTCATAATATTGAAAAATATTACTTTGAATATTAAAAATCATCACTTTTATAATTTATTGAAAATTAATGCTAAAAAAAGTGGTGGCATTTTTGTAATTATTATTATATTTTTTAGATTGAAAAAAATAATACTAATAATACTAAAAAGTATCATTCCTTTCACTGAAAAATATTATAAATTTTCATATGACTGAACTAGTTCGATATAACGGGTATACTCAAATTTTTGCCAAATAGCCCGTATAATTAAAAAGTTAATTTTGTACACATGATGAAAATCCTAAGATTAAAATAATAATTAATTTTAGAATAAAGATTTTTTTTTTTTTTTTTGTGGGAAGGATGAGGACAACATGGCCTTAAGAATGGAGAAAAGTCACTAGCTTTTGTATTCTCTTTTCAAATTTAATTTAGCTGGTCACATGATTGGTCTAAATCCAATTAAATTTTGTTTCATTGTGTAATAGTATATCAAATATTCAATGTTAATTAGATATAAGTAAAAGCGTACATCAATTATATATATGCCTTATATCAGATGTATACCAAATGTATATGCGCCTTAATTTTTAAGGTTGTAAAAAAATAATTAAATTAAACATTTATTAAATAAGAGAAAATTACAATAAATAAAAAAGACGATGACAATTTTATAATTTTCACTGCATTTTTTTAATTGAAAGAAAGTATAAATTCTAATATTAAAAAGTATCATTTATAACTATCAATTATAAAACTGAAAAAGTAGTTTTGATATAAGGCAAATATATATAACATTTGTACACAAAAATTTACAATAAAGACAATACAATAACATAAGCGTTACTTCTACTATTAAAATAAATTTATTGCGATAGACGAAGGTAATTAACGTTAAATATAAAAAATTAAAATAGATTCCATACATATATATGAAGTGGCTAACAACTTACTTCACGACATTACACCAAACCATTTTGGTTTGTATTTGCAAATAAACAATGCGATAGACTTAAAAAAATAAAATAAAATGTCCCAATCATATAAAATCAATCAAATTCCTTAATATATATAAATGACTATGATATTCACAAAAGAATTTTTCTCTAAGATCATTCAATTTATTTGGATCCAAATACCCTCACTAGGAATATTTTGATGTACCACGAATAGAAGATAGTATCCGGGCGGGGCAATTTGACCCGAACCCGGCGTCACGACCCGAATTTGATATGAATTTGTCCCAACTTCCGTCACATTTCCTCCACCTAGTACCAACAACCTTTGATTCATCGAAAACGAGTGTGTTGCGAAAGAGGGTGCCACCATTGTTACAATTACCGAATCACCGTCGACTTGACCTGAAGGAACAGTGAACCCTACTCCGAGCTGTTGTGTGTACCCGATTTTAGATTGTGACACGGGGGATGTGATTTGAGGACGCATGCTCGTGTAAGTTGAATTTAAGTAAGATGGTGAAAACGCTTCTAAAGTCAAATCAGTAGGGAAGTCAACTCCCGTAAAATTGTAGTACATATGAGGATTGCTACCGCCAACGAGAACTCGACCATCACGGAGTAGTATTGCGGTTGAGTGGTACAATCGAGGAGTGGAACTCGAGCTCTGAACCTCGAATCTTGACCCGACCTGATTATCGGGCCGGTAAATAATGGGTGATAGAACTGGATCCCTACCCAATTCCCATCCGGCCGTACCCGAACCCGCCCCATTGATAATCAAGACATCACCATTCGGTAACAAAACCATATCCCCCATGACCCGAGGACTGGGCATGGTCTCCATGACCCACTGAGGGTTCTGATCTTGAGTTCGAATCCTACCACACGTATCGAGTGCTTCGACAAACTTTCCATTATTAGCACTAACATAAGAACCATTTGGCGCACCTCCACACACCAAAACCTCAGCTCCGGAGCTATTCTTCAATGGAAGCAAAACAGCCGATCCCGAGCTCGGATAGTTTCTCGGGTCGCCACCGGGGATGGCCGGATAATTCTTCACCACCACCGCGTTTACGTAATCGAACAAAATAGCTCGATTGTTCGCGAAGATGAACAAGTTTCCATCCACATTCAAGAAAACAAAGGGGTAGAGATTGTTCTCAATCTTCTGATTATTTGTTTCAGCAAGAAACCGCAGATTGAAAGCCGTCTCCGCCGCCGTCTTCTTCGGATAGAACTCGTAGTTGAACTGCCGCCGGCCGCCGACGATTATCTCTCTCCCGTCGGGGAGAATGTGATTGGTGGCGTACCACCGCCGCTGCGCTAGCGCCGGATTAATCTCCTGCCAATCGCAGGAGCCGTCGCGGCATGGCTTGAAGATTCTGGCGGCGTGGTCGCCGTCGTTGAAGCCGCCGGTCTGGACGAGGGTGCCGTCAGGGAGGACGGCGGCGGAGGAGCACCAGGTGTCGGTGAGCACCATGAGGGGGCGGACAGAGCCAGAAGCGACGTCGTACTCGACGGAGTGCGCGGTGCAGTCGACGGTGAGGGCGGTGTCGGAGGGGTCGCTGCGGCATTTGCCGGCGGGGAGGGAGATGTTGGAGGCGCCGAAGTCGGTGCGGTCGAAGATGACGACGCGGTCAGTGTGGAGGAGCTGCATGTGCATGGCGGAGACGCCGATGTTGGGGTGAAGTGGATCCCAGTTGCCGCCTGCGGCGGCGCGTGTGAGAAGTCGCCGGTGAGGGAGGAGGAGGAGGAAGAAGAGGAGTGGAGGAATTAGTGGTGGAGGCATGTTTGGAAGTGTATGGGATTTTTTTTTTTTTTTTTTTTTGGGAAAAATGAATGGAATTTTGATAGTTTTTGGTTTGGATTTATATATACCACCACACGCAAGCTAGGCCGCGTGACAAATATTTTTATAAGTTTATGATTTAGGAAAAAAGAATTATTCGTAAATTTTTTGGAGTACAAAATATCAAATATATTTGGATGAGGTTTCCTTCTCCCGCACTTAAAATTATTAAATTTGTTCTTATTTTCTTTGATTTGAATTTTTTTTGTGTTTTATTTTAATTTTACAATTATTATTAATTAAACTTCATTCTTTTAGATTTACTAATTAAGAACTCTCTGGAACACGCGGTAGAATGAGAAGTTCTTGAGAGAGAAAGATCAAAGGTAGCGAGGTAAATTGAGTGTTTTCTTTCTTCTTCTTTGTGAAATCTTCTTCTTCTTGTCCTTCTTTTGGTCTAGAGCAGATTTCACTCTCTGTGTGAATCTGTTGTTCTTCTCTGGGTGAGATCGGTTCAGTTAGGGCTTGTTTTGGGTCTGAGGTGGATGTATGAGTCTGAGGCTGTGGTCTCTTGGTGAGATCTTCGATCTGCAAAGCCTGTCTGTGTATTGCGGTGCGTGGAGCCCATTCAAAGTGGTAGGAGCTATTGAGCCATACATTTCACTCTCCCATGACTGAATCAACCTGTAAATATAGGAAAAAGACGCTCGGAGGAAGCCGGGCTGATACCTAACACTATTCAATTATTCTTTAAGAAATAATAAACTGAGAAAAAAAGGTACAATGGTTCGGATTGGAGCAAAAAAAAAATCAAATGTATTTGGATTATACTAATTTTTTACACACTCAAATTTTTTAATTTTTATTAATTTTTTTTCAATTTTAATATTTTATTATTAATTAAAGTTCATTTTATTTCATATTTGTTAATTAAGGTTAATTCTATCCCATTAGAATATATAATTATTTTTAGGAAATAATCAATTATTACCAAAAATTGAATATTAAATAATTAATAACAGATAATTATATATTCTAATTGGATAGAATGAACCACAGTTAATTTGATTTATACTTTTTTAAAAAAATTAATACATACAATTAAAACCATAATACATATAATGTCATCATATGACATTGAGTTGGTCTAGCTACGACGCTTTCTCATTTAAATTATATTATTATTAATACTATTATTCAAATAAAAAGTATCTATTATTTTAAACCATTTATTCCATTAACTGCCTACCTATATATCTACATTAAACATTTGCTTTTAAACCTATTATTCTATTAAATGTATTATCTTGGAATGACTTTTCCTTTTTAAAACAATCTTTGATCGAATATGTTTACTTGCTCAATTTATTTGTATTTCAATAATTTTATATTTTATTAAGTGTTTTGACTACGACTTTAACAATGCCATTCGTCGAGCTGATTTTAGTCACCAATAAATTTGATCTGATTTTCCTAAAAGCAATTATAGATTTTTTTCTCCAATTATAAACTTATAAAAATATTTGCCACATTGCGTGTAGTGTTCTCATCCACAATATAAATCAAATTAATTATGATTCATTCTACCCAATTCATTTTTTATGTAAAATTGTAATTTTTATACCTTTTTTTTAATTAATACATACAGTTAAAATCAATCATTTTAAATTATATTTTAATCGTATTTATGGAAATAAAATAATAAAAAATTAAAAAAAGTTGGCGTACGTTTTGTTGTCGATCACATCTAACGTCTGGTTCAGTTGATAAGTCGGGATTAATTTATTTATCCGATCCGATCCAATGTTTGGGATTAATAAGGGACTTTGATGCATTTGATTTAATCAAGCAAATCGATGCTAATTTATCATGCCAACAAGCCCAATAGATAAAAATACACAAATACCCTCTAAAAGTTACTATTTTACTAAAATTAATAATTTTAATAATTATAATCTTAAAATTTTATAAAAAAAATATTATATTTTATTAAAAGTATTAATAAATATTTTTAAAATGTTAATAAAAATAATTCAAATTTTATAATAAAGAATTAAAATTTTCAATAACTATAATTTTAAAATTTTAACAAAGATAATTGCAAGTTCAACAAATATTGTTAATGAAAATCTATCTGGAGGGTAATTTAGGTATTCCAATATATTATTTAATCATTATTCTTCAATACAAACATAATATTGAAAATCTATCCCAAATCATTAAAATCACAATTAAATAATTTAAACACATATATGATTATTTTTATCCAAACAATGTATATCTAATCAATCTTTTTTATCTTATCCTCCAAACCAAACGAAGCCTATTTATGTTTCATTTCCCTACTATATAGATAATCCCAAACAATATTAGATCATATTGGGATTTTTTTTTTTTAAACTCACATACCCGTCTTATGGTATTTAGAAGATTCGAACCCGTGATCTTTGGTCTTCAAGTGACCTCACTCCACCACTACGCCATCCCTACCGGGATTTGGATCCCATTGTTTTACTTTTTGTATCATCAAGATTTAATTTCCTAAAAATAAAGGTTGGAAAACCTTCAAAGAAACTGTCAGGTTTAGTCTAACAACCATAAATAATAGTGCTGCTTTCACATAATAATCAAATATATTAAACCCAATTAATCATTTAATTAATTTTGTGAGAGTATTTATAAAATGGAGTCAACATTCTTCGATGAAAGGTATCTCATAAAATCACTCTCTCCATTATAAATTATTTTTATGTTTAAAGATTGAATATCATTAATCTACATCAATTGCTTACATACATGAACACACATTACTCGTTATTTAAAAATGATATATTTATAGATGTCACGATAGTTGGGTAGGCTAATATTTTTATATGTAAATATAAGGGAGAGTTTGCATGCAAATATAATCTTAGTGTGTAACTTTTGGATTAATGCATGGCCATCAATCTATTTAGATATATGGGTATTATTAATTGTGAGAGGAAGTAATAATGTTTTTTTTTAATTATGGATGCACTTAAAGGTAATTATGTAAATTATATTTAGGAGTTTTAAATGCACAATGATTCTAGTATATTTATTATGGTAATTAAATCCAACACTATCCACAATTACTCACATATGAAATATTCTAATTGCATATACATATAAGCATATATTTTTTTTTTCATTTTTTAAATCTTCGAATTTGTCTCAATGAGATTTTTCCAATTCTACATGCGTCAACTTCTTTATTAAGAGCATCATTCGACTTTGTTCAACGTTTGATTGTTGGAATCATACTATTTTTAAGTTGCAATTTTTAATTACATGATGTTATTATTTAACTTGGTTGGTGCTCTTTTTTAATATTTTTTATATAAAAACTAAACTATTATCAACATAAATTCTCATGTTTTTTTTAGACTTCAAAATGATTATTTTGTAATGCTATTATGTATGATTATTGTCATACTATGTTATATCAATGTGCTTCTTTTATTATCCAAAATACTTATTTTGTTATTTTGTAATTTTTTACGTATAATTATTGTCATACTATGCTATATCAAGGTGCTTTTTTTTGTTATTAAAATGCTTATTTTGCTATTTTGTAATGCTTTTATGTATTATTATTGTCTTATTATATAGGCTATATGAAGATGTTTTTTTGTTATCCAAAATTAAGGGTGGAAATGGGTCAGATTGCTCGACAGAAGCCCATGGCCTATATAATAAAAAAAAAAATCAGACTTGGGTCTTTTTAGAAGTTTATATTAATGAGTAGGCCTAGACTTAGATTTTAAAAAAAAGCCCAGTAAATCTATTAGGCCGACCCATTTACACACACACACACACATACATATGTATATATATATATATATAATATTAGATATTTATATGCATAATATAGCATAACATAATATAAGTTATTATATGTTTGTTGTTTTAAAAATGAAATAATATTTAGTGCCATTTGTGTTTTGTGTTAATTTTGACTTGATATATGTTATGTGTCTTTTATTAAATATGTAGTCTCAAATAGGCTTCTATAAGGCACAAACCTAGCTCATTTTGCTAAAAGAACAGGCCTGGGTATACAAAAAGACCTACAACAGATAACAAGCCAGAGAAAATAAAAATAAAAAATAATTGCAAACCCTAATTAGGTGGAATAAAAAAAAATGAAAGTTAAATATTGAAAAATAATTATAAATTCTAATTGGATGGAATAAATCCTAAAAAAAATGTAAAATTATACTAAATCAAAAGAAATTAAAATTGAGGAGAAGAATGGAAGAAAAAAGTAATAATTTTGAGGTTTGATACATAAATAGAATGTATAATTCTATTTCTACGTCAGTTATAATTCAACTAGAAATAAAAGAATCGGAATATAATGTCTACTCTACAAAAAAAAAAAAAAAAAAAAATTATGTTAAAATTACAAAAATGAAGAAATGAAACTTAAAACCAAAAACTGATGAAAAACATGATTTTATAAATAATTAACTCTATTAATTAATTAGAGTACTCTTCACTAGTTAATATTTATAAATTTACACGTGTAGAAAAATATGCTAATTAAAGATATCATCAAATATATTCAATAATTTAAAATCATTGGATAAATAAATAATTACAAATGAAAAAAAAAATTAAGAATAGTTGATAAGAATAAATTTAATTATTTAACAACATTAAATAAATAAATAACGATTGAAAAAAGTTAATAATAATAAAAAAATATAGAGAAAAATTTATATATTTTACTTTTATGTAATGATTTTTTTGTTGTTTAATAATTCAAAATTAGAGAACAACATAATTCTAAAAATTTCAATTAAATTAAAGAACAACAATTAAAATTTATAACATTAACATATAAATTAAAACTATGACAATTACATTAAAATAAAGAACTCATTCCAAAAAGTCAAATAGACATGCATGACATACCAAGAAATTACATAATCAACATTAAAAATAAACACATTTAGAGTACTGAAAATAAAATACATAACAAATTACAAAATAATGATAACAAACACATACCGCGAAATTAAGTAATAAAAATATTTTGTAAGAAGTAATTGATTGATAATTATTTTTTTGGATATAAAAATTAAGAGATCCAATTTGTAAATTTGATAAATATATATGTGTTTTTGAAAAAAGATAAAAACGGGTATGAGAATGATGCTGAAAATATTTTTTTGAGTTTGAGAATAAGTTTGTAGATTGGAAATAAATTATTATTTGATGTGACAATTACTGCATCTTAAAGTTGAGTTTGAATATTTGAATAGAAGATGCTCTAATATTAAAAATATCATAAATTTTCGCCAGACAGAATCAGTTCGACCTAATGGGTGTATGCAAATTTTTGCTTAATATCCCGTATTAAATGATTAGTAACATTTAAAGTAGAGATGCCATATTTTTTTATTTTCTTTTCAAATTTAATTTACCCGATCATGTGTGTAAATCCAACTAAATTTTGATTCACTGTGGTATATCAAATATTTAAAAATAGGACTGATCGTGTGTACATCATACATAAGTTATGTTTGATGAGCGAACATCAATTATATATACGTCTTATACAAAAAAAAAAAAATATTACTTACTGAAATTTATCATTACATATAGTAGTAATTAACGACATTTTTGTAATTTTTACGACATTCTTTTTTATTGAGAGAGTATAAATTATAATACTATAAAGTATACATTATAACTATCAATTATAACTCTAAAAAATTAGTTCTGATATAAGGCATACATGCAACATTTGTACCCAAAAAAATTGCGTTAAAGACAATATAATAACATATGCGTTACTTCTACTATTAAAATAAATAAATAAAACAGGTTCCATATATATATCAAGTGGCAAACAACTTATTTCAGGACGGTTTGCATTTGCAAATTAACAATACGATAAACTTAAAAAAATAAAATAACTTGTCCCAATCCTATGATATTCACAAAAGAATTTTCTAAAATCATTTAATTTAATTGGACCCAAATTCCCTCGCTAGGAATATTTTGATGAACCACGAATAGAAGATAGTATCCCGATGGGGCAACTTGACCCGAACCTGGTGTCACGACCTCAATTTGATACGAGTTACTCCCAACTTTCGTTAGATTTCCTCCATCTAGTACCAACAACCTTTGATTCATCGCAAACGAGTGAGTTGTGAAAGAGGGTGCCACCATTGTAACAGTTACCGAATCGCCATCGACTTGACCCGAAGGAACCGTGAACCCTACTCCGAGCTGTTGTGTGTACCCGATTTTAGATTGTGACACAGGGGACGTAATTTGCGGATGCATGCTGGTGTAAGTCGAATTCAAGTAAGACGGAGAGAACGCTTCTAAAGTTAAATCAGTAGGGAAGTCAACTCCCGTAAAATTGTAGTATTCATGGGGATTGCTACCACCAACGAGAACCCGACCATCACGGAGTAGTATTGCGGCCGAGTGGTACATTCGAGGAGTGGAACTTGAACTCTGAACCTCGAATCTTGACCCGACTGGGTTGTCGGGCCGATAAATAACTGGTGACAGAACCGGATCCTTACCCAAATCCCATCCGGCCACACCCGAACCTGCCCCGTTGATTAGCAAGACTTCACCATTCGGTAACAAAATCATGTCCCCAAAGACTCGAGGAACGGGCATGGTCTCCATGACCCATTGAGGATCCTGGTCTTGAATTCGAATCCTACCACACGTGTCGAGCGCCTCGACAAATTTTCCATTTTTAGTACTAACATAAGAACCCTTTGGTGCACCTCCACACACCAAAACCTCAGCTCCGGAGCTATTCTTCAATGGAAGCAAAACTGCCGATCCTGTACTCGGATAGTTTCTCGGGTCGCCGCCGGGGATGGCCGGATAATTCTTCACCACCACCGCGTTCACGTAATCGAACAAAATAGCTCGATTATTCGCGAAGATGAACAAGTTTCCATCCACATTCAAGAAAACGTAGGGGTAGAGATTGTTCTCAATGTTCTGATCATTTGTCTGAGCAAGAAACGGCAGATTGAAAGCCGTCTCCGCCGCCGTCTTCTTCGGATAGAACTCGTAGTTGAACTGCCCCGTGCCGCCGATGATGATCACCCTGCCGTCGGGGAGAATGTGATTGGTGGCGTACCACCGCCGCTGCGCTAGCGACGGATTGATCTCCTGCCAATCGCAGGAGCCGTCGCTGCATGGCTTGTAGATTCTGGCGGCGTGGTCGCCGTCGTTGAAGCCGCCGGTCTGCACGAGGGTGCCGTCGGGGAGGACGGCGCCGGAGGAGCACCAGGTGTCGGTGAGCACCATGAGGGGGCGGACGGAGCCGGAAGCGACGTCGTACTCGACGGAGTGGGCGGTGCAGTCGTCTTTGTTGGCGGTGTCGAAGGGGTCGTGGCGGCATTTGCCGCCGGGGAGGGAGATGTTGGAGTTGCCGAAGTCGGTGCGGTCGAAGATGACGACACGGTCGGTGTGGAGGAGCTGCATGTGCATGGCGGAGATGCCGATGTTCGGGTGGAGTAGGTTCCAGTTGCCGCCTTCGGCGGCGCGTGTGAGGAGTCGGCGGTGAGGGAGGAGGAGGAGGAGGAAGAAGAAGAGGAGCGGAGGCATATTTGGAAGAAAATGGAATTTTTTATTTTTATTATTTATTTATTTATTTTTTGAATAAATTGAATGGAATTTTAGAAGGGATTGGTGTGGATTTATATACGCAAGCTAGGCCGCGTGACAAATATTTTTATAAGTATATAATTGAGAAAAAAAAATTGGAGTAGAAATTTTTTTTTTTTTTTTTTTTATATCAGATATATTCGATTGAAATTATCCACCACACACTTCAAATTATTAAGTTTTATCTAATTTTTTTTATTTTGGTTTAATCTATAGTTGTTAATTATAGTACATACTATTAAATTATGGTATACAATTATTCAATAGGATATAATCAATTATTGACAAAAAAGTGAATATTAATTAAATATTAAAAAATGGTTACATACTTTAATTAATTCGATTTATATTGTGGATGAGAACGAGCGAAAAAATAAGTCATGACAGATATATTCAATTGAAATTATCCGCTGCACATTTTAAATTATTAATTTTCATTCGAGTTTTTATGTTTCAATTTAATTTATAGCTGTTAGTTATATTTCATTCTACTAAATAAGGGTACATAATTATTTAATCGGAAATAGTAGAGTATTAACTAAAAATTGAATATTAAATGCTAAAAAATAATTATATACCTTATTTAATTTGATTTATATTGTGGATGAGAACAACTTAATATTTGTTCATTTTTTTCTTTGATTTGAATTTTTTGTATTTTATTTTAATTTTACGATTATTATTATTAATTAAGGTTCATTCTTTTCGATTTACTAATTAAGGTTCATTTTATCCAGTTATTTTTTAGGAAATAATTAACTGAGAAAAAAATGCATAATGTTTCAGATTGGAGCAAAAAAAAAAAGTCAAATATTTTGGATTTTATACACTCTATTACACACTTCAAATTATTAATATTTATTCATTTTTTCAATTTTCATATTTCATTATAATTAAAGTTAATTTTATTTTATATTTATTAATTAAGGTTCATTCTATCCAATTAGAATATGTAATTATTTTTTAGGAAATAATGAATTACTACGTATTACCTAAAAATTGAATATTAAAATATTAATAACGGATAATTGTATATTCTAATTGGATAGAATGAACCATAATTAATTTGATTTATATTGTCGATGAGAACAACACACACAGTGTGATAAATATATTTATAAGTTTATAATTGAAGAAAAAATCTATAATTTTTTTAGGAAAATCAGATCAAATTTATTGGTGACTAAAATCAGCTCAACGAATGGATTGTTAAAGTCGTAGTCAAAACACTTAATAAATATATAAAATTATTGAAATATAAATAAAATGAGCAAGTAAACTAATTATTCGATCAAAGATTGTCTTAAAAAAGAAAATTCATTCCAAGATAATACATTTAATAGAATAATATGTTTTAAAGCAAATGCTTAATGTAGATAGGTAGCGGAATAAATGGTTTAAAATAATATATTTTACTTTTTATTTGAATAATAATATAACTTAATGGATGATATGCTTCTTTTTTTTATATATATAATAGTATAATAGAAAAAAGCTTCTATTAGATAGAGAAAAATCATTTTTTTCTGAGTCGTTTTTTTTAAATTAATACATACGATTAAATTTAATCATTATAAATTAGATTTCAATCGTATCTATGCATTTAAAATAAAATAAAAAAATTGGTGTTTTGTCATCGGTACGTAGTCTCATCTAAATATTTTTATATATGTTTCATTTCTCTACTTTAGAGATAATTAGTTGCTCTTTGATTTGCCATCCTAACTTTTGGTATCATCAAGATTTAATTATTACCCAATTAATCATTTGATTAATTTTGTGAGAGTATAATATAAAATGGAGTCAACATTCTTCGATGAAACATAACTCATAACGTTATTGAAGTGTGTATTGGGTAAACTTTATTCCTGTGTAATAGCTTGTAAACCACACTTGAAAAATCAGGTGTGACAGACTCATACCTAGTGATGTTGGTGGTGGGATTCAAATTTAATACATTTGGACTTTAACACACTATTGTTATTCATACATCATATTGCTAATATATAGATGCACAATAATTTACCAATATATCCGTAACATATTGTTAATAGGTGAATAACGATTTTCCATGATGGCCGACAAATGTTGTTGGTTTGGTTTGAACCCGATTTTTGAAAGTTTTCACAATGAATTGTTAGTTTTCAAACAATCATTACTTCTTTAAAATCGAACTGGAATTGAATAATCGAACTGAATCGATTCAATGTTGTTTGGTTCAATATTTAGCTAGACCAACTCAATGTCATGTGCTTCTATTTTTTTAATCCTTAATATTAATATAAAAAACAAAAACTTTTATTAATTAGGTGGATAAAATTCATTTTTTCTGTAAATTTGTCATTTTTATCTTTTTTTTTTAAATTAATACATAAAATTAAAACCAATCATTCTAAATTAGATTTTAACCGTATCTGTGGAATAAAAAAAATAAAAAAAATTGGCGTACGTTTTGTCGTCAATCTCATTTAATGTTTTGTTCAGTTGATAAGTCGGGATTGATTTATTTATCCGATCTGATCCAATGTTTGGAATTAATAAGGGACTTTGGTACATTTGATTTAATCAAGTAAATCAATGATAATTTAGCATGCCAAAGGTGGTCGGCAAGCCCAATAGACATAAGTACGCAAATACCTTCTAAAAAATTACAATTTTACTAAAATTAATAATTTTAATAATTATAATCATAAAATTTTATAAAAAAATATTACATTTTATTAAAAGTATTAATATTTTTTTTAAAATGTTTATAAAAATAATTCAAATTTTATAATAAAGAATTAAAATTTTCAATAATTATAATTTTAAAATTTTAACAAAGATAATTGGTTCAACAAATGTTAAGAAAATCTATCTAGAGGGTAATTAAAGTATTCCAATATATTTAATCATTATTTTTCTATACAAACATAATATCGACAATCCATTCAAAATCATTGCTACATAGATATTTTAGGTTGGAAATTTGATTGAGGTCAGATTTGCAAAAAATTTGAAAAAGTAGGTACTGTTTTGCTAATAGTAATAAAGTGAACTATTTTTGAAAAAGTGTCCAAAATAAAAGTATTAAAGTGTAAATTTCCCTTAAATATCGTTGAATGTTAATGAAAAAAAGAATTTCATTTCATTCGATTAGATAACGACTATTCATACAGCAAAATCTCGTTTCCTGATCTTTCATTTGGAATAAAAAATGGTGTTTTCTAAATGCTCATCAAAAGAAATTTTTATAGTGTGTTTAGAATTACCCTTTCTTGTATTATCATCTTTTATGTTTTTAATACATTAATATATAATTTTTAAAATGGAAGGATAAAGAAATATTTACTGTGGTGCGTAAATAAAAAAATGTAAAAAATACATAAGTTGTGTAATTCCACATCATATTTTGCGTTGTTCAACTCAAAATGAATCTGTTAAAAACTTACAAAGTCAGGTATCAACTTGTAAATAGTTGGAAGTCGAGACATTTTCGAAAAACCATTCTAATAGAGAAGAAAATGAGTAATATATCTGAGATTTGTGGTCGGAATTCTTACGTGACTTTTTTGCTTCAATAAAAAATATTACCTGAATATTCCATGTCAATCATGAACTAAAAATAAAATAAATTTGTTGGGCATTTGATCCAGATCAGATTTGTAAAAATTTTGAAAAAGTGGATACTGTTTTGCTAATAGTGATAAAGTGGGTCATTTTTAAAAAAGTGTTCAAAATGTAGATATCAAAGTGTAAATTTCCCCATATTTAATGTATGAATATATCATACATGCTAAGAAATGGTTACAAAGGCCCTCAAGAAGCTAAGTAGAAATTTGATGACAAACTCAATGCAACAAAAATTAAAATTTCATGGCTGGACAGAACATAAATTGTTTAGGGGCCACAAAAATGCAATTGTTTCCAAATTTTTGATCAAATTCAAATAACACTATTACAATGCACTTAGGCTCCATAAATACTGCACCATATACATACGAACATATCAACATTAGCCGCTACAGAATGTATGATGCCAACAAGGCATCCAGAGCAGTTAAACATCACATCGATTTGTTTCAAATTTTTTGGATTTTTTTTTGTGGTTTTCTAGGGAAGAAAGTATCCTCCGACCTAGAGTGAGGCTGAGTTACCGGTTTCACAGCATTTACACTTTGTCGTCGTGGAACCACCATCTCGTCTCCTTAGGAGATCTGCCGTTCTTACAATTCTTTACATAGCGATCATTGTCAGCTGGACGTTGCTGCGTAGGAGAAAACTCGAGGGGATCAATGTTACTGTAAATGACATGCTGAGAAACAATGTGAATCAAAGAGTTGAGAATTATTGGACAGACCTTTGCCGTGGAGCTTGACAGCATAGATAGAATGCTGATGCAAACTGAACTTACAGTCATAGCTGGGGACCAAGAGTCGTACAAAATATCTGCACGATTATGTGCAGAAAAATGAAACAATACATGTCAACTATAGTTATCTGATAAACAAAGCAGAACAGAGTTAGTATAATTCTGAATCCAATTCCTCTCTTTTCTGTCTTCACTCTAAGATGGGGGGCAAACAATACCAGAATGTCAACAAATATTAACAAAGGGAAAACTTATGGCTTGATATGGAGATGGGAGAGGTCAGGGAAGTTTAACAAAGAGAAGAAACTAAATAATGTCCGACTCTCTCTACAATTACAGTTAGATCTTCTGGCTTTGGTTGCCATTAAGTTCTGAATATCTCATAGACAGCTGCATATTGCAATTTATATGTAAATGATTCAACATTCTATTTTGACTCAAGTGATTGGTGGCAAATTACAATACACTATAGCTATTGCTTATGGCACCCTTGTCAGGACTAATACAAAAATAACTAAATATATAGTGATATATTCCTATCATCCCAGATACTACGGAGATGACCATAATCTTAACAATAAGAAAAACCTAGAACTCTTAGTAAAGTCCAAATTTGTCCTATGATTATGGGCGGTCATGCCAAATCGTGATGATCCAATCAACATTCCATGGTCACCACCAAATCATTTACCCCAACACCGGTAACATTATGCTAGAATATCAATGCTGTTTCTTCAGAAACTTCAAGGCTTTTATCCCAGCGCAAAACACCAGTTCCTTAGATTTCATTTTTTAAGGCCTCCAGAATTTCAAAAGTAGCTATTCTACAAGAGACACGGGAATATCTTTCCAAACCTTGCTCTAAACGTTTGCTTAAACCATGGTCAAACAACATATGGAACATCACCTCCCACTTAAAAGTGCAAACCACAATCCAATTTTGCACTTGTTTTGACAAAAAAATGCCACGATTCTTTTTCATCACCGCATGCACAACATTCCACCTGATAAACCCTCCATGCAGGCTTTGCATATACCATGTACATCTCAATCTTAATGAGTCAAGACAAATGAAGACTTTTTAAGTTTTTAGACAAATGACAACAGAAAAGATCAGCCTTCCATGTGGCTCTGATTTTCTGCCATTCAGAACAAACCTTTTACTAACATAGCATGAGAAAGAGATAAATCAAGACAAGAAACAAACCTTTATGCACCAGTCAATTCTCTCAATTTCATGTTGATAATATAGTTGCCAGAAGTGCCCATCTGGTTCCCTTTTCAATGGGAATGATCAATTTTTCATTCGTTATTTGAAATTCCTAGGTTGCCATTCTTTTAACTACTTAATAATCTTAAAAGAGCGCATGATATATCCCTTTTTGGTCATAAATAAAATCACTTTTAGTTCAAAATATACTTTCAAGGATACTGGTATTTTTTACATATTTTAATGCACTTCTCTTAGTTTTTAACTCATTTCCAAACCCATAATATTCCACATTTTTTATAAGAAAAAACAGAAAGTGGGTACATTTCTAGATTTAAATCAAATATTCTGTAAAAAAAAATGTATTTTTAGTCTATACACAAAAACTTTGTGAAAATATTTCAACTTTCAAAACGCCGAAAACATGGAAGTAGATCTAAAATGCTCGAGAAAAGAACAATAAAGATAACTTGATCAGGAAATAGAAGGGATAAAGAAGGATATAGTTTCTTTTATTTCTGCAGGAGTAACTTAATGAAAGGATAGATGCCAGGAGAGTTATTGTCAGTTCGGAAAAAAAAACCGTCCGAACTGCCCAGCATAGCCTGTTACCAAAAACCATTCTCAACCGCCTAACTTTAATTTCCACCACTCTAATTTTAAATATACTAATTAATAATCAAGACCCCTAAATCAAGCCGGTTATAAGAGTAAATCACTTACTTAAGCAATCAACCCCCCGATCAAGGTAATTAAATCAGTTAATCAATCAGCCTAATAAGCTTTCCTTTGCCAGGTTTGTGTTTAAAAGAAAGAGGTTCTCTCCCTCCATCAGAAAAACTAGACCAAACAGTCTCCGCTAAAATAGGAAACAAATGGGTGGAAAAAATTACTTGCACTAGCAAATAACTATGAAGATCATCCTTCATTAATGTAATAGTGAACGCTGCATTCTTTCCAGATTAATCTAATTGCCTATGACCTAAAGTTTTTAAACTCTTCTACCTTTGTCAGATGCCTCTTTAACGAGAGAAAACGCTCCATATCCCCTCAAACTTTACTTCAACCAGAAACTGAAAGTCCAAGATTTTGTTTTTATTCATAAAATAGTTCACAAACGCTCTATGCCTCTATCATCATATCTTAGTAGTATTTCAACCCCATTGTCCATGGTACAAATCCGAAAACATTGCACACTACCATAAACTAAAACAGAACAACAAAAAGTCGAGGAATGAGCTTCAACAATAAAGAACAAACAAATTATCCAGCATAACAAACTTCAACCTCCTTTAACAGAGACAGATTTAGAGACAAACCTAAACATATATGGCCATTGCTATAAATGTGAGGATGCAGAGGCGCTGGAGGAACAAATATAACCTGTCAACACAACGAAAATAAAAATAAAAATCAATGCACTATACGAACGCATTCCACAACATAACTCCAAGCTAGCAGTGAAACCCTAGAAAAAAAAAAACTTAATCACACACAAAATCATAAAAAAATGGAAACCGAATCTACCAAAAATTTACACCTGCGGCGCTTCCATAGGGTAATGCTCCGGAAAATCAACCTGAAGCTGGTACATTTCACCGGCATAGAGCGTTCCCGGCGCCCCGTTGACTTCAATTACCCATCTAATCATGCCAAAACGCAGTCAATCGCTACCAAAAATCTCCAATTTCCAATCAAAAGTGAAAAAAGAAAAATTTTTGAACAAAACAAGTTAGGCACCTCTTAAGATTATCAGTAGCTTTATGATTGAAACCGGCCGGCGGATTCACCTGCCACTCCACCAGCTCTTTCTGCAGCCGATTGCACGCGATCTTGCTCAATGCCTTCTCCCCAAATTTCAGTTCCAGAAGAAAAAAAAAATCAATTCATCAATCAAGCAATATTTCACCAAAAAAAAAAAAAATCAAGGTTACGAATACACGATTATCATACAAAAAATGAACGAGATTGAGTGAGAAAAATTACCTTGCGTGAGGAAGCGGAGTCGGAGGTCATCGCGCAAGAGAAATTGAGAGAGGAATTTTTGTGAGGAAGAGTTCAAATTTGGAAAGGAATTTTGCTTCTCATCTGCTGCTTGCTCTTAAAGAGCAGCGCCGTGCTGCTTGCTTGAACGGTGTCGTTTCGGTGCTCTGTTCTTCAATTTCTTTTATTATTACTTTTTTTTTCTTTACTTTTCACTTTTAAATTTTGATTTTGATAATTATTTGTCTTGAGATAATTGATTGAGGTTAGTTAGTTTGTTTGTTTTTTGTTCCATAACTAGGTTTAATTTTAATGGGTTTTCAAAAAATTTAGTAAAAATTATAAATTAGGATTTTTTTGGGGGAGGAAATTACACTTTTATATGCATATTTTGGGCTCAATTTCAAAATTTGCCCACAAAATAGTATCATTTGTTCAAAAGTTTTTGCAAATTTAATATTTGATCAATTTTACTGCTTACGGAATTGATTGTATTTTAAGATTTATTGATTGGGGGATTTTTTTTTTACACGACTGGAGAAATAGAAATATTAAAATACAATCGATTATATAAGGTTTTCAGATCGAAAATTCAATCAAAAATCGTACGTAATTGATTGTATTTTGAGATTTATTGATTGGGGGATTTTTTTTCTCTACACGGCTGGAGAAATAAAAAAATTAAAATATAATCGATTACATAGGGTTTTCAAACTGAAAAAATAATCAAATGTTAGATTTGCGATTTTTTTTTAAAAAGTGTACTGTTTCAGGCTGAAAAATTGACTAAATGTTAGATTTGATAGAATGAACCAAGATTAATAAGTATAAAATTAATACAAAGCACAAAAAGTTGAAATCGAAGAAAAAAATAGAAAAAGATAAATAATTGAATACTACAATATGGGATATAACATAATTTGTCACGGAAGATCTGATCTGGTATATTTACTTTGGACGCAATTTTCTTTTTCTACAAAAATAGACAATATTTATCACCAAATCACTCCACGGCTACACCGAATGAGATTTTCTATTCCAAACTCCGTATTCCACTTCATGTCCACTATTATATTCATTAGTTTTTATTTTATTTTTTTCTTCAATTTCAATTTCTTGTGGTTTAGTTGAATTTTATAATTAATTTTTTAGGAAAATTTTATATTTATTAATTATGGTTGATTCTACCAAATTGGAATTTATAATTATTTTTAGTTTTTAATTTTCAGTTAATAATTGATTTCTTATTGTTTTTATTTCATAATTATAATTTATCAAATTAAATTTTTTTTGTTGATAAATATGAAATAGGATATATTATGTTATAATTAATTTTTATTTTTACAAAAATTATTATTAACATCATAAACTTGATAGTGAAATACATATTAAAAAATAGAGTTTGAAATAGAAGGTCTCATCCGACACCACCCCACCTAAAAGCCAATGCCACTAGCTTCTTGTTTTCCTCTTTTGTTTAATTAACTTTTTTATTTATATAATATATATCTCTTATTATTTCTCATGTATTAATGTTATTTTTTTAAGTGAATAAAATATTTTTATATCCCATTGATTCATCAAACACCTCAATGGCTATACCTCCCATATCACCACCCTTTTCTTGAACATACTCATTTAAGGGAAATCATTTTTTTTTTAGAATATGATGGAATTATGTTACAAGATTGATATCCAATTAATAAATTAAAGACTTGTTTCTTCAATTGCGATTATTAATGTACACAGATTGCACCAGAATAAGTGGTGGGTAGGGCTGTAAATGAGTCTAAGAGTTCGTTCAAACTTTTTTAGTGAAGCTCGTTAACTAAATGAGTAAAGCATGAACTGATCACTACTCGACTCGTTCATTGGTAAGCAAGCTCGTTAAGTGATGTAGTTCGAAAATATAAAAATTATTAAATTTGTATAACGTATAGTTGCATACTTTAATAAGACAATTAAGTCGGATCTCAAATTAATTCTAATTGTTATAAGAAAATAATGAATTTTAGTAATAATTAATATTTTCTTGTGAATAAAATAGTTTGTTTTAAAAAAAACCCTCGAGCATTTCAATTTAAAACTAAATTTAGAAAACTCGAATAAGCTTATAAATGTGAGCCTATAGATTGTATTCGATAAATAAAGATCGAGTTCAACTCAAATAATTAATAAAAAGGTCAAACTTGAGGATGTAATACTCTTATCTTATCTAGATTCGGCTCAATTACACTCCTAATCATTGTGCAATTTAAATGAGAATAGCCATAAATGGTCAACATTATTTGAAGAGATATGTAATAACACAAGCAATGATGGAATATAATCAAGAGAAAATCTTCATCAACGATGAAGCCTTATAAGGCGATCTCTTGTTCCCCAACCAATGCTGCATATGCACTCCGATCGCGTCGAGATACGTGCTGCTCCGCCCATGAAACCCGACCACCTTCCCCTCCGTCGTCCCCGACGAGAAATACTCGCCGAGTTCTTCCCCAAAGGGACCATATTTCCTTCTACTAGTGTGAAATGTCAATGACTTTATCACCTTACTTCCTTGCTCCTTTTTTATCGTGTTGTAATATCCACTCACGCATGTTACCACCTCATTTGGAAAATCCAACTTCACCTACAAAATAAAATCACAACATTTTAAACAAAAAAAAAGTTTAAATTGTTTCTATATATATATATAGTTCTAAACTAGCTCAAGCTAACCCGATTTGCGGTTTGGCCGGCACTGCCGCCGTGCTTGACTGACCAAACAGATTGTCCGTTGCGATCGTACTCGATTTCCATGCAGCAAATTGCATCTGTTATTGTGAGAATGATTTGTTTGATCCCTGTGAAAACTCCATCATCCCATGGCTTCCCGCCTTCCCCGCCCCACGGCCCTGGCCCGTATGGTGCGGGATCCTTCACTGTCCGGTGGACGACCTAACAAAGAATTTTCCGACCTTAACCCTCTTTTTCATGACTACAAAACTTTAATATAGTATATTGTTCAGTGTAAGTACTAGTACTTTTTATAAGAAAAAGATAATAATTTTTTCTCGTTTCTTGACCTGTCAGATGATCTGACACGTGCTAGAAAGACTGTAACATGATTAGTTATACACGTACCTCATCCGTGTATCCTCGCCTGCCAATTTTGAAAGGCCATTCGGATTTATCGCCCTTTTTATGTACCAATGCGGTTTGATTGCTCGATTTTGAAGGGGAACTTGAAGCAGAGCTCGGGATACTAGATGTTGGAGAAACGGGCCCCTTCTTGTTATAACTCGTTACGGAGCTCGTTGATGAAACGACCGCGTTCTTGATGTGTGAGGTTGATGACTGCGGCGCGATTTTCCCTTCTAGAACATGAACACCAATTGCATCAAGAAACAAGCCTTTCCTCCCATGAAATCCAACAATCATGGATCCTTCTTTGAGCTTAGTTGAGAAGAACTCCCCTTCTTCCTCTCCATAGGGGCCATATTTCCCCCTTGTTGTGTGGAATGTGAGTGATTTGATCACACTCGGACCCATCATCATCGTATGCCCTAAATAGCCCGTCAGATGGGTCAAAATCTCCGATGGATAGTCAAACACGATCTACAAACCAAACAAATTGAAGAATAATCAATATTCTAACAAAAAAAAACGTTACACAAAAAAACTTATGACAGACAATCCAATAGACAGTCAAACACAATTTACAAAATCAAACAAATTGAAAAATCATCAAGTCATCAAGATTCCCTGCAAAAAAGAAAAGTGTTAGAAAAAAAAAATTATGTCAGACAGTCAAACACAATCTACAAACCACACAAATTGAAGAATCATCAAGATAAAAAAAAAGTTATACAAAAAACTTATATCAGACTGTCTAATAGACAAGGCGAACTGCAATCTACCTTGTCTGTCTTAAATGCTCCCGTCCCACCATTCTTGTTTCCCCAAACGGGTTGCCCGTTTTGCTCATAACAAACCCGGATCGAAACAATGCAGAGATTGCGCGATAGATTAATCTGCCTCACGCCGTCGTACACTCCATCATCGAACGTGCTCCCGCCTCCACCACCCCACGGCCCCGATGCAACAACTCCGTTCACATTCTTTGACGCAACTCTCTCAATTCTGTTCTGATCATCAACATTTCTAGGAATTGGGAAACTAACTTGTTGATTGTTCTTGGATTGATGATCAATAGTAGTATAGTCATGAGAGATCTGAGGAGAGAGATTGATCATCATAGGATTATAACTGCTCCGATCATCTTTTTGTCTGACTGCAACGATGAGATCATAGTTGTTGCCTAGGCTTCCTTGGATCATCGAGTACTCGAATTTCTCCGTTGCGTTCGACACGTATTGCTGCGAGTAGTAGACGGAGTTCGGGGCAACGGTGACCGGGTTTTGAAGAGGCTCGATGTAAGCTCCGATGGCATCAAGAAACCAGCCTGACTTCCCCAGAAACCCAACGATTCTGCCCTGAGTTTTAGGGAAGGAAAAATACGTGCCCTGTTCGACTCCGAACGGGCCGTACCTTCGCTTGTTGCTCTCGAACGTTAGTGCTCGCACGAACACCGGGCCGCGTTCGTGCGAGCTGCCGTAGTATCCGGAGACGGATGTTAGGAACTCATCTGGATAATCGAGGATAACCTGCAAACGTAGATGTAGGGAAAAAAAATCATATGAATATTTCATGTATGAAATGTATCGTGTGTAAATAGAAAAAATACGTTTTATCGATTTAGGATTTGAAAAATAAGTTATATGGGATAAAATCGCATGTTGTATTTCCTATTTCATAATTATTATTTTTTTTCTTCAAATTTTTTTCTCAGTTTTAGTTTTTGTGTTTTAGTTTAATTATACACTTGTTATTTCAGGTTCGTCATCACAATTATGATTTATTATAATTTTTTAGTATTTGGGTTTTTAATTTTTGGAATTTAAAAACCAGAAGAAAAAAAAAACCCTAATCAAGTTTGATAAACCTTAAATAATAAGTGTAAAATTAAACTAAAGCGCATGAAATTAAAATAGAAGAAAAAATTAAAAAAAAAAGACAAAAAAGAGTTAATTTTGCAATAAGAAATATACTATTTCATCCACAATCTAGCACTTAAAAGATGAAAATCATTAATTTACTGCATAAAACTTAAAAATTATCAAGCAACAACTTCTAAAATAGCATATCTTAATTATTTTAAATAAATTATTCACTAATTTTATTTTTATTTTCTTCAAGGCAAAATTCTTCGAGGTAATTAATAAATGAATTTTCATTGAAATTTAACATAAAAATACTTAAAATTAAAAAAAAATTAAAATATACAATTTTTTTTAAGTTCTGAAGTGATAGTTTTCACTTTTCATTCTTCGAGTTCTGGATCAATAGATAACCTATTTTTCGATCGAAAAAAATTAAAACTCATGTGGTTTTCACTTTTCATTCTTCGAGTTCTGGATTAATAGATAACCTTGTCGAGCTTGGTTGCTCCGCTGCCGCCGTGAGTTTCCGACCAGATTGATCTCCCATTAACGTCGTATTCAATTCTGATGGAGTCTATAACAGCTCCATGCCGCACCTCCACCTGCCTCACCGTCGAGTAGACGCCGTCGTCCCAATATTGCCCCTCTTGCCCGCCCCACGGCCCGACCAGCACCGTCTGGTTTCCATAACTCTCCGAGTTCTGCAATATCAAACAATCATCAATCATGCATGCATGCTGCACATTTTCATATATACATATGTAATTAGCTAGGGATATGTAGTGTGCAATAATGTGTACATACCATATTTTGAGAGAGAATTCCGATCGATGAGAGAGAGAGAGAGAGTACTAATGTGATATGTTGATGAAATTTAAGCTACAACTTGTGTGTGTGTGTGTGTGTGAGAGAGAGAGAGAGAGAGAGAGAGAGAGAGAGAGAGAGAGAGAGAGAGAGAGAGAGAGAGAGAGAGAGAGAGAGAAACTAATGTGATATATTGATGAAATTTAAGCAACAAGCTATGAGAGAGAGAGAGAGAGAGAGAGAGTAATGCGATATATTGATAAAATTTAAGCAACAAGCTATGATATATAAATGTAAGCAACAAACAATTTATATATATATACATATATATATATGGAACATTATAATGGCTTGTGGATGCATGAATAGCTAGCAAATTCGGAGTTCCACTATGGAGGAAAAGCATTGAACAGAAGAGCATTTGATTCAAAGCTAGCTGGCTTTTAATTTTTAAATAATATATGTATATGTATATGTATATGTATATGGGGTGAGTTATAATGAGTATTGTGTTTTATCTGAGAACTAGGAACGGTGTTTATTTATTATGATTTTATAGCTTATCTTATTGTATTTTAGTGCTATTAGCACTGACACTAAAAGACAAGAAGATAAACTATAATTTTTTTAAAATAAATAGCAGTAAAATATGATAAAATAAGTTATAAAATCTTAGTAAATTTGCACCGTTCCTAATTCTCACACGAAGAGAGTACCTATTTGAACCAAATCATATGTGTGTGTGTGTGTGTGTGTGTGGGTAATTATAATTTAATTCCCAGTGTTTGAAGGTGTTAATAAAAATAATCGAACGTTTTAACAATTACAATTTAATTCTCAACGTTTTGATATTATAACAGAAATAACCCAACATTTAATATTAACAATTTAATTCCCAACATTTGAACATTTTAACATAAATTACCCAACATTTTTGATAAAAAAAATATTATTTCGGTCGATTTTGATCACATTTAATCTCGAGTGAGCTATAAAACTCATATAATGGACTGACATTTTTACCGAAAAAATAACCAATATGGTTTATTCGCCTAAAATATCGGGTCATTCTGTTAAAATACTCAAGCGTTGGAAATTAAATTGTTAATATGAAACATTGAGTTATTTCTATTACAATATCCAAACATTGAGAATTAAATTATAATTATTAAAACGTTAAGTTATTCTTATTAAAACTTTCGGGAATTAAATTATAATTACCCCATATATAAATGTGCGTGTGGTTTTTTTCAAATAAATCTCCACTAACGTAACCAAGAAGTCATGTTTTGGTATTAGTGGGGAATTCATTCTGTCTAAGCGATCAAATTTGATTTCTTTTTGCCTGTCACAATTCACAATGACAAAAAGGCAGATATATAAAGGGAAGTAAGATTCTCTCTAAAAAAACAATATATGTATCGTATTGTGTCAATATCGTGTCCGAGCTATCCGGTGCAGTGAAAAAGCACAAAGTGTTGAGATTGATGATTTATTCCTCTAGATCTCTCTTCTATTGGTTCATGGCAATCATCAATTATTTGGAAAATTGGATGGTAATTGGTAAGTGGTAACCCATGAGATATTGTTTTCATTTTCAATTGTAGATAAATATTGGTAAATCTTTATATATATATATATATGCATGTACATATGTGTCCATACTTTTTTTTTTCTTTTAATGACGAGAATAATTTGTAGTAGTTACCTAAAATGCGTTAAGATAAATTCTAACTCACTCCAATGTAATTATCGTCAAATCATACAAGAGGGACAATCTATACTTGAAAAATAAGGTGTCACGAAATGCCAACATCAATCATCTCATCCCGACACCCAAGATGCGCCGAGACAAGCTACAACCTTATCTCGATCTCCTCGACGTATGTGCTAGGATAAGTCAAAAGGAGACGAAAGATAATAGGAGGAAATTAGAAAAATAAAGTAATAAACAAGCCTAAGTAATAAGAAAATACGACTATCCAACAATAGTAACGGTGATGTAAATTCCTTAGCTTCAACAACTCCTACCGTATTTAAAACATGATTGCAGAACTCCTTAGACGATACTCGAACACTCACAAACACCTAGCATCTAAGCTGCCTAGACGGGCCTTAGATGTTTCTTTTTTATAATTTATTTATTTATTTTTAACCAAGTAAATTTAAATTTTCCTCATAACATTCCAAACAAAATATTGCAAATCAAAATCATACAAAATTCAAAACAAAACAAAATTCAAAGTAACAGTTCTCTCTACAGCAAGCTTTTTCTCTATCTCTAAAAAAACCGTCAAACTTTGACCCCCAAACAAACAAAATTTCAGAAAACAATAATTTAAAAAAAAAAAAAAAAACTAGGCGCCAATTAATTGGCACCTGAGTTAGATAATGTGTATCATATACAAAAATATAAGTTGGATTATCATAAACTACAATTATATAGTAGATTTCAAATTTATTTCACATTATAAACTACAATGCTAATACTGTGATACACACAGCAATACTACAGTACTCCAAAGATTTACAGCAAAGCACACAGAAACGAGATTTGATTAATGGACTAAGTTCACTAAGAAACATGAAAGATTCACATCATAACCACACACAAGGTAACAACCTCGTCGTTATTACAAACATTTTTTCAACACAACATACACCGGCGCCGTGTCGTAAAACATGCTCAAGCCGAGGCGGTGAGAGCGCCGTGTAGGTTAATCTTGGACTGCAGTTCATCTTTATTAGCACCCACAATCCTATCCACCTCCTTCCCATCCTTGAGGAACAAAAACGTCGGCATTGCCTCTATGGTGTACTCCTCCGCAACACTCTGCACCGGATGTGACTAAATCAGTCTAGGAAACAGGAAATTCTATAATGCGTGTAGGAGTACTACATCCTACTGCAGAGAGAGCATCAAAAGCCCCGATAAAGATGGGTGTATGAGTTGAGTAAACGTACCTTAAGCTCATCAACGTCCACCTTCAAGAATATAACATGGGGCATCTTCTTGGCAATCTCAACTAATATTGGAGCAATGAAACGGCACGGGGGGCACCATGAAGCCATGAAATCTACTACCACCTATTCACAAGGAAGAAAGATTAACATTCCTCACAAGTCACACCAAACCCTCAAGTAGAAACATCAAGTTGCAGACTGCTTAGCTAATCCTAGTTTGGTTTCTAGTTGTTGGGATTTTAAGATTTAATAGCTTCAGTTTTGTCATACAGCATTCAAGAGATAGGAAGGTTCCCTTTTTCCTATCGAGGTTTTTCCCTCTCGGGTTTTTTCTTGGGAGGTTTTGATAAAGCCTAGCACCCGAGTTTTCTTGTTGTGGTCTCCTTGGGCTTTTAGGTTGTTCTTTTCTGTTTTCTTCTTTTTAATAGTATGCTTGTTTAAGCGAAAAACACACAAAAATCGACATTATACATCTAACTTCATTGTGTCAAGAAAGAAGACTTTTTATTAGTCGCGGGAGGGATTTAGAGGTCTCCATGCTTACTGTCCACTGCTTCAGTGTTCCCGAAGGAAATAAGGCTAATCTAATCGAGCATCATCATCATCATCAAGAAGCTATTAATCAATCCCTAACAACAAAACATTTCTCTAGTCATATCTAGCAAAGATATGAGTGAAATTATCAATTAGCATTCAACATTTTCGCCAATTTTCAAATTTTAACTAAACCAGCAATCTAAATATTCCATCATCATCATCATCACAAAGCTATTAATCAATCCCTAACAACAAACATTTCTCTAGTCACATCTAGCAAAGACATGACTGAAATTAACATTCACCATTTTCCCCAATTTTCAAAATTTTTGAATTTTAACTAGAGCAGCAATCTAAATATTTCATCATCATCATCAAGAAGCTATTAATCAGTCCCTGACAACAACCATTTCTCTAGTCATATCTAGCAAATACATGAGTGAAATTAACATTAACGATTTTCCCCAATTTTCTAAATTTTTTCTAATTTTAACTAGAGCAGCAATCTAAATATTCCTAATCTCCTCCACCACTCTCACACCATATTTCAGAAAATTATTTAGTCAATCAATTAACAAAATGCAAAAAACTAGCAACCAAATAAACCAATTCTTCATCATCATCATCATCATCATCATCATCACAAAGCTATTAATCAGTCCCTAACAACAAACATTTCTCTAGTCACATCTAGCAAAGCCATGACTGAAATTAGCATTCACCATTTTCCCCAATTTTCTAATTTTAACTAGACAAGCAGTCTAAATAATTTCTAATCTCCTCCACCACTCTCACACCATATTTCAGAAAATTATTCAGTCAATCAATTAACAAAATGCGAAAAACTAGCAACCAAATAAACCAATTCATGTTTTCCTTTTCCCCTTTTCATATAACCATCTGAACATCAACTAGCAAATCTCCACCAAAAACAAAGAAACAACAATCACAATTCACAACCAAATATAATTCTCCCCCAATAAACATATAATAAAAAAATTGAAACTCTAGAGCAGTAAATTGAAAACTAAAATTGAAACTGAAATTAAATTTACCAGCTTCTTCGACTCAACACCCTTCTGGAAATGCTCTTTCCACTGGTCGACGGTGTGGCAGCCGATCACCTGTCCCTCTTCTACGGAAGCCATTCTCTCTCTCTCTCTCTCTCTCTCTCCAAAAATCTCAAGATTTTAAATGATTGATTTTCTCTCTCTCTCTCTCCCTCTCTAAAACGCATCCACAGCTTATATGCATTTATAAGGTGAACTGGAGGGTGCGAAATGACGGATATATCCCTGAGAGGATAGCGCTAAGTGATGACGCAATAATCGTGTGTGACGCACTGACTGACTGACGTGTGGTGGGATGTCATTTGACTTCTTAGGCAACGGCCACGATTTGTTTTCAATTGGAGAAATTATTGGGAAATATCGGTTTAAAAAAAATAAAAATTTGATCTTTCCTTACAAGAGAAGAATCACGTTTTTCGAATTTTCGAGAAGTTGAGGATGTCGGCTCTGCGATAATGTTGGAAATTGCCACGTGGACTTTGGATTTGTTTTCGGATGACATCATCGGCTACACATTAGTGGTACATTTTAGGAAAATTATCGATTCAGGACCTGGAAAATGGGTAATTTATCGATTTAAGACTTGAAATATGAAATCTCTCAATGCAAGACCCGAAAAATGAAAATTCTCAATCCAGGACCTCAAAAATCACGAATTTTAATTTATTTGTATTTTTTAATTAATTTAAAAAATTTCTTTATTAGATTTAATAGATAATTCTAATAGATAATTAATAAAGGAATTTTCATTGAAAGGTAATATAAAATTAATTAAAAATTAAAAAAATAAAATTCGTGATTTTTGAGGTCTTGGTTTGAGAATTTTCATATTTCGAATCCTGAATTGAGAGTTTTCATCTTTCGGGTCCTGAATCGATAGATTACTCATCTTTCAGGTCCTGAATTGATAATTCTTCTATATTTTATCATGTATGAAATCATCGGTTACACATTGTAGTTTAATTTTATATACGTATTAAGTAGCATTTCAGATCCTCTAGTTTAAATTTGTGTGTTCCAATCGTGTACCAACCCTCAAAATTATTATTTTTTCCTTTTATTTTTTCTTCAATTTTAATTCTTTAAGTTTAGTATAATTTTTCAATTTTATTTAGGTTTATAGTTATTTTTTAATATTTATTTTCATTTTTTAGTTAATATTATTGATTTTGGGGGTTGATTAATTCCAAACTTAAGGTATGTAATTTTTTAAAATTTCAATTTTTAACAATAAATATTAATTATGATTAGTTATAATATGATAAATTTTATTTTTACAAAAAAACATTATTAACAGTATATAATTTTAATGTTGGCACACAAAGTTAGGATCAAATGATATCTACTCATTAAGTAGGGGGTTTATTTTATTGAATTGGAACTTGTAATTTTTTTAGGATTTAATTTTTGCTTTTAATTAATAATTGATTATTTAAAAATTAAATACTGAAAAATAATCATGAATCGTAATTAGCAAGTGTGAAATTAAAAAGAATTGGGCAAAATGAATCGTAATTAAGATGTATAAATGTACAGAAAATTGAGATTAAAGAAAAAATAATAAATTTGATTGTGTTGCAGAAGAATGTAACACGATTGTATTAGCAGAGAATTTTATCTGATTATTCTCATGATAACGCACATGTAGGGATCGAGATTTCAATTCAATTGCAAGGATTAAGGATCAAACCAAAATCAGTAACTGGGTGATACTTGCTCATCTGGTTATGACTAAAGCTATCAAAATGGGTCGAGTTTGTCGTACTAGTACATTCATCACATAAAAATGGTGGTTGACTTGATAGAATGCGGAACTCAATGGGTTGACCCGAGGTCTATGGGCGGAATGGGCTTACCCATGAGCCATTTCAAATCGTTTTAATTTAAACGAAAAAAGGAAAAGAAAAAATAATCATATACAAGCGCATCACTTACCCCCCAAAAGCACATTACGTGAAACTAGAATCGTCAAAATGAGCTAGGCTTGTCGGGTCAGTCCATCCTCTCTCTTTCTTCGACATGTTGGGTTGACACATACGGTAAAAAAAAAAAAAAAAGTCTTTACTAGTCAATCTCTTCCTTTATTAATGAATCATAATTTATTAATAACTTAGAAATATATAGTAAATTTAGATAGATTTTAGATTTGGTAGGTGAACTATAAAGTTTTCGTTCACTATTTTACTTTGTGTATTTAACTTGATTGTATAATATATACTCCATTCCTTTGATTTTGATTATTGTTTTAATTTTTTTTACTAGAGTTAACAATTAATTTTAAGAACTACTATACTCATGTCTTATATATAACATAAAATCTTACTCACTTATATTTTTCTAAAAATAAGACAACACTTTCGTTCTCCATATATTTTAAGAATTTTGGATAGGGTTAAAATTAGAGAAGAGAGCTGAGTATGAACATATATAAAACAACAAACATTTTGATACAAAATAAAAAAATTAAAAAACAACAATCACAACGAAACGGAGGAAATATATGAGGAGGTCTTGGGTGTACCAGTCTAGTAGTCATGGGCCCAAGCCATTAACAATAAAAAAAATGGTTCAAAGACAGTGCGCGCACACCACACGTGGCGCCTGTCATGTACATGCCAACTCAATTTTTTTATATTTTTTTATTTACTTATTTCAATTTTTTTTAATTTTTCCCAAAAAATATATATACCCTAAAATTAAAATGAATTAATTACCATAAACTAAAATTAATGAACCCTAAATTTAAAGTGAATTATTTTATTTTTTTGGAATAAATATATACTCTAAAATAGAATTAGTGAATTAAAAACAAAGTAAATTAATTCAATATTTTTTATTCGGTGACTCACACAATGCACTCGTCCAACGCTAACATGTTGGCCGCCCATGTACTCGCTGCGCTCGATAATTAATTTTTTCAAAATAAATATAAACTCTAATTGGGAATAAGAAATCCTAATTTAGATGTATTAAAAAATTATTATGATGTAATAAACTCATATAATTAAATAACAGGGTTATACTTTTAAAACTACGACTAATACTTTTTAAGAGTGATATTTTTTTCGAGCACAATCCACCAGTTTGATGATCTAATGGGTCGGATTTTGGGCAAAAACATATGGCTTCATATCTCATGATAACAAAAGTGCCATGGTTTCCATCAAGAGGGAAGCAACATTTTTATTTTTATTTTTTTGAACAAATCTCAAATCCTGAATTATTATATAGGGAAGCACCGGTAAATCACTTGTTCTTACATCCCTGTACGTATATAAAACCGTTCCCTTATCCACCATAGATACAAGTTAACGTGCTAACCATTGATGTGGGAATTGACTTTTTGAGCCACCATATTTGACTGCAATTTAAATTATTCTTTTATAATCCTTATATATTTGGTGAAGATTCAAATCAGCACAACATCTACTCCATAAAAAAATTAATCACTCATTTATTGCATTCCAAATTAAAGTTATTTACTAATGCTTCCCCACAGAATAATTCTTGATTTGAGACTTGTTAAAAAAATGTTGCGTCTATCTTAATTTTCATATTGTAACTAGTGTTGGATGTAAAATTGTATTTTAAAGTCATAATTAATGAAAAGTCAATTCTATTTATGACATTTAACCAGATATTTTACTATAATGGCAATAGAAAAAGTAGAGAAAGAGTTGGTTTTCGGTGCACAATGTTGCACTACTATCCAGTCAAAAGGGCGCGTGGTGCTCACACGCCGGTTAGTTTTTTTTTTTTTTCTCCCAAAAATAAACACGATTAAATAAATTTAATTATTTTAATTCGATGAGTCGCGCGGTGCATAATGCACTTATTCGATGCTAACGTATGAACTTGCGCACCGCACTCGATAATTAATTTTTTTGAATTAAATATAAATCATAATTGGAATTAATAAACTCTAAAATAAAAAAAAAACTAAAAAAAAAAACCTAAACACCACCCCCCAAAAAAAAAGCTAAAAAACTCTCAACCATAAACCCTAAACTCTAAACATTTATTGTAATGGAATAAACTCTCATTTGAATTAAATAAACTCATTAAAGATAAATAACAGACCTTCAACTTTTAAAGTTAAAACTGATATTTTTGGACGTTTGAGTGTTACTTTTTAGTGTTATCGGTGATACTTTTTTCTGGTAAATTTTTTTTAAAAAAATGGGACGGGTCAACCCACGTATTGGGAAGGTTGACTTGTGAATTTGATCAAAGTTTTACCTGTTGTATCGAGTAATTCAGTACACCACATGTACTGAAAAGTTGGTGATAGAAAGGATAGAAAATTTATATTCTCAACAATGTTCTTGTTTCTTTGTGTAGTTCAACTAGGCGAAAAATTTGTATTTGCAGGTTGTCAAAAATTGGAAAATGCTTTAAAATTAGGCCACGTGGTAGTCTTGTACCAAACACAAGAGAATCAAATTGATTGGTGGCATTAAATGTTGGAAAAAATTGTTGATTTAAAATATTAAATGCTCAAATTATCAAATTTATTTGGCAATGCTCGATTTATTTTTTATGAAAATGAATTGGAGATATGGAAAGTTCGTTTCGAGTAGAATAACGTAGTATATTTACTTGAATTTTTCCAAGGTCAAATGAATAAGTAATTATAGTTCAAAGTTGACTACTTGGAACTTGAAACTTAGAATAAAATGAAAATGAGGAAATGGAATTAAATACCATCCCACTGGAAAAAATTAAAATTGGAAGCATTTAATAAGGAAAAAAGGCACAAAGAGAGAGTAATCAAGTGCTCCTCTCTATGGTACATATGTGGTGGACAGGTTGATGCGAACCATCCGAGCCCCGAACCACTATAAATAAAGCCCCCCAGAATGGTATTAAAAAACATTCGAATATAAAAAATTTATATATATTTCACGATCCATTCGAATATAAAAAATTTATATATATTTCACGATCTATCATTTCACAAATTATATGACAAATTAAAATACTGGTGCGCGCCAACTCTTGTTCTATTTTTTCTTTTCTTTCAATTTTTCATTTTTTTAAAATTTTTTTAAAATTTTCTTTATTTCATTCAAATTAGTGTTTATATTTAATTTAAAAAAAATTAATTATCGAGCATAGTGCACGAGCCCCATGTTAGCATCGGGAAGTGCACTACAGCTCAAGCTGTCGAATCAAAACGATTAATTTAATTCACTTTAGTTTTATGACTAACAAATTCCATTTTATGGTATATATTTATTTCAAAAAAAATTAATTAACGAGTGCAATGTACGATCCCGTGCATAAGCATTGGACAAGTGCACCACGTGATCTGCTGGCAATTCAAAAATATGGTAATTATTTTTTACAAAAAAAACTTAAAAAGAAAAAAAAATTGAAAAGGGCGGGGGCGAGTTTCTTGTACATACAATCAGTCCAAACGGTAAAAATTCGTGTGTAAAAAGAAAAAAAAATATAATGATACTACTCTCCTTTCCCTCACATTTCTACTTTTTTTTTTTGGAAGAGCTCATATTTCTACTTTAATACCATATACATGTATTCTTGGCATTGCAAGTTATTACTTCATCAAAATTATACTCATATTGTAAAATCTTGTCTACATTGATTGATAAAGTTGTACTGCAGGAAATTTGAAGCTTCGTCCACTATTCAGTTTTCTTGATTTTAAATGGGTAGACAATTGAGATCCCTTATTACTCTGTTTTGGCTAAATATATACTTATGTCTCGTATTTTGACATTTTTTTAAAATATCATGAACTTCAAAAAATACATATATTTTCTAATTTTTTTGCAAAAATATAATCAGATCAATTTTCCGATACTGAATTATTAGCATGGCAAGTCGAAGTCCAACATATTAGGTGAGCTGAAAAAATAATTTTTTCACATCATTTTTGTTCATTTATTTTTAAAAAAGAAATCACAGACAAAGCAACGAATTTTCTCTTCGTATTCCATTTCTGCTTAAGAAATAAATCTCCCCTCTAAAAATTTATTTTTGCAAAAATTCAGTGTCCGAAAAATTGATCCCATGATATTTTTGCAAAAAATTAAAAGGACAAGGTTTTTTTTTTTTGGCTTTTTTCAAGTTGACATTTTTTGAAAAATGACTAAAATCCAGATTTTTTTTAGCATTTTTTGAAATTCAGGACATTTTTTAAAAAATGATCAAAATTCATAACATAAATATATATTTAGCCTTTCGTTTTTTAATATTTAAATATCACCTAAAGAGTTTAAATATGATTTTTGAATGCTTTTCTTCTAAAAATAGACACATACATATTAATCATTATTATACATCCAACATGAACACTCCATTATCCATCCACCAAGTCACCGATCCTCAAAGTAAACAAGCCCTATTACAAACAACGATATCTCCCGAGACTTACAACAAACCACACACAAATGAGAATGAACTAATAAGATCATCTAGTAGTGTCAATATTTGTTTGCATTTTCACATAATAAGAGAGCAAAGATCCATGACAAAAGGTAAGAACCTCGTCAATTATTACAACATTCAAACACAGCATGCAACTGCACTTCATAGAACTCAAGGTGGTCTCAAGCAGAGGCAGTGAGAGCACCATGTTGGTTAATCTTGGCCTGCAGCTCTTCTTTCCTAGCTCCCACAATCCGGTCCACCTCCTGCCCTTCCTTGAGAAACAAAAACGTCGGCATTGCCTCGACCTTGTGATGTTCAGCAATACTCTGCATCCATTGCATCAAACAAATGATCTTTAACATTGATTCTCAAAGATCAATGCACAGTCGAGGCCCCAATAAAGATGGATGTACGAGTATACAACTATAGGTCAATGCACAGTCGAGGCCGAGGCCTGATTGCTTGAGGCCCCAACAGATGGATGTATGAGTATACAATTATAGATCAATGCACAGTCGAGGCCTGATCGCTTGAGGTCCCGACAGATGAATGTATGAGTATACAACTATAGATCAATGCACAGTCGAGGCCTAATTGCTTGAGGCCCCGATAAAAATGGATGTATGAGTATACAACTATAGATCAATGCACAGTCGAGGCCCAATTGCTCGAGGCCCCGACAGATGGATGTCTCATGTCTGAGTATACGACTATAGATCAATGCACAGTCGAGGCCAACTTGCTCGAGGCCCCGATAAAGATGGATGTATGAGTGTACAACTATAGATCAATGCACAGTTGAGGCCTAACTGCTCGAGGCCCCGATAAAGATGGATGTATGAGTATACAACTATAGATCAATGCACAGTCGAGGCCTAATTGCTTGAGGCCCCGACAGATGGGTGTATGAGTATACAACTATACATACCTTAAGCTCATCAACGTCCACCTTCAAGAATATGACATGGGGCGTCTTCTTGGCTATCTCAGCCAGGATTGGAGCAATGAAACGGCATGGCCCGCACCAGGAAGCCGTGAAATCTACCACCACCTGATCAAAAACTCAATCAGCTTAGGCCACGAGATGGAAACACACACACGAAAGATCGACATTGTCAATTTGCTAATCGAACATCCTCATCATCATCATGAAGGTATTGATCAGTCCCCATCAGCCAACACAGAAACACACACACACACTCACAAAAGAGACATTATGAATATGCTAATCGATCATCATCATCATGATGGAGGTATTAATATGTCCCTATCAGCCAACACAGAAAAAACACACACAAAAGATCGACATTTTCAATAGGCTAATCGAACGTCATCATCATCATGAACGTATTAATCTGTCCCTATCAGCCAACACAGAAACACACACGCGCGCGCACAAGATCGACATTATCAATGCTAATCGAACACATCATCAAAATCATCAAGAAGCTATTAATGAGTCCCTATCAACCAACACTGGAAAACACAAACACACACACACACACACACACAAAATTGACTTTATCAATGCTAATCGAACACCATCGTCGTCGTCGCCATCATCATCTAACAGCCAACCTAGTCAAATCTTGCAAGATATGAACGGAATCAGCATGCTAATTTGTCCATTTTCAACTAAACAACAAACCTAAATCTTTCTACTCTCCTGATCAACTGTCATCCACCACTTTCACATCTCATGATTATTGTACATTTTGCAGGAAATTACTTAACTTCAACCCAAAATGCTAAAACCTAGCTAGCAAATAAACCAATTCATTTTTCGTGATCATTAACACCAACTATCAATATCCCACCAAAAAAAAAGTCAACAAAATCAAATGACGAGTGAGGGAAATCGCATATTGTTCGCTCTACCTGATATATATAACGATCAAAGATGCATATAACAAAAAATTAAGCAAATTAAATCAACGCATGAAGAGATTAGAGCTATAACAAAACGGTAAATAGCAAGAGTAATTGAATTACCAATTTCTTGGACTCGATAGCCTTCTGCAAATGCTCCTTCCACTCGTCGTGGGAGTGGCAGCCGAGCACCTGTCCCTCTTCAACGGAAGCCATTTTCTCTCTCTACAACTCGAAAAGTCGGAAGAATTCAATGCTCTCTCTCTCTCTCTCTCTCTGAAATGTATCGTAAAACAATGCGTTTGGTGTAAGCAGGGAATAAGCTAAAGCTCTGCATTTTTATAAGCCCGATGAACGGTGCGAATTGACGAAAAAGGGCTGCTTTGTTGGGTTGAAATTACGAATATGCCCCTAAGAGGATAACGCTTGGATAATAAATTATTTATAAATTATAGCAAAAATTATACTTTAATGCCTATATTTTGGGTTGAAATTTCATGTTACACTTTCTTGTGTTTCACTCCGTATTTCATTTATTAAATTTATGATTTTAATAATATTTATTATAAAATAAAATTAATTATAACTTGAATGACCATAATCAACATTTATTAACAAAAAATGAATTAAAAAATTATAAAACATAATTTTTTTAAAAATAAACCATAATAATGAATTATTAATTAGTGATTGAAAATTAAATATTAAAAAATAATTATAAACTCTAATTGGGTGGAGTGAACTCTAAAAATATCCATAAAATTAAACTAAATCATAAAAAAAAAATTGAAGAAAAAAATACAAGAAAAACACGTAATTTGAAAGTGTAACACGGAGTATAATACAAGGAGTGTAATAGGAAATTTCAATCCCTATATTTAGGCTTTTTAAAAAATAGTATATTTTTAAAAAAATTAACAAAAAAGTACCTACTTTTTTCAAAAAAATTGCAAATTTAACGTTTTATTTTACTGCCCGAAAATTATATGTAATTGGTTGTATTTTAAGATTTCCGAATTGGATTGTTTTTTTTACATTGACTGGTGAATAGAAATATTAAAATACAATCAAGGAAAAAGGTATAAAAAACATACTTTAATGAGCAACTGCAGACGATACAATTTAGTCTTAAATTGCACCGTCAAATTTTGCATGTTTAATTCGCCTTAATTACTAATGAAAAATCAATATTTTTTTACGGAAGGCGCAGATTGAGTCATTTAAAATAGATTAAGGGCCCACGAGCCGAGTTATACTTTAATTGTCTGACCATAACTGAGCTCATACCTTTAGTGTGCTTTGTACCTTATCTCTACAATCAACTACATATGATTCTCAGGCCATAAAATTGAGCAAATGCTAGATTTGCCAAAAAAAATTGAAAAAAGTGGGTATACCATTTTATTAATTTTTAAAAAGTAAGCTATTTAAAAAAAATTCAAATTGTAGGTATCGAAGTGTAATTACTCGAAAGAGGTATATATGGACGTAAGACATGTGGTATTCCTTACGGAATAAGAAATTAGGATATCGTTATTCTCTCGAAAATATTCAAACGGTAAAAATTAAAGTGTGAAAAAGATATCTCAAATTCAAAATTCACTACTCCTCCTACTCCGATCAATGAGAGAGAAAGAGAGAGAGATTAGAATCTCGTTTGAGGGTTCGAGAAGTTGAGGATGTCGGCTAGGATAATATCATGGACATAACTTTGAATATATTCTTAAACTAAAGTAAATTAAAAAAAAACTTTGAATTATTCTTGTAACAACGTACACGTTATAAGTTGACATTCAATGATAAGGATCAATTTTTTTTTATTATTATTATTATTATTATTATTATTATTATTATTATTATTATTATTATTATTATTATTATTATTATTATAGTACAAGGATCAATTGTGTGGGTGGTTTATTCGACTCTATTTGTTCGTGTTATTGAATTTATTTTGTTTTAATTTTAATTTTTTTTAAAGAATGTTGTGTTTGAGAGTATGTTGTATATATTTTATAGATAAAAACGTGTCACTAAAATATTTTTGAGTATAATATATAGATGTAGAAAATTACGAAAATTATAGATAAAAATGTTATTTATGCTTTTTGACGTGAAATATGTCATTCTGCATCTATCTACAATGATGATCCAAGTGGTTATTTTATTTTATTAAATTTTCAATCACCAGTAAATGGACTAGGTAATGTGCATGAAACATAGATTCTGAATATACAGTTAAATTGTTGACTCATCATTCAAAAAATAAAAAAATCAATTGTATTTGGAATCAATTAAACGAAACTTTTTTTTTATTAATATACAATTATTTGGATTATATGCATTAAAATCACAATATTTAATCATTTTCCAAATACAATATGCAATTGTCACAAATAAAACGTCATATTTAATCACTTTTGCAACTACAACACGTCCGAATTCACGCGTACACTCTGCATGTGATGTTCAAGAAAAACGAACAAGCTTCAAATCCAAAAGAGGAAAAAATAAACAATTCATCATTCATCTCAATACTCAAATATTCCAAATTCATACTAGGTTTCATTTTCTTTAATATGGTTGCGTACATGAAGTATACACGTGAAAATTAGGTCGAACACGACAGACTAAATTGGTTGGAAAAAAATTATTGTGTTGTAATTGTGAAAGTTATTACAAATAATGGTGTTTTATTTGCAACAATGGTTGTAATTATAAGACAAGTGGCCATAATTAATACGCATGAAATTTCCTGTTACACTTTAGGCATTATACTCTATGTTACATTTTCAAATTACGAGTTTTTCTTATATTTTTTTCTTTAACTTTAATTTTTTTTTTATGATTTAGTTTAATTTTATGATTTTTTTAGGGTTCACCCCACCCAATTAGGGTTTATAATTATTTTTTAATATTTAATTTTCAATTTTCAATTAATAATCCATTATTATGGTTGATTTTTTTTCAAAATTATGTTTTATAATTTTATAATTTATTTTTTTTGTTGATAAATATTGACTATAATTATTTATGCTATGATTAATTTTTATTTTATAATAAATATTATTAAAATCATAAATTTGATAATGTAATACGGGGTGAAACACCAAAAAGTGTAACATGAAATTTCAACTCTAATTAATACGGGCTCGTCGTACCACTAACATGAGGCTCACACTCTAGTTAAATTATCAATTACTAGTCATGTTTTCTCTTCGTTTATCAGGATTATTCCGAATTTTATTTTGTCAAACGTCCCGTCTTCCCGAGTTTTCCATTAATTTACTTAGTCATTTTTCTTCAAACAAGAGAGAGAGAGAGAGAAGTCATGTTTTCTCTTCGTTTATCGAGATTATTCCGAATTTTATTTCATCAAACGTTCCGTCTTCCCAAGTTTTTCATTAATTTACTTAGTCATTTTTCCTCCATAATCGCTATACTTCGGCCTAATTCCAAAATCCTTTGATCTTTTGAGTTGAAATTCCAAATCCTTTTTAATTATCAAGAAATAAACCGAAAGAAGTTATAGACGAATATGTCAAGTGCACATGTTCTTATTTATAATCATCTTCATCTTCAACTTTAAATAATAATTCATGTATGATTGATAAGATAATATAAAAAATATGTATGATAATACTATTTTCGAATTAAAATAATAGTAGAAAAAGTAATATCATCAATATATATATCAACCGACAAAAAATACTAGGGTAAATTACTCTGTGATATCTACATTTTGAGCATTTTTTTAAAAATGACTCACTTTTTCAAAATTAATAAAATAGTACTCACTTGGCCAATTTTTTAAAAAAATTGTAAATCTAACATTTGATTAATATTACGGCTCGATCGAAAATCGTATGCAATTGATTGTATTTTAATATTCATATTTCTGCAGCCATGTAGAAAATATTCATCCAATCAATAAATATTAAATTACAATCAATTACGTTCGATTTTCGAGCTGTAAAAATGATTGAATGTTAGATTTGCAATTTTTTTTTTGAAAAAGTAGGTACTATTTTTTGCTAATTTTGAAAAAGTGGGCCATTTTTGAAAAAGTATAAAAAATAGGGGTATTATCATATTTTAGCCCGACCTTTCAAGTAATTCACAAAAATGTCCTTATCTCTTATAAATAACAATTTAATACCTAATCGTTTGAATATACAACAAATCTAGCCTGAAATTAATTTTTGGGCTTTTAGTCCCCAACGTATATCTTCTTACATATGGTCTGGTGTGAAATATAATTTTATTTAAATTTTATTTGATCAATTAACGTGGCACGAGTATTTTCCACATTATTAAAAAATTCAGAAAAAAGATATATGATGGCAACTAAAAGCCCAAAAATTAATTTCAGGCTAGATTTGTTGTATATTCAAAAGGTCAGATATTAAATTGTTATTTATAAAATATCAGGACATTTTTGTGAATTTCTTAAAAATTCAGGCTAAAATCTGATAATACCCCTGAAAAATATAAATGTCTGTGTAATTTACTCAAAATATTATTATCATCTTCATTTTTTTAATTCTACATATTATTATACATGAACTCTACCAACATACCGTCTGCAATAGAAATATAAGCCCATGGGCCGAGTTTAGCCCACTTAATATCCAGGTCAACCATGGTCCGGGCCGGCCCGGCCCATTTTCACATATAATTCAAAGTGGCTAGAAAAAATAATTTTTTCTAAAATAAAACATGCTTTCAACCCTATAATTACTTGAGATTTCTATTACACTCTGTGTTTTATACTTTCAAGTTATGTGTTATTTATATATTCTTTAATTATATTTTTTTATGATTTAATTTAATTTTAATATTTTTTTAGAGTTCATCCCACTCAATTATGATTTATAGTTATTCTTTAGTATTTAATTTTTAATTAATAATTCATTATTATGGTTGATTGATTCAAAATTAAATTTTATAACTTTTTTAATTCATTTTTTTGTTGATAAATATTGACTATGATTATTTATGTTAGAATTGTTTTTTATTTTATAATAAACATTATTAAAATCACAAATTTTACAGTGAAACACATAGAAGGTGAAATTCTATGACGCGTGCGTACGTAGTGTGTCCCTCTCACACATAATAAAAAAAAGCAAAAACTTGTATGCACTGGATGTATATAAGCTTATATCATACAATCAACGCGTTTGACCGGTTAAACGCGCGTTGACCCGATCAACCAACAAAAAAAATGGTAAAATAGGTGATACTTTTTAAGGATACAGATGATACTGATTTTGAGGGTTGTTTTTATTTATTTATTTATTTTGGCCGATACTTTTTAAGGATGCATGTGATACTTTTTTGTGTTACAGTTGATACTGATTTTGAAGCATTTTTTTATGGAGTTGACTGGATCAACGTGCGTTTTTCAGTGTTGACTGGACAATGCGTTGACCCGATCAATACGTCTGATGATGCACCCAGTGCACACAAATACTTCTCTAAAAAAAATAAGTGAACCTATTATTTAAAAGTTATTATTTTATATAAGAGGGACACAACATATACACACGAGTTAGAGAATTTCTCTAAAGTGTAATAAGGAATTTGAACTCCCGTAAAATACGTGCAATATTCATTGAATATTCCTCAACTTATATAGCCTTTGAAACTTAAAACATTTTATTTTTGCGGCCCAAATTAATTACAAAAAATAAAATAAAATTATAGTAACAGTCTCAATCAAGTGTAACAATTCACCAAAATCCAAATCGAAACTACGAATTAACATTCCTTAGGATATTTTCCGCTAAGAAACAATGCAAACATAAAATTGATTTCTAAGACATTAAACACCATCCACCTCATTAGGTGGGTTTTTTTTATTTTATTTTTTCTGATAAATTAAAAACAGTAAAAGCCAAAATAAAATTAATGTTTTTCGTTTTCAGTGGTAGGGATTGATAAATTGAAATCCACGTTCATATTTTTTGTTAGGTGGGAGAATAGGGATGCACCAAGGGCTTGGACTCGAGACGTTTTCTTTTTTACAATAATTTTTATTATCTAGATGTCTCCGAATGAACATGCTAATATTCTTTTTAATATTCACTTGCGGGTAGTTGATAAATTATCAAACACCTAAAACTATAAATCTACAATAATTGGCTTATACAAGTTTATTATATCCTGTTGAATATTTACGTCATCTCAATTAGAGATTATTGATCCGAATTAATGTTCATTACATTATGTATGATTATTGATTATTTTTTTAGAATTTAATTTCACTGAGAGCTTGTATATGCATGAAAAATGAATTATTATTATTATTATTATTATTATTATTATACTTACACACTCGACATGTGGTATCGAGGAGATTCGAACATGTGATATTTGATCTCCAAGCAACCTCACTTCACCACTAGATCATCCCCACCGGGACATGAATATTTTGCATTTTCGTCCATATTTATTCGTCCAAACATGCCAATATGAATTTTAAATGAAAATAATGAAAAGACATTTAATTTAATTTATTTTTACGTAAATTTGATTGAAAATGAAAAACTTATGGTCGTTTCAAATTTGTTCTTTTGGGTTTAGGTCGGGGTTTCAAGCTGAGGGCCCCATCTGAGGAAGGCAACTTAATGACTTTTGTAAATTTAACGTCGATTTCAATTTCAGTAAAATTAAAATTGACGTGGATGACGGAGAAATACACATGTATCGATTATTCAACCATTTTTGCAAAACATAATAAAGTTCAAGACATAAATATATGCCAAAAACTTTCCTACACTAGTTGTACATAGTGTTTCAGACCGTCAACACGGTTAACCAGCAAAATAAAATAAAATGGTGAAACAACTCAAACATGTGATACTTTTTGAAGATACGTGTGTTACTTTTTAGTGTTACACTCAGGGCATGATTGGTATGATGGAATGGAATTGGATGGGAATGGAATCACATTCCCATGTGAATGGAATGGGATGGGAATGAAATCACATTCCCATAGTTGGTATGATTTTTTCAATTGGGAATGATCATTCCCGAAGGAATCACATTACCATGAATATAGGATTAGCCGTTACTCCCACTCCCATGGTATTATGTATTCTCGATTATCAAAATAAATTTTATTTTTTATTTTGCAACACTATACTTTATCTTTTTGTATTGACAAGTGAAATCTCATATTTTTATAAAATATTTTATTAAAAAACAAATTTATGATTTTTTTAAAAAAAAAACTCATTGATAATTTAATAATTTATTAATGATTCATAAAATTTTGTAATATTTCACAAAAGTACTAATGATATTATAGGATTACATAAAATATACAAACCCGCTAATCATTAGTGAAATACTTATTAAAAGTATACTCAATTATTTCACAAATGTCAATATATAGAGTAAAAAAAATCGCATAACATTCAACAATATGTTATTAAAATATAATAGAATGTTTGAAAGAAGAGTAATTTATTATTTAGAACTAAATATGCCAATTCGTGTATTTTATTTATTAATTAAATATGTTATAATAAAATCAATTAAAAAATGTAAGTTTCATTCCTATCTTATTATTTATGATACCAGCCAAAGGAATGACAATAGCCATTCCATTCCATTCCCATTACCATTCCATTACTAAGTTCATTTCATTCCCACTTGATTCCATTCCTACATACCAGCCATTCCCTTACAATTAATACTGAGTTTTTTCTGACAGATATTTTTTAAGGATACAGGTGATGCTTTTAGATTTTTAAGTAATATTTTTTAATATTTTGTTCTAGTTATTCAGTGCACACGAGTCCAGCTCTAAATATATATAGTATTCAACAAAAAATAATATATATATATATATATATATATATATATTTAATTTAAGGGGGTAAAAAGAAGTTCACACGTGCCAAAATCGAGATAGACACATGTCCACGTGTAAAACCCAAGACCACAACCCCCCCGCCCTCCCCCAACACAAAATCTCCTTCTTCCCCAATTTATCCAAAAAATAAAAAAACACAAAAAAAAACCTTAATAATTAATCAAATCAATCTCCCATGGCGACGATGAATGACGATGATTTTGTAAAGATTTCTCCTCTCCTTCACTCTCCTCCACAATTTCCACATTCCCATCAATAATCACTCAATTAATTCATCTAATTCCCCTCTCTCTCTCTCTCTCACTCCCTCTCTTTCTCTCTCTTCGATTCATTCAAGAAAAAAATCAAGAAAATGGCGTTACCTCAACTCCTACATTCCCCTTCCTCCTCCTCCCTAATCTCCCACAAACCCCACTTAAACCCCCCTCACACCGCCCTCCCCTCCCCCACCCTCCTCTCCCACCGCCGCCAGCGGCGGCGCAAGCCCCACTCCCTCTCCTGCTCCGCCTCCTCCTTCTCCGAGAAGCACCCCACCAACTCCCCCAACTCCGACGACGTCATCGAGCTCCCCCTCTTCCCCCTCCCCCTCGTCCTCTTCCCCGGCGCGATCCTCCCCCTCCAAATCTTCGAGTTCCGCTACCGCATCATGATGCACACCCTCCTCCACACCGACCTCCGCTTCGGCGTCATCTACACCGACGCCACCACCGGCACCGCCGAGGTCGGCTGCGTCGGCGAGGTCATCAAGCACGAGCGCCTCGTCGACGACCGCTTCTTCCTCATCTGCAAAGGCCAGGAGCGCTTCCGCGTCACCAAATTGGTCCGCACCAAACCCTACCTCGTCGCCGAGGTGGCGTGGCTCGAGGACCGCCCCTCCGCCGCCGGCGGCGGCGTCGAGGACCTCGACGCCCTCGCCGACGAGGTGGAGCTGTTCATGAAGGATGTGATCAGGCTCTCCAACCGCCTCAATGGGAAGCCGGAGAAGGAGGTGCAGGATCTCCGGCGGAACCTCTTCCCGACGCCCTTCTCGTTCTTCGTCGGGAGCACGTTCGAGGGGGCGCCGCGCGAGCAGCAGGCGCTGCTGGAGCTCGAGGACACGGCGGTGAGGTTGAAGAGGGAGAAGGAGACCCTCCGGAACACGTTGAATTACTTGACGGCCGCGTCGGCGGTGAAGGATGTGTTCCCTTCTTCATAGCGGCAGCGATGGTGAATGGTATTTTAATATGTATGTATAACTCTTTTACAGTTATACATGAAATTATTTTGATGGGAATGTCTGAACTTTTTCATATCTAATAGATATAAATTTCATTATGTTTGTGTTGTTTTCTTGAAATTGGGTTGTGATGGATTAGGAATCTAGAATCTTGATCAAGACAATGGTGATTGTTGTTTGAACTAGTGGTGTAGTGTGTTAGTGTCCTAGGTTGTTGAGATTTGTTGTGTGATAAAACTATGGAACTTGCATTTGAGGTTGTGGTTAGTTTTCCCTTGTAGTTGGTAATTAGGAAAGGAAATTTGTGAATTGGCATACGATTATGCAGTGCAATTGAAGGGATACGTGGCAATGCCGGTGAATGTGTGTATTGTTAGAAGTAGGTACTCAAATTAAGCTTCGAAATAGATATCAATTCACTTCTTCAATTGGTTTACCATTAGGTTTGTGTTTACTTGTTTTCTTGAAATTGGGTTGTGAGAGCTTAGAAATTTAGAATCTTGATCAAGGCAATGATGATTGCTTTTCGAACTAGTAGTTTGTTTGATGCTTCACATAGTGATAGTGTGTGAGTGTGTATCCTAGGTTGTTGAGAAAAACCTATGGAACTTGCATTTAAGGTTGTGATTAGGTTTCCCTTGTAGCCGGTGATTAGGAAAGGAAATTTGTGAATTGGCATACTATGTAGTGCAGTCGAAGGGCTACGTGGCACATCAAATCAAGCTTCGAAATCTCTCCATAAGAATGTAAAAACCTCATATTTGAGGTTTGATGAGAGTGGCTTCTTAATGAAAGCAAAAACGATAGGAACTTGCAGCAACGTATATTGATATTCTAAGTCGTGAACCTCTAAATTAGTGGCAATACCGGTGAATGTGTGTGTATTTTTAGAAGTAGGCTCTCAAATTAAGCTTCGAAATCTCTCCATAAGAATGTAAAAACCACATCTTTGAGCTTTGATGATAGTGGCTTCTTAATACGATATGAACTTACATCAAAGTATATTGATATTGTGAACCTCTAAATTAGTGCACCATGCTATCTATCCCGTGACAATGGGTGAATACGTGTGTATTGTTAGAAGGTTCTCAAATGAAGCTTCGAAATGTCTCCATAGGAATGTAAAAACCACATCTTTGAGCTTCGATGAGAGTGGCTTCTTAATGAAAGCAACAACAATAGGAACTTACAGCAAAGTATATTGACATTCTAAGTTGTGAACCTCTAAATTAGTGCACCATGCTATCTAATGCCCCGTGACAATGGTTAGACGGCCTTCTGATTCCTCGACATTTTCTATTTCTGGGATTGATTTGTTTTGAAGTTATGTGGCTTTTGAAGTTCTTGTTTTGTGGCAGTGCATCATATGAAATGAACATACTGATATTATAGCTGTACAAGGTTTTGCTTCGTCGTAAGTTTCAGCATGCAATGCTCGTCTAGCACCGAACACTGAACACTTAGCACGCATCGATCAAGATGGTAGAGCAGCCTTTTATGGTGATTTGGTGAAATGTCAAAATAGAACTTTATATGCAGAGCCTAATGTGTGGTTTTCTTGGTCTTCATTTAATGTGTGTTTTTCTTGCAAATCTTGATTCAAATCTTGGGCTTGGTTAACATCATGCGAGTCTTCATAAACTAAGATCATTTTTTTGAGTTGGATTCATGTTGCAATTTCCTCCTAGTTATGTTTCTCTTTCCTAGTTTGATTTGTACCATGATAATGTCTTCAACTAAGAGTGAAATTATTTTCAATTAGACCAAAAGTTATGGCATGTTTACATTATATATAGTCCTAGAAACATTGTTTTAGTCATTTCGAATGATATTAAAATAAAGCAAGAAATGTGTGTTTCTCTACTAAGGTTTATGCACAATCCAATGTGGTATGTCTGCTTATGCATCTCTGCTATAGAACTCAACACGAAAACTACCTCAAATCGACGATCTCGGAACAAAAAAAATCCGTCAGACGGCCCTCATATCATACGATACGATCTACTGCCTATCTCGTCGAAAAGCTCGTCTTCCCGAACGGCTTCTCTAATGTAGCATTCCCAACTCTCTGCAACAGAGTTAGTTCACGAAGATGTCAGAAGTGAAAAAAAATAAATCAAACTATGTGTATATGATACTAGTACTAACCGCAGGCCTAATACTGTACACATACACATGACATGCATCGATAAATCAAAACGAACCTTGAGACACATATCCCTCGTAGTGTCGCAAATCGGGTAATCATGGGGGCAGCAGTGCTCGTGGTCGTCGCAACAAACGGCAGACTCAGCTTCACAACATCTCCAACTGAAGCATATGCCAAGAATACTCCAGGTGCAACAGCAGGTTTCACCACTACCACAGTAAGTGAAGAGGTTGCATTTGGTTGGACCAGGGGAAGGAGACGGCGGAGGATTCGGGCTCGTCTTGATAGGATACGAGGCCAGCGTGTTGATTCCACAGACCCCGTCGGGGCTGCTCGTGTTCCGTTGCATGAACATGTAGCCCTGCATCCCCCAACGTTTCCCCCACGAGTTCTTGATGATCCAGTAATCCAACCCGTCTCGAGAGCCATAGCCCGTGATCAAAACCGCGTGATCCAAAGAAGTCGAGCACGGGCCGGTGAATACCCCCTGCAGTTTGAATCAGTCATGTATTTATCAATCGAAACATGACATAAAACAAGAAAATGTGTGTGAGAAAAGGCTCCTAACTAGCACCAACCCCTGAGTATAACTGGAACGACGAGTCACTGCCACAAATGCCAACGCTCACGGGTTGAGTGGCGACGGCCTGCTGCAGCTTCTTCTCTTTTCTGGAGGGTACATCAGCATAACTATCAATGGTCACAACATGTCTCTTAAGCTGCAATGAACATAAGAGAAACACCATTATGTGAGCTCAAACTATCATGAAATGAGGAACAAGATCACGGGAGAAATGGGGCGTTTACCTTATCTTTCTTGCACGTTCCATCACGGCCTTGGTAGGGATAATCCTCCTCAGTGTCGATCCCTTGATTCTTTATGATGAACGTGAATGCATAGTCCATGAGCCCTCCTCCACAGCCGTCGTTGTAGGACTTGTCGCAGTCTATAAGTTCTTGTTCAGATAGACTGACAAGAGATCCTGTCTTAATCTTGTTGATGCCTTCAACTGCACCAGTGGCTGAGAAAGACCAGCATGCACCTTCACAGCAGAGACATGGTAAGAATGTTAGCTACTTTCCTTTCCTTCTTACCTTCACAGAAAAGTTTTTACAAGTTTAAGAAGATGTTTCCATGGCAGATGCATAAGCAGCAGTAAAATGATCTGAAAGGATATAATGTCGAATCTTCTTGCTCAGCAAAAATGAAGAAGACGAAGAACGAACGTGGAATTAAGTTAACACGTCGTGCTCGTTTAGACGCAAGTGATGCTAGCTAATTATGAGTGATGGAAGCAGAAATTGGAGTTGGAAGAGACAGAGCAAGGAAAAGCACAAAAGTAGAAATCTGGTAATAAAACACCAAACATATAGGTCGAGCTACTTTTTCTTACACTAACATAAACCAAGATCAGATGCTCAACTTCTTGTATGAAAAGATGAAATATGAGATAATTTGAAGCTAGGAAACCCAAATAATAAAGCACAATGAAAATAATTAGTTCCCACCAATCACCATTGTATATGAACCATAAATTTCTTGACAATCTAACCATTGAAGTTAATAGATGTTTGTTATCCCTTAAGACTACAAGTGAAATAGCATTCAATAATAGCATAAGACAGCAGAAAAACAGATGTTTCTATTTCAGCTCAAGAAACAATCAAGAAAAGCATAAAACCATTTCATCATAACAAACTAGTTTGATCATCAAAAACAAATCATCATCCTTCAAGGTAGAACACAGAAACTGCAACAAACTTCAAAGCCATACTAATTAAGAAACCAATGGAATTTTTTAAAGCAGAGGTTCCTCAGTCAATTTCAGCTCAAGAAACAATCAAGAAAAGCATAAAACCATTGCATCATAACAAACTAGTATGATCATCTAAACAGATCATCATCATTCAAGGTAGAACATAGAAACTGCAAACAAACTTCAAAACTGTACTAATTCAGAAACCAATGGATTTTTTTTTATTTTTTTTTTCAAGAATCAATCAATTCAAGAAAAGCACAAAACCATTTCATCATAACAAACTAGTTTGATCATCAAAAACAAATCATCATCATTCAAGGTAGAACATAGAAACTGCAAACAAACTTCAAAACCATACTAATTCAGAAACCCATGGATTTTTATAATTTTTTTTTTCAAGAATCAATCAATCAAAAACACTACTCAACATACACCATTCGTCGAAAACAATAATTTCAACAACAAAATCAGATAAAAGACCACCAAATGAATCAAGAACTCGAAAAACACTGCATACCACAGCTCCCCTGATCTTTCACCTCGGTGACGGCCCCCGCATTCCGCCAGTCCACAGAAGCTGGAAGATCAGATTCATCCACAAGATCAGGCCCTTCAACAGCAGATTCCCTGCTATTCAATCTGATAACTTGATCATGCAACGAAGGCGAAAGCCCCAAATATCTGGCCTTGAATTCATGATTAGTGAGATCAGCAAACGCATTGAGCGACAGCGTGTAAGAGGCATTAGCCCTCGTATTGTGCTCAACAACGATTTCATAGTTCTGCTCAAACACCTTGAGCCTCTGCAGTTTCTCTTCCTCAGAGGCGTAGCTCTTCCCGTATTCTTCGCACCAACGATCAAACAGATCGGAAATCGATGAAGATTTGCATGTGGGCACTTGGGAAATCAGCAGAAAAAGACTCAGAAACGACCATAACCATAATAACCGACTCATTCTTGACATGGGCCTCGATTTCTTGGGGTTTTTTTCTTTTCTTGGAATTTTGGTTGAAATTGGATTGTTTTATCCCTAAAAATGTGGGCAGCCAAAGGGTTTGAGAAACATGGGGATCTTCGATTGGAGCAGAAAGATTTAGTTGGGAAATGAGCAACCAATGGAGAAGTAACAGGAAGAAGGGTAGTCAACTGGGAAAATTTGGATTTTGGGTTATTCAAGAATCTGCTACGTGTTCTTGAATATCTCGAAATTTTGGGGTTTCGGCGGTTTGGATATTTTTCAATTGAAATTTTACTCCATTTTGTTTAGTATTTAAAGAAATTTTATTCATTTTTCTCTAAAAAAAAAAGAAAGAAATTTTATTCATATATCCCCTAAAAAGGAAGAAATTTATTTCATAACTATGAATCTATGATCTTGAACCTGCGTGCGGTCACCTGGGACAGTTAACGAATCGAATCGAGTTGAATATTTAACTGTTCAAATTTATTTGAAATATACCGAGTGTTGAAAATTACATCTGAGATTTGATTAATTACTTATTGAATCTAGCCCGAACGGACTCTAAAATAGTTTGATGTTTTTTATATGAAAATAAGATATTAAAGCTAAATTTCTAATGATATCTTTATTTAATATTTATGACTTTCAAAATTTAAGTGGTTATTTTTTAATTTTCAAGAGTTAATAAGGGTGTATTTGTACATTACTATGAAAATTAATGCTGCTTATAGTAACAAGACTATATAATTAGGTCATCCCAAAATAGTAATAAGGACGAAAGGGAGTATTTATTTGTTCCATTTCTTTTACCGGGCTTGTAATATTATCAAATAAAAAATTATGTTCAAACTTATTTGAGAAACTTATTGAAGCGAGCTTAAATGAGTTTTTAACGAACTATCACGGTGAATTTTGTTCTGGGCCTTGTACACACTGCCCGTCACACTATGGGAGTTGGCTTGCCTGGTAATGCCCGGAATCGTTACCTTAATCGCAAAAAGTGAAGTCGTAACAAGGTAGTTGTACTAAAATGTACAGTTAAGGGAGATATATCCGAGTTAAACTTGGATATGGAAGTCTTCTTTCGTTTCTTGACGGTGAAATAAGACAAAACTCATGAGCTTTTTATACTAGGTCGGAATAAGTTGATATGATCCCTTCTAATTGAGTATTAAATTATTTGATTTGATTTATAGGCTTGAGGTGACCTTTATTGGTCGAATGCAATTTATGAATAAAATATTATTAGCATGAAGTTTAGGAAAACTTTTTAAGTACAACTAAATTATATAGCTAGAATGTTGTAAAGGAATATTGAATTGAGAATGGAAAGCAATGCGAAAAAGTTTTTTTTTACTCACACACTCAATCTGGTGGTATTGAGGATATTCGAACCCGTAACATTTGATCTCTAAACAACTTCACTTAATCACTAAGCGAAAACGTTTTCAATTTAGAGCGGTGGATTGGGGAGATTATCCACTCATTATATATTTATTGACGTGTATATTATAACTTTTTCAAACTCGATAAATTTTATTTCTACTTGTTATGAAAAGCCACGATTAGAGTTGTCAAATGAGTCGGGCTGACCCAACCCAGCCTGGCCCAAGCCCGCTATGGGCTGACCCAGCCCAACTCATGAAAATCACGGGCTAAGTGGGCTGGGTTTGCCTTGACGAAATGGGCTCACATGGGCCCTTAGTTGAAACCCGACCCAACCCAGGCCCACTAAAGGCCCGACTCAGGCCCAACCCAATCCCGCATTAAGCCCACTTTAGGCCCATCTTAGTTTAATTTATTAATTTATTTGACCATACATAAAAAATATTTCAACATACTACAATTTCAAAATTTAATACCATAAAATCATATTATTAATTGTATCTTGTCATATAAATGATAAATAAATTCACTAAATATAATTATATTAATTAATGCCAGCATTTAAAAATTCAAAACCCACCTTAGGTCCGGCCTAGCCTAGCCCAGGCCCACGTTAGACCCGGTGTATGGGTTTGGCTGGGCTCATATATATTTAAGAAAACCCAGCCCAGCCCAACCCGTTCTACTAGTGGGCCTGAGTTGGATTGGACCATTTTATCTCAAAACCCACTCGGACTTGGCCCGACCCAGTTGACAATTCTAGCCACGATGCCTTATTAGTAGAGGTTTTGTTATGCATTAGCATTTTCCCCTTGCAATTGACAGATGCAATTTTAAACTTTATAAATTAATAGGTATTCTTTACATATCTCTCGAGCAAGTTAATATAGATTAGTTCTTAATTATTATTTCTAGATTTTAAATTAATAACTAACTCCAAAAGATCGATATGATTGATTTCTCCTCATAAATGTGTACCAATCTATCGATCCAATATGTCATGCAAATGCAATTATTTGATTCCATTAATTTACTATCGTAACTCAATCTCAAGTAAATGAATTACCATGCATAATTATTAGTTAAATAATCGTACACGAACACTCAAACCAAGAATGCACAAACAAATAAAGAAAAGAAAAAATTATATTAATTTAAAACATTAATTTCATCAAATTACTCACAACCTTAGAATCACAAGTGGTTAGCAACTGATGTTGTGTTCAAAATTACAACAATTCAAACATGAAAATATGGAAGAAGAAGAAGAAGAAGAAGAAGAAGAAGAAGAAGTATGCAATTATAGAATTCATTCACGAGTCTTCAATTTTCAATCTTGTGTCTTCTCTTCGATCTTTAATCTTCCAAGTTTCGAGTCCCCAAGGCCTATAAATAAGAAGATGAAACCTAATTGAGAAATGAATCAAAGTTGAAAAGAAGAATGTAAGTGTCCAAAATTGCCCACAAGGACCGGACGGGCCGTGCATTCGTAGCCCAAACATGCACAACAACACAAGCCGTGAGGATGCTACAAATTTTGTGGTCCAGGGCGCATGGACCGTGCGATCCTAGGCCTAAGCTTGCATGGGAAATGTGACACTCATTGTTAGCAAGACATAACTTGCTATTTTGCTACGTTCTTGCTCGTTTTTCAAGCGATTAACCCCTTTTTTTGTGAACTTCTTCTAACTTAATTTCTTACCTTCTCGTACTACTCTCACTCTCATTTGCATCTCTAAAACACATTTTCGCAATAAAAGAAACCTTCATAGTGAGTAAACCAGTAACATTGCACAAAATATGAAAAATTATGCTTTAATTTCAATTAATGGATGCATTGCTCATCAACTATCATTTAAAAGAATATCAAAATGTACAAATAATTTATGTTTAACATTGTATCTAATACCTCCCCACACCTCGAACACACTTATTGTCGTCCACTGTTCGAACCCTCAATCGCTGAACAATGTCTATCCAATCTTAGACGACCTAATTCGGGAACCGAGAAAGGAGGAAGAACCCTAAATTTGGGAGCCGAAATTTGGGAGCCGGCAACTTTTTCTCATTAGGATTCATATGCTTCCAACGAGTCACGCCAAATTTTGGTTTCGATACTAAATTTTCCTAAAACAACCTTAAAAGATCACACACCGAATTATATAATTAATTAAAAATCATTATATTTTTTTTTGAAAATAATGACATGTCCAATTATATTCTCATTGGTTAAAAGAAATCATTATCAATTTATAATACCAAAAAAATATGTAAATAAAAGTGGGGAATATGACTATGTGGGATTAAGATATTCCATTCTACAAAAGCAAAGCAACGAAAACGAAAATCAGTTAAAGAAATTGATTAGAATATATATATATATATATATATATATATATATATATATATATATAAAGCTGATAATCGCAGCAAGCGAGAGATTGAAACCTAGAAAAAACCCAAATTCAATCAACGAAGAAACGGAGAAGAAAACGGCCCACCGATATCCATTTACCCGACCCATTTTCGTCGGGATCCGACCCGTCACCGCGAAGTCCAGTTTGAGTCGTCGCCGCCGCTCTTGAGAGAGGAAAAAGCTTCGACAGATTCCGTCAATGGAGGATGACTACAGCAATGGCGACACCAACGTTGAAACCTCCAAAGCCGACCGATCGGTCTGGCTCATGAAGTGCCCGCCGGTCGTCTCCAAGGCCTGGCACGCCGCCTCCGCCTCCGCCGCCGCCGACTCGCCGCCCGTCGCGAAAGTCGTCGTCTCTCTCGATCTCCTCCAGTCTGATGACTCCGCCGCCCACCAAGTAAGCATTTTTCCCATTGTAGTGTGTGTGATGTGGTGTTTGTGCGAGTTTCTGCGATTGATTGATCGATTTCCCCCCTTTTTGGAGTTTGAATTGGGGGGTGATTTGTAGGGTTATGAATTCTGAATTAACCATGTGTGCGCGTTTCAGTTTACTATGGAGATGGCTGGGAGTGATGTTGTGAATATGCCGAAGAGTTACTCTCTTAACATGTCCAAGGATTTCGTTCCCATGGGCATTTTCTCCGAGTCGAATCAAGGTGAGTTTTTCCCCTAACTTATCAATATTGTTTAGTGAATTATTAATGCCTATTTATTGTCTTTATTGTTGGTTCTTGAATCTTAGCTGTTTTTTTAGTTGGGGTTCTTGAGAGTCTTATTGTGGAACACATTCCTATGCAATGCCCAAAAGTTGGAATTTTACGATTCATGACGGTGATTATGGATTTGTGATACATAATATAAGTTTAAATATGTGCCGGTAGTGACATAATGGCATATGAGGTTGTAAAGAACAATGGGTGTTAAGAGTCCTAGCTATTGATCCTGTATTGTTGAGTATGCCCTGGACTATAGATGTGCTGGTGTATTAAAGGAAACTTCTTAGTACTGTTACGAGTCATAGACTGCTAAACGTTTATTTAAGTAACAATTAATTGAAATGCTTGGTTTCTGGTTCTCTGAGCATTCTGATCAAAAAGGAAAGATCAATGAACACGAAGGTCTCTCCCTTCAAATTTTCCAGCTTTATTACGTTTATGATATTTGATAGAGTAAAAGAGCAAACTGTTTACTTTTTAGAGAGTTTTCTTTAAGGAATTTTATCTGTTTGATGTGCATAACTCGCCCAGATATCAATTAAGTTTTATCAAATGTTATAGAAGTTATTCAAATATTCAGTTTTACCTTTTGTTATTTGTACTCTGCAACCTGATGATTTTATTTATATAGATGAGTTTCAGTTTCATTTAAGAGGTATTGTCCTGGTGAAGTTACATACATACACATTTTTTTTACTTCTGGATTTGTATTTTCTGTGAACCTCTTTTCTACCTTTTGTTCATCTACTCCTGTATCATGTGTATGTTCAACCAAAACTGTTTGGATGCACTCATTAGTCATTATATTGTTTGCCAGTTGTGTATTTAATGTAATGTTTTCTCTTAAAGCAAGAGTTGCGATGGAAGGGAAAGTGGAACATAAATTTGACATGAAACCCCACCATGCAAACATTGAAGAGTACAGAAAAATGTGCCGGGAAAGAACAAATAAGTCCATGGTCAAGAATAGACAAATCCAGGTCAAGCTGTCATTAGCTTATAGTTTTTGCCTCTATTGGTTCTTGGATGTATTCATGCTGAAGATAGTATCCATCTTTGTTTTGATGTTTACCAGGTTATCAATAATGATCGTGGTGTACACATGAGGCCCATGCCTGGAATGATGGGATTGATTACATCAACTTCTAAAGTAATTAGTTTTATCTTTTGCTTGTTAAATCTAATTCCGCATTGCGGGTTTGCGCCATATAGAATTCCGCTTTATTTTGGTTCAAGGGCCTTGGAAATTAAATATTAGTTTATCTGAAAGCTGGTAAAAAACAAGACATGTCAACCTATGATGAATGGACTCAATGACATTAATCTGTGAATTTTTTTCCCTTGGATTGGTGATGCTTAATTGAGGCCTCAAATTTGCTAGATGGTCATAGTTGTCTTTAACGTCTGTTATAGTCTCATGACATGGTTAGAATTCATCCAAAATGATTTTATCTGGAGTTGTCAAAGCATCATATAAGATCCGGAAAGGAAGTATTTTATTGACCGACCCTCCAGTTTCTATGAGCCCAGAAATATGTGATCTTTATAGCCCCAACCAACGCTCCTCAATGTCATTTTGGGTTTCCTTTCGAATTGAAGTGGGGTTTGTCTAAATGTGATGTCTTCTGGTTTCTGATTGGAAACTTACTCCTCATTGCATGTTTTTCCAACTTGCACCTGAATACTCTTTCACAAATTTCTGAGTACACGCTTAATTGTTTATTCTTTTACTACTGATAATTTTAATTACTAAATAAGTTCCAACTTGTGCAGGATAAGAAAAAACCAGCTCCAGTTAAGGGGTCTGATGTGAAAAGAACTAGAAGGGATCGTGGGGAGCTGGAAGATATCATGTTTAAGCTTTTCGAAAGGCAACCTAATTGGACACTCAAGCAACTGGTTCAAGAGACTGATCAACCTGCGGTATGCCTTTGCTCATCATTCTATTTTGTCAAGATGCTTTTATCTCAGTATTTTATGGACACCCTGACTGAGATTTCCTGTTTTGACTCTCACCCCGTGTGCATTTTTTTTTTGGTTATCCATGTATGCGTATGTGTTGGGTTGACAAATCTTTCTGTTTCTAAATTTCTAAGGCTTAGCTGACTATTTTTTTGTATCTTTTGCAGCAATTTTTGAAAGAGATATTAAATGAACTCTGTGTATACAATAAAAGAGGAACAAACCAAGGTACATATGAGCTCAAGCCAGAGTATAAGAAATCTGTCGAGGATACAGGTGCTGAGCAATGACTTCACATTGTCTGTACAATAGATTACAAATGAAGAGAAATTATGTTCTATAAGAAAAGAAGACCAAGCTTTAACGCCATACATCCCTTTTATATATGGAGATGTGCCTAGATCTTCTGCCGTCGTAGAACTATGAAACGACGAGAGTGATGCTAAAAATGCATTGTTACTAACACAAGTTTATGTCTATTCATGCATTAGGTTCCTATATATGTGTATTTCGTTAATCCTCATTGGGTCACTAGTAAATTATGTGTGACTGCTTCTTTCTTTTCTGTCCATCTTCAGTTAATGTTCTCTGGAGTTCTAATATTGTTCGATCAGTTTCCTATATGTGATATTTTTATTTCGTGATATTGTCTTCTTCCATGCACTGAGCATGTGCAGGTGCCAGTTTGCTAATAATGTGTAGAAAAATGTTAAAGAGTAGCACTTGGGCACCTCTATGAAGCGTGCATTTCTGAAATGTTATTTAACAAAGTGAAAACTGAACTTATTGTTGTAATCAAAAGTTTTCACCAACTCTTCGTGCCGTTTGGCAAAATCAAATGCTTGTTTGCTTATGTTGATGCTTGCTGGTCATGGTTCTGAATTTGATTACATTTGTCTCTTATTTTCTCCGTGTATGATCTTGATTATATCATTAAGGGTGCATTTTTCATGTTTAGATATATTACTATATTACCAGTACACCTTGATTGTGTCTAGCTGTTTCTCTTAGATTTCATTTTCTTCTGTTCTATTTTATATTGTATGCTCTATTTGTATCTGGATTTTTTTTGCTGTAATGAACACTGGATTTAAGTAGTTATCTCAGGTTGAGAAACTTTTATCTATCTCTGACTAATAAAGAGTCCCTTGATTTCTTTTACTATATATTGCTTCATGGATAGATCCTGCAAGGAACTGAATCATTCACGGTACAAGTATTGATGACATTACTTTATTTATAGGGCTGACTGTACTCTAAGAGCTCAAAGTGAATTGACATTTACAACTAACCCACATTTTAACATCATTCTCAAGCGTCAAAAAGTATATAGAGATGGTCAAGAGAGCACTATATATTCTGGCATTAGTACCATAACAAACCCCTCAATCACTTCTCCAATTCTCCCTAAATAATGCCCAAAAAAGAAATTTGTTGAAAGATGACTACTCTTTTGGTGCCACCTCTAACCTTCGTAGATGAAGACATGAAATGAATTTAGATTAGACAGCCACTACTTGTGAGGTGAAATTTTTAGCATTTTGATGTGGTTTCACATGATTTTCTCTTTCAATCTTTGATGAATTCCAGAAGTTTGGATTTCTGATTTCTTGCTGTAAATTGGTCTATGCTTTAATTGTCTACTGGAGAACACTCATGTTGATTCACACAATTTAGCTTAGTTTAATGGTAATTCATAATCTATTTATAGACGCCCCATATGTGGAATATAATCTTGAATATCGTTTTATTTTTGACAATATGCCATTTTATGCTTCAAACTAAAGTCGGATATTCCATACCCATGACTCAGTTTATAACGTGAGACTTGAGTTGTTATTTAAGTGTTAAATAACCCGTGTTGCCATGTTTGCTTTGCTGTTGCTTTTACTTGGTTGAGAAACGAATTAGTTGTTTTGTTATGGTTACTTTCTGTGTGGATTCTGGTTTTGGATTCCCCTTTGCACGTTGTATTGCTATGAATACAAGATTAACTCTCTGGTATCCATATGCTTAATTTCCATGCTGTAATCATATGCAGTGCAGTGGTGTCCATCAATAATAAGGATATATGTAGAGAAATTTAGAACTTCTCTAAATCTTGTTATCTAGATAAACTTGCCATGGACTGTGCCTTGGTTGGAACATGTCTATTCATGATTGTAGTTTCTATTTTGTTTTCATATGTACTCAGAAAGATAAATCTCGATGTTGTATGTTTATTGCTATGAGAATAGACACTCCCTGATTCCTTGACTGGCCCTCAAAGGGCTACGCATGCATAATGCATGCTATTCAAAGTCACTCCCACGGCTTGATTTTGAGTTATGCCAGCATTTAAGAATGGCCATTAAACCGACAAAGTTCTCTCCTATTCTAAAACTCATGATGCCATTTGGTCCTTTTCTTGAACAGTCCCTGTAGGTGCATTTTGAAGTTAGTGCGTGTTCATGTCGTGTCAATTTCAAAGATTGATTCCCTTAATTGATTCGGTGTGTTTATCTAGATCAGTATCACACGTCCTTTCTGTATTACTACTATGTACTATGTGAAAAAACCTCTGTAATTTGTTTATGTAGTTACTATCCCCTTCCAAATGTAGTTGCATTGGAGCATGTTGTAAAATAGCTTCCTATAATTGTGAATGAGTTGAAACAGAATTCAAAGTCACAGACGGCTTCTCTCTGATATTTGTTGAGCACCCCTGACGTTTCATTTGGTCGGTGATGATAAAGGTAATTTACAAATTTGTGTTTGCATCAAAATATTATTTCAACTGATTGTAAATCATGCCTTAAGTTGCTTAGTGCTTGTTAGTTATATTCCCTGTAATTTAGTGTTACTATGAAGATGCCTTTTAAGAAAATGGAAGCTGAGTACCTAGAATGGCCTCCTTTGCAGTGAAAGGCCAAGAAAGTGTTGTCACCCACTGGTTTAGCATCTTTAATGCGGGTGACGAGGATCATGAAAGCGACCAACTAGGAATCTTATTTGTCCCCTTCGGAAGATTTTAGAGGATCTTTGGGCTAGAGATACCTATTCTTGTTCTAGCTTCTCAATGGTGTGATTAGGGTAGTGGTAAGATGACTTGACCAGACTTATATTGGTATTAGTGGTGGGCTGGTGGCTCATTGTCATTCATGGACCCCCTTTTTTCCTATTTACATGATGACAGGACTGTTCATGGAGACCTTGTCATTCCCATGAATATGGATGTGAAGGAGAGAGAGAGAGAGAGAGATTGATGAGTTTACTAGTGGTCCTTGCCTAGAAATGGTTTCCTGATCTTAACTTATTATGGGTTCTGTTATTTGTGGCACTATTGCTTTGCTTAGTTGGATACACTGTCTTCTCTGTTTGTTTGTTGATAATCTTGCTGCATCTGAGTGTCGTTTAACCGATTGTTTTCTTGATCCTTCTTTTGGTTGTGAACTTGTGATCATGCAATGTGGTGTCTTTTTTAACTGTTCTTGAGTTGGATTTTTGTTAGTTTTGGCTTCTCCTTTGTTATAACGAACGTGTTTGTGATAGTCCTTTTCTTGATGTGTACAGACTACTAACATTTGCAGATTCTTTAACTGTAAATTTATTCGAATTTGGATATTTTGGAAGTTGTATTGTGTTGAGCAGTGGGAACTGAATCGAGACCTCTCCGTTTTTACCTAGGGGAGGTTCACCGTTTGAGTATTTCCGAAAGGATTATGTTGTATGGATGTTAAATAGCCTAAACTAACTGTTAATTATGTCGAAAGTAGTTTTGTGTCAGACCGTTTTATGTGCGGATGTATATATGTTTATATAATGAGCAGATCTTGTGTGTACTAGTGTGTGTCGCACAGTGAACGAGCAATTATAAAAAAAAATTGTCAAAATCAGTATTAATCGTAATACTAAAAAGATCACTCAAAAGTTCAAAAATATAACTTGTATGCTTAAAAAGTATCAGTTAGAAAAAAAAATTGATCAAAATCAGTATCAATTGTACAGTTCCGCTCACCTATCCACTGTAAGCATGAGCTAACGTGCCTACGGCTGATGTGGCAATGCCACACGAACAAGGAATTAATTTCTTGAGCCACTATATTTGGTAGTGATTTAATTTCTTCATTTCTAAATCTTACTCCATTTAAATTATTTTTAATATTCATTGTTTGAGTAAATTATTTTTAAAGAAATTAAATAAATTTTACTTGGAAAGTAATTAAATTATTGATGAAATATGTCCCAAAAAACATAATCTAAGCTCCATTATCTTTCAAATTTATCCCATCATCTATCATTCCATAAAATTTAATTAATAATATATACAAATGCTTTAGTTTTAGTTGGCACAATATATTTCGAATAAATATATTTAAATCTCTCTAAAAATGTATATGTATATATACACACACGAAATGTTTATATATATATATATATATAATTATTTGTAAAATTTATAAAGAATCGTAGATAATAAGATCGAGAATTTTAAATAATTTTTTATCCAAATAAAACTAAAAGAATTATGTTTAATTTCATTTAATTTTTATTTTAACTTTAACGTAATTGTTTCAATTATGTTTTCACACAAAATTGAAAAAAATTAAAAGTTGATGCAGACAAAATTTAATTAATAATGATTTAATAACAATTATTAAAGTAAATTTTGTTTAAGAAAATGAAGGTTTAAGTGATAATTTATGAAGTAAGATTTAAAAAAGGAAAAATTAAATCACTACCAAATATAGTGGCTCAAGAAATTAATTTCTTTGCTCATGTGGCATTGCCACATCAACCGTGGGCACATTAATTTGTGCTCACGGTGTGTAGGTGAGCGGAACTCATTAATTGCATGCAATACTAAAAATATCACTCGAATTTCAAAAGGTATCTTAAAAAATATTACTTATTTTAACGTTATTGTTAATCAACGCGTTGATCGGGACGACACGTGCACCTAGTTCACAGGAGAATTGACATTATATATATATATATATTATATATATAATAAATCTAGATTAAAAAAAAGTTTTTATGGGTAACTTTAGAAACTTCAAATGGGGTAACGCCGTAGTGCACATATAGAGTCCAAGCAATCATCAAAAGCAAATTTGAAATATTCTTAAAATAATTGCTTAGGTTTATCTCTCTATATGAAATATGGCCACCTTTCCGCAAAGAAAGAATTCTCTCTCTCTCTCTCTCTCTCTCTCTCTCTCTCTCTCAAATTAATTAAGAAAGGAAAAAACTACACCAATGAACATATATTGTGGGGTTTATCAACATGCATGCTTTGTGAACATATCTATATATCTTCAAAAAACGGCTTGAACATATCATCAAATTATAGCTTTAGCTCGTGTAAAGAAAAATATCTTGGCCCTTTTTTTTTCTTGAAACATGGTACGTTTTTTTGGGGCTGGTGGAATCACTTTATGTGCCAAACTATAAAGCTATATATAAAGAATGGTGATTAAATGAATCTATCTTTGATGTTAGAAGAACCTTCTCTTTATACATATATAACTTTGTGGGAAACTTGTTGCAAAAATTAACTCACATTTTCCCATGATGTGATATGACAATGAAAAAAGATGTATGTGTGTATATATATATATATATATATATATTTATGAGAGTTGATTGTATCTGGTCTAATTTCAATATCATGATTCAAATTCTTCTGCATTAATGAAATAGATTACGACCATGAGTTTGGAGGTGCAGATGAATTCTCAAAATTCTTAAGAGGGGTACAAATAAGTTACTATTAATCAACTTGAAAAAATAATCTCAAACTTAGTTTGAATTAAGTTAATCGGTTAGAGTTCATGTTGGAATGCCTTGAATTTGTTGTGTTCGGTTTTAATTTTCTGTTCGGGTTTATTTAATTCTCTCAAAATTCTTAAGAGGGGTACGGATAAGTTACTCGGATTTATCAACTTGAAAAAATAATCTCAAACTTAGTTTGAATTAAGTTAATCGGTTAGAGTTCATGTTGGAATGCCTTGAATCTGTTGTGTTCGGTTTTGGTTTTCTGTTCGGGTTTGTTTAGTTCTCTCAAAATTCTTAAGAGGGGTACGGATAAGTTACTCGGATTTATCAACTTGAAAAAATAATCTCAAACTTAGCTTGAATTAAGTTAATCGGTTAGAGTTGATGTTGGAATGCTTTGAAACTGTTGTGTTCGGTTTTGATTTTCTGTTCGGGCTTACTTAATTCTCTCAAAATTCTTAAAAGCGGTACGAATAATAGTTCCTCGGATTAATCAACTTGATAAAATAATCTCAAACTTAGCTTGAATTACGTTAATCGATTAAAGTTCATGTTGGAATGCCTTGAATCTGTTGTGTTCGATTTTGATTTTGTGTTCGGGCTTATTTAATTCGATCCCATAGCCTAGTCTATTTCAGATTAGTGCGTATGTATAATAATACATATATACTCCCTTATCTTAACCTAGCATCTATTATGGTCCTATATTCCGAATTTTAATTTGTAATTCACCAGGATCGATAATATATCGTCACTTCTATTTGTGGACGTAGCTAACATAGTGTTAGTGAACCACATATATTATGTGTTATGTGGAGAAAATTTCACTTTTGGTCCCACAGAATACACTTCAGTTCGATTTTGGTCCCGATACTATCATTTTTGGTCCCAATTAAACAGAGAAAATATCGATTTTGGCCTAAAAATCATGGGACCAAAATTGATAATCTTAAACCTATGAGATTAAAACTGAGCGATTTTTTTGAGAAAGGACCAAAATTGATAGTATCGGGACCAAAATCGAACTGAAGTGTGTTCTATGGGACTAAAAGTGAAATTTTCTCGTATTCTGTGTTTGTCGTTTAAGTACGTGTCTTTCTTCCATCCGTTGTAAAGTTCATGAAGCTAAAGTTCAATAGAAATTTAAATAGGTTAGACTTTGCATAAGATGACTTGGATCTAGTCTATCAAAATTAGGTCTAACTAGGCTTATTTCATGCTATTGATTTTTTAGTAGACATGGGCATGACCTTTTTTTATTTTATGAAAGGATATGAAACTTTTCGAATGCGTTGTTAGCGATAGGAGTAAGCAAATAGTCCGTTCGGTCATAATTTTAGAGCCTACAAAAAATTCAAAACACAATTTTTTCTGAATAAATAAATAATTAAGAAAAAAAAAGATTGTGTTTTGTTCTTATAATGTGTTAGGGAATAAGTATTTAATATTATACATTGAAAATATAAATTACCAGTCTTATATTTAATCAGTGGCGGATCCAAGGGGCTGCAGTGCTGTCCCCTCCAACCATTTTATTTTTCTATGCGTTTTTTTTTTGCTGTTCGGTTTCAACGCCCCTCACACCGACCGCAAAGAATATATTTTTTATATATAAATAATGCAGTGAGGCCTTCCAAATATTTCTGTCTCGATCTGTCACCGTGTTTATTTGTAACGATAAATTGTATTGAATAAATTGAATAAAAACGATCAATCTATAGTATTTAATTTGACTGGTTTTCTTGAAAGTAAAAGCTCGACTTACTTATATAAATAAAATTTTCAAAAGGAGTTGGTATAACATTTTTGTTAAATAAACCAGATCCAATGCAAAGTCCATATCAATATTTCAACAATACTATGTTTGAAGAAGGCTCTATATGAACCTAGCTAGGGCATTTTACTAATTTTTTTTATCTACATATTTATCCTAACTATAAAACTAAACTAATTAATCTACGAGGCTAGATTACTATTTAGTTTTAAACCATCTATATTAAGTGATCGAGGAAGTAATTCACCTAAACAGTGGAGACTCTTGTGTAAAAGAGAGACGTTTTGAATTTGAGATTCATCGCTGATCTCCCAACTCGAAATTCGAGCTCAAAACCCATTGTAGAATAGGTGATTAAAATGATATTCAAGCCCTCAAACTCCAATCCAAAATAAATAAATGAATATGCACTACCTCTATGATAGGTTCCATTCTAAAAAACATGCATGCATTTAATTGTCACATAACTGCAAAAATTGTCAAACTTTGATTAAAAATCTTGCAAGAATCTAACCAAACGTTTATATGAAAGTCATTGCGACAAAGTGAACATCATTATCACTCATTTTGGCCTACCATGATATAATTAAAAGTTTTATTTTATTTTATTTTATCGATCAAATTCAAACATGGCCGAAATCACCACTCTTGGAATTGATGGAAACTTGTGAAATAAATTAAACATGAATTTTCATTGTGTCGTTTTGTGCATGGGATTTTGGGGGACTCGAGCTTTAATTGTCGATAATATTTTCTTCCGAAATAAAAACATATCTAGCTATTTTTCATTGCAAGTGTTGATTATTGTTATTGAAATTGAAAATTGAAGAATGAAAGTGAAATGGGTGATAGATTTATGGGGAACATAAGTGCTGTCATGTTGATGTGATCATTATTTTGAAGTTAATTTAAATTTTGATATTTCACTCATTCTCACATAAAATTCCAATTTGGTTTCTTCATATATATATATATATACATATATATATATATATACTTCATCTGTCCCGATTATATAGTCTCTTTTCTACTCGCACGTAGATTAAAAATATTTATAAAAATAAGAAACAAAAATAAAACTTCCAACTTTAACCTTATTTAATAAAAATTAATAAAACTTAAATTTTAGCTCAACTTTAATGTATTAATTTTTTGAAACAAAGAGAATATACAATTAATGAAATGGAAATACAATGAATATCAATAGAATTGATCAAATTCAAATACATGCAAATTAATTAAGTCGGTCAATTTTAATTAATGTTTCTCTTTTTTTTGAAAAAATAACATCTAAGATTTATAATTTTCACAAACTTAAATGTTTAATTTTTTTAATTTCTAATATCTAATAAGGTTATAATTGTAAATTCCTATTAAAAATAACACTATTTATAGTAATTAGATTATATAATCGGGACATCTCAAAATAAAAATGTGGACTATATAATCAGGATGAAAGGAGTATATACTGTAATTAATTAATGAATGCGAATTGGAACGAGATGAGATTAATAGTCACATAAGAGAATATACAGGGATGATGTGTAATCGATAAAACTTCAACAATTAATTAAGAATTTAAGATGACTGCAAAATAAATTTCAGCGGAAAATGAATTCATATAAACCCCTTGTTTTTTTCTTGGAAAATAAAAAATTATCATGTTATAAATAGTCTAAAATCTCCCCAAATTATCATAAAATTAATAAAAAAAAGACATTTTTTTTTTGGTGTCAAATGTGACTATGAGTGATCACTGATCACACTCTCTCGAAAAGTGACGTCTAGAGATGTTTTTAATGCCATTTTAATACTCCCTCCGTCCCATTTATATAGTCCCTATTACTATTTTGAGGTGTCCCAATTATATAGTCTCATAACTATAAATAGTATTAATTATCATGATAATATACAAATATACCCTTGCTATGTATTGGAAATTAAAACTCAACCATTTAAATTTTTTAGAGTCATTAATTTTAAGTAAGGATAATAATGGAAGTTAAGCTTTAATATCTTGTTTTCATAAATATTTTTAATTTACGTGCGAGGATAAAGTGGACTATATAAATGGGACGGAGGGAGTATATGCAAATAGAAAATATGTTTTATATTATTTGAAAATGATAGTTTTTTTTTTCAAACTACTACTTTTTTATGGACATGGGCGGAATCAGAAATTCTTCACTGGGAAGGCTGAATTATTCTTCACTAATAATTATATATACTAATTTTTATTTTTGATAAATTTACATTTTTTTTTTACTTAGGGGGCAAAGGCTCCCACTGGCTCCTCCCAGCTCCGCCCCCTGCTTATGGAGGTGGCAATGAGAGACTCAACTCGATATTCTTGACATTAGATTGGAATTGTTGATGTTTGGTAACCCGAATGACAAATTTGATTTTTCGCAACGTAGTTGGGGCTTGAGGGATTAGGCTGGGAGGCCCAATCCCGATATATATATCCAGTTCGTCAAGGATTTTTTTAGTAGTTGATGATCGAGTGAACTATCTCTATACTCGGTTTCAAATCATAGTGAAATCTTTCTCTGCCCGTGATTTTTCCCGTCTTGGATTTTCCATGTAAAATCTTTGTGTTGTTATGTTTCTTTATATTTGCGGCTTTCTTGTCATAATTTTATAACATGAATTTTTCACATATTTAATCTGAGATTTCATGTTTTCATTTGGGCGTTAATAGTTAGAATTAGGTTGGTGACTAGAGGCCTAAGATGTGTAATAGTGTAGTCTCGTTTTACACTTCACTAGAATTGAATTACAACTGAAGTACAACAAGAAGGTAGATGAATAGGAGAATGACAAATACAATATATAACTGAATTGAAATAAAGCAAAGCAAAGAACTGATGTGTTCCGGCAAGCCGAGTCGAGGGGACCTCTCTCCGCAAGACAAATACGCCCCGACTAGTGCTCACGGTTTGGCGGTTGTCTTTCAAAGATGAAACGGCTTCGCCCTTCCGGCAGTAGCACCACAAATCCGGCAAGGTTCCAGCGAACTAGACAATGTCGAGAACTGGGAGCTTTGACTCGAAATGATTCGTATGCAGCAATATGATGTGTGATTGTTTATGCAGAATGTGGCCTTTGGATCCATGCAGGATGTCCTATTTATAGGCACATCTCCACTGCAGGGGACAGCTAGGGTTTGAGGGCATTCAAACCAGGTGTTGTAACCCCCTGGAGTTACAGCTCTGCCATTAAGCCCTTCAGGAGTTACCTTCTGCAGATCCCGACAGGTGTCCCATGTCGGCTCGGATCCCAACACGTGTCCAGGGCAGCTGCAGACTTTGACTCCCGACAGGAGTTACTTTCGGTTACTGTCCAGCCCACTAACTCCACCAGCTCCAGATGGTAGTTACCTGAAGGCTCCACCAGCTCCAGTGGCAGTTACTCACTTGAAGGCTCTTTAACTCATGGGAGTTACACCCTTCAAGCTGGACATGCACCATGTGCACCCACGACCCGGTCCACACGACCCGATCGCTTCTGTACCGTAAAACTGATACGGCTAAGCCCCGGAAGCCCACGTACGCCCAAAGTCCAATTGCCAAGATCCAAGTCCGAGGACGAGGACGAGACGAGACGAGACGAGACGAGACGAGACGAGCCGGGCAAGGGCACGGGCACCGGGCACGGGCACGGGCTCGGGCTCGGGCACGGGTTCGGTCACGGGCACGGGTGGGCGCGCGCGTGTGGGCTCATGGCCCACATCCTTGTGCACTTGATTACTCCACTTAAGTGTTAATACACTTAAATACACTTCTTAATTTGATTAAGAAATCAATGTGGGATTATTTAATGTGTCTTAGACACATTATCCCACACACCATAAATGCCCAATCGTGTGACCAACTTTAACCATTTATTTCTCACTCACCGAAAATCGGATTTGAGCAAATAAAAATACTACGATTATCTACTCACGACATAGAGTAATCGTACGGTATTTAATTCCTCCAAAATTAAATATCCCGGTCATGAAAAATCGGATAAAATGAGTCACACTCACTTTATTAAATCCTATTTTCCAACAATCCCCCACATGAGTGGAAATAGTGCATGCATGTATGCAGACAAGCAGCCCAGTTCTCTTAGAAACACAACTGCACCAGGATAGGTAGCTTGTGACTTTGAACCTTCCATCTTCCAACACTATCGAGTATACCGGCTGTTTAGTGGACATGATGCCTTGAACTATACATCCTTAGTGTATACCGAGACAATAGTATTGAAAACAGCTGTATATCAAACATTATCTGTTCTCACGTTTGTGTCCTTTTCAGGCCATGGACAACCTCTTTGAGTTCATAAGTATCTCTTTAGAAGCGGCCCCACTTCTCACTTATATAGGTGATCTCCTCTTCCGAGTATCCTGCCATACTCAACCTCATTAGGTTTAGGAATCATTAAAAGTCATAAGACTTATCCTCACCACATTGACAGATGTGCACTTGGTTTGCTCACAGGGAAATGTACACTTATGATTTTCCAAGTGCTACCAAACCGAATGTTTGTAGCTTAGTTTTCCCATTGAACCAAGTTCTTGGGATCTCCAGTCATCATGGTTGGGTTACCACTACAAGCACTCTTAGAGTGTGGATTTCAAACTCATTCCCTCTAGCAACTTAGCCATTTGATCTCGGTTTAACCCTTTGGTTAGCGGATCCACTAGATTATCTATTGACTTCACATAGTCAACTGAGATAATCCCACTTGAGATCATATGCCTCACAGTATTATGCCTCCGACGTATGTGTCGAGACTTACCATTGTACATAGCATTGTGTGCCCTTCCGATAGCCGCTTGACTATCACAGTGAATCATCACTGACGACACTGGTTTTTTCCAGCATGGAATGTGTTCTAGAAAGTTGCGAAGCCATTCTGCTTCTTCACACGCTTTATCCAAAGCGATAAACTCAGATTCCATGGTAGAACGGGCTATACAAGTCTGTTTCGTGGATTTCCACGACACTGCTCCACCTCCGATAGTGAAAACAAATCCACTAGTCGAAAATGAGTCTTTTGTGTCTGATATCCAATTCGCATCACTGTACCCTTTAAGTACAGGAGGAAACCTTGTATACTGCAGCCCGAAGTTCAAAGTATACTTCAAGTATCTTAGAACTCGTACTAGAGCTTTCCAATGTTCTTTGCTTGGATTGCTCGTGTACCGACTCAACTTGTTCACAGAACATGCAAGATCAGGTCTAGTGCAGTTAGTGATGTACATCAAACTCCCAATGACCCTTGCATATTCTTCTTGAGCTACCGGTTCTCCTCGGTTTTTGCTCAAGTGTACATTGAGTTCCAACGGGGTCTTAGCCGGCGGACTATCAAAAGCGTTGAATTTCTTAAGCACTTTATCTATGTAATGAGATTGTGTTAAGACAATTCCACCACTTGTCCGTACTATCTTGATCCCTAAAATCACATCGGCTAAGCCCATATCTTTCATGTCGAAATTTCATTTCAACATTTGTTTCGTTTCAACAATCACTTGGTGTCCACTGCCTATGATTAACATGTCGTCTACATAAAGACAGACTATGACATAGCCATTAGAACTGCTCTTTATACACACACATTTATCACACTCATTGATTTTGAAACCATTTGATAACATCACGTTATCAAACTTCAGGTGCCACTGAATAGGTGCTTGTTTCAGACCGTACAACAATCTAACAAACTTACACACCTTTCGTTCTTGCCCTGGTGCAACAAACCCTTCAGGTTGTTCCATGTATATTTCATCCTCCAACTCACCATTCAGAAACGCAGTTTTTACATCCATCTAATGAATTTCAAGATTGTGCAAAGCAGCAATCGCTAAAAGCACCCGAATAGATGTAATCCTTGTTACTGGTGAGTAGGTATCGAAGAAATCATACCCCTCTTTTTGTTTAAAGCCTTTGGCAACCAAACGAGCTTTATACTTGTCAACAGAACCATCTGCCTTATATTTTCATTTTAGGATCCATTTGCATCCTAACGGCTTACACCCACTTGGGAGATCTGTCAACTCCAAGTGTGATTTTGCATGATGGAATCAATTTCACTGTTGATAGCTTCTTTCCAGAACGCAGCATCTGGACTAGATAGAGCTTCTTTCAAAGACTTTGGCTCATCATCTAGCATATAGGTGATGAAATCTGGACCAAAGGTCTTAGCCGTCCTAGCTCGCTTACTACGTCTCAGTTCTTCATCCACAGGATCAGAACTAGTAGTAGCTTCAGAGGTTCGTTTCTCAGAACTACCTTCTGTCCTATCCTTATTCTTACAAGGATAGACATTCTCGAAGAATATAGCATTCCTCGACTCCATCATCGTTCCTTCAGTCAACTCGGGAATCTCCGATTTATGAATAAGAAAACGATATGCACTACTGTTAAGTGTATACCCAACAAAGATACAATCAACCATTTTAGGGCCGATTCTAACTTGTTTAGGAAGTGGCACTTCAACCTTAACCAAACACCCCCACACTTTGAGGTATTTATAAGACGGCGTGCGTCCTTTTCACAACTCGTAAGGCGTCACATCCTTACCCTTAAGTGGAATTTTGTTTAGGATATAGTTGGCTGTCAACACAGCTTCCCCCCACAAGTTTTGTGGTAATCCCGAACTTATCAACAAAGCATTCATCATCTCCTTAAGAGTTCGGTTTTTACGTTCAGCAACACCATTAGACTGTGGTGAATACGGTGCCGTAGTTTGATAAATTATACCCGCCTCTGCGCATAACTCTTCAAACGGGGCAACATACTCTCCACCTCTATCACTTCGAATTGCTTTAATTCGACTGCTTAGTTGATTTTCGGCTTCATTTTTTATTTCTTAAAAGCTTCAATCGCCTCATCTTTACTTCTTAAAAGATAAAGATAACAATATTTTGTGCAATCGTCAATAAAAGTAATAAAGTAATTTTTACCGCCTCTAGTTTGCACAAACTTTAAATCACACACGTCTGTGTGAATTAACTCTAGAGGTTTAGTGCTCCGTTCAACCGATTGAAATGGTAACTTAGCCAATTTAGCTTCAACACAAACTTCACATTTGTTTTGTGTATTAAATTGGTTCACTTTTAGCAAATCTAAATTTACTAAACGTTTTATAGCATTTAGATTAACGTGTCCTAATCTACAATGCCACAAATCCGAGCACTCAACAAGCAAGTAAACAGAAGAAGCAATTTTATTAGCATTTTCTTTTGCCACACGGCGCATCGCCATTACATTCATTTTGAAAAGTCCATTGGCGAGATAGCCCCGACCAAGGAACCTTTCGTACTTGCTCAAAATAAACTTTTCAGACTCAAACACTAGTCTAAAACCATGATTGACTAACAGCGAGCCTGAAACCAGATTCTTGCGGATGTCCAGAACATGCAGCACATCCTTCAAAGTCAGCTCTTGGCCTGAAGTCAGCTTCAAAACCACGTTGCTCACATCAACCACTTCAGACGAGGCTTGGTTCCCCATGTGAAACTTTCTACCTTCAACAGCTTTATAGGTAGCAAACGAGCTCTTGTCTGAGCAAACGTGATAAGTAACCCCGGTGTCGACGAACCACTCTCTCGGGTTGTCCACGTGATTGGCCTCGAACACAACGGCAGCCAAATCATCGTCATCCCAATCATCTTGTCGGGCCTTGCCTTTGCTTTTGTTGTTATGTTCCGCCAAATGCGCACCATAGTTAGTACGTTTCTTCTTTGGAGCCGTGCAATGTTTGGACATGTGCCCCGGCTTGTCACAATTGAAGCAATTGCCGTTGAACTTTGTCATTGGCTTCTTCCCTTTGTCTACTTGACTCGGGTGCTTCCTTTTGTTGCTATTTGATGGTCCACCACGTTCCATCAAATTAACCTTGGCCTCGATCGGGACTCGTGGTCTCGGATCCGCCTTTCAGTTATCAGCTTCAATTCGAAGCTTAACCACAAGATCTTCAAGAGTCATCTCTTTTCGTTTGTGTTTGAGATAGCTCTTGAAGTCCTTCCAACATGGTGGCAACTTCTCAATCACCGCAGCCACGGTGAAAGAGTCGGGAAGGACCATCCCTTCAGCATGAACATCGTGCACAATGAGCTGAAGCTCTTGCACTTGCTCCATTACTGACCGGGTGTCCACCATTTTATAGTCGAGGAACTTTGCCACCACGAACTTCTTAGTTCCGACATCTTCAGTTTTGTACTTCTTTTCTAGAGCTTCCCACAGTTCCTTAGCACTAGTTACATTTCCGTATACAGAATATAAACTATCTACTAAGCCATTAAGAATATAATTTTTACAAAGAAAATCGCCATTGATCCATTGATCGTACGCCGTTCGTTTGTTGACATCCGGCTCATTTTCTTCGACCACAGGAGCCTCCTCCTTGAGGTATCCAGCAACTCCGAGCGTGGTTAGGTAGAAGAGCATCTTCTGCTGCCACCTCTTGAAGTCCAACCCGGAGAACTTTTCCGGCTTCTCGGCTTGGCCATGGGGAATGGTCCTTGGAGCAACGGTGTTGGATGAAGACGCCATTCTAGCAAAGGTAGTTGATTAATATTAGTCTTGCGATTGTAATAGTGTAGTCTCGTTTTACACTCCACTGCAGGGGACAGCTAGGGTTTGAGGGCATTCAAACCAGGTGTTGTAACCCCCTGGAGTTACAGCTCTGCCATTAAGCCCTCCAGGAGTTACCTTCTGCAGATCCCGACAGGTGTCCCATGTCGGCTCGGATCCCAACACGTGTCCAGGGCAGCTGCAGACTTTGACTCCCGACAGGAGTTGGCAGTTACCTGAAGGCTCCACCAGCTCCAGTGGCAGTTACTCACTTGAAGGCTCTTTAACTCATGGGAGTTACACCCTTCAAGCTGGACATGCACCATGTGCACCCACGACCCGGTCCACACGACCCGATCACTTCTGTACCGTAAAACTGATACGGCTAAGCCCCGGAAGCCTACGTATGCCCAAAGTCCAAGTCCAAGTTCGAGGACGAGACGAGACGAGCCGAGGCGAGCTGGGCAAGGGCACGGGCACGGGCACGGGCTCGGGCACGGGCACGGGCGGGCGCGCGCGTGTGTGCGCGTGTAGGCTCATGGCCCACATCCTTGTGCACTTGATTACTCCACTTAAGTGTTAATACACTTAAATACACTTCTTAATTTGATTAAGAAATCAATGTGAGATTATTTAATGTGTCTTAAACACATTATCCCACACACCATAAATGCCCAATCGTGTGACCAACTTTAACCATTTATTTCTCACTCACCGAAAATCGGATTTGAGCAAATAAAAATACTACGATTATCTACTCACGACATAGAGTAATCGTACGGTATTTAATTCCTCCAAAATTAAATATCCCGGTCACGAAAAATCAGATAAAATGAGTCACACTCACTTTATTAAATCCTATTTTCCAACAAGATGCTTGTGAATTATTATCTGATCTAATAATTGAACCATAAATATATTTGATATTGAATGAGAGATGAAATTAAAGAAAAAAGGATTACGAGAAATTTGGAAAGATGAAACCAAGAAGGGATTGAGATGGAGAAAAAAAAAATCTATGTGGTGACCTTGCTTAGAGCTCATAGCATGCATGTTCCTTGGATTTTGAAGGCTCGTTGGAGGCGAGTTTTGGATTTCATTAGCACGGTTCATTTTTGTGTTTCGCACATTTTTCGAGAGGGTAATCAAGTTGCAAATATTTTAACATTTTCTACTATACCTTCAGGTGTTTGGTTTCATTCGATTTCTTGTATAGATAAGGCCACTTCTAGAGACATTTCTAGTTCTGATTATTTTCATTTTTTTTTAGAGGATTACTCTTTTTCCAGTATGATTTTTTTCTATTCTGAGTTTTCCATATAGCTACTGATTTTGATGAGATCCCGATCCCTAGAGTTATCATTTTTTGATATCCGGAATTTTTAAGTTTGGTTCTTTTTTCATTTTTTATACACACTTCATTAGAAAGTATCATGTATTAAGGAATATATAGATGAATCCAAAGTCCAAAATGTCGTCCCTCATCAAATTCTTCTAAATAAGGTCAGCAGAATTTAAAATGTTTATTTAATCTCCACCATCAATTTTAATATATTCAAGTATTTCTAATTCTCACACTAACACATAGTCCCCATTTTTTATGTTTTGTTCGAACCATGATCCTTATAGCTTGAGAGCACGTAGTTTAACTCATTTTACAACCCTAACTAAATGAGTGGAGAGTATTGTGTCCGCGAACTAACTTATCCATGTTAGCTACCATTACATATTAAATTACATATAATAATAATAATAATAATAATAATAATAATAATAATAATAATAATAATAATAATAATAATAATAGAGTTCAATACCTCAAAAATCAAACTTCAAAAGATTTTACAATTATAGCACGACTTTCTTTCATACATGTAATATAATGTGGTGGTTGACACGAATAGGTCAATTATTTTCGTAATTTAGTGTCTATATTTATTTCAATCACACAAGAAAAACACATTTTAACGATGAACATAGAGACGTATTATATTCAGACGGATTGAAATTTAGACATTTAATCACAATTTCTTTTGTCTCTATCTTAGCAACGGAAAAAAATTTCGTTAAATGTTGAATTTTTTTATATATTTTTTAAATTTAGCGATGGAAAACTTCTATCGCTAAATTTAATTTTGATTCTTTTTATTTTTTTCTATTTTTTTAAAATATTTTAATTTTTAATTACTACTTAATGAGGAATTTGAAATGATTTTTTTTTATTTTTTTACGTTTTCATTTATTTTATTTTATTTGAATTTTTTATTTTATTTTATTTTATTTTTCAATTACTATTAATGACAAATTTCATGAATTTTTGTTTTATTTTATTTAATTTTTTATAATTTTTAATTTTTTAACTACTACTTAATGATGAATTTAAATTGAATGATTTCTTCTCTAAATTAGAGGAAATATTTTTTATCACTTTAATTTATTTTTATAAATATTATTAATTATAAATATATAATATTTGAGAAAATTAATTTAAATAATCTAATATTAAATAAATGATATAATATAGTTATATTTTAAAAGAGACAAACAATATTAAATATTATAAAAAAAATTAAATGAATGAAGCACAATAATTTTTTCTTATGTATAAATATATATTCTTTCTAAATATTAACATTAAAATACATTGGCACCGCACTTGGTTCAATTGCATAGCATAAAGGTAGGCAGTCCTAGAAGGTCATGGGTTCTCGATTCTCGTGAGTAACAACTATAAGATTAAAATATGGCGCGTGGGGTGCGCATCGATTAAAATGTGGTGTGGGTTCATGCGCACCGTATTTTTTTTGTATAAACCGTAATTTTATCAATCACCGCAATTCCTTTCCAGTCAATCTTTAATTACACAATTATCGACCTATTACTCTCCAATGAACCCCCAATTCTGTCAATCACCGATCAACCACATGTGTCACATGAATCAAACCCAAATCAATTTCTAATTCTGTCAATTAACGCACGTGCACTATATTTTTTTTTTGTTATGGAAAATCAATACAATCAACCTCTAATTCTGTCAATTACCGCAATTCCGTCAATCACCGATCAACCATCTATGTCACATGAATCAACCACAAATTACCTATAATTCTGTCAATTACTGCACGCGCACTGTATTTTTTTTATCATGGCACAACTCAATCAAGCTCTAATTCTAGCAATTACCGATCTAGTGCTTTCCAATGAATCCTCAATCCTGTCAATCACCGCAATTCCGTCAATCATTGATCAACCGCCTCTGTTACATAAATCAACCAAAAATCAACCTCTAATTCCGTTAATTATTTCACGTGTACCATATTTTTTTTGTTATGGAAAATCATCCAATCAATCCCTAATTCCGTCAATTACCGACCTGGTGTTGTCCAGTGAACCACAATTTTGCCAATCATTGATCAACCGCCCGTGTCACATGAATTAACCCCAAATCTTTTGTTATGAAAAATCAACTCAATCAACCTTTAATTCTGCCAATCACCTTTCTTAAACCCTTTCCGAAATAATTTTTAAGCTTTCTCTAAACCCTTTCTCAAACCTCTCTCTTCAACCCAATCAATCCCTAAATCCGTCTACGTCACATGATTCAATCCCCAAATCTTTTGTTATGGAAAATCAACTCAATCCACCTCAAATTCCACCAATCACCGACTTAAGGCTCTCCAATGAACCCCAATTATGTCAATCTCCAATCAACTGTCTCTGTCACACGAATCAACCACAAATATTTTGTTTTGGAAAACCAATATAATCAACCTCTAATTCTATCAATCACTGACCTAGGGCTCTCGGATAAACCCCCAGTCTGTCAATCACAGACCTCGGGGTCTCCAATGAGTGTCGGGAATTAAACGCTAAATTTTAAATTCCATGGAATTTTTCAACAGAGAATCTGAAGACATTTATACTATCACAATCTCAAGCGGCTACCGAGGTAATGTATGCTAAAATTTTGACTAAAATGGTCATTTCTTTCAGTCGTGGAGCTTTGATTTTTTATAACATTACTGGATGAGATGATATACATCTAGGTTTGAAGAGAACTTGGATTGAAAGAATTATTAAAAAGGAGGCACGAGCTAAACTACCACCATTTTCACTTGAGCTCTCTTATGTTGATGCTTCTTCTATATAGCCGATTTCAATTTCAAGCTTGTCGGACAGTTCACATCATTTTACGCATGTGCCTAGTCAGAATGTCATCTTTGATTCTTATGTGGATTCTCAAGATTCCCACTTATTAACATGGTTGTTCTCCAATAGACAATTAAAGCAAATGCCAATTCACAACAAGAAATAAAAAAATCCAAACTTCCGGAATCCATCAGACGAAAGAACTCCCACCCTCACCCTCATAACTAGAAGCAGAACCAGAACCATCTAAAAAAACAATTACATTATTGACAATTAAAAGCACAATTAAATAATGACATGACCATTCAATTCAATTCATGATGAATTGAAGAATGAATCTTGGGAACATCATCAATTTTCAATACATTCTGATTCGACACATACAAATGATATGAACTGTCAACCGATCTTGGAGTCAGAATGAGATGTGGAGAAGACAAATCAACTTACGAGACTTCAGGTGAAGATGGTGGTGGTTCAGCCCGTGCCTCCTTTTCAATAACACTTTCAATCCAACTTCCTTGATCTTTATCATCACGACGAGAAGAGATGATCATTTTACCCCATAGTTTTTATTTAAAAGGCTATAGGGTTTCATCTTTCCCTACTGTCTAAAAACTGATAGTGCAACTGGCACATTGTGAGAAATTGTGGAACATAACAGCCTAATAGACAATTTGGGAATTAATTTTTCTAAGAGATGATCCACGTCAATGGGTTTAAGGTGTCGATCGCAGATGTCCTTTCTGCAAGAGCGAGAAAATACTGAAATAAGATTTACACGTATGAAGAATTGCAGGATGTGATGGAAATTTTAATGGAGTATACAAATTAGATAAAAAAAATAGGACAAAAGGAGGTACGACGAAGAACAGGTTGTTAGGATAAAAGATAGGGTCATTAGGGTAAATAAAATTGGACCGTAGTAAGATAGATTGTATAAAAAACTATTGGAGTTGTAAAGATTATGCTTGTAAAGATTATGGTGAGAAACACATTCTTCACATTGAATTCTTGAGAGACATACACCCAAATCAATGTTTGGAATTCATATTTAATATTTGGATGGTGAAAAATCTTCCAAGCAAGAGTCGTCTTCCCAAGACCAGGCATGCCCACGATAGAGATGACATCAAGTTCCTATGTTTCTTCTTTCAGATATCAGATTAGAGTGGCTTCCTGGTCTGCGAAACCCACCACGTTGTCTTCTCTCTTTAGTTGTACACACGCACAGACAAAGATTCATCAACTTCCAAAATGAGAAAGAACGTCTTCTATATTGCTATTCATGATCAATCAATTAAAAAGTAAAATTGCGCAACAATGTTCTCCAATTTCTTGTCAGATTTGTCAATGTTTTCTTGTGTTACTTTGGATTTCTTGCACTATATCGGGATGGATTCTAGTTGGGTATCTATTTCTGGCCTCCGATCCCGATCCGAAATTTAATTTACCTCTTCCCCATCCCGTACCCAAATTTTGTTCCTCAAACTCCCTCCTTAAGACACCCGCTATATTTTTCCTAATTTTTTTCAATTCTTGTTATATTTAACTTTAAATTAATTATTGGAAAGGAATATGTTTGGAGAATATTTAACTTGTTAGGACTTAAAAGACTAACACAAGAAATCAAAATAGAAATCCGGACTTGTGAATTTAATAAATAGTTTTTTTTTGGATAATTTTGCATGATTCTGACTACTATAAGAAAATAAAAATAATTAATAATCAGATATTTAATAATGATTTCAAAAGGAAATAAAAAGAAAAATCAATGGAATCGTGTTTCTACTACTCTTTGTTCTTTGCTTTTTTCTTCCGAGCCAAATCAATTGACGTGAACAAATTAAAGCCTGTGAAAAATAATAATGGTTACATTATCTACATGGTCGGAAGAGAGGGTCATTTTAAACCACACGGTCATTTATCAACCAAGTAAAAGAAGCAACAAAGCAAACATGGAAACATAAGTTATGTAACACTTAAATAACAACTCAAGTTCCACATCATAACTGAGTCATGGGTATGGAATATCTTACCTTAATTTGAAACGGTAAATGGTATATTGTAAAAATAAAAAAGATTATATTCCACATATGTAGCATTTATAAATAGATTTTGAATTACCATTAAACTAAGCTAGATTGTGTGAATCAACATGATTGTTCTTCATTGGATAATTAAAGCACACACTAATTCATAACAAGAAATCAGAAATCCAAACTTCTAGAATCCATCAAACGAAAGGAGAAAATCCTATTAAACCACAACGAATGGATGAAAATTTCAACTCACAAATAGTATTTGTCTAATCTAAATTCATTTTGATGCGCTATGGTCACGCGTCCAAAATAAAACTATTCTTCCAAATGCTCAAATGGGTGTAGTATGTGGAAAGCAGAGGCTTTTATTCAAAAGGCTAAAGGGTTTCACCTTTTCCTACCGTCTAAAAACTGATAGTGCAACTGGCAAAGATACATTGCAAGAAATTGTGGAACATAACCGTCTAATAGGCAATTTGGAAATTAATTTTTCCAAAGAGGTGATCCACGTCAACGGGTTTGATGTGTCAATTGCAGACGACCTTTGTACAAGAGCAAGAAAATACAGAAACAAGATTTACACGTATGAATAATTGCAAGATGTGATGAATTTTTTCATGGAGTATACAGATTAGATAAAAAAAAGACAAAAAGAGATACGATGAAGAACGGGGTCGTTAGGATAAAAGATAGGGTTATTAGGGTAAATGAAAATTGGACCATAGTAGGATAGATTGTATAGAAAACTATTGGACTTGTAAACATTATGCTTGTAATTATTAGTTTTAAATGGGATAGATTGGATAGAAAAACTATTGGAGTTGTAAAGATTATGAAGTAATTATTAAATTTAAATGTATGATGCATTTAATTTAAATTATAATAATACACTGGTTTAATATATATTGTATTGTAACTGTAAGGACTTAAAAGACTACCATAAGAAATCAAAACAAAAATCTGGACTTGTGAATTTAATAAATAAATATTGTTTTTTGGATAATTTTGCATGGTTCTGACTAGCACAAAAAATAAAAATAATTAATAATCATATATTTAATAATGATTCCAAAAGGAAATAAAAAGAAAAATCAATTGAATCGTGTTTCTACTACTCTTTGTTCTTTGCTTTTTTCTTCCGAGTCAAATCAATTGACGTAAACAAATTAAAGCACACAAAGAAATAATAATGGTTACATTATCTACATCATCATAGCGGGAAGAGAGAGTCATTTTACACCACACGGTCGTTTATCAAAAAGTAAAAGAAGCAACAAAGCAAACATGGAAACATAAGTTATGTAACATTTAAATAACAATTCAATTTTCACATCATAAAACAGAGTCATGGGTATGGAATACCCGAGCTTAATTTGAAGCGGTAAATAGTATATTGTAAAAAGCAAAAAGATTATATTCCACATATGCAGCATATATAAATAGATTCTGAATTACCATTAAACTAAGCTAGATTGTTTGAATCAACATGATTGTTCTTCAGTGGGCAATTAAAGCACAAACTAATTCATAACAAGAAATCAAAAATCCAAACTTCAAGAATCCATCAAACGAAAGGAGAAAATCATATTAGATCACATCAAAATGCTGAAAATGTCAACTCACAAATAGTAGTTGTCTAATCTGAATTCCTTTTGATGCGTTGTCGTCACACACCCAAAATAAAAAAATTCTTCCAGGTGCCCAAATGAGTGTAGTATGTGAAAAGTATAAGGTTGAATTTTCAGGGAACAGTATATTCTTTTTTCAAACGTAATTTTTGGGGGTTTTTTAGAGAGTTTGATTAACTAATTAAATAAAATAGATTATAGAAATTAGTAGAATAAGAACCGGATGAAATTGTAAATTAAAAGAGATATGATCATATCGTTCATTGATGCATTGATTTTAATTCACACTTCATATAAACCAGTTATGGAATATCAGAACCGGTTGATAAATTTCTCATTTCTCCCCATTCCTTATTTCTTCAAATATTACATATTTATTATCTGTAATTTTATATATTTGTAACTTATCACCTTTCTTGTCTTTATCTATTGAGGTTAGAGGTGGCGTCGAATGAGTCATTTTCCAACAATTTTTTTTAGGCATTATTTAGGGAGAATTGAAGAAGTGATTGAGGGATTAGATAGGTACTAATGCCAGAATATATTGTGCTCTCTTGACCATCACTATATACTTTTTAACGCTTGATCGAGTTAATGATGTTAAAATGTGGGTTAGTTGTAAATGTCAGTTCACTTTGAGCTCTTAGAGTTTAGTCACCGCTATAGGCTATAAGTAACGTAATGTCATCAATACTTGTACTGTGAATAATTCAGTTCCTAACAGAATTAGCTAATTAGATTGGGGGAGAATTGCTAAATACATAACTAATCATCTCTTCTCTCATTTTTCCCCTTCCTACTCTCTTTATTCTTTAAGTTATTTTGTATTATTTGTGTTTTCATCTTTTAATTTTCACCTAAAATTTTCATATCATGTTCAAATTTATAATTATTTTTTGTTGATCTTGTTCTTTTATCGAGCTGCTACAAAATTGAGTGTAAATCGTGTTCTCTTATCCCTCCGCTCTATGATTTCTTAATCAAGTTATTGAAAATTATTTTTGATTTTTTTAAAAAATATATAATTAAATCTTGATTTTATTTTTAAAATTTTAAATGTTATTTTGTTACTCCCCCGTCCCTTAATTGTCGTCCTCTTTTAATTTTTACACAAATTAAGAAAACATATTTAATGTACTTGAAAATATAGAATTATATAAAATTCTCCTAGTATACCTTTACTTATTGATTCAAAATAAAATGATTATTAATTTCAAAGATTGTTAGATAAGGTATATTCATGAAAATGAAAAGTTAATATATATCAAATAAAGAAAGTGAACTATTATTTTTGGACGACAAAAAAAGAATAAGTGACTACAATTATGAGACGGAATGAGTATTTTATTTGTTGGAACCCCCCCCTCCTAAAATCCTGGGTCCACCATTGGTAGCAACGAAGTCTAATTAATAGCCAGTAGAGCCAACTGGTGAGTATGGATGAAACTCAAATCAAATAGCTCGATATTTGTCTTGTGTGTTATTTTATTAAAAACCTATTTGAGTTGGATTCGATAAGCATATCAAACAAGCTTGAACATAATTTTATGTTCGGTAAGATATAAAACTCGGCTCGATCCCGAGCTCGATAAATAAAAATTAAGAAAATTAATGTGTAAAAATATCAAACTACTCGAGCTCAACTCGATTAAAGCTCATTTGAGCTCGACTCGATAGGTAATCAAACAAGTTCAAACATAAATTTTAAAGTTGTTTAGTCATTTTGTATGTCATTTTCTCATATTTATTTTGTCGTGTTTATGTGTTCATTTTCTTTGCTTTCATTTATGTTGCTCGTATTTGGCTATGTTCATGTTATCCTCAGTGTGGTATGTGTTAAGTGCAGGTTTTCATGTTTTTAAGTTGAAAGCGGTTGTTTCTGGATAGTTGATGAAAGAACAGAGTGAAGTACCAACCGACGCTGGTCAATAGCGATTGCTGGGATAGACAACACACGCTCACCACAGGAGCGCACTGGGCATTTAGTTAACGTTGGGGCATTCAGTTGACGGATCAGCCAACGGATGTTGGACTAATGTCTCGGTAGAACACACCCAACCGATGCTGGAGCCTAATTGACGCTAGTCAACCCACATTGTAGAGCGTTCTAGCCGGCGCTGGCATGCTGATATTTGATGAGTTCCACCCGGAGCTGGCCTCCAACCGACGCTGAACGGAGAAATCTATGCTACAACTTACGTGACTATAAAATGAAAAACTAAGGTTCTCTTCACAAAACTTATCACCGGTCTGCTTCTCTCTCTCACATCCCATTTTCTCTTCTCTCTCTAAGGATTATCTCTATTTGGAGAAAACACTTCTATAAGCATCATCAGAATTTGTATCAAGTTTATTGTAAGAATTTAATTCTATTTAACTCTTGAAATTGAATTGATGATTTCATATGATTTTTGTTGGATGTATTGTACAATATTGGCTAAGTTCTCTTATTAGGGTTAGATATTCGAATCGATTTAGATCCTTACTTGTGATTGTTAATTTCTCATTGATTGAATTGAATTTTATTATATTGAATACTTGGTCATTATTTGATATTGCTAAGTACTAGATAAGATCGATGGATGAGTCTATTACTCAATTATGATTCTCTCAACATTAGATTGATCGGAAATGCATGTCTAATTGTTAGTCTTGTTCTTGTAATTTAGTCTTAAAGGTTTATTGGATTGAAAGGAAAGTTATTGACTTTAACCTTTTGTTGAAGTTGATTACGTGATTGGATTAATGAAATTGTCTTGAAACAAGCTTGGTGAGAAATCGAGGAGAAGAATCTATACCATAATATATTTCTCTTATAGAATTTATCTACATTGTCCTTGCACATTTACCATCGCTTAAATTCTGTTAATTTGTTCTTAATTCAACCTCTCAAAGTAATTGGTTTAGAATGTTATGATTGTATTTTACGTATGTAATGCAAAAAGTAGTCGCCCTATTTAACTTTCCTTGAGAATATGACATGGGTCTGCTTATTTCCCTATATTAACCTCATTCTCTTGCGAGTCAATTCAAGGTGTCTTGAGTTGGGACAACAAAAACTTGATATCATTTCAAACAAACTTCGAGCTCAACTCGTTTCATTTACAATCTAACCGATAAGCCACATAATTAACCATCCTCTTAGTCAATATTAACACACATAATTACTTTTGTTTATATTATGAATTTTCCATTATTTATCTGGATCAATTTTATTCTGAACGTCTTTATCTTTATTTATTGGTTTAATAGGCTCTAATATCACAATTTTTCATATTTTTTTTTTATTTTTCACACAACATTTCAATTTTTGTAATAATGTCAAAACTTTATCTTTTTGTTGCAATTAAGTCTGAAAAAAAACGATCCGTGCTAAGTGTATTTAATGATACTGTATGCAAGTGTTCTTGAATATGTTAGGAACAGAAGCAAGAACAATAAATAAAATGCTGTAAAAGAACACACGAGATTGATAATCCAGTTCGGTTAATCAACCTACTCTGGAGGGACTTCGCCCAAACTTGAAGATTCGTTCATTACTTCATGAAGTATATTGAGGAACTTATACATACATGACTCCCTCCTTATGCTGCCAGTTCTTCTTCATGAACTCTTTGATGAACGAAAGCTGTGAGATCACCTCACAACCGTGACATTAGACTCCATCTAGCTACCTACGCCTTCAACTTACAATCTCTCCCGAGATTGCGTACAATCAAAGATTAAAAATCTCTCACGTGTTTCACTTGAAAACACTCAATGCTAGACTATCACGTTGAACAATTTAGGGAACAAATTCTAGCTATTACAATAAATCACAAACCAACGACTCTCAAATACTAACTTTAGAGAATCAAATATGTTGGGGGGCGAACCACCGATTGTTGAATGAATCGGCCTTCTTATACTTCACGCTGCTTTTGTTGAGTTGATCTTCAATCTTCATCAACAAGGTAAGTGATTTAGGGTTTATGATTCTTTCCATATTGGTGTAGATGTCTTCCATGATATTGAGGGTCTAAATCAGCACGCCATCTACTCCAAAAAGACAGTCAAACGATCAAATTTTGGCTTCCCAAACTCGTCCGCACAAGATCAACTCAACACGGAAACTGCCATAAATATCACTGTTCATGAATGTGTCTGGAACATCAGAGGGAACAGTTCACCAACTGTTCGTTAATTTGCACAGCAGAATCAACACATTATTTTAATCACATCTCCTCGAACACTTCGTCGAATATAAATCGCCAAAACAAACTTAGTGCTACACAATGGCACTAACAAAGTCATAAGATGAAAATTAATCAGTCATGGCCTTAATTTTTACACACATGCACTCTTAATAATCTGATGTGACATAAATTAAATTAGAGTATCTCTCCCATGTGATGCACAAATTTTATATGCATATTTTTATCTGTTATAAATTATAATTATGAAAAATTTAATTAAATTATTACAATAAAATAAAATTAATTTATAACTTTCTAAATTATAGAAATTTTCGTATTATTAATTTTTCGTTAATTATAACATACTTTTGTGCGCACTCTTAATCTGATGTGGCATAAATTAAACTAGAATATCTCTCTTACGATGCACAAATGTGATATATATAATTTTATTTGTTAGAAATTATAATTATGAAAAATTTAAGAAAAATTAGTACAACAACAGAAAATTATACCACAACAAATTTAAAAGTGCGCATGTGTAAAAAATTTAAGGAACCTCATATTAATTTTCATTCCATGGTTTAACTGCAATAAAAAAGTAAAATTTTAAAATTATTACAAAAATTGAAATATTGTGTGGAAAAAAAAAGATTGAGAGTTCGTGATATTAACCTTTATTTATTTATTTGGCATGCTGCATAGACAATCTCTAAATCTTAATAAAACACACACCTATCTGGTCCATGCAATACAATAAATACATTAATTAATTAAATATAAAATTGTGTGATAATTAATGTCAAATTGTAAGAAACAAATGCTGGATTTCGTTGCTGCTTCCCTAGTAACTGTTGGCATGCCATGTCGCAGCACATGCCTTGTTGGTTGGTAAAAGAGAAGAAATAATTAAATTGGATTAATATTAAACAAAATAATTAATTAAATTTATATAAATACATATAACATAATGCTATATATTTTGTGTACTGGCCGGTTATCTATAATCCCATACTAAAAACACACATGTGATTATGGTTAATGTTAGTTGTTACTCCCTCCGTTTCTATTTAAGTGTCACTTTGGATGAATGCACACAGATTAATAAATTAATTAAGTTACCTAATACACCCTTATGTGAATACATTAAATGCGTTAAATATAAATGTATGAATGCATTAAATGAGGGTAAATATGTGAAAAATGAGAATTTTATGTCTCGAATTTGTAGAATGACACTTTTTTTGAAACAAAATTAAAATGCTAGAATGACAATTATATAGAAACGGAGGAAGTACTTGTTAGGCAAACCAAATATTAAGCTAACTAAATGATACACTTATATCCCGAACTTTGATATGTTTTCTAAAAATGTCTTGAATTTTAAAAAAATATCAAAATATATCCTAAACTTCAGAAAATACCAAAAAATATCCCGAATTTTCCATTTTTTTGTGTAAAAATGTCTTGAAATTTAATTTCTAGCACTAGATTAATGACGAGGCATACCAGAGTCCAACATGTCAGAGTGATGTGATTTTTTTTTAATCTCAATTTGAAGGGCATATAATTTTTATAATTTTTTTTCTTCAAAATGGATTGGTTATATCTGGATTGAGATTTTGGGTAAAATGAAAAAGAAATCATTTATTTTTCTTTTACAATTGAGATTGAGAATTTTGAAAGGAATGAAAAGAAATCATTTTTCCTTCAAATCGGATTGGTAATGAGAGATATAGGAGAATGAGAAGTTACAATTTTAGAGAGGAGGGTGGAAAACAATGTTGTCATTATTTATTTATTTATAAAAAATAAAAAAATTCACGTCACTTTGACATGCTAGATTCAAGTATGCCTCATTATTCCGGCGCCAGAAATTAAATCCCATGACATTTTTACCAAAAAAATATGGATAGTTCAACATATTTCTTTGGTATTTTTTAAAGTTGAGGACATTTTCAGAAAAATAGTCAAAGTTCGGGACAATTTTAGTATTGTTTGAAGTTCAGAACATTTTAAAAAAAAAAGATCAAAATTCAGGACATAAGTGTATATTTGGCCTGTATTATCTACCAATCATATATTTTAATATTTACACATTTCATTAGTTTTCTCTCAAATAACCAATATCAATGAAAATGAAATCTCAAGAGTCCTAATTAATTGCAAAATTGTGAACCACTAATTATTAATCTCATTATTAAGACTTAAGAGGGTGTATTTTTTTTTTTTCTCCCTTATAATTTGCTACATGGTAAAACTATAATGAATTCAATAATTCGTTTTTCAATGTTTCTGCATGCGTTAATGAATGTAAAGTGCTTTATAATTAGAAAAAGATGAACTCTTTTTGCAGGTGAAGAATCATTTTTCTTCATCCCTATTTTTACCTTTTATATATACACACATATATATATATATATATTTATTTATTTATTTATTTCCCAATGCTATGATTAATGTTTCTAAATCAGACAACAAATCCAAGTATCCCACTCTCATCGTACTACATTGTCCTCTCATCATTTCTTCTATAATATAATCGATAATTTTATTTATTTATTTTGAGAAAATTATTTGATACATTGTTACCTAAAAATTAATCTAAATTTCCTTGAGATACCAAAATGTAAAATTGTATATTTCAACAAATAAAATGTAGATAATACTCCGTATAATTAACATTTTTATAACTTTTTATTTTATTCTATTTTAACTATGGTCTTATAACTTTTATTCCACCCTGACCCAATAAATGTCACACCAGCTTGATGCTACAACTTACTATATACGATTTAAATATCCTAGTTAACATTCATTCAATTTGATACTAGAATCCATCCATCATAGAACAAAATTAAGAAATAAAATTCAGCTGCCATGATTGTGACTTTCGATTTATGAGGTTTCGATGAGGTCCAGCTCTCTGAGGTTTCAGTCAGTGATTCACAAGAATTGTTAGGTGTTCTTCACCTCTTTTCATATTATTTTTATAATATAATTTCATTCGGACTGAATTAAAGGAAAAAAAAAACATATTGACTTCAATAATCTAACTAGAAAATTATTTACTACATGTAAGGGTATTACCTCTCATCACAAAGATCTATCACGACACATCAATAAAATATTTCATTATATTTAAAAGATTGCTGACATGTAATGACTTATGCAGTGGAATGTGATACCCTACGTGCGTGCGCGTGTCATAGAATTTCCTCAGAATTCCAAGTAAGTTGACACGTGGCTCAATCTCGTAGATCGATACTACATGCACTTGTCCCTTTAACATCATACATCAATTTTATCATTCATGTTACTTTTAACTTGGGTTAATTACATATTAATATCCAACGTTTGTCCAGTTTTACACTTTTATGCCGAAATTTTAAAAGTAACACATTAATACCCAACATTTACATAATTAGCATTTCAGCACTAACGTAATTTTTTCCGCCTACCAAATCATGACGTGGATTATTGGAAATCTTACGTTGGTTTTCACCCGATTTAATAAAATTACTTGGAAGATAATTATCTTACCTAATAAACAAAACGATGCCATTTTTAGCAGTCCACATCATTATTTGGTCCGCCGAAAAATCAGAATAGTGTTAAAAGTGTTAACTATACAAACGTTGGGTACTGGTGTGTTACTTTTGAAACTTCATGATAACAATGTAGAAATTGGGTACAGATGTATAATCAACTCTTTAAACTTTCATAAAAGACATACCCCAAACGTAAAAATTGTATCAAGCTATATGTATGACGGGTCGGAACCGTAAATCAGTAGGTTATACTCATATTCAAATTCACTTTACATCTCACGTATTTTTCTATAAATATATGAATCGGGTCAAGATTCAAATCTAAATACATCGCCCGAATTTCGACACGTTCGACATTTTAAGTGGAGATATATAGTTCATCAAGTGATCAAACACATAAGGATGAGGATATGGGACAAGGCAAGCATATAGAAGATCGTGTAGAGTGAGGTAAATCAATCATGTAAGATTCGTGTGAAGTAAGACATGGAGAAGGCAATCAAGTTTACACCTGTATTGGTCAGGGTGGTACCCGACCGTTTTAGTCTGCCCGGTCACACTCACTCTTTACTTTTTCTTCCCACCTAAACCTTTCAAAATTTGTCTTCCCTCAATATATTTTTTTCATAATTGCTTTGCTCATTCCCAAAATTCAATGAGTAGATTTAATTGAAGTTGTTGGTCAATTTCTCATTTTGGGAATTTGGGGTTTTGAGAATTTAATTAGCCTTTGGATTTTATTATTTTGTCAATTACATTTTTGCCCCTCTAGCATTAGTGATGAGATATTGATAGGATTTGAAGATTAGGTTTAAGATTTTATTATATTTAGATTATTATGTTTCTTGTTCACAAAGTTTATTTTACAGTATATATAGACACGTCTAGATGGTTATTACGAGAGTTGAATTTGATATAAGATTGAGTTTTATTTTTCACTTATCGATAATCTTGAGAATCAATGCTAGTTTTCTAGTGTTTTTCCGGGTATTAGTATAATCAACAGATAATGCACAATTATATCTGTATCAGTTGGTATTCAGAATCAGTCTACGTTCAGATCGTACGATCATGACATGTCGATTCATGTAGTTAAAGGTGCCGTGAACGTCATTGTCTTCCCGACGTTGGTTACGTTGATCTTCCTATATTCAACAAAGAAGTGAGTACTTTCTTTGACGAAAATTATTTTTGTGGTGATTTGATGTAGGTGGAGATAAGATTAATTTGATTACTAATACACTTACCATTGATTAATAAAGTATTTAAAATATAAGTACAATCAATTTAATAATTTCATATTTTCCAAGATAATTCGAGTATATTAATAAGCTTGCTCACGAGCCTAGTTGTGTTAGCCCTAGGTTGTTATCAAAGTATTGATTTTACATTTAACTTATACCTTTACACTTTAACTACTGGTAAGTACTCCCTCTGTCCCGATTTAATAGGCTGATTGAAAATTTCACAAGGATTAAGAAAAAAATTGGGAAATACAATTAATCAATAAACTTCCTAATATACCCCTATTTATTTCTTTGATGTTGAATTAATGTCTAATGTAAACATATTAAATAGGGGTATATATTAGTAAATTAGTTAAATATATATAGAAACATGCCTATATATCGGGACATCCCAAAAAGGAAAACAAGCCTATCAAAGTGGGACGGAGGGAGTATATATATTAATTATCAAATTAATCTTACTACATTTTTAGAGAATTTTAACCTGTAAAATAATTTCACGTCCCTCTAAAATAATTTATCGTCTAAAAATTTTGACGGATGTTTAAATTTGAACACATTTATAAATGTTGCTTATGCTCATGAGCTTTGAATGTATATTCGATGAGTTAAACTCAAATTCAACTCGAAAACGAACGTGTCTAATCTTAAATATGATAGATAATACTCGGTTCGACCCGATTCAGCTAGACTCGACTCGATATATTTCAAGTATAATATGACATGTTGTGCACTGCCATTACAGTATAGTACAGAGAGGGACAGTAGTAGTCACTAGGAATGTTAAAGTTTCACATGGGATAGATGGCTGTCGGAAAAGAAATTTGCTTTTAGACTTAGAAAAAAAAAAGAGGTTAGATTGCATAACTCTCTCTCTCTCTCTCTCTCTCTCTATAAATATATATATATATATATATATATATATATATATATATATATATATAGGATCAACTTTAGTCGATATTTGAAAGATTATAGAATGATGGTGGTCTGAAACGAGAGGGGGACACGATGTCGTTTAAAGCTAAGAAATTAATATTAGGGTACAGCCAGTCTTGGGAGGTGGGTTGTTAGTGGGAATCACCACATTAATTACCTTAAATTAATTTCATTTTATTCACTAATTATTGTCTCTCATGATACAAAAGTTTTTAAAAGTGCCCTTAATTTCCACTCATTACTTTCTTAATTACAGCCATCAAATATAGAAAATTGGGTTTTTTCTGTCTTGGAAAGTATCCATGTTTTGAGGATTAAAGATGTATATATGTTTAGTCTTTCATTTAATTAGTTTTAATTAACCAAGCCCAAATTCTTTAATAGTGGCGATGAGGAAAAATACCCATATAAAATTTAAAAAAAAAAAAACCCACATCAAGTTTAATATTATGAAATATTTAGATAAACAACATCTTGAAGCCAATCACTTCGATTAAAAGTTATAGTGGTCCAAAGTAATTTCTTTTTTTCTTTTTTCTTTTGGTTTGGAATTTTGATATCAATAACTAGCTAACTCAATAAGATGAGCTGATGTTGCGAATACGGTTGAAAATCAAATTAAATAGCTCCATACTCGACTCGTATTTATTTTGTTAAAAGTTCATTTGAACTCGATTCAATAAGCACATTAAATAAGTTTGAACATAACTTTGTGTTTGATAAGATTTAAAGTTCGGCTCGAACTCAAGTTCGATAAATAGAAATTGAGCAAACGTATGTAAAATATAAAACTACTCAAGCTCGACTCGTGTTCAGCTTGATTACAGGTGATTTGAGTTCGACTCGATAGGTAATCAAACAAGCTCAAATATAAATTTTAAAATTTGATATCATTTTAAACGAACTTGAACATATGAATGTTTGGGCTCGACTCGACTCATTTGTAGCCCTACTTGCAAACCCCATGCAGTTGTAAAAAAACTAAATAAAATAATATATATATATATATATATATATATATATTTCGACTGATTTCTTGGCTGGTAGAGGAGCACAATCCACTGTGCTCACATTCTTTGATACTACTACAACTCCGTGATACCTGCTCTCTTTGGTTCGAATGGATCAGTTGGGTTATCCCAACTTTAGATTTCGTTATAGTTAGATTGAGACTAGCAGTTAGTTTGTGGCCGTATTCTCATTTTTTGTGGGATATTTGGTATAGGTTACAGTGTTTATTTTGGGATATGTTCACTTTGAGACATATACTGCTCGAAACATTATATGACGTATTTCATCTATTGACAGGTTGGGCATGGTGCTGAATGCTCCATCTCTTGGGGTGTTTATTAAATATATATACAAGTCTTAAATATCAGAGAGAGAAAAATATCACTTCTAATTATGTTGAAAAATATCACGTTTATTGTATTGAAAAATACTGTTAAAAAATTATTTAAAAAAGACGGTGAAATTTTTGTAATTAATGCTACCTTTTTTTTGATCGAAAAAAGTATAATTTCTAAAACTGAAAAATATCATTTCTAACACTAAAAAATATCCGTCAGATATAAGGCTTACATACAATCATTGTACATAAGAATTTACCCGATAAGATATTTAACCTCTTTTTTCAAATTTACCAAATATATATTTCTTTATTAACGGTGGGGTAATATAGCTTAAGAATGAAGGTGTTTGTTGAAATCTCACCAACACCTCTACATACGAATTTAATACATCTCATTTTAAATGTGATTTATCTTTTCTGCATGATTTACAAACTATTACACAACAACAACGACGATGATGACGATGACATTTACGATATTTAACATGAAATAAAATAATAGTGAGATATTAATAGATTAATTGGTCGAGGAGAATCAAGATCCCTTCACGAGAGGGGTGTAATAATAGAGTCAAATTGAAAAATATCGAGTCAATAACTAATTTTCGGCTGTGATGTAAACGTATTTCATGTAGTTGTACGGTCAAATAAAATACTCCAAAATTAAATAATGAATTATTACTTTCAATTAATGGAAGCTAAGTTTTAATAAATTTAATTTTGGTAGAGTACATGAATCTTCGGATTCGATACGTCAATAATTGATTTGTTTAAAATGGATGTATATAGGAATATGCAACTCCTTTAAATCTAATGTTTATCTTTTTTTATTGCACTAATCATATGATCATATTTAAAGCATATACTATATTTTACTCTCATTTACCAATTCATTTTGCATTTAATTTTTCTTATATTTTATTTATTTTTTCTAAACTAAAATATAATTTTATAATAATATAATTTCAAAAGTAGTGACGGGGTCAAAATAGCATGATGTGAAAATGCCTATTTACCCCCTTATGATTGCACATGCAAAAATTGCAATTTATAGAGTATATATAGACTATATTAATGATGAATTTCTTTAGAGTCAACGGCCAAAAATCTTCGATTTATTGATAATAATTCATTGCCGTGACTCTCCACTTCTTACACTAAATACTAACTAATTGTTAGAAAAAAAATATAATAACCATCATAATTAATTATATAACTATATGTGTTTTATTAATACACAATATAAGTTTTTCTCTCTCTTTTTTATGCTTATTCTATGCCATTAATATGATTACATACACTTGAATACAATTATTTCGTTAGTCCCAACTGAATATTTAAATTACTGCCGAGTTCAATTAGACCCTCAAATTTTTTTGTGATATTCAATTGGACTCTCGAACTTTCTTGTCAGGTTCAACTACACCCTTATGTTGGCTCTCCTATAAACAGACGGCCACGGCCACCTCTGGTTGTCAAAGAGATATACATTGACCTCCATTTCAAATAGCACACACCATGGAGTTAAAAAACCCTCAGTCAATTTTGAGATTGGACGTTGCATAAAGATGAAATATCTATTCAAATTTTCGTTGATGAAATCCGTATTCAATATGGGTATCTTTAGTTTGTGAGAGATTTTCCAATTATCTCTAACTACGATACTCGACAATATGGATACTTTTATAAAAATTCTCTCCATTCACTTTTCAACGGTACTTAACACGGGTTAATATGGATACCCGACAATATGAATACATTTACAAAAAATATCTCTGACTACGATACTCAACACTGGAGGGCGAAGAAATTTACGCTACCCAGGGCTAATGAAACGGTCTAGCTAATTGAGCCCGTCAATAATTTAAATGCCCATTTAAAACTAACGAAATAATTTAGGGTCCTATTCAGACCCTTTTCCCTAAACACGAGAAAATGATAAATTCAATTCTACCTCGATTGATCTTCATATTGTTGCATACCTAAATTAAACCCTAACAAAACAATACCACTTAGTTTTGATTTTTACACTAACTCAATTATGTCTCGAGCTATAGAGAGATGAATAAAAAATGAAAAGTAAAAAAATATATATATGTGAATGAATGTGAGGGTAGTAGCTAGCTAGCTAGCTAGGGTGGTGGGGTTCATAGAGAGAGAGAGAGAGAGAGAGAGAGAGAGAGAGAGAGAGAGAGAAGAAGACAGGTGCACGGTGCAAACCACCCCCCACCCCTCGTGCGCGCTATCTATCTGTGGCGGCTCACCACCACAACTCCATACCCCACACCACATCATTAATAGCATGCTTCCAAATAAATACATTTACCCCAAATTTTAACCTATCCTCTTGGATTAAACATTACGGAAATCGCAGTAATCGTGTCACGTTAATAACTTTTTAAAAGAAAAAAAAAAGAATATTAAGTTAATATGATTTCTACGGTTTGTGAATAGTGTCTCATGGAATAATACAATGGAAATGTTTTCTTCTTCACACGCATTGGGGGTAAAAATGAAACTAAATAATTCGATATTTGATTTGGGTTTTCGCTGTTAAAAGATCATATGAGGTCCATTCGATAAATATATCAAATAAATTTAAACATAGTTTTGTGTTTGATATTAAAATTTCTGTTTGAACTCGAGCTTGATGAGTAAAAATAGAGCAAACACGTATAAAATTATTAGATTGATCGAGCTTGACTCGTGTTCAGTTCGATTAAAGATCGTTTGAGGTCGACTCGGTAAATAATCAAACTAGTTCAAACGTAATTTTTAGAGCTCGATATCGTTTCTAATAAATCTGAACAAGTGTATATCTGGGTTCAGCTCGACTCTTTATAACCTCACCCACGCATGGACATGTCTTTGTGTGCATCTCTACGACCTATTTCTATCTAGGGCTGTAAATGAGTTGAGTCGAGCCCAAACATACATATGTTCAAACTTGTTTGAAATTATATCGAGCTTTAAAATTTATGTTTGAGCTTATTTAATTACCTATCGAGGCGAGCTTTAATCGAGCCAACCACGAATTGAGCTCAAGTAGTTTGATATTTTTATACATGTTTGCTCAATTTTTACTTATCGAGCTCGAGTTCAAACCGAGCTTTAAATCTTATCAAACAATAAATTATGTTCAAGCCTGATTGATATGCTTATCGAATCGAGCCCAAATTAAACAAGCTTTTAACAAACGAACACAAATTAAGTATCGAGCTGTTTGGTTTGATTTTCAGCCTTATTTCTAGCTCTTTCATTCCTTTTTTTTTTTAAACAAGTTACTTGAAATTTGTAATTTAGATAATTAATTCATATATGACCACAATATATCAATAATTAGTATACATATTACATTCAAAAGTGATATTACCTTTCAAGACTTTACAAAGTGTTCTAGATATATAGCATTTCAATCCACATAGGTTAGCATAGTTCTAGAAGCTAAATTAATACCTTCTAAGTAGGAATATTGGTAGTGGGATTTGGGTACCCACCCGTGATTTAGGGGCACCCAAACCCTTCATACTCAATTAAAATTAAAGCTTTCTTTTATATATATATATATATATATATATATATATATATATAGATACATAATTGAAGCTTTCCACTATCTCAATTTTGATCATGAATCCATATATAATCCAATTAGCACTATCTGCAGGTACCTTGTATATTGTTGTTATTATAAAAAAAAAAGATAAAATAATATAACCAAATTACGTTCTAATAACATATATAATTCTATATATGTAGAATTTATTGTACTTTTTCATGTTTAACTCCGTGTTTTACTATTAAATTTATAATTTTAATTATATTTATTAAAAATAAAAATTAATTATACCATAGATGATTATAGTCAATATTTATCAAAAAAAAAATGAATTTAAAAAAATCATAATTTTTACTTTTGAAATAATCAACCATAATAATGAATTATTCATTGAAAATTAAAAATCAAATACTAAAAAATAATTATAAATCCTAATTGGGTGGGATGAACCCAAAAAAATATCGTAAAATTAAACTAAATCACAAAAAAAAATAAAAAAAAATATAATAAAATTTTACAGTTTAAAAGTGCAACATAAAATTTCACGTGCCCCTACTCATATTCGGTCCGGAATCCATACAATTTTTTCTTTTATGAAATGCAAAAATGAGCTTGAAATTGAAATTTCGAGCCGTAACTTTAATTTTGACTCGTCAAACGACATCAGAAAAATTACATAACAATTACATGATATATAATTCCACAAAATTACCACCCCCAGCTTATATATTAATTAAAAATCAAGATTTTGACGGTGAGTGATGATTGTGGGACCTCTCCTTTTTTCCTTTTGGTAGTGCGATGAGGGGTTGTCATGTCAACCAATAGGTAAAAGAGTAGTAGTAGTAGAAATTTAGAAATATCAAAATATCAAAATATACTCCTATATATACATACATAAATATATATATATATAATTATATATAGAAGAATGTGGGAGACAAGCAAAAACATTTGAAAGCTCACGCTTTGAAACATTTCAATGTGGGGTCACATATTCACACACAATAGTTGATATCCCTAACTATATTTATATCCCCCTAAACTCAACCCTAAAACCACCACAACTCATTCAAACTCAAACACTTTCCTCTCCCTCTCCTCTCTCTCTCTCTCTACTCTCTAACTAACTAATCTTGATCATCACCACAATGGCGGACGCCGGTGGCGGTTCGGGTTCGGGCCGGAGAATGTGCTCCGTGCCGGAGAAAGCCCAACTTCACATGGCTATGTTAGCCTTGCAATTTGGCTACGCAGGCTTCCATGTCGTTTCATGCCTTGCCCTCAACATGGGCATTAGCAAGATCGTCTTCCCCGTTTATAGAAACATTCTTGCCCTAATTCTTCTCCTCCCGTTCGCCTATTTTCTCGAAAAGTACGTTCATCGTCATCATCATCTTCTTCTTCCTCGTCCTCACCTAATTAATTAACTAACTCATTTTCTTGAATTTGATGCATTGTGTTATTATATATATATAGGAAAGAGAGACCCCCTATTAATTGGAGCTTCGTCCTCGAGTTCTTCCTACTTGCAACTGTCGGGTACGTATGTATATACTGTGCAGTACATCATCACAGTCGAGATCTATTAGACTGTACTCATATCCGAATTTGAGTATATTCGTCACTAGTCAACCAAACAAGGGGACACGAGTTTTTGTATTCCCAATATAGATTTTTTTTTTTTTAATTTTGAGATTTTGACAGAGTATTTCCATTTAATTTAATTTTTTTATCCGACAGGATTACTGCAAACCAACTTTTCTACTTGTTGGGATTGGACAACACATCTCCAACCTTCGCCTCCGCCATACAAAATTCAGTTCCAGCCATCACATTCCTCATGGCAGCCATTCTAAGGCAAGAATATTTTTTTCTTAACGAGTCGAGTCGAGCTGAACATACACTAACGGGTTATTATTCCCCAGGATCGAGAGGGTGAGACTAGATCGCAAAGACGGGATCGCGAAGGTGGCGGGCTTGCTCTTCTGCGTGGCGGGTGCGTCGGTGATCACGCTCTTCAAGGGCCCGACCATCTACAGCCCGCCGGAGAAGCTGCAGCTGGCGGCGGCGGCGGCGGCGCCGGTGGTTCTCGGAGACAGCGGCGGGAAGAGCTGGACGCTGGGGTGCATATACTTGATCGGGCACTGCTTGTCGTGGTCGGGGTGGCTGGTGTTGCAGGCGCCGGTGCTCAAGCGGTACCCGGCCCGCCTCTCCTTCACCTCGTACCAGTGTTTCTTCGGAATCCTGCAGTTCCTCGTCATCGCGGCGTTCATGGAGACGAACACCGAGGCGTGGCTCATCCGCACCGGCTCCGAGGTCTTCAGTGTCCTCTACGCGGTATGTTTCTTAATTCTCGTGTTTCAGATCGTGTTTCATCTTCTATTCTGTTTCATCATATCTGAGTTGGCGAGTGTATATTCGTGATTTCTTGTCCACGAATGAATGATACGAGAACAGAAGATGAAACGTGAGTTTTACAGACAGTGTTTCATCTCCTATTCCGTTTCTTCATAATGAATGATACGAGAATAGAAGATGAAACGGAGGAAAAATAAGAAGTAAAATTGATTGCATGGCTATGGGGGCAAAATGGTCATTTCACATTAATCTTGGAATTGCTATAATTATTAAGTTTAATTTAAACACATTGTGCATACAATTTTGGTCGGTACATTGATACTAGTCTAGCTACTAGATGCTAGTGTCTAAAATTGAACTTTTACCAAATTGTAATATTTAAATAAATAAATAAATTAACAATTATGAAATTGACTGTTGGTGTATATATATTGACGAAATTAAAAGAATCTTATTAATTATGTGTAGTGTGTCGTTTCTTTAGTAAATTTATTTCATATGCATCATACTAGTATGATTAGATAACATGCTAAATTAAAAAAAAAAGAATAAAACAGATAATTAATTAATTAATCAAAGTAGAAATTATTGGAGCCAATGTATATAGATGTGTTAACCAAAAATCAACGCGTTGATAGCAACATAGAAAATTAATTGATGGACAGAGAATTATGTGCATTTAATATATACATCTCTAGAAAAATTTGGCGAAAATGAAATGAAATGATAAAGCTAGCTCATGAAAAAATATATATTATATTTCTTTTAAGGGTCAATATTAAATAAGTTGTCGAAGCAATAGAGAGCATTATTGAAGCACAAGTGGGGCTTAAACCTCCATGGTTGAGTTAAGCCACGTGATGCACCATATGTTAAGTCAATGTACGTATCCTCCTCAAATCTTGAATATTTACTCCTCAAAATTTGTAAAACGGGTCAATCTCTAAATCACAGCATATATGATCAAACAGTAATAAAATTAATTGTAAATGTTTCGTTGAATGTATGATTATGATCTGAATCTTGACCCGTCTTATGAGTTTACGTGTGCAGGGGGTGGTGGCTTCAGGGATCGCCTTCGCCGTGCAGATCTGGTGCATCGATAGGGGGGGTCCCGTCTTCGTCGCCGTTTATCAGCCCGTGCAGACGCTCGTCGTCGCTATTACTTCTTCCCTTCTCTTAGGCGAGGAATTCTACTTGGGCGGGTACGATATTCTCACTTGCCATTTCATTGCTGTTTCAATAGTACTATCAGTACACGTCACAAATATTAATCGATTTTTCTATAATATATATATAAAAGAAATGAAATATGCATGATTAGTTTTAGGGTATCAAATTAACATGCTCATTCCTAGCCACAGAAATCAGTCCATTTCATGATCATCCATATCTTTGGTGTGTCAAGAATGTCACAACAATTGATTGCAAGTCTTTTCACTTTGTTAATAATACATCCCCATTTCCCCGACCAAGTTCAAATCTACTGTAATAATCCCCTCAATCTTGCTCCTCGTCCCAATCTTTTGTCGTTTACTCTGTTTCGTACTTCACTTCATATATCCTTCAATTCACTAAACGACAGTATAATCAAGAAATTTTACGCCATATGCAGACACACGATACAAGAGTCCGAAACTCATTCCATTCCCTTTTCTATTATTTGAACTATTGCACTACATGTCTATATTTATACAAAAGCGTGTAGCGTATCTACACACGTGATAACAAATTTCCAGTATAAACATATTAAAACGTGCAGATCGTCAGGGGCGGAACCAAAAAAAATCCCATTATAGAAACCAAACTGTTCTTCACTAATAATCCAACATATTAATTTTTTAAATGGGAAAACTATATATGTTAAAAAAAATTGGTTAAAATTGATTAGACATCATTAATGATGGAATACAAGTGTGTTTATGATTGATGATCATGGGGTTGCGATGCACAGGATAATTGGCGCAGTGCTAATCATACTTGGATTGTATTTGGTGTTATGGGGGAAGAGTGAAGAGAAGAAATTTGCAGCAATCCAGTGCCCCGCGGAGCACAGCGCCAGCAGAGCACCGCCGCAGATCAAGCCGTCCATCACTCAGCCACTACTCGGCCAGTCAACGGAGAATGTTTGACCTGCTGACTTTGACCAAATGCTTTTTGCTGGAGATTTAAAAAAAAAAAGAAAAAAGAAAAAAGAAAAGAGATATTTTCGAATCCAGTTCAGCTATGATTATATAAAAATGGCGTGCAGTGTGTATCAAATCAATGTTGTTTATTTTATTAGGGTTATTGTCTTTTTTTATTTTTATTTTATTTTGCAATTTTAGTAGTTAGGGGAGTGCAATATAATTAAAAATGAAAAAAAAAAGAGAAGAAGATGAGAGAGAAAGAAGGTTTTGAGGGGATGATTGTAATGATTATGATCTTGTGATGATATGGGGTCTAAGCATGGATGTCCCTTGTGGGTTTTTATATATTAATTATTACTACAAATTTTTAATGGTGTTTGAGTACTTATTGAGAATCTTTAATTATTTGCCTTTTCTTTTTGACCTTTTTGGCACAAGATTTATGTACACTTCAGTGCTCAACGTTTGAGGTTGTTTACATATTTATCACAAATAGTTTAAAGAACTATATATTAATATCCGACGTCGCATCAGCTTATTGACGAACGTTTTACGGATCAAAATTTGTAAGACGGATAAATTAAAGGTACTGGTCCAAATCCATATTTAGTTTTATTGATGTTTGAAAATGTTCGGATTCGTATATGTCTGTTTTACGAATGTTGGGTTGATTACACTTCAGTACTCAATGTTTGAGGTTTGCTTAAACATTCATCTCAAAAGTTTCGAAAACTGCATAATTATTGATGAAAGTTTTACTGGTCAAAATTTATAAGATGGATAGATTAAGGATACGGGTCTAAATCCACATTTAGTGATATATATTTGTAGTTTTATTGATGTTTGATGGTGTTTGGATCCGGATCTAAACCGGCCCGTCTTGTAAATTTCAATCCGTGAAATGGTCTTACATTTTATAAATTAAACAAGTTCAACCAAATATATTCCGATAAAAATTACTATGCATACACTTCAGTACTCAACGTTTGAGGTTGCTTAAACCTACATATCAAAAGTTTCAAAAACTATATGTTAATATCCAATGTTCGCATCTCATTGATAAACGTTTTATGGGTCAAAATTTATAAGACGGATAAATTAAAGATACGGGTCTAAATCTTGTAGTTTTATTAATGTTTGAAAGTAAATGAATTCGGATATTAACCCGTCTTATGAAGTTTGACCCGTAAAACAGTCTTACACTATATTAATCTAAGTTCAGCCAAATATGAGTCAACAAAAAACTACTATACATAGATTACTTTTTATTTTTTAACCTTATGTGTTAACATTCTTCTATTGATTGAAATTGTGTACATGACCCACAACATTGCACACGAATAATTATGAGTTTCAAAGATGCCAAATTAAAAGCAACTTGCTTGAAGATTTTTTTGCCCAACATTATAACATTACTCTTTTGGGATATTGCTGATGGCATGTAATCATAATTGAGTTGTCACTCAATATATATTTTATGACATGATATATGCCTTCTGCCATCGTGTGTGTGTGTGTTTTATTTATTATTATTATTATTATTATTATTATTATTATTATTATTATTATTATTATTATTGGAATCGTTAATGAGTTGAGAGTTTGTAAAAATGGAACGATTGAAAAATATTTTTTATATAAAATGATAATGGGATAATTATAATTTAATTCCCAACTTTTGAAGGTTTTAATAAAAACAACCCAACATTTTAATAATTACAATTTAATTCCCAACGTTTGGATATTGTAACATAAATAACCCAACGTTTTATATTAACAATTTAATTCCCAATATTTGAATATTTTAACAGAAATGATTCGATATTTTAGGCGAAAAAAACCATATTGGTCATATTTTCGGTGAAAATGTCAGCCCGTTTTATGAGTTCTATAGCTCACTCGAGGGTAAATGTGATCAAAATCGACCAAAATAGTATTTTTTTATCGAAAATGTTAGGTCATTTCTGTTAAAATGTTCAAATGTTGAGAATTAAATTGTTAATATTAAATGTTAGATTATTTCTGTTACAATATCCAAACGTTGGGAAGTAAATTGTCATTATTAAAACGTTAGATTATTTTTGTAAGAACCTTCAAATGTTGGGAATTAAATTGCAATTACTCCAATGATAATCTATAAAAATATTAAAGTAAATTTGTGGATAGACAACATTTCTTGTAAAAAGAGTTGTCTATCTTGAAAATTTATAATTGTATTAAACAATAGTTTTTGTATAATACCAACTTTTAACTAATAGACAACGATAGTAACACTAATTTGTTGTCAATATGCTATTTATAAAACTGTTTTTGACTAATAGACAATGATAGTAATAATAATCATTGTCAATATATTATTTCTTTTACATTTCGAAATGGTTTAGGTTACCACCATTGTTTTTTAGCAAACTTTAATTTGTAATACTACTGGTTATTTTCTTGCTTGGAAATTTGAGATTTATGATTTTTTTTATTTTAATTTTTTTTATGCATGAGTGGGGCATATATATGTAGTCTACATTTGTTTCCTAAACAAATCTTCATTTGTGTTACACTATTATTATTATTATTATTATTTCAAATGGCGCGATTCTTCAATAAACACGAACATGAAATTTTTCGTGTTGATAGACCACAAATACGAAATTTCTTGATATCGGCACAACACGATATAAAACCTCTCACTACGATGTATAATAATTTTTTTTATTAATAACAACATTTATAAATACATACTTTTTTATATTGTCGTATCACTAACACATTTTTTTATCATACATGTTAATTATTATCGTGTTTGTACTAAATTAACACAACTAAGATACGGAAAAGTTTTAGTCCTTATCATGTCGACCTGATATTATCACCGTACGTGTTCATATCATGTAAACAAGTGAGCTCTAATTAATTTTTCTCAATGTCAATCTATCTTAACATTACTAACCGTCAATAAATTCTAAGATTATATTATTTTTTATACATGATATAATCTATCAATTTGTTTGTGTTTTTTTTTTCTTTTTCTTTTTTCGGAGTTTGGGCTGGGACGGGCCCAGCCTTGTGGAATTTCAAGGACAATTTTGGAAATATTTTAGAAGCCCAAATCCAAATTACAAGCCCAATATTTCAATAATTTTATGCCTTGTGAGAAATTCTGTAAGGCATTTCTTTATCTAAAAAAATGATTGTGTTGTTATATTTGCGGTGAGAAGTGTTCATTATTATTTTTTCACAAACACTTTGATGCACTACGTGTGAATAGTACTATTTGAGACAGATCGGATCAAAAAGGGGTCAACCCACGTTAATCGGATCAACTCACAAAAAAAAAAAATCCGGCAAAATCTCAATCAAATGCAACACTAAAAAATATCACTCAAAATTTGAAAAGTATCATATGCATCATTAAAAAGTAAGACGTCTGGTTATTTTCTTGTATTAGTTTATTTAGTTCAAAATGTAATTTTTCCATTTCAATTAATGTTTAGAGTTTAGGAGTTCGGGATTTTTTAAGGGTTCATGATTTTTTCAGGGGTTTATTTTGTGGTTTCTAGGATTTTTTTAGGGGCTTATTTTGTGTTTGAAGGGGTTTATTTAGGATTTTTTTAGAGGTTTATTTTGTATTTTTTAGGGGTTTATTTTGTCTTTTTAAGGTTTATTAATTTCATTTTAGGGGATAAATTTATATTTATATAAATTAAATCAATTCACTTTAATTTTAAGGTTCACTAATTTTATTTTAGGGTATAAAATTTTTAGGAAAAATAACAAAAAGGAAAAACAGAAAATAAAAAAAAATTAAAAATATCGAAAAAAATAAAAAATCTGACTAGTTTTTTTTCGCATGCACCGTCTAGTATAGTAATGTAAATAAGGGGTGGGGGAAGTATTGGTGCATGGAAGAGCTTCTCTTATTTTTGTGTTACAGTCGCAAGTGTACGATATAGGGTGTGTAGTATTGATGAGCAAGATCGTATTCCATCGAAAATGAAAATTCAAACATATATAAGTAGTGCAATTATGAAAGCTAAAACTTCATCAAAACGATCAAAATAAAGTGTTGAGTGTTATATTAATTCATGCAATTCAAATTAAATTGAAGAAAGATAAATAGATTACACGTGGTCCACCCTTTGTGGCACAGTCCGCTGTTTTGCCCTGTTCTCGTCCTATTAATTTGATTCACTTTATAAAATTCTACTAATTCAAAATTTCTATAGTCTTAAGAACTTCGCATGCTCATTTGTATCTCAAATATGTGACATTGCGCAAAATTGTGAAAAATTAAATTTAAATGTCAATTAATGCATACATTGCTCATTACATCTCATCTAAAGGAGCATAAAAAAAAACTTACAAAAACCATGTTTATTATAAAGTAATATTTCTACGTGTGTTATATAATTTATTCATCATGTACTTATATTTGTAATCATTGCCTATTTCTACTAATAAAATATGCAAAATATCATCCCAAGTCAATAAAAATTTTAAGTGATGAACATATTAACACCTCTCGTACAAAACTTTAATCACCCCGTTTTAAAAAAAGAGTTAGTTGAGTACTTCAAAACGTGGTAGCCTCAAATGTGTCCAATTTAAAGAATATGTTAATTATTTTCAAAAAAATTAAATACTTTATAATCCATTTATTTTGAATAATTAATTATTTTGATTTTTTAGGGTTCATGGCATGAGTTGAAATGATACTTGAGATCACTAATGGAAATAGAGGATGACTACATTTTGGAGCATAAGAAATCGAATTTTTAGGTGTAGAGAATTGTATTTCGTGTGTTTCTTTAATAAATAAGAATAATCTTATATAGGTGAATACAAAATATTACATGGGAAAATAGATGTGTGATAACTAATATCTAAGATATCTCTAATATGCCCCCATCGAGATGGTGTTCCATTGGTAGTATCAATCTTGTATTCTTGTTACATAAATTGAGATGATATAGTGGGTGCGCCGTGTATGTATGTTAGAGATCCGTGGCAAAGTGGTGTTGATATGTAGTGGCTAATGGCACCGTGGTGTAGATATGCGGTAGTTGCACGCGTAGTAGGCGGTACCGTGATGTAAATATGCGGTGTTAGGCGGCACCGTGGTGTAGATCTGCGGTGGCTACATGTGTTGGCAGTACCGTGGTGTAGATATTTGTTGAAATAACAATATAGGGGAAATTATTTTCGTTAACCTGCTCGGTATCTATTGATATTATTCTACGATTTTTATTTTTATTTTAAAAGCTACACACTTATTTAGATAAATCACACCATATATCCCAAACTATCGAGCAATGATAGTTATAAGAATTCTTGTACTAGTACCCTTTTTTTCCTTGAGATAGGGTCACTTTCAAGACTATCTCACAAGCATTGTTGAAACTTCCTTTATTGAGGTGATATATGCTATTTGCCTAAATTCTCCACCCAAAAGGGTGTTTGATTAAAAAACACAAAGAAAAGAAAAGTAAAGAAAAACCTAAATTTATATTTCTTCGGGAATTTAGGTTTAATTAAAGTTGTCACCTGGATCAGACTAGACCCGTGTGAGTTGGAGGTGAGATGGTTCAGCTCGGTCCAGGAGCCCGGACTGTCTTTTCTAAAAATATAAGAGCTCAGCCCACCCTACCCAACTCATGAGTTGGTACTGAAATCATGAGTTTTGCATAATTTTCTTATTACATTTTATTAGTGCAAATCAAATTAAAAAAATATTACTTTTTGTAAATATATATGTGCACATATCTTATCTATGTAGAATAAAATTATTATTTTGAGCGAATAGTAATTTATGACATTAATTTGTATAACTCTACTTATGAAATAAATATATGTGCATATATATTTCATCTAATTGTAACAAAAACAATTTAGTGAAATCATTAAATTAACACAAAAACATTGAGTTAATTTGGGCTGGACCGGGTTTTAAAAAAGGCCTAAATGAACCCATTTCGACATGATAAGTCCAGTTCACTTAGCCCGTGTTTTTCATGAGTCGGGATCAGTCCAACTCATTTGACAACTCTATATTTTATTATACAAATGAGATCCTCTACTCCAGTTTGGTGTTTCATTTTGCTTTTTAGCCATTGGATATGCATGACATGTGTATTGATTTATTTTTTAGCAGACAATTATTTATTTTTTAAAATACACGTGTCATGCATTTAATTGTTGAAATACAAAATGAAACATCAAATTGAAATAGAGGATCTCATCCGTTAATCGTACTTCTTCACTGAGTTATTGACAATGAAGATGGTTTGAGTCGTCGGAATTTGACTACTTGAATAATTTATCAATAATTTAGAATATATATAAAATGTAATTACTCATAATTAAGATTTCTTTTTATTACAACCTTAATTAGTTTGGATATTTTCTTCATTAATTATCTATTTAATTAACCCACATAAAACAGATATTTTATATGGTCATTGTCAGCTATCTTTTCGGAAAGGAAAAGTGATTAGGTCATTCATGATGCATTATTGAAAGATATTTGGAAAAATCTCATTCAATTAACATTTATTTCTATGTTGTTAAAAAATTAAATAATCAGAAATTGCCGTATGTGACAATATTGATTCCTTAAGGAAAATGACAGCAAAATTCACAGGACAAGTAAAGGGCATAATTGACATTTACACTATCTTTCAACTATTATTTCTATTTTTTATTTCATTTTCTCCTTTTGCTTTTTTGCATGCATAGTAGTTAAATTAAAAAAAATCAACACAAACTCTTCTATAAAGAAATAGAAAAATATAGAGTAAATTTTACTTTTGGTCCCATTAGAATAAAGTAAAAAATGTTTAGTCTCAAAAATTATTTTTTTAGTCACAAATGATATTTTTTCGACAATTTTGATCCTATAAAATATTTTGGAATGAATGCTGTTTGTTTTCATATGCATGAGACACAACTCAGAATCACCAAAATTGTTAGTTTGAGACTAAAATTGATGGAAAAATATCTTATAATATTAAAATTGTCGGAAAAATATCATTTCAGACCAAAAAAATTAATTTTTGGGACTAAAAGTGTTTTGATCATATTCTTATGTAAATAATTAAATAATAGTACATATAAGTAGAACCATATGCATCTTTATTGAATGAGGTAGTCTTCTGTACATCGGGTGTACATAAGGCCTTATATCAGATAAAAAAAAAGTATCACTTATAATACTAAAAAGTATCACTTTATATATTAAAAAGTATAATGTCTGTTTTATTGAAATTACTACAAAAAACAAAAAAGTTATGATATTTTTGTAATTAATTACTACACTTTTCAATTGAAAAAAAAAATATCATTTCTAATACTAAAAAACTAATTTTCGTTTAACCGAAGAAGTTCGATTCAACGGGTGTACCCAAGTGTTTACCGTATTAATTTAGTCTACTAGAAAAGAAAGTTGTTCAGAATCTGAATAACTAAATCGAGCGTATATTCGTTAAAATATTTTGTATGTTTAAATTTTAAGATGTGGGGTATATGTCGAAAAATAACTTCTCTTTATTTTGAATTGACAATTATATTAAATGTGTTTAAATTTTAACATGTAGGATATATTGATATTATATGCAGATTAAAATGATGGCAAAAACTTGCATGCACTAGATGTATATAAACTTATATCAGACGGTCAACGCATTTGACCAGATCAAACGTGGGTCAACGCGTGTTGACCCGGTCAACCCGCAAAAAAAAATGGTAAAATATGTGATACTTTTTAAGATACATATGATACTTTTTGAATTTTGAGTGATATTTTTTAGTGTTACGGTTAATACTGATTTTGAGGGTTTTTTTATTTATTTATTTTGGCCAATATTTTTTAAGGATACAGGTGATACTTTTGAGTTTTTTAATAATACTTTTTAGTGTTATAATTGATACTATTTTTGAAGCATTTCTTTTTTTTTAGTTGATCAGGTCAACGCGTATTTTCCGGCATTAACTGGTCAATGCGTTGACCCGATCAATGCGTCTGATGGTGCACCTAGTGCATACAAGTGTTTCTCTTAAATGATAAGTCAACCGATTTCTTTTAAACAGTCCGATTGGTTGAACCAATGACTCAATAAACCAGTAAAGAATTACATCATAATTTAAATGCATGAACTTTCGACACAATTTTACAATATAGACAGAAACTTGAAACTTTGCAATTACAATATGATTTTGCAATTTGTTGCAAATAGAGAAAACCTTATAATGACAACGCAATATTTCATACAATTTTTTTTATTTTGATAATGAAAATCAAATCATAACACACACAAACACACACAAAGGCAATATTTCATACAATTTTTTATTTTAATTCAAGATTTTGATTGATAGGGCTAATGTTTTCCCTATAGATAAGAAGGAACCTTTTCTTTCTCGAGAGGAGTAACCATGCGTTGACTGATAATTTATTTATTTATTCGAAATCCCTATTTGCAAATTTAATATAAAGAGTCATTTTTCATGAGAGAATACAACATGGGTCAGCATATAAACATATTCTTAAAATATTTGCAAAACTCTGTTTTTTGGTCTCTGTATTTTTTATTTTTTTTGAATTGGAGTCCCTCTATTTTATTTCGTTAAAATAAAGTCCATGTACTATCAATTTTAATTAAAAACTTGATAGTAGAGGGATTTGATTTTAACTAAAATTGATAGTACAAGGATCCAATTTAAAAATAAAAATAAAAATTCATTTTTTTAAAAAATAAACTAATAAAAATTGAAAAATTAATTAAATAAAAATAAAAATAAATACAAACTAATTTTTTTAAGTAAAAAATTAAATAAAAATAAAATATAAATTTAATTAATTTTTTTTGAAACCACTATAATTTTATGTTTTATTTTTATTTATTATTTTTTAAAAAAATCAAAAAATAGTTTAAATTCTTTTATTAATTTTTTTAAATTTTAAAAATAAATTGCAAAAAAATAATAATTTAATTTTTATAAAATGATGTAATTTTAATTTGTAAATAATTTTTTTACTTCAAAAAAATTCAATATATATTTATTTTTATTTTTGTTTATTTGTTTTTTCAATTTTTATTTTTATTTTTAAATTGGTTAAAAACAAGTCCCTTTTAAGGGACCTCATTTTAATCAAATTGATAGTACATGAACTCCATTTTAATCAAATTGATAGTACAAGGACATCATATTAACCATATAAAATTGAGGGACCCAACTCGAAAAAATTTAAAAATACAAGAATCAAAAACAAAGTTTTGCCTAAATTAGTTGGCATAAATCTCACATAAAGAGACTATTAAATTGTTTGGCATAAATCCTAACCATTCAATGAGATGAGAATTGAAAAACAGATGTCAATTTCATAAATTATTTTTAAAATGCAACGCAACATACAAATGCTTATATAAACATTCATAGTGCTATTTAATTTCGAATATTAAAAAATAGTGGTGACAATTTTGTAATGTATGTTGGAAAATACAATACTAAAAAAATTCAACATGCAAATACTCAAATTCATCATGTACGTGCTGAAACCAACATGAATATCTCTTACAAAAAATGAAAGATCTTATTCATCCGATTTAAATGGTCCAAAATAATACATAATTATACATTAGAGTATTCTATACATTTGATCTCTTCTATACATAATATAAAATCTATATATTTTAATAACTAAGTACGCGAGGCAAAGACTGGGTCATTAGATAAATTTTGATTTAACATAGCCTGATCAGATTTAGTAACGATTCGCGATTAAACCATTTAAATTGATTGGACTTGTCTGATTTAAAAAACACGAGTGTGGAGAGAGAGAGAGAGCAAGAGCGAGAGAGATTTAACTGTGTGACGTGGAATTTTCATGTGTAAATTCAACTAGTGTATACACTGGGAGAATGATTTTTACCTATGTTACCTGGAATTTTCGTGTGAATTCGTCTCGTATAGTCCGTATGGATTGGTTGAAATTTTCACGAAAATTCAAACTTGATAAAATTTCAAATGATAGGCACTAATCTGTAATTATCCAAACGACATATATACATGTATATTTACTTCTCTTGATAATACTCAAATAGTCCACAATGTAGAAACTAGTTAGTATAAGATTACGAGTGGTGGACATAATAATAACAATAGAAACTAACGAATAGTTAGTCTGAGTAAACATTGTTCATATATAACAATATGCAAATTAGGGATGAGCGAAAAACCGAAAAACCAGAAAATCGAACCGAACCAAACAAATTTCGGTCCATTAGGTCCGTTTTTTTTTCCGGTTCGATTCTATTTTTTAGTAAATATTCAGTCTTCGTCCCGTCCGATTCAGCAGACAACAGACCAAACAGACTGAATAGACCGAATACTTACTCCTAATGCGAACTATACAAAAACAACTATCATCCCTTATCAACTTAATTAAGTCAAGCATGACTTATCATCAATTAGTTAATGTAAAGTTGAAAGATGGAATATTTTTTTCTCTTATTCTTATAATAATTTAGTTTTACAATTTCAAGAAAAGGAATCTATTATGAATTGATGAGCAACAACAATGACATCCCTTCAAAAAAAAAATTAAATTCTATATATGAACAAATTAAATGAAATTTACCATAAACAATAAAAATCATTAAATCAACAACCACACCACAAACTGACACGTGTCCTTATCTGATTAGCTAATTGTTCACCAATCCCACACTTTTCCCGTCACTATAAATAATTAAATTCCCCAAACCACCGAAAAATATCTTCTCTCACTCCGATAATGGCGTCTTTGACTTTCTCTCTCCTCTTCTCACTCTCTCTCTTATCCTCCTCCGCAATAGCGTCCACGGCACCTTTCCTGGACGCCGTCGCCGACGATCCTCTGATCCGCCAGGTCGTATCGGACGGCGCGGAGGCCGTCGACGAGCTCCTGCACGCCGATCACCATTTCTCCTTGTTCAAGGACAAGTACGGGAAGTCGTACGCCAACCAGGAGGAGCACGACTACCGATTCTCCGTCTTCAAGGCTAACCTGCGCCGCGCCAAGCGCCACCAGCTGCTCGATCCCTCGGCCGTCCACGGCGTCACCAAATTCTCCGACCTCACTCCTGCAGAGTTCGAGAGGAGCTACTTGGGGCTCCACAAGCAGCGGCTGAAGCTCCCGGCCGACGCGCAGCAGGCGCCGAAGCTTCCGACTAGCGATCTCCCCGCCGACTTCGACTGGAGAGATCACGGAGCCGTTGGTGCTGTTAAGGATCAGGTTTTGCTTTTGATTTTATCTTATTGCTTCATTTAAGTATGTATATCTTCAACTGATCCATGGGGAGTCAAGTGTGTGTGTGTGTGTGTGTGTGTTGCAGTTGCTATTGCTGTTGACTTGGGGTTTTTTTTATTTTAATTATTTCATGCTATGCCCTGTTTTATCAATAAGTTACTTTTGCAAGGAGATTTTTTTTTGTTTGCTTATGAAAGCTAATTTATGTAGTTCTAATCTGCGACTATGTAAGAAAATAGTAAAAAGAAAAACTTCAGGAAACTATGTATATCCTCAATTGATCCATGGGGACTCAAGTGTGTGTGTTGCAGTTGCTGTTGACTTTGGGTTTTGATGAGAATTATTTCATGTTATGCACTGTTTTATCAATGAATTACTTTTGCAAAGATATTTTTTTGTTTGCTTAAGAAAGATAACATATGCAGTTCTAATTTGCGATTATGTAAGGAAATAGTAAAAAAAAAAAAAAGCCTCCAAACTTCTGGAAATTTTGTTCTTTCCACATAATTTGTGGTTTAAATGTTCTTAAAAAATGAATTCTTATTGATTTAGCGCGCTTAAAAAAAGAAAACTAAAAAGCTCCCGACCTCAGATTTGTAGCTCTGCGCCTGTCTAGAAACTGTTGGAGACGAGATGATTTTATCTTTATTTACGTGGCTCTTATCAGTTAGGCTTTTCATATTTGGTTGATTGGAACTATTGTAATTGATGAGGGTTGTGACAGGGGTCTTGCGGGTCATGCTGGTCATTTAGCACGATTGGTGCACTGGAAGGAGCACACTATCTGGCGACAGGGGAGCTCCTGAGCCTCAGCGAGCAGCAGCTCGTGGATTGTGATCATGAGGTTTGTCGCGTTGAGTTTTACAGAAGGAAATAAATTGTGCAATTATTTGAGAAGCTGCATATCTAGTGTGGAAGTCTTTTGCAACGCTGCAAGTGGTTTTCAAATTGTTCAATTGCTATTTTCTGTTCTTGAGCTTTCCCATTATTCAGTGATTATGTTAGTTAAGGAGACGGGTCAATGAGTTTTATGTATTTATATGAACCCTCTTACTTGAACTACTGTGAAAATATGAAACGACTTGTTACACAGGTTAGTAGTGAATTATCTGAAATATGAGAAGTTGTCATTTTGTCAGAACAAACTTCTTGTTAGATGTTATCATCTTGTTCTTTATCCACTGAAAATTAAAAACTTTTTGGTGAATAACTTGTTTCTTCACTTCAATCTTTTGTGACTAACTTAAACAGTTGGGCCAGTAAAGAATATTATTGACAACTTGTTTAGAGTAGGTAGCAAAGTCTCAGATTGTATACATTTTATCATACAATTTTCTGCAATGATGTATAATATGAAGACTTTGATTTGGTGTATTTTAACATACTGAGAGCTCCATACTATACTGCACTTTGATTTTAAGTTATTTTGAATTGTAGGGTTGTCATTTTTGAACTATTTCAGTGAAGGGATTCTTTCATAAATATGAGACAAGTAGATTGCATTATCAATTCTGACTTAAAAAATATAGTTAGTTCCTAAAGATTAAACTAGCATTTAAAAGAAAGTTCAAAATGCTGTTTTTTGTTAATAAACCTTCCTCTCCTTCCCTGCAGTGTGATCCAGCTGAGCGTAATTCCTGCGATTCTGGTTGTAATGGCGGGTTAATGAACAATGCCTTCGAATACATCCTCAAGTCTGGCGGAGTCCAAACAGAGAAAGATTATCCTTACACCGGAGTTGATGGAACCTGCAAATTTAACAAGAACGGAATTGTTGCAGGCGTATCAAACTTCAGTGTTGTTTCTATAGATGATGATCAAATCGCTGCAAACTTGGTTAAGCACGGCCCTCTTGCAGGTAATCAGCTGACTCGACAAGAGTAGTTCTGAACTCTGATTAATTTTCATGGTGTTCTTATTGTATTCCTTCAATTCTCTGCAGTGGGGATCAATGCACTCTGGATGCAGACATACATAGGAGGAGTTTCATGCCCTTATATTTGCGGCAAATCTTTGGACCACGGTGTTGTCCTCGTGGGATACGGAGCTGCTGGCTACGCCCCTATCCGTCTCAAGGACAAGCCTTACTGGATCATCAGGAATTCTTGGGGTGAAGCCTGGGGCGAGGACGGCTACTACAAGATCTGCAGGGGCAAAAATCTTTGTGGGGTGGAGTCTATGGTGTCAACAGTGACTGCAGTCCATCTGAAATCTCAGTAACTCTTCGAACACGACGAAGATGCAGCAACTTACAAGTAAGTAATTTACATGAATGCATGTGTTGTGTATTTAAAGAAAAGTGCATTCCTTTATGTTGTAATATCATGGCTTCTTCTCTTCAGCCTCATTGATATGTTAGGATTTAGCTACATGCATATGTTGTGTAGATGTTTATAATGCTGTCCTAAACTCAGAATTATCTAATATTATTTCAGCTATTGAACTTAATGTTGGGAGCATTTCTGATTCAATTTAACTTGCTGAAACTCTCTCTCTCTCTCTCTCTCTCTCTCTCTCTCTCTCTCTCTCTCTCTCTCTCTCTCTCTCTCTCATGTGATAGCTTTTTCTTTTGATAGGTGTAACTATTTTTGTCTGCATTTTCTGCTAATGTGCTAAATAAAAACATGCATTGTTTCTTGATTCAAGGCTCATTTTCTTATTATTCTAAGATCTCAATTGTTCACACCCTAATATTTAATTTAAATCTTACTATATATTTATACGAAATAATTTGAATGTATATTTGGGTATATTATACTTTGATACCTACATTTTGGGCATTTTTTTTTAAAATGACCCACTTTTCAGAATTAATAAAACATTACCTACTTTTTAAAAAAGAAAATTGTAAATCTAGCATTTAATCAATTTTATGGTCTAAAAATCGTACGTAATTAATTGTATTTTAATATTTTTAATTGGAGGGATTTTTCTACTTGGTTGGATAAATATGAATATTAAAATACAAACAATTAAGTACGATTTTTGTACTGTAAAATTGATTAAATGTTAGATTTGTAATTTTTTTGAAAAAGTGCTCAAAATGCAGATGTATTAAAGTGTAATTTACCCTATTTTTATATATAAATGAACCCCGAAATTCGTAGAAAAAGAGTAAGTAAATAAAAGGTTTTTCAGAATTGTTTTTTTTTTTATAATACAAAATTGACAACAAAAATTGTGTTCTTTTTACAAGCTTGAGATGAATGAAGGCCGTGTTTAGAACATTTCAAGCCTCTAGACAAAACTTTTAGAGGGACTTAAATGTTATAATGCAACTCATTAACTGCAACATTATTTTGATTTTTATAGGTATTATGAAAATATATTTGTTTAAGAGTGAAAACAATAGGTGCAAAAATCAAGTAGCTATGATTACTAAATATTTTACCATGAGACATGATTGAATAATACATCTGGTTTCGTTGATATAGCATTGTACACTCATATATATATATATATATATATATATATATATATATATGAGTTTTCGATGCATCATGCCTACCGTGCCGCGGCCATCAGACGGGTGCGTGGAGACCACGCGCGCGTCTACACGCACCCCACGCGCCTGTCATTTTTTTTTATTTTTTTTTCTGGCGATTTAAAAAAAAAATTCGATTTTCTTTGTTTTTGTTTTTTCCAACAAAATTTATATTATAAAATAAAATTAATGAACTCTAAAATTGAAGCGAATTGATATAATTTGTTTGAAATGGATATAAATTTACACCCTAAAATGAAATTAATTTATCCTAAAAAACACAATAAAATCATAAAAATACCTCCCAAAAAATCCTAAAAAGCACAATAAAACCCTAAAAAAATCCTAAAAAACACAATAAAAAACCCTAAAAACACCCCTCTAAAAACACAAAATAAACCTCTAAAAGCACCCCAAAAAAATTCTAAAGCACACAAAATAAATCTCTAAAAACACCCCCAAAATAAGTAGCATAGACCTTACTTTTTAATGATACAGGTGATACTTTTCGAATTTTGAGTGATACGTTTTAATGTTAATGTTGATACTGATTTTGCTGGATTTTTTTTTATAGGTTGACCCGCGTTGACCCGGGTTAAAGCGGGTTAACCCGCGAATTTGACCCGCCCGTCTGAAATAAAGCTTATGTGCACCACATGCACTGAAAACTTTACTATATATATATATATATGTGTGTGTGTGTGTAGGTGTACTTTAGTTAGTGTATATGTTTCACACATCATGTTTGTTTGAAAGAGATAATTCTAAAGAGAGAGAAATGGACCAATCCGTTGATATTAATAAATACATGGAATGGATTAAATAAGAATTTTTGTTTGAGTGAGAACTAGGAACAATCCCTTTTACTTTCGTGATCCAAATGTTCATATTTAATTCGAAAGGTATCTGTATATATACTTGTATTAAAAAAAAAAACTTAAAAAAATGCGGTGATATTTTTATAATTTTAGCAAGAAAACGTTGTTTTGTAAACTTGCAAAACATTGCTCTCGTGTAATGTTTATTGATTTGTATGTCTAGAAACGTAAACTTTTGCTAGCATATACAAATGTATGTACAAAACAATAAGAGTGTGATTTGGGTGCACTCCTTTGATGGGTCAGACCCATCAGACGGTCTAGTCCAAAACAATAAAAAATGAGGTCTAGATCATGCGTGTGCAAGCCATGCGCCATAATTGTTTTTATTTTTATTTTTTTCTATTTTTTTTTTCAAAAAATATTACACCGTGCTTGCCTAATTAATTTTTTTCAAAATAAAATTAAAATCAAATCTCAACAGCTGGGACAAAAACCCTTCTTCGTGTCTTATTAGGGCTGTAAACGAACCGAATCGAGGTGAATACATTAATGCTCGAGTTCGGCTTGTTAAGGAATATTCAAACTCGAGCTCGGTTCGAGGTCGATTCGAGCTTTTTCTCTTGTTCAAGCTCGGCTCGATAAATATTTATCATGTTCGAATTCGGTTCGAGCTCGGTTCGTGAAATGCTCAAAAATTTACTAAACGAGCCTGAGCTCGAATGCTCGAAAAAAAGCTCGTTTAATTTGCATATTCGAGCTCGAGTTTGAAAAAAATAGCTTATTTTATTTACTCGTTTGAATTATTTATAATATTCATGAACATGTTCGTAAACATGTTCGATTAAAGCTCGAGCTCGAACATGTTCGCGAGCTGGCCGAGCCGAATACTAATATGTTCGAGCTCGGCTTGAAAATTTTATCGAGCTCGATTCAAGGCTCGAGCTCGGTTCGTTTAGAAAACGAACAAACTTCGAACGAGCTTTTTTCGAACCGAACTCCGAATAACTCACAAGCGGCTCTGTTCATTTACAGCCCTATGTCTTATAAATAGCCTAGTGCCCCTCAATTACTTATTAAAGTTTATCCCCCCATTATAATTTATATATATTTTTTAATATTTAATTTATTTTTAATTGATAATTCATTATTATACAGTAAAACTTCTATACAGTAATATTGTTGGGACCAGAGAAAAATATTACTATAGGGAGGTTATTCTTATATAGAGTTTACATATAATTTTTTTTTTGAAAAAAATTAATATATATCGTACAACACTTAAAATGTGACCTTTCATATTTTAAAAACGTGATTTTAAAAGGTATATAAGATTCATTCATTTGCTAATGCATATATGTATTTAGGAAATGAAAAAAAAAAACTGATGGTGCCAATGACTTAGAAATTACAAAAAAAAAAATAGATGAAGATGATCAAAGAATAGTTGCAGATTTGAGAAATGAGATAAAAGAACTTCATTACAATAACCAAATGGATATGGATATTTTTCTCGATCATCCAAATGAGCAGCAAATAGCGTATGCTTTAACCGAAGAATATATAATTACATGAATCAAGTAAGAAACACAAGGTGATAATCCAGAAGATGATAGTGTAAAAATAGAAAAAGTCTCATGTCAAGAAACTTCAAGCATATATGTTGGACAAGTTGGAAATATTTTGGATTCAATACGAAGGTGTTGTGTTGATGAGTTACTCCAAACGCGCAAGTTAAATGATGTGGTATTAATCCAAAAAATTAAAGCATTGTCACAAACAACTTTAGGTAAGTATTTCATACAATCTTAAGTTTAATATAACATATGTAGTTAAATAGTCTTAGATATTTTATATAGATATTTAAATATATTTAAAATTTAATGTCATTTTACTACTATATGGAGGCAAATTTCTTAAGGATGGTCCTAAAAAAACATCGGAGTATTACAATGTAGAGGTTATTCTTATTTATAACTGGTCCCGAATTGGGACCATAACTTTTTATTACTATAAGGAGGTTATTCTTATATAGAGTATTCTTATATAGAGGTTTTACTGTAGTTGAATATTTCATAATTGTAATTTATAATTTTTTTAATTCATTTTTATATTGATAAATGTTGATTATGATTATTTATGTCATAATTAATTATTATTTTATAAGAATTGCATATATAAAATTGCGAATCCGATCCACCACTCCAGCAATCAAGGCAACAACTATCAAAGTTGATTGCCAATTACATAAAATTAGGGAAAACAAAAAGAATTTGCACTAGATAACAATTACTTCGAAATAAACTAATTAATTATTTGCAGATGATGATGATAGGTTAACATTTCTGTTTCTTTTCATACCACGTCCAACTCAAGTAAAGACCTAGACTTCTTTAACTATAAAGATAATGATATATAACCGTTTTGGTTTTAATTGAATATGTAATACCCCGAAAATTTTATTATCTAAATTTAATTAGGAGTACAAATCTAATAGTTAGAATAAGTGTAATATCCAAAAAAAAATGGATATTAAAAGAATAGTTTATGTTAACCTTAAGGATAAGGTAGGGAAGAAAATAGACCATTAAAAATTTTATTTAGGTAAAGTGTGTCATTGGATGGGTTAGCGATACCCGGTACATTCTTATATTTTTATTATAAGACTTTAGTGTAGTTTAAAATACTAAAGCATGTTTGTTATTATTACTTTGGGTGTTAAAATATATTTTCTCGGATATAATCATACTTGAATTATAATAATTATCTAAAGATATATTATGGTTTAATATAGAAACCAATAATATTTATATACATATATACGTATAAATGCACACAAGTCAATGCTAAATATGTGATAACTAAATTATATAGTACTTGGAGAGATTAACTAAAAAAAAAGATAATTAAAAAAAAATAAAATAAAATAAAGAGTACATGCATAGCTCCACGTAGGAGCACTTGGCATATGGTGATAATTTCAAATTCTGCAAAGTTTGGCTAAGTCTAATAAATTAATTAACAAACAAATAATAATTTAAAAAGAAGAAGAAAGAATTAGAAATGAGATGATGACTCATCCATTCCTTCACTATAAACTGCTCAAGGTAGTTCATAATGAAATAGAAGAAAAGTCGGTGGTTTCAAGAAAGAACAATAGAAGGTTAGTTTCTAATCTTATTTTATTTAAAAAAAAAAACGTGTTCTTATAATTGTAGGATCATTTTGATACTCATGATTGTGCAGTTAAAGTTTGTATCACAAATTCCATTTTTACAACAAGAGATCATAAATATAATATACAATTTAATATTTGTGGTTTTCTTATTTTCTAATACAAAATTTCTAGAACTGCAAGTGACTTAATTCCATTCATGCTATTTTTAATAGTTACTGGAAAAAAAAATGAGAAATTGGGAAAAGGATAAATTTAAATAAAAACTTTTCAAGATGTGAATTCAATATACCTATGCACTTACAATAAACATGTGGAAAATTATTAAGTAGTCTTAAATTAGAATTAATGATTGAGGCATAACACTTGATTATTTTGCTTTAGGGGCATAATGTTATTCTCTTGTATAAAATTATTGATAATAATACAAAATATCAATTAAAGGTGAATAAACAATCTAATTTGCTATTTTATGACCTATAGATATCGGTCAGATTATTGTTTTATAATATTTGGTTAGAATTAATATCAAATATATTCATACATAATTATATATATATATATGTGTGTGTGTGTGTGTGTGTGTGTGTGTGGTGAACATTAATTATGTAATAGAACTAAGATAGGAATATAGTGTAAAGTATTGAGAGTTGCCAAACTCTGAATTACAAAAAAAAAAAAATGTAATTTAATAAAAAATTTAAAATAGAGCTTAAGGATTGAGTTTTAATAAAAGACTCTTATAGGAAAACTAAGTCAAGATTGGTTGGTGTAGGTCCAGAAGAAGTTGCAGAATTTGAGCGGAACCAACCAAAAATCTGAAAGCTTAACTTCTGTTCAGGTGGGCTACTATATATTCGCAAATTGTATCTTTCGAGTTATTAAGCTCTGCTTTGTTAAAATTGCATACGTGACTATCTGTGTTAAATATTTACGTGCTGCTGTATGTTGTCGGAGTCTCATAAACCAGTGCTGTGTCAATGTGAGTAGCTACAGTATGCATGCATTATTTGTCATGCCCTACTCCTTGTCGGTGAGACTAAAATGAAACACATATGGGTTACAACCATTGGGTATACTTGGCCATACTCAACTTTACGCGTGGTGATGTAGTATGGGTTGCGGGCAATGACTGGTTACACTCTTAAGCGCTTCACGATAAAATGTTTTGGTGAACTTAGGTTGCTTTAAATTTTGAAACCACCTAAGCTTCACTACCTGCATGAACACAGATAGATTACTTTAATAAAATGATTTGCATAACTTGAATTGTAAAAACTTGCCCACTGAGTGCACTAGTACTCAGCCCAAATATTTTCAAATATTTTTCAGGTCAGTAGGCTGGCGCGTGGAGGTGACGATGCTGAGAGATGGGTTTTTGTTATTTAGTTATTTTCCCATTGTCTCTTTTTGTTAAGTATTCTGTTGATAATTAAGTCTCCGCGCTCGTAATATCCTTTTGTTAAACACTAAGAGCTCTGATCTTGGTGTTATGAATATGTATATATATTATTATATAGCATGTTTGATTATTCTGAGTCTTCTGCTGAGATTCTGTTAATCAGGTTACCCCCTTTCTTTCCCGCTTCTTAATTCCAACCCCCGTGGCGTCCATTTCCACGGTCTTTCGGAACCGGGGCGCTACAGAGTGGTATCAGAGCAGGTCTTGCAACTCTGCAAACCTGTTGGGTCAACTTATTTTGTTTTTCTTTTTCATTAAATTCCCGTGTGATATTATATAATCCCTCAGCTCGTCACTCACGCAACAGCCAATAGGTACGCATGTTTTTATGCTGTTTTTGGATTTTAAAAGTTTACATTAATTGGTGAAATGTTAAGTGTATTTGGAAATGAAAGATTGTGATTTGCCATGTTAGCGGGAATGCCTTGAAAGATTGAGTCTTATATTGATTACTTACTGGTTTTGAGAATGAAATATACATGTGAGCATACTTATGAATGATTGACATATGTTAATTGCACACATTGATAGTTGATTTGTATTTGATGTTTGTGCTCTAGATGAGTATTTTGACTTGGAGTTTGAGAACTTAAGATGAACTTAGCCTGTAGTTGCTAAAATTAGGCTGAACTTGTAAGAATTTGTGAAAATGTTTGAACGTAGACTGATTGAGAAGTTGTGCTAATTAGATGGCGGGATGGCAGGTGAGACCTCGAAAGAGGTGTCGTACTCGTGTTACGATGGATGAGCGGATAGAGAGGTTCCGTGCATGTATCAGTAGACCAGGGGAGGATGTGCCAGAGTTCACTGCACGTTTTGTGACTTTGTGGATGACTGTCTCGGGTATCGGTGGTATTACAGAGGTAGAGGCTACGACGAGATATATTATTGGACTACCTCAAGCCTGGAGACCATGGGCTGCAAGAGTTGCTGATATTTTCTCAGAGAGATCTCCGCCTACTTTTGCAGAGAAAGTCTATTTCTCGAGATTCTTCACGTATGTGCTACGGACTTGGGCAGATAGACGATGTGTGGCTCCACAATTACCCATAGTGGAGGAGGATATGGATATGTTTAGAGTACCATTTACATCGGTCTTACCAGAGGAGAGGACGATTGAGATGGATCGTTCGGCACCACCTGCACCAAAGCCGCCACTTATCACGATAGCATCGCATGATGATGAGGTTGGTCCATCTGGGACCCAGTTAGAGCCCATTGCAGAGGAGGACCCGGAGGAGGATCCCGATGAGGAGCTAATGGAAGTAACTGATGGAAGTACGACGCTCCACTTTCGACGTGATTTCGATGCGGATGGGCGTCCTGGGCACTGGTATATTCCGTCGTCTCCATAGATAGATGTATAGTTGTAGTAGTTTGAGTAGTTTAGTATATACTGACGCTGACATTTTGTTGTATCATTAGCTCAGTAGCTTTTGTTAGTCGGAAACGTTGTCATTGTTATAAGACCGTTCCGACATGAGGCATTCGGTAGTTAGCCTCCTTTTGACTTAGTGGACTGGACGGTATATTATATTTTTGATGTATAGATGATGTATGTGTGGTACTCCACTCTTTTATATAAAAGTTCTGTTTCAGGATATCTTTTGGATTTATATATATATCGTGTATATATTTTTGGAAGGCTTTGCATATATATATTTCATTTTCTTTACGAGATGAGTGGTTATTATTTTTATTTTCTTTTCGAATCTTTACGCAAGTGTTGATCGATTGGAGATTTGACTAGTTGCAGAATGCCAAGAGGAAGACCAAGAAATGTGAACTTGGCGGTACCGGAAGTACCGAATATTCCGCAGGGTCAGGGACCACAAATTGAAATGGAGTTCAGACGCCATAACCCCCCAACTTTCAATGGAGAAGGGGATCCACTCACAGCCGAACGTTGGGTTCGAGCACTTGAAAAGATATTTGGGTTTTTGCATTATAGTGATAAAGAAAGGGTGGCCTGTGCCCTGTATCAACTTGTGGATGATGCTGATTTCTGGTGGGAGTCAGTTCGAAGGACAATATCTGATGCAGATTGGGAAGTGTTCACATGGGATAACTTTAAGACGATCTTATATCAAAAGTACATACCGGCTCATTATCAGCATCAGAAGGCAAATGAATTCTGGAATCTCAAACAGGGGAGCAAATCAGTCGCAGAATATGATTTGCAGTTTAATAGGTTATCTCGATACGCACCACAGACCGTAGACACAGAAGCAAAGAGGATTGAAAAATTTCGCATGGGTTTGAAACCGGAAATAGGCACTGCACTGATCGGAAAGGATGAAGTAAACTATGGTCAAATACTGAGTTGGGCACTTAGTATTGAGGCAATACAAGGAACATCAAAGGCTTCACCATCTCAACCAGTAGCTGGGGATCAGAAGGGAAAACGGAAGTGGGATGGACCACAACGAGGTTATCAAGGGAAGAATTTTCAGCCTAACTATCAAGGAGGAAGGAACTTTGGACCAAGGCCTGCAGGGCAAGTGAATGTTGCACCAAAATCTCAGGGCTATCAAGGGAATTCACCGTTGTGTGCAACTTGTAACAGATATCACTTTGGACCATGTGTCCAATGCTATCGATGTGGTCGACAGGGGCATTATGCTAATAAATGTCAACAAAATTTGGGAATGCAAGATCAGCAGCAGCAGAGGCCACAATTCAGACAGGGCATGAGAAATATGAGACCACAAGGTGGAGGAGGTCGAGGGAATAACAACAACAATAGAAGTAATCCCAGACCTCAGCAAAATCAAAATCAAGGTCCTCGTGCACCACAACAAGCCAGAGCGTATGCTCTCAACCAGCAAGAGGCAGCTGGGAACTCTGGGAATTTGGCAGGTATGATTAGTTTGTGCGATATACCTGTGCTTGCTTTATTTGATACTGGAGCTTCACATTCTTTCATATCTAGAGATGTATGTAAACGTCTCAATCTAGAGCTAGAATTAGCAGGAGAAGCCTTAGCAATAAGCATTCCCTCAGGATAAACACTTTTAGCCGATTGTGTTTGTAAGAACTTAGAATTGATAGTAGGTAAAAAGAATGTCACAACTGATCTTTATGCTCTTGAGATGCGGGACTTTGACATTATATTTGGGATGGATTGGTTAACGAAGGAGAGTGCAACAATACGTTGTCACGAAAGAGAGATAATATTTCAGAAGCTAGGCAAGGAAGAAGTGAAGTTTTATGGAGCAAAAATGGGAAATATAATCCCTATCATTTCAGCATTAAAGGCTGTAAAGTTGTTACAAAAAGGAGACTGTCAGGCGTTTCTAGTAAACCTTGTAAGCAAGAAAGAAGAAGGTTTAACAGTGGGTCAGGTACCAGTGGTACAGAACTATGAAGATGTATTTCCAAATGATTTGCCAGGTCTGCCGCCAGATAGACAAGTAGAGTTCACTATAGACCTAGAACCGGGAGCAGCACCAGTATCCAAAGCCCCATATCGGTTAGCACCGAATGAGTTACAAGAGTTAAAAGTGCAACTGGAGGGATTATTGGAATTAGGTTTTATAAGACCCAGTGTATCGCCTTGGGGAGCACCGATTCTATTCGTCAAAAAGAAGGATGGTACTATGAGAATGTGCATTGACTATCGAGAGTTAAATAAGTTGACAGTGAAGAATAAGTATCCACTTCCGAGGATAGATGATCTCTTCGATCAATTATCAGGTACAAAAATCTTTTCTAAGATTGATCTACGATCTGGGTATCATCAAGTTAAGGTAAGAAAAGATGACATACCCAAGACTGCATTCCGAACAAGATATAGCCACTATGAGTTTCTAGTGTTGCCTTTTGGGTTAACAAATGCACCTGCAGTCTTTATGGATTTAATGAATCGAGTTTTCCATGAGTATTTGGATAAGTTTGTGTTGGTCTTTATTGACGACATATTGATCTACTCAAGAAATGAAGAAGAACACAAGAAACACTTGCGACTAGTGCTAGAAACACTAAGGAGAGAAAAGTTATATGCCAAATTCAGCAAGTGTGAATTTTGGTTAAATGAAGTAATGTTTCTCGGACACATTGTGTCAGCAGAGGGGATCAAGGTGGATCCTGCAAAGGTTGAGGCAGTGAACAAGTGGAAATCACCAACCAACATTCATGAGATAAGAAGTTTCCTCGGTTTAGCAGGATATTACCGGAAATTCATTAAAGATTTTTCGAAGATAGCAAGGCCAATGACACAACTTTTGAGGAAGAAGGTTAAGTTTGAGTGGACTGATGCGTGTGAACAGAGTTTTCAGGAACTAAAGACAAGATTAACAACTGCACCAGTCTTAACTTTGCCAGAAGGAGTAGAAGGATTCGTGATATACACTGACGCATCTAAATTGGGTTTAGGATGCGTGCTGATGCAAAATGGGAAGGTAGTAGCATATGCTTCACGACAATTAAGACCTCATGAACTGAACTACCCAACCCATGACTTGGAGCTTGCTACCGTCATACATGCACTCAAGATTTGGAGACATTATCTTTATGGGGTGAAATGCGAGATTTACACTGACCATAAGAGTTTGAAGTATATCTTCGAACAGAAAGAGCTTAATATGAGGCAGAGAAGATGGTTAGAGTTAGTGAAGGATTATGACTGCACAATACACTACCATCCTGGAAAAGCAAATGTAGTAGCCGACGCATTGAGCAGAAAGAAACAAGGAGTGATGGGATATCTACTCACAAATAAGGAGGAACTTGTGGGAGAAATAGAAAAGATGGAATTAGAGTTGGTGTTTGCACCAAGTTCTACAACAAGTGTGATAGCCGCAGTGGTAGCCAAGCCAGAACTACGATCGAGAATCATAGAAGCTCAGCAAAAAGATGAACGATTGGAGAAGATAAGAGAAAGAGTCAAAGCGGGCGAACCAAAAGAATTTAGGGAAGATAATGATGGAGCTTTAATGTTCCGTGACAGATTATGCGTTCCTAGAGATGACACATTGAAGCAAGAAATTATGAGAGAGGCTCATAATACTCCCTACACGGCACATCCAGGCAGCACAAAGTTATACAAGGACCTGAAGCAATATTTTTGGTGGAATAATATGAAAAGGGAGATAGCCACATTTGTGGAGAGATGTTTAACATGCCAGCAAGTGAAAGCGGTACATCAACGACCTTCGGGATTATTGCAGCCGTTGGAAATTCCAGAGTGGAAATGGGAGCATATAACGATGGATTTTGTGGTAGGCTTACCGCGATCAGCGAAAGGAAACTCATCAGTGTGGGTCATTGTAGATCGATTGACCAAATCAGCACATTTCGTGCCAATCAAAACAACAACGGAATTAAGCAAATTGGCACAAATTTATGTGAAGGAGATTGTTCGACTACATGGAATTCCAGTTTCTATCACGTCAGATCGTGATACTCGCTTCACATCAAGGTTTTGGAAGAGTCTTCAAGAAGTAATGGGAACAAAGTTGAACTTCAGAACTGCTTTTCATCCTCAAACAGATGGTCAATCAGAGAGGATGATACAAATTCTGGAGGACATGCTACGAGGAGTTGTGTTGGACGGAAACACAAGCTGGGAAGATGTTTTACCCTTGGTGGAGTTCGCTTATAACAACAGCTACCAATCAACTATAAAAATGGCACCATATGAAGCCTTGTATGGTCGCAAATGCAGATCGCCCCTATACTGGGATGAAGTTGGAGAAAGAAAAATTTTAGGTCCAGAGATCGTGCAAACCACTATCAAGATGATCGACCAAATTCGAGCAAGAATGAAAGAAGCACAAGACAGACAAAAGGCTTATGCAGACAAGCGCAGGACAAACCTAGAGTTTCAAGTTGGTGAAAAGGTTTTCTTAAAGGTATCTCCAACACGGGGTGTTGTGAGATTCGGAAAACAAGGCAAATTGAGACCAAGATTTATTGGGCCATTCGAGATTCTAGAAAGAATTGGTGAGGTAGCTTACCGATTAGCTCTACCGCCAGACCTGTCACAAGTTCATGATGTGTATCACGTTTCAATGCTTAGGAAATACGTGTTTGACCCAGAACACGTTGTCAAAGAAAGTGAGTTAGTTCTACGTTCCGATATGACGTACGAGGAAAAATCCCACGAAATTCTTGATAGAAAAGTTCAAGTCCTAAGAAGCAAGCAAATTCCATTGGTGCTTGTGCAATGGAATCATCACGATCGAACTGAAGCAACGTGGGAACTAGAAATCAAAATGAGACAGCAATATCCTGAGTTATTTGAAGGTACGTGAATTTCGGGACGAAATTCTTTTAAGGGGGGAGGAGTGTAATACCCCGAAAATTTTATTATCTAAATTTAATTAGGAGTACAAATCTAATAGTTAGAATAAGTGTAATATCCAAAAAAAAATGGATATTAAAAGAATAGTTTATGTTAACCTTAAGGATAAGGTAGGGAAGAAAATAGACCATTAAAAATTTTATTTAGGTAAAGTGTGTCATTGGATGGGTTAGCGATACCCGGTACATTCTTATATTTTTATTATAAGACTTTAGTGTAGTTTAAAATACTAAAGCATGTTTGTTATTATTACTTTGGGTGTTAAAATATATTTTCTCGGATATAATCATACTTGAATTATAATAATTATCTAAAGATATATTATGGTTTAATATAGAAACCAATAATATTTATATACATATATACGTATAAATGCACACAAGTCAATACTAAATATGTGATAACTAAATTATATAGTACTTGGAGAGATTAACTAAAAAAAAAGATAATTAAAATAAAATAAAATAAAATAAAGAGTACATGCATAGCTCCACGTAGGAGCACTTGGCATATGGTGATAATTTCAAATTCTGCAAAGTTTGGCTAAGTCTAATAAATTAATTAACAAACAAATAATAATTTAAAAAGAAGAAGAAAGAATTAGAAGTGAGATGATGACTCATCCATTCCTTCACTATAAACTGCTCAAGGTAGTTCATAATGAAATAGAAGAAAAGTCGGTGGTTTCAAGAAAGAACAATAGAAGGTTAGTTTCTAATCTTATTTTATTTAAAAAAAAAAAAACGTGTTCTTATAATTGTAGGATCATTTTGATACTCATGATTGTGCAGTTAAAGTTTGTATCACAAATTCCATTTTTACAACAAGAGATCATAAATATAATATACAATTTAATATTTGTGGTTTTCTTATTTTCTAATACAAAATTTCTAGAACTGCAAGTGACTTAATTCCATTCATGCTATTTTTAATAGTTACTGGAAAAAAAAATGAGAAATTGGGAAAAGGATAAATTTAAATAAAAACTTTTCAAGATGTGAATTCAATATATCTATGCACTTACAATAAACATGTGGAAAATTATTAAGTAGTCTTAAATTAGAATTAATGATTGAGGCATAACACTTGATTATTTTGCTTTAGGGGCATAATGTTATTCTCTTGTATAAAATTATTGATAATAATACAAAATATCAATTAAAGGTGAATAAACAATCTAATTTGCTATTTTATGACCTATAGATATCGGTCAGATTATTGTTTTATAATATTTGGTTAGAATTAATATCAAATATATTCATACATAATTATATATATATATATGTGTGTGTGTGTGTGTGTGTGTGTGGTGAACATTAATTATGTAATAGAACTAAGATAGGAATATAGTGTAAAGTATTGAGAGTTGCCAAACTCTGAATTACAAAAAAAAAAAAATGTAATTTAATAAAAAATTTAAAATAGAGCTTAAGGATTGAGTTTTAATAAAAGACTCTTATAGGAAAACTAAGTCAAGATTGGTTGGTGTAGGTCCAGAAGAAGTTGCAGAATTTGAGCGGAACCAACCAAAAATCTGAAAGCTTAACTTCTGTTCAGGTGGGCTACTATATATTCGCAAATTGTATCTTTCGAGTTATTAAGCTCTGCTTTGTTAAAATTGCATACGTGACTATCTGTGTTAAATATTTACGTGCTGCTGTATGTTGTCGGAGTCTCATAAACCAGCGCTGTGTCAATGTGAGTAGCTACAGTATGCATGCATTATTTGTCATGCCCTACTCCTTGTCGGTGAGACTAAAATGAAACACATATGGGTTACAACCATTGGGTATACTTGGCCATACTCAACTTTACGCGTGGTGATGTAGTATGGGTTGCGGGCAATGACTGGTTACACTCTTAAGCGCTTCACGATAAAATGTTTTGGTGAACTTAGGTTGCTTTAAATTTTGAAACCACCTAAGCTTCACTACCTGCATGAACACAGATAGATTACTTTAATAAAATGATTTGCATAACTTGAATTGTAAAAACTTGCCCACTGAGTGCACTAGTACTCAGCCCAAATATTTTCAAATATTTTTCAGGTCAGTAGGCTGGCGCGTGGAGGTGACGATGCTGAGAGATGGGTTTTTGTTATTTAGTTATTTTCCCATTGTCTCTTTTTGTTAAGTATTCTGTTGATAATTAAGTCTCCGCGCTCGTAATATCCTTTTGTTAAACACTAAGAGCTCTGATCTTGGTGTTATGAATAGGTATATATATTATTATATAGCATGTTTGATTATTCTGAGTCTTCTGCTGAGATTCTGTTAATCAGGTTACCCCCTTTCTTTCCCGCTTCTTAATTCCAACCCCCGTGGCGTCCATTTCCACGGTCTTTCGGGACCGGGGCGCTACAACCATATATATTTCTCCCCTTTCATAATCAAGATCATTATTATCATACTCAAAACACTCAGGGTTATATTACATGGAGAGATTAGCATGATTATTCCCAAAACCTCTACCCTTTTTAGGTTGCTTACACCGATTTGAGAAATGACCAGGTTTCCCATAATTCCAACATGTTTTCTTAGACTTTTGGTCTTGGGGTTGGAAATTTTGGGGTGAAGGTCTGAAGGATTGGTTTCTGGGATGGTAATGATTTTGTCTTTGAGAATTTTGAGGGAAAAACCTGTTATCACAAGAGGGCTGGAAAAGGTTGTTAGTTTTTTCTATTCTTCATTCCCTCCTATGTCTTTCCTCAAGATTAGATTCTCTTTTATGTTGTTCTGCATTCAATACACTAGGGTTTTCTGGGCTGAAATCAATGTAGGGCCTGTTTTTGAAGTTTTTATTTACATACATGATTTCATTTTGCAGAGGTTTAGAATTTAATTTCTTGATTTCATTTTCTTTAGCCTTTAACCCAGATACAATCATATCACAAGTGAGTTTACACCCACCATACTTTAATGCAGATTTAACTTCAGCATACATTTCTGGAATTGCACCAAGCAAGATTTGAGGAGCATATGCTTCAATTTTATCATCTCCAGCAAGTTTTACATCTTTTAAAAGCTTAGTGAATTCATGCATATTTGTATCAACATCTTTAGAAGGATCCATTTGAAAAGACATGATTTGGCTTTGTAAAGAATACATATGCTCTTCAGATTTTGCAATAAACAGATTAGTTAAGGCATCCCATAAGTCCTTAGCACATCTATGGTGAGACACTTGCCTCACTATGGCACTACTTAGATTTAACAGAATTGTAGCTCTAGCACCAGCGTTCAATTTTGCAAGATTTTTATCAGCTTCATGCTCATCAATTCTATCAGAAATAGCATCCCACAAATTTTCTTTGGTCAAAATACATTCAACCCTAGTCTGCCAATCACCAAAATCACCACTCTCATTAAAGGGGACATCATTAAGAGTATTCATGCTTAGCACATGATTTTCTCTTAAACACAGAAATTTCACAGAATTACCCAAGAATCACAGGATAAACACCAGAACACAGACAAACACACAGGAATGTACTAATAACCAGGAAGCAGAAGCTTCCACAGGCCAAAAAAGGAACACCTGGGGAATCTAGAGCTGAGGCTGTAGCGACCCGAAACTTTTTATAAAATTGCTACATATTTTACAAAAATAAAAAGATAAATTTTTATAATGCATAATATGATATGATTATTTGAGTTACGTCCTATAAGTCGCGCCTATATCATTTTGAACTATATTATTATTAAGATTATAATCGTTATCATTAATGTTGTTATTTTGTCATTATTATTAATATTATTTTATAAATATTATTATTTATTTTACTTTATTTATTTTATTCTTTTTGGTTTGCCTATTATTATTTTGAGCCCAAATGAGTATTTATTCTTTAGCCCAATGTTGGCTTTGGAGAAAAAAATAATAATAATAATCCTATTCTGTTTAGCCCAAAGAAAATTCCAAGCGTCTGTCTTCTTCCTCAAGCCGAGAGTTGCAGATTTTCGAAGATTCTCGATTTTGAAACGGAAATCTTTTGGGGTCATGGAGCCTCTCCATTTCCTGCCATTAACCCATAATTTAATTCAAATCATAAAATCCCAGACCTTTCATTGACATTTCTAACACTATAAAAAGGAGAACCCATGCCTCCATTTGAATCATCAAACTCAAACATTGTGTTCTAAATCATAGCAATAGAGTTCCTTCTGAGGTATACATATATATATATATATAAATTATTTCCTTACATTTTTGCATTTCATTGAGGAGGTTGAGGCGGTAGGGGTGGCTTCCGTTGTCGTTTCCAGTCGTGCGAGGATAGAGAGTTAGAGAGAGGGAAAACAATTGAGGTGAATAAAGGTTGTGTTATCCATCGAGAGAAGGTTAGAGGGAGAGAGAGAATGTTATTTGTGTATTTCTGATGGTGGCCGAGAGAATTGGGAAGAATGAATACTGGTTCTGTTTTTTTTGGAGTGTTAGGCGTGAATTGGGAAAAGCAAGAGAGAGAGAGATGAAATTATTTTCTTTTTATGTTGATGGCCGTGAGTTGTAAGGATTGGGAGAGAGAGATTATTGTTTATTTGTCTTTTTCTATCTTAGAGGGCTAATTGGGATTTTAATTGGATTTGGGCTAGGGTGGTTAAATGGGCCAAGAGTGTTGCATACATTATTTATTATTTATGATTTATATATTTATTTATTATTTATGATTTATTTATTTATGAATTATTTATTATTTGTTATTTTATATTAGGCGGCGCGTGGATTAACTAACCCGTACTATTTTTCCAAGTCAAAATTCAAGTCAAGGTGGGGGATCCGATGTGACGCACATTTTTTGTATTTATCCTTATTATGCTTTTATGCAGATTCACAGTTATTAACCTACGGGTTACATTTATTATTGGCCGACGGGCTGCATATGTCCCGAATTTAGCCTGGGGCTACCTACAGTTTAAATTGTTATAATTGTATAATTTGGATAAATACTGTCACCACTGAGTTAATAGTACTCACCCCAAAACTATTATTTATTTCAGGTTGATGCCGGGCGATGGTTGCGCGTGACGAGATGATGGTCGTCAAGAAAATAATTATTTATCTTTTAATATTTCCGCTGCAAAACTCTGATAAACATTTTAATGTTATTTAATAAAGTAATGTTTTATTTTATTATTTATTATTATTATTATTATTATTATTTATTTTATGAAAAATTGGGTCGTGACAGTTTGGTATCAGAGCGGGTCTACGTTTCTGTAGACTTGCTAAAAAAAAACAAAATAATTTTAAACACCATCATCACGTCCGCCACCTCGCACCGGGAAGAGGTACAATGTTTATATTTTTGTCATAATAAATTGCATGTAATATTGTTTTCTTGAAAAATAATCCCGAACTGTGTGATAGATGAAGAGAGGACCATTGGGAAAGTTTGAATCCAGGCCCCATGCTGTTAGGACCCCGGTGTTGACCCGAGAGGAATACTGGTGGAATGAATTGGAGTCCTTCGTATGGAAAGGAACACGAGGAACTGAGTGGAACCTGAGGAAGTTACTTAGACTCTGGAAGAAAGTGGAAAGGGTCGGGGGAGGCCGAAGGGCTGTCGATGCAGCCTATGACATTGTGGAGAAACTCCCAACATTTATGAGGCACAAGGGGGATAAATATTTTGAGAGATACATTGACTACCAAGTGGGAGTTGGAGGAGTTTTCAATGTGAAGGCATTCTTGAAAGATCTTTTGGTTTGGTGGCACAAGAAGGTTTATGGAAAAGACTACGAGGATGAGAAGGATGCAAGCTCAGAGGTGGGCTCGAATGATGTTGGGGTGCATGACGTTGCTGGGCCAAGTGGAATAGCCAAAGATCCAATCATAGTTATTGATTGATTATGATGTTTTGTTTTAAAAAAAAAATCTATGTCTCCAAAAATAAATGTTTACTTTGGATTAATGAAATAAATTGTTATTGTTAGTCTTTTTGAAATTTTGGTTCAACTCAACTAATGGATTTGTTAATAGGATTATGGCAAGAACTCGCAGTTCGCATTCAGACAGCGAGGCTACCTACTCAGAGAGCTCCTCGCGATATGTAAGACATGAAAGACCAAGTTTTGCTCAAGAGTTGGCTCATGCGTTGAAGGAAGTGCTTCCACACCAAAGAAGTGGAGGGAGTTTCATTGTCTCTCAATTTCGCCAGATGGGGCCGCCCAGATTAAAAGGAAATGAAGGTCCACTTGTCACGGAGGAATGGATCTTTGAGTTGGAACGCATTTTTGAACATTTGGAGTGCACTGATTCAGAAAAGGTATCATGCGCCATCTTCCAGTTGGCTGAGGATGCGGGTCACTGGTGGCAGGCCCAAGTCCAGCTCATGACGCCAGAACGCCGTCGGAACTTGACATGGAACGCTTTCAAAGGATTGGTGATGGGAAAGTTTTTCCCAAGGGCTTACCGCAAGCAGAAAGAGACAGAATTGATGAATCTTGAACAAGGAAATATGACCATCCTCGACTATGAGAGGAAGTTCAACAAGTTGTCCCGTTATGCTCCACATCTGGTGGACACGGAGGAAAAGAAAGTTTGGAGGTTCGAGTTTGGGTTGAGACCCGAGATTGGAGGGATTCTTGCAGCTCAAGGGATAACAGCAACATTTTCTGAAATGGTAGAGCGAGCTCAGGCAGTTGCTACACGCCTGAATTTGGAAGGCCCAACATCTAAGCAGCCAAACGCTCCTGTGAAAAGGCGTTGGGATGACCGCAACAAGGGAACAACGTTCCAACCTGATAAGAGACCCAGAGCTGTTGAAAACAACAATGTGAGACCGCCACCTGCAAACAATGCCGGACCAACAACAGTCAAACCTCTGTGCTCACAATGTGGGAAGCGTCACAAACCACCTTGCTTCTTCGGGAAGAATGTCTGTTACCGCTGTCACCAGCTTGGACACGGAGCCTTTAACTGTCCCAGGCAGAATGAAAGAAACATCCCCAGAGGAGGAACTGCACGTGCTTTTGCTATGGCCGAGGAGGAGGAACAGAAAGAACCCGGAACCATGTCAGGTATACTACCAGTTCTTGAAGTACCTGCTTTAGTACTTTTCGATTCAGGCGCTTCGCATTCTTTTATATCTAAAACATTTTATGAGAAGACTGGTGTGAAATGTCATGAAAGAACTGACCTTTTAAGGATAAGCATTCCGTCGGGTGAGAAAATGGAAACCAGTTGTGTAGCTATGGGAGTCAAAATGGAGATAAAGGAAAGAATTTTGGAGGCAGATCTGTTCATGTTGGAAATGCAAGACTTTGATGTGATTCTCGGCATGGACTGGTTGAGCCATAACCATGCAATCATTAAATGTCGTGATCGTGAGGTGGTGATCCAAGAAAAAGGAGGAGACAAGTTCTCTTTTCGGAGAAGTAAAGTGAAGCCAGCCACACGTATGGTGTCAACAATGAAAGCAGTCAAACTGTTGAAAAAGAGAGACTGTCAGGCATTCTTAGTGAATGTGGTAAGCACGACGTCGGCGGAACCAAAGCTGGAGGATATACCAGTAGTTGGAGAATATCCAGATGTGTTTCCAGAGGACATAACCGGCATTCCACCAAAGAGACAAGTGGAGTTCACCATTGATTTGGTACCCGGAGCAGCACCATTGTCCAAAGCCCCCTACAGAATGGCACCGATCGAGCTGCAGGAGTTAAAAGTTCAAATACAGGAATTGTTGGACAAAGGTTATATCCGACCAAGTGTCTCACCTTGGGGTGCACCAGTGCTGTTTGTCAAGAAGAAGGATGGTACCATGAGGATGTGCATTGATTATCGTGAGCTCAATAAACTAACTATAAAGAACAAGTATCCGTTGCCGAGAGTTGATGATTTGTTCGATCAGTTGAAAGGAGCTGGCGTATTCTCAAAGATCGATTTGAGATCGGGATATCATCAACTGAGAGTCAAAGAAGGTGATATTTTGAAGACAGCTTTTCGGACAAGATATGGGCATTACGAGTTCACAGTAATGCCTTTTGGGTTGTCCAATGCGCCAGCGGTGTTTATGGATCTAATGCACCGAGTTTTTCAGCAGTACCTGGATCAGTTTGTCATTGTATTCATAGATGACATTCTAATTTATTCAAAAGATCGAAGCGAGCATGAAGAGCATCTTCGGATTGTGTTGGAAATATTGCGGAAGGAGAAATTATACGCGAAGTTTAAGAAATGTGAGTTTTGGATAAACCGAGTTGGATTTCTCGGTCATGTGGTGACATCAGAAGGAATTGAAGTAGATCCAGCAAAAGTGGAGACGGTGAAAAATTGGAACACTCCGAAAAATGCAGGAGAGATTCGTAGCTTTTTGGGATTGGCAGGCTATTACAGGCGATTCATTGAAGGATTTTCGAAGATAGCAGGCCCTTTGACCCAGTTGACCAGAAAAGGGGCAAAATTTGAGTGGAATGAGAAATGCGAAGAGAGTTTCCAGGAGCTAAAGTTACGACTTACAACTGCACCTGTGTTATCTGTTCCAGATGGCACAGAGGGTTTCGTTATATACAGTGATGCATCCAAGCAAGGATTGGGATGTGTGTTAATGCAGCATGGAAAAGTTATCGCATACGCATCAAGGCAGTTGAAGGTGCATGAACGTAATTATCCGACGCATGACTTGGAACTTGCAGCTGTGGTACACGCTTTGAAGATTTGGCGCCACTACTTGTATGGAGCAAAATGTGAGATTTACTCTGATCACAAGAGTCTCAAGTATCTGTTTACCCAGAAGGAGCTGAACATGAGGCAGAGAAGGTGGCTAGAACTTGTCAAAGATTATGATTGCACTATCCATTATCATCCGGGGAAAGCCAATGTGGTAGCAAATGCTCTAAGCAGAAAGGGCAGCATGGCGGCAATGCACATGATACGGTTAACTCAAGAGTTTTCAAAGTTGGGAATTGAGGTGATCCCCACAACATGTGACACTACATCAATTTTGGCGGCACTAACAGTCCAACCTCTGTTAAAGGATAAAATAAGAGATGCACAAAAAGGTGATCAATTCTTGTGTAAGATCAAGGAAAGAGTTCAGAAAGGCGAGATCAAGAATTTTGTTATAGCTGCGGATGGAGCACTCACATATGAAGGACGATTGTGTGTGCCGAAGGATGATGGGCTAAGGAAGGAGATCTTGGAGGAAGCTCATAGCACTCGATACTCTGTTCATCCAGGATGTACAAAAATGTACCAAGATCTGAAGAACTATTTCTGGTGGAGGAATATGAAGAGGTCAATTGGAGATTTTGTCGGGAGATGTATGACGTGTCAATTAGTGAAGGCAGAACATCAACGACCCACCGGTCTTTTGAATCCACTTGAAATTCCGGAATGGAAGTGGGAAAATATCTCGATGGACTTCGTGACGGGATTGCCAGGGACCGTGAAAGGCAATCATGCAATTTGGGTGATTGTGGATCGGCTCACTAAGTCAGCTCATTTTCTTCCAGTGAAAATGACACATAGTATGGATAGGCTTGCACAGTTGTACGTGGATGAAATAGTAAGATTGCATGGGGTGCATGTTTCTATTGTGTCGGATCGTGACCCAAGATTTACATCTAAGTTTTGGAGGAGTCTACAGGGTGCTATGGGCACAAAATTAAGATTCAGCACGGCTTATCACCCGCAAACTGACGGACAGTCGGAACGGACTATCCAGGTACTAGAAGATATGTTGCGGGCGTGTGTAATGGATTTTGGGGATAGTTGGGAAAAGCATTTGTCCTTAGTGGAGTTTGCTTACAACAATAGTTTCCAGGCAACTATTGGGATGGCTCCTTATGAAGCCTTGTACGGGAGGAAGTGTCGATCACCGTTGCATTGGGATGAAGTAGGAGAGAAAAGAATTCTAGGTCCCGAGATTGTAGAAAGAACAGTTGCTGTTATTAGCAAGATACGTGAACGTATCAAGGTTGCTCAGGATAGGCAAAAGTCGTATGCCGATTTGAAGAGAAGGGATATACATTACAATGTGGGTGATAAGGTGTTTGTCAAAATAGCCCCGATGAAAGGAGTTGTTCGTTTTGGGGTAAAAGGAAAGTTGAGGCCTCGCTATATTGGACCATTTGAAATTTTGGAAAGAGTTGGAGAAGTGGCTTACAGGCTTGCTCTGCCACCAAGTTTGACAGCAGTGCATGATGTTTTCCATATTTCAACGCTGAGGATGTACATGCACGATCCAAGTAATGTTGTAAATCACAATAATCTGGAGTTAAGGAAAGATCTATCTTATGAGGAATATCCGGTGGCAGTGTTGGATAGAAAGGTTCATGGATTACGAAATAAAGATATCACGTTGATCAAAGTGCAATGGAGTCGACATGGCAGAGAAGAGGGCACATGGGAAAAAGAGGATGACGTGATAGCTAGGTATCCACAGTTCATGGGATGAGGTAAGTAAATTTCGGGGACGAAATTTTTTTTTAAGAGGGGAAGAATGTAGCGACCCGAAACTTTTTATAAAATTGCTACATATTTTACAAAAATAAAAAGATAAATTTTTATAATGCATAATATGATATGATTATTTGAGTTACGTCCTATAAGTCGCGCCTATATCATTTTGAACTATATTATTATTAAGATTATAATCGTTATCATTAATGTTGTTATTTTGTCATTATTATTAATATTATTTTATAAATATTATTATTTATTTTACTTTATTTATTTTATTCTTTTTGGTTTGCCTATTATTATTTTGAGCCCAAATGAGTATTTATTCTTTAGCCCAATGTTGGCTTTGGAGAAAAAAATAATAATAATAATCCTATTCTGTTTAGCCCAAAGAAAATTCCAAGCGTCTGTCTTCTTCCTCAAGCCGAGAGTTGCAGATTTTCGAAGATTCTCGATTTTGAAACGGAAATCTTTTGGGGTCATGGAGCCTCTCCATTTCCTGCCATTAACCCATAATTTAATTCAAATCATAAAATCCCAGACCTTTCATTGACATTTCTAACACTATAAAAAGGAGAACTCATGCCTCCATTTGAATCATCAAACTCAAACATTGTGTTCTAAGTCATAGCAATAGAGTTCCTTCTGAGGTATACATATATATATATATATATATAAATTATTTCCTTACATTTTTGCATTTCATTGAGGAGGTTGAGGCGGTAGGGGTGGCTTCCGTTGTCGTTTCCAGTCGTGCGAGGATAGAGAGTTAGAGAGAGGGAAAACAATTGAGGTGAATAAAGGTTGTGTTATCCATCGAGAGAAGGTTAGAGGGAGAGAGAGAGAATGTTATTTGTGTATTTCTGATGGTGGCCGAGAGAATTGGGAAGAATGAATACTGGTTCTGTTTTTTTTGGAGTGTTAGGCGTGAATTGGGAAAAGCAAGAGAGAGAGAGATGAAATTATTTTCTTTTTATGTTGATGGCCGTGAGTTGTAAGGATTGGGAGAGAGAGATTATTGTTTATTTGTCTTTTTCTATCTTAGAGGGCTAATTGGGATTTTAATTGGATTTGGGCTAGGGTGGTTAAATGGGCCAAGAGTGTTGCATACATTATTTATTATTTATGATTTATATATTTATTTATTATTTATGATTTATTTATTTATGAATTATTTATTATTTGTTATTTTATATTAGGCGGCGCGTGGATTAACTAACCCGTACTATTTTTCCAAGTCAAAATTCAAGTCAAGGTGGGGGATCCGATGTGACGCACATTTTTTGTATTTATCCTTATTATGCTTTTATGCAGATTCACAGTTATTAACCTACGGGTTACATTTATTATTGGCCGACGGGCTGCATATGTCCCGAATTTAGCCTGGGGCTACCTACAGTTTAAATTGTTATAATTGTATAATTTGGATAAATACTGTCACCACTGAGTTAATAGTACTCACCCCAAAACTATTATTTATTTCAGGTTGATGCCGGGCGATGGTTGCGCGTGACGAGATGATGGTCGTCAAGAAAATAATTATTTATCTTTTAATATTTCCGCTGCAAAACTCTGATAAACATTTTAATGTTATTTAATAAAGTAATGTTTTATTTTATTATTTATTATTATTATTATTATTATTATTATTATTATTATTATTATTATTATTATTATTATTTATTTTATGAAAAATTGGGTCGTGATAGAGGCTATCCCAGCTCGCAACACAGATTTATCTGTGGCGCAGGGGGTCACTCAGGTCAATCCCTAACACCTTTTCAGCCACAAAAAACACCATCACCGACTTATTACTAAGTCAACAGAAAACTCAACTCAGAGTTTTCACAATAATAACAAGGAATCAACTAATCAGAGAATACAGACTGCCAAAGGTACAACAAACAAGCCAAAAACCCACTGAAAAGTCCTTTCTTGTCTTTGCTATCGGGGCAACCCGCTTTGAGGAGACCCACAGGGGAATCCAGACGGTCCCGACCGTAAGCAAAGGACAAGGATTAGGCTTGGAATGCCAAGGAACAGTTCAGAGACAAAATGAAAGAAAGCGGAAGCAATTTAGGCACAGGATCGACAAAAAATACCACCAAGGAGTTTTAAGTTTTTAAGGAGCAATACCAGAGCCGGCTTTCCCTGGGAAAGCCGGACTTACCCTAAAAAACGGAGCCCGAGGGGGGTGAATTGGGCGCGGCCCTTACCGGCGGCGGGGTGCCAGGAATGGAGGCAGGAGGGTGCCCCCGGCTAGGCCTAAACCAGGCTCTGATACCACTGTTGTGGTATCGCCTAGTTGGGGATTACACCTCTTGATTCCCCACCCCTTAGCGGTTCCTAACACTAGCTACTCAAGTAGCTTGAACCAAGATCTATAGCAGTTTACAAGCAAAGATAACAACAGTAACTAGACTAGGTTTTCTTCAGGCGGCTGCAGCGGCGACGGCCTCAGAGGTGAAGGTCAAGGGACCTTCAAGATTCTTCACAGGCTCAGGAATCTCCAGATCTGTAGAGCAAACAAGTGAATAAATTAGTAAACCCAGCAGAATCAGTACAGAGAGAAATAGGAAAAAGCAGGAAGCAATCGAGAGTGGGAAAAAAGGTGCCCAAGGCATGGCGGCTCAGATTTTCCCACTGGGATCTGCAGTAGTCCTCTCCGGCGACCGGAGAAAGAGTCCAGGGAAGGGGAAGAGGAAGCGGGGTGGCTAGGGTTCAAGGGGACAGGGGGTTTCAGCCTCTCTTTCTCACAGCACACTCCTCCCAAACACTCAGCGGCCAAACAGGAGCCGATGGACAGAACTCCGGCAAGAGAAACCGTGGGAGTGAGGTGAGAAGATCCAAAAAAAGAGAGAGAGAATGTGAGATTAGATTCTGAGATCGAGCGTATCTAGGGTGAGGGAGAAGAGAGATATTATAGATGCTTCTAGAGCATAGGGAATTACCAATAGCCTTAATGATGTTTAGATTAGGAAGTTGGATCGTCAATTAGGGTTTAGGATTTGGGGCTGGGCCGGGTAGATAGGTATTTTAGTAATTGGGCCAGAAAATGGACAAATGGGCCAACCCCCAACAACTTTAACTTAGGTCAAGTTATTTTGTTATCAACTGACAGTTCGCATGTGAACTCAATACGACCACACAGATAATGTTTGTACTAATGAACTTTGGAACCAAGACTCGTATTTGGTCCGATTCGAATAGTCCGATTACAAATTCTTCTGTCGGAGATTGTCAAAACGTCCGTCCCGATTGGGGTCCGACCGGGCAAAGTGTTTAAAACATACCGAAAAAGTCTCACTACAAAAAAATCACGATATAGCGATGTGGGCCACCGCCCATGGGCCCTCATTTTGTTGGGGCCATCAATGTTTTAATATTATATTTAAAAAAATAGTTTTTAAAATATTTAATACAAGGTCTAATAAAAAAAATACGTGTATCATCAATTTATGTATTTTTTGAGAGATTACTATCCGAGTCTAGCAATCTTGATTCTTCGAATATTATCAGTAAATTATATAAAATATTTTTCATTCTTCGAATATTATCAGTAAATTATAGACTGATAACAACAAAATATTTTATATCATATTTATAATAATAAAGTTTATTTACATGTTGTCTTTTTATCTCAAAATTTAGGATGAAAACAACACTGAATTGATTACATTTTTTCAAAATTTAAGATGAAAATAACATCGATTTTTTTCCCAAAATACTCGTAAAAATATATACATATATATGGGCCCCTTTTTTTGTTTTGCCATATGGGCCCCTGAAATGTCGGGACTAACCCTGCCGACGGCCCACTAGGTCGGCCATTTCGGCCTGATTTTTCTGGGCCTAGAAATTTCTAGCCCAACCTAGCCCAAAAGTCAAATAGGTCGGACCAGACCAATTTTTACAGCTCTAGGTCTAACTACTCATAGTCTATTAAGATTTTTCAAAAAAATAAATGTTATGAACATGACTAATTACACCCTTTATTCCAAACCCCATCGATTCTCATTCAATTGCTGTAATTTGACCCATCAGAACACATTACTTAATTTGTCAAAATATTTCGGGACTTAAGATGTATCTACTCATAGTTTATGTCATTTTTTTGTGAAAAAATCTCAATAGTTCGTGATGTCATAAGGTGTAATTACTCATATTAATTTCGTGATATTTTAATTACAACTTACAATTTTAATAATTTGCGATAATTTGTGTAATTAATCATATTAATTTCGTGTCATTTTTGTTACAACTTACAACTTTAATAGTTTGCGATAATTTGTGTAACTCGTCAGATTAATTTCGTGATATTTTTGTTACAACTTACAACCTTAATAGTTTGCGATAATTTGTGTAATTAGTCATATTAATTTCGTGATATTTTTGTTACAACTTACAACCTTAATAGTTTGCGATAATTTGTGTAATTAGTCATATTAATTTCGTGATATTTTTGTTACAACTTACAACTTTAATAGTTTGCGATAATTTGTGTAATTAGTCATTAATTTCGTGATATTTTTATTATAACTTACAACTTTAATAGTTTGCGATAATTTGTGTAATTAGTCATTAATTTCGTGATATTTTTATTACAACTTACAACTTCAATAGTTTGCGATAATTTGTGTAATTAGTCATATCAATTTCTTGATATTTTTATTACAACTTACAACTTTAATAGTTTGCGATAATTTGTGTAATTAGTCATATTAATATCGTGATATTTTTGTTACAACTTACAACTTTAATAGTTTGCGATAATTTGTGTAATTAGTCATATTAATTTCGTGATATTTTTGTTACAACTTACAACTTTAATAGTTTGCGATAATTTGTGTAATTAGTCATATTAATATCGTGATATTTTTATTACAACTTACAACTTTAATAGTTTGCGATAATTTGTGTAATTAGTCATTAATTTCGTGATATTTTTGTTACAACTTACAACTTTAATAGTTTGCGATAATTTGTGTAATTAGTCATATTAATATCGTGATATTTTTGTTACAACTTACAACTTCAATAGTTTGCGATAATTTGTGTAATTAGTCATATTAATTTCGTGATATTTTTGTTACAACTTACAACTTTAATAGTTTGCGATAATTTGTGTAATTAGTCATATTAATATCGTGATATTTTTGTTACAACTTACAACTTTAATAGTTTGCGATAATTTGTGTAATTAGTCATTAATTTCGTGATATTTTTATTACAACTTACAACTTCAATAGTTTGCGATAATTTGTGTAATTAGTCATATTAATATCGTGATATTTTTGTTACAACTTACAACTTTAATAGTTTGCGATAATTTGTGTAATTAGTCATTAATTTCGTGATATTTTTATTACAACTTACAACTTCAATAGTTTGCGATAATTTGTGTAATTAGTCATATTAATTTCGTGATATTTTTGTTACAACTTACAACTTTAATAGTTTGCGATAATTTGTGTAATTAGTCATATTAATATCGTGATATTTTTGTTACAACTTACAACTTTAATAGTTTGCGATAATTTGTGTAATTAGTCATATCAATTTCGTGATATTTTTGTTACAACTTACAACTTTAATAGTTTGCGATAATTTGTGTAATTAATCATATTAATTTCGTGTTATTTTTGTTACAACTTACAACTTTAATAGTTTGCGATAATTTGTGTAACTCGTCATATTAATTTCGTGATATTTTTGTTACAACTTACAACTTTAATTGTTTGCGATAATTTGTTTAACTAGTCATATTAATTTTGTGATATTTTTGTTAGAACTTTAACGACCCTATATATAATGGTTAAATTGAATCCTTAAATTCTCCGACCTAAAATCAGTAGAGAAATGTAGCCAAAATTAGAGACAAGAGCATATCTCCCTAAAGAAAAAAAAATTCAATTTGAGAGAGAGAGAGAGAGAGAGAGAGAGAGAGAATTATTGGTAAGAAAGTGAGAATTTGGACCACAAAGAAGCACAATTACAATTACAATGCATGACAAGAAACAGTAGAATGAAGCACGCGCTTCTGTCCCTTATTTTCTTCTCTCCTCACTCTATTAAAGCCTACTCTCCTATAACTATAACTATTCCTATTCATTTTGGCCTTTTCCCTCCTAACAAATTCTCTTTTATTTATTTATTTATTTTCCACTTATATAAATATAACAATAAGGATTAATTAATCAGCGCAGAGTTTAACACAACGTTTACACCATTTTACAATTTTCGTATGACGTTTAAAAAATCGCAATTCATATCACGATCTTTAATATGTTTGCAATTGTAACACGCTAACACCCCCGATCTTAATAGGGCAGATCTGTCCCACGTGTACGATTTTGTAATCCACATGTGCTGCTATTTCCGGCTACTTAAATGACGTCATTATATAGATGATCATTATATACATATATATTCTCCATTAGTTTCCACTTATATAACAATAAAGATTAATCGGCCCAGAGTTTAGCACAACGTTTACCATTTTACAATTTTCGTACGACGTTTAAAAATTTGTAATTCATATCACGACATTTAATATGCTTGCGATTGTAACACACTAACACCCCCGATATTAATCGGGTAGATTTGTCCCATGTGTTCGATTTTGTAATCTATATGTGTTGAATGCTATTTCTGGCTACCTAAATGACGTCGTTATATATGTAAAGATTCTCCATCAGTTTCATGTACGTAAAAATGTCGTTTTATGCTGGATTAGTATTGAGGATGTTACAATTGTAAAAAATATATTAAAAATTGTGATATGAATTGTAAATTTTTAAACATTATGCGATAATTGTAAAATGGTGTAAACATTGCGTTAAATTCTGCAATTAACCCTAATAATGATAATTAATTATACCTCAACACTCTCATCCTATATACATTCATAATATATACAATATATGCATACCTAATAATTACAAATAAGGATATGTAATTTAATTTAATTCAATATTCCCAAATATCTCATTCAATTCTTTACCCATTTCTTTTTTTTTTTTACATAAATAACACAATCTATTGATATTTAGAAATAAAAATATCCATACCGTATCAATTTTATGACAAACATGTCCTCCGTTCACTAGGGTTTTTTTTTTTTGGATATTGTCCCTTATAAATATTGCTATAATATTGTTTACAAATTCTCATATTTCTCTAGTTTATAATTTCTTATATTTTTTAACCTTTTATGACCCATTCACTACAAAAGAAACACATTCTAACGATGAAATTAGAGACATAATATAGTCCGTCTTTAAATTATCGATACACTAACGATGGATTGAACTCAATTTTTTTTTTAACGATTTATCGACGGATTTTTCTGTTTCTAGATTAACGAAAAAATCAATAAGCTAGCTTAACGACGGAATTAGCTTGGCAACTTTGCTTACATGCTTTGATAAATAACTTCAATGATCTAGTGGTATCTTGAAAAACACTGACGTTGAGTTGCACGGGATTTCTCCGACGACTAGGATAGACGGGTGAAATGCAGAAATTTCTATAAATAAAAAAATAGTGCCACGCAAGACTATTCCTCACAAAAAAAAATCCATTTCACTCATTCAACTAATCTTTTAAAAGAAATGATTTTCCACATATTTCAATATTATTTTTCACTCGAGATCCTCAAATCCCATCGTGTGTGTATCAACCGTGTACCGAATCTCAAAATTATTACCTTTTCTTTCATTTTTTTTTTATTTTAATTTCTTTAGGTTTAGTATAATTTTACAATTTTATTTAGGATTTAATCCACCCAATTAGGGTCTATAATTATTTTTTAGTTAATAAAATTGATTGATGAGGTTGATTATTCCAAACTTAAGGTATATAATTTTTTAAAATTTCAATTTTTAGCAATAAATATTAATTATGACTAGTTATAACATAATAAATTTTATTTTTACAAAAAAAATTATTAACAATATATAATTTTAATATTGGTGCATGATTGACACACAAAATTAGGACTAGAGAATCTCGAATCGATATTTTTACGATTACATGATTGATTGATTGTCCACGTATCGTTGGTGAGTAATGTCACGTTGGCTTAAATACAGATTAATTAATTACAATGATCGTAAACTATATGTAATGCATAACTAGTTAAGTACTGCACATGCATGCAGACATTTGGTACTGATACAATAAAATATAAAATAATATATTTTTCATTTGACGTATGTAAATAATTACCTAGAGAGAGAGAGAACACATGAAAGAGATGATTCAGACAATCAAGAAAACCAGAGAATTAAACTCTATATATATATATATATATATATGTATATATATATATAAGAACTCGCAGTTGAAGGACTCTTTAATATAGCCAGTTGAATAAATTCCACTTTTGTACCGTTAGAATATGGTCAAAATATTTTTATTCTCAAAAGTTACCATTTTGGTCTCAAATAATATTTTTTCGACAATTTTAGTTCCATAAGATTTTTTTCCGATAATTTTAGTCTCAAACGAATTGAGATCTTTGGAATGCTAGATAACACAAATTGATTTCAGATAGAATGATGGGATGTTTTGGATTTTGAAACGTATGTTGTTTGTTTTCGTATACATGAGACACATCATCTGCTACACTTAGTACGACACAATTAAATTTATTAATTCTTCTTCAATTTTTTCATTCAGTTTCAATTTATTGTACTTTAGTTTAATTTTACACTTATTAATTAAGATTTAGCTTAGTAGATTCAGTATAATATAAACACGTGAAAAATAATAAAGAACATAGTTTTTACAAATGCTTCTCCTAGGTCAGAATATCTTGTGCATGTCGCATTGACTACATCTATTGCAAATTCAGTTACAACTCTTCAATATTTTTTCAAAAAAATCAATTTTTTATTTTGTAATTTATTATGATTTATTTTAATTTAAATGTTTTATTTAGGGTTCATCCATCCCAAATGAGGGTATATTAAAAAAAAAAGCCTTAGTTATATAACACCTAATGTAACACAAATGGCAACAAATGATCTGTTTTGTTTTTTTCGTGGCTAAAACTACCCCACATTTCACTATACGCCACATATGATATGACGAGTAAATTTGAAGGACAGTTCTAGTCCCGCTAAATTTCAAAATGCAACAATTTATCCTTTTTTTGTGATAAAATGATTAAGATTGGACTAAATCACTACACACATCCTACAAAAAAAAGTGTCGTGGGATCATTCCTATAACCCAAAAACTTGTATGTGATCGACTTACGCTTCAATCGCATACTCAGTAGCACATTTAGAAACTTGTATATATGAGATCGACTTACGATTCAAACTTGTATGAGATCGACTTAAAACAAGTCAAGATAAGAATCCAAACGCATATTCAGTAATACATTTGTAATTTTTCAGTGTTTGGTATTGTTTGGATCTGAATCTTGACCCTTTGATTAATTTTAACCGGTAAGACGATCGTCTCACATAAGACTAACTCTTTCCTCCTATAAAACCAAAACTATTGCATCGTAACCTCCAAATATATGAATGAAGGTTTACTCCAACAAGTGAGCAAATAATATGACCATCAAACCAAATCTTGACCACGATTTCAACTTATAAACGCACTTAAGAAATATTATGAATATATCTTTTTCTCACCCAATTTTTGCCAATATATACATATATATATATATATATTGTTATGTTTATTAAATAAAGAAAAACCCCTCCCCAAGCCGTAAGAAGAATGCTTGGTATAAATAACTCACCAGCTATTCTTAACATGATATTGGGAAATAATTCAGACGAATCATGTTTGTCGATAACCTCAGACCAATCAATCGAATATCGAACAAAGGATATCACTTATAGATCAAACAAGTACAATTCGAAATCAAATAGATTTTATTCAACAACTTACCAAAATATTTTTTTAAAAAAATAATACATTGCTATAAATATATACCAAGAAACAATTGAAAACCCTAACTTGTAGCCCACACATACACACAAAATTAAAACTAACGTTGAGCAAAGAAATCAAACAAGAACTAGGTGTGAATGTGTACCCTTTAGGAGTGATATGTCATTGTCTCTAAAAGATTATTGAATTTTTTTTCATAAGGTACACAAATTTCGAATCTAGGGAAAGTTTCTGTAATTATTTTTTGTTTCATACACATGCTAAGGGATCATATCTATAAGCCTACACAAAAAGAAAAGCGCCTTTAATCTCACCAAATCATATCTATCTATGTACGTATACCTTATATAATATATATATATATACCTCACACAAACCATTTAAATGCATATCCATTTATGATATATATATATATATGTGTGTGTGTGTGTGTGTGTGAGTGAACATACTTGCAGAAACATTAAACATCAGCATTTAGGAATCACAACTTCCAATACTTTCTTAATTCCATACACCTTTCTTTTTTTGGATGAACCCGATCCAAGATGGCTCCTACTGTCCCGTCTCGTCTCTAGAGCATTTTTAGTCTCGTCTCTAGAGCATTTTTTTTTCCGGATCTTCATGTCTTGTGGTGAGTATTTCGTAATTAACTATACATATATATACTTACATTTAATATATTTGTGAGAACGTTGATTTCATAAGATACTCTCTCCGTCCCAATTATATAGTATCTTTTTAACCGGCGCGTAGATTGAAAATATTTATGAAAACAAGATATTAATTAAAGCTAAACTTTCAATATTACCCTTCACATTTATGACTTTCAAAATATTTAAGTCGTTAGTTTTTTTTTGTTTTTTTCATTTCCAAGATCTAACATTAAGGGTGTATTTGTACACTTCTGTGAAAATTAATATTGGTTACAGTGATGAGATTATATAATTGAGACACCCGAAAATGGTACTCTTGCCGTCCCAATTATATAGTCTCTTTTGTAGTCGCACGTAGATTAAAAATATTTATGAAAACAAGATATTAAAGCTAAACTTCCAATAACACCCTTATTGAATATTTATGACCTTTAAATTTTAAGTGGTTAATTTTTTTATTTCCAAGATTCAACAATGGTGTATTTGTACATTATTATAAAAATTTATAATACTTATAATAATGAGACTATATGATTGAGACACCTTAAAATAGAAATAGAGACTATATAACTAATCGGGACGAAATGAGTAACATAAACCGTATAATTGGATCGAAAATAGTATATATTATATTAAATGGCCATCTCTTGGAATGTTGGAGATGACAATATATGAGATGATATAGAACACACACACACACAAATATATATATATATATATATATATATATATTATTCAACATTGTACGATTATGAATGTGTGCGTGTAGTATTAGGAATGGGTGTTAGGAGGGCTAAATGTCACTTCTAAATGTTCTCTTTATTGGGATATGAATAATGAATGATAAAGTGACATTTGCCCATGTATCAAAGACTTGCAGAGCTGGACCGCCAACCCCTCATTTTTTTTCATTTTGAAATTAAAAGTTAGTGTTATTCAAAAACAAAATATACAATAATCAGAATTGTAGAATTTGTGTTTGTAATTTTTCATCTCTTATTTTAGTATATTTTAGTGCTTATTAACACTAAAACACGATAACATGAGCAATAAAAATAAAAATAAAAATTAGCACTAAAATATAATAAGATAAGCAATAAAATTATGATCCCTCTATTTTTGTAAAAAGTGTCATTATATTCTAGTATTTTAATTTTAATTTTAAACAAAAAGTATTATTATTCAAATTCCAAACATAAAATTTTCATTTGACCTCGTTTAATGCATTCATACATTTATATTTAACTCATTTAATATATTCACACAAGAATATATATATATATATATATATATATATATATTAGGTAACTTAATTAATTTATTAATATGTGTGTATACACTTAATTGGAAACGAAAGGAGTAATAAATAAGCAAAGTGCCCACATTCTCGTTTAAATCAAATCTTATATATATATATATATATATATATATATAATGAACAAACTTTTCCTTTCGCATTAATCCAGCAATGAAACAAGGAGAAGGAATAATCATAGTGTTGAAAATCAAGAAGAAAGCCAAAATGAAGAAGACAAAAAAAATCAAATTAAGAAAAATCAAATTAATTAAACACGCACAATCACGTACCACACAAATCCATATGCTCCATGTACAAAATTCATAAACCAAAAAAAAAAAAAAAAAAACCACCAATTAAGAAAAATTCTATACTAATATAATACACTAAATTAAGTTTTCGATTAGACCAAAACCCTTGATAAAAATATATCAAAAGAGAATCACAATAGAAATTCAAACATAATAATTTTATAATGAAAATTAACACACTCCAATATTCCAATTTCCCTCCCTCTCCTCCTAAATGTTGTCAAATTAAGATTAAATAAAACGTTACACATTAATAATTTAATCATAACAATAACAAATTCCACACCTTAATGCCTCGGTGGTAAGAAGAATTGCGTACCCGACATGAAGCTACTTAATTGATTCGGGTAAATCGACGAAGGGTCAATCATCGCCGCATTGAGGTTGCTAGTCGTGGCAGCGGCGGTGGCCGAGGGCGGCGGCGCAGCTGCAATGAGATCAAGTTGCGACACGCCGCTGCCCTCTCCGCCTCCACCACTACCACCACCACCGTGGTACCGGCCCCCCTCGGGGCCTTGATCGTAGAGAATTCCCTTGAAAACATGCCCGCCGATGTTCACCGCCGTCTGATACGCCAACGCCTCCTCCGCCTCGTCCACCGCGCTCACTCTCACGCACCGGAAAACCGCCGGAGAGTTCACTTCCGATGGAAACTGATGTCCCAACTCAAACCCTAATCACAACATTTATCAATTAATTATATTCAAATTCAAACTAATCTCATTCATACATTTAAAAATATATATAATTACAACAATATATGTATATATAAGGAAAGAACACAACACCATTTTTTTCTTCCCTAACTCTTTTTAGACTCTATTTTGCGTCAGTTTTACTCCGTAACAGTAAATAAAAGGAAAAAAATAAAAAAAAAGGAAAAGAAAGGTAAAGCAAAACATAGCAGTTGCTACAAAAAATTTGACGATGCTCTCAACTTTCATTCATCACACGCAAACGATACAAAATTATATACAATTCACTACATATATATATATATATATCGACATTCTTGCAGTCACACACACATATTATATATATATATATATAGGAATTATAGTACTATAGAACAATTATTTATAAATTTATAACCCTTCGTAGACTTTAAGGATTCACAATTTTCTTGAAAATTGCAAACCATGAAATTAACAAACGTTATGATCAATATATATATATATATGTAAGATTATGATCAATATATATATATATATAGATATAGTCCTCACCTCCACCTCCACCACCACTGCCGCTGGCGGGATTCTCCCTGAGGCGCTTCTCGCCGGCGGCCATCTGCTGCTGCAGCCGCTCGCGGCGGCGGGCGGCCGGGACCCACGTGCTCTTGACGTGAGTTTGGCAAGGGAAGCCGCGGCTCTTGCAGCAGGTTCTACACCTCATGTGCTCGCAATCTTTCTTCGCTTGATTCCCACAATCTTGACAGTTAATCCCTTCGCCTCCGCCTCTTCCTTGGCCGCTCATCGCCGCGAACCCAAACCCTAATTCTCCTGCTCCGCCGCCGCCGATGTCGTGGTGGCTCCGCCTGCTACTCGGCCCGATCGAGAAGTTGATTAGGTCTTGATTGGTGTGGTGCAGGTGGTAGTAGTGCTGACATAGCTCGAAACCCTTGGTGTAGATCTCCTCGTTCTTGGGCAGGAACGAGGCGTAGTTGCTGTCTCTCTCTTGATCTTGATTGTCCCTGTGGTTTAGAGAGAGAAAGCCGGACATTTTGAGGTTAATTGCATCGACAAATCCATAGCGAAGGAAATACTAATCTTTGTGATTGTAGCTGGGAGGGATCTAAGCTAGCCACTGTGTGTGTTTTTGTGTGTTTATTTTGGAGATTTGCAGTATGGAAATATGGGACTGGCCGCTCTTTTTTGCTACTAATTTTGCTGGCTGACACACTCTCTCTCTGAGAGAGAGAGAGAGAGAGATTTATGGGGTTGTTTTGTATGCAGCTTTTTTATGACTATCGAAATTTAGGAATTATTTAGGTTTAAGGAAGAGAGAGAAAGCAACTACTGTTGGTCTGGTATAAATATTGCTCTTGTATCTTCTCTATTTCTCTCTCTCTCTCTATATATATATATATGTATATATGTTGAGTCTAACTGGGATCGATGAGGGCGATGAATTGAATTCTTTGTCTCTGTTGCGAATGCATTAAATTCACAGCCCTGCAAACGCCGCCATCAGCCACTGCAACCACTCATCTGCGACCTCAATTTAAGACCCCACAGTAACATCTCTCTCTCTCTCTGGTCTGGTCTTCCACTTTCTCTCTCACCCACAACACGCACTCATTCAACTATAGTAGTGATCTTATATTGTGAAGATGAGAGAGAGAGAGAGAGAGAGAGAGAGAGAGAGAGAGAGTAGTCAGTGATAGTGGGGGGGATTTTTTTGTTTGAGCCCCAAATCTTTGCCACCTCTTCTTCTACAGTTTTCTCGCAGTTTTATTTGCGATCAAGAAATAGGGTTAATTGTTAGATAAATTGCCATATTTTTTCTCTTTTCCCGTAGATTAAATACCACGATTAAATTTAGTCAATTGTAATATTATTACGTTTTAATTTGATTAGTGGGATTAAATGCACATTCTTTTTTTTTTCGGCCAATTAAATATGACGTCCAGTCTGTAACCAAGTCATCACAAATTGTTTTATAAGTTCAGGTTCTTAAGAAACAAGTCGTATGATTTCTCTTTCGGAGCCCGCTTTTTATACGTGTGTGATGACAGTTTTCACACTCGTGTGATGGATAGGCTGACCGGACACATCATATTTAACTGGCCGGGAAAATTGAAGATGTATAATTTCATTCAAATTGAAACGTTATGGTGTAGATGATTAAATCTAAATGTGATGTTTACTTTACAAAAGAGTGGAAAAGAAAGAGTGGGAAAGTGGTGATTTATTTAATGGACAATTAATCCCAAGAAATAATATAAAAAATAAAATAAAAAAATCCAAGAGTTTCATCATCTATCTCCCAAACCCTTGCATGGTGATGATCCAACGGCTTAGATTTGTCGACATGACACATTGATTGGATCATCTTTTGCTTATTCATCTTTGCACCATTAACTCTCTCTCTCTCTCTCCCTCTCTCTCTCTCTCTCTCTCTCGCCTTTGTTTTTTATGCTCTTATGTATGACTATTACACTTCGATGGAATATATGAAGTGTACTATTATATGTCTATGTATATATGTAGTATGTTTCGGTAATGTTATTAGGGTTCAATTAATTTCCAATTATTGAGTTGGGAAAAATAGGGCTAAATTGGATTCCTATATTGAAAATAGACTACAAAATAGAATGTTGGAGTTGCATGCGAAGGTAACCTATATATAGCAATAATCATTTAATGGTTAATTTAGGATCGACTTAGGGTGACAAATATCGAAATAGTCGGAATAGATAGACTTAAATGGTCAAATTAAATTTATTAGTACTTTTACTATTTTTATAATAAACCCAACTGCGAGTTGACACATTACACTTAGACTTATAGTTAGTTAAATACATAAATAAATAGTTGATATATAATTTCATAGCGATTAGAATTTAGATCTCATGGCTCAAATGTAACAACATGTCTTTGACTTTCCTTTAGTTAAATTATTTAAATTTTTATGAAACACACATCGATATAGATCGAGACTCGCCGCTCTAGAAAGAAAAAGGAGAAAAAGAAAAAAGCCACATATGGATAATATTTATAAAATAGTTTATTTACCATGATAATATAGATAAAAATATTAATTACTTTCACTTTTGATCCCGTAAGAGTAGAATCCAAATACATATAGTTCTAAATTTTATATTTTCTGTCACGTGTTTTATTTTATTTTTTTACTTTTTTGGTCCTAACTTTCAGAAAAACAACATTTTTAATTCCAAAATTGGCATTTTTTGTCCCAAAAACGTTAGTATTAGGACTTAAAAGTGTTGATTTGGGTGGGACCAAAAAAGTTAAAAAAAATAACGCTTCGGACAAAAAAAAAATGTGAGATGTGGAATTACATGTATTTGGAAATATATTTTTACTAGACCAAAAGTTAAATTAATCATATTCTAGATAAATACTAGGGCTGCCAATTCATATTATCGTACCATGACATGAAATATGTCAATGTTGACTCTATAAAATAAAAATTAATACTTCTTTCGTTTTTAAATAAGTGTCGTGTCATTCTGGAATTTTAGTTTTGTTTCATAAAGAATGTCATTATATACAATCGATGTGAAAACTTCACAATTTTCTCACATTTGCTCTCATTTAATACCTTCAACATCCTTATTTAACTTGACTCATTTAGTGTAATCACATAATCGTGTATAAGGTAGTTTTATTACTTTATTTAATTACAAATTTAACATAAACTTTAAAGGTAGGCAATTAAAATATCAATTTTGAACTTGGGTGTTATTCAACATCATCCTCATTTTTTTGTAAAATAAATTGATCTCCACCTGACAATTTGCTCGTCTCTTCAAGCCTGTTGTGGTTCAACCATCAATTTTTGAAAAATAACATCAAAGTGGCCGAATTTTACAATAGCATCAATGGATAAAAAATGAGGATTGTTAAATTCAGCCACACCGACATCTTTTTAAAAAAAAAAATTGATGATCGAATCACGATGAGTTTGCAAAGACGAGCAAGTTGGATGCTGAATTGGAGGTCCATTTATTTTACAAAAAATTAGGGATGTTGAATAACATTCAAGTTAAAAGTTGTTTTAATTGCTTACTTTTAAAGTTCGAGCTAAATTTGCAACTATGTCCAAAGTTCATGATTTTTAAGATAATTAATCCTTATTAATATGAGCAAATTCATCTAGAATGATACTTATTCAGAAACGAATAGAGTTTTAAAAATATGATAGCAAGCGATAACACGATATTACGTGACAAGAAAATTCTAAAAGCCTTTTAAAATTATAAAATACATAAATATTTGATTAAAAAAATAAACCATTATCGTATGAATATGATAACAACACGATACAATATTTTTTTTGTTTTTATCTTCTCAATGCGATTAAATTGACAAACACTAACGTATTGTTTTTTAGTCTTTAGTCAATGCATGGTTTACTTTGACAAATTGGGTGTGATTGACTTGAATTTTGGCCTTTTTGGTGATGGTATATAATATGTAATCCCACTCAAATGGGGTTGGATTTTAAAAAAGAAAGAGAGCAATTAAAATACAAAATAAAATGGAGAAAAAGAGAAAAGATTTGATGGAAAACTATACTAATTAAACTTAGTATTTGAGGGTAAGATTATACTCTTCCATTCCAAACTTATATTTTATTTCGCATTTTAATTATTGAATTTATCTCATTAATCCGTATTTCGTATTCTAATTCATCATTAAATTTATATTACATGTATTTAGGGTTATAAATGAATTGAAACGAGTCCAACACCCTGATACTTGAGCTCGGCTCGTTAAAGAATATTTAAGTTCGGGCTTGGCTCGAGCTCGAATCGAGCTTTTTTCTTCTTATTTAAGCTCGACTCGATAAATATTTGTCATACTCAAATTCGGTTCGAACTCGACTCGTGAAATGCTCGAAAAGTTACTAAACGGGCTTGAGTTTGAATGCTAAAAAAAAACTCGTTTAATTTACATATTCGAGTTCCAACTTGAAAAAATAGCTTATTTTATTTACCCGTTTGAAATATTTATAATATTCATAAACATCTTCCTGAACATGTTCGATTAAGCCCGAGTTCGAACATGTTCGCGAGTTGGCCGAGCTGAATACTACTCTGTTTAAACTTGACTTGATAATTTTATCGAACTCGATTCGGGGCTCGAGCTTGACTTGTTTAGAAAACGAACAAATTCCGAATGCGCTTTTTTTGAGCCGAACTCCGAATAGCTCGCGAGCGGCTCAGCTCATTTACAGCCCTATGTGTATTTAATTTTTTTTAATGCATAAAAACTGAGTTAAGCTTATAATTAGTGTTATCTATCGCTGGCACCAAAATGTATAATTTCCGCACCAATTTCTTATACTCCCACTGTTTCTTTATGATTGTTATTTTAATTTTTTTATTTTGTGTCAAAATCTTTATTATTTTATATATTTTCACACACTCTCTCTCAATTTCAACATTATCCCAAACCCTAAAAATATATGGAGAGAGAAAATGTTGTCTTTTTTAGGAAAATATAAGTGAATTAAATTTTATATGATATAAGAGGAATGTGTATATTAGTGGAGAATATTACTCCTTCTGTTTCATTTTGATTGTTGTTTTAATTTTTTTTATCTAGAATTAACAATTAATTTTATGGACTAATATACGCATCATTTATATATAACATAAAATCTTATTGACTTATATTTTCCTAAAAATAAGATAATATTTTTTCTCTTCATATATTTTTAGGATTTGATTCTGGTTAAAATAGGAGAGAGTGTGAAAACATATAAAACAACGAACATTTTAACAAAAAAAAAAAAACTAAAACAATAATCAAAACGAAAGGGAACAAGTAAATGTTAATTATAGATTAAAATCTAAAACTACAATTATAAATAAATAAAGGGAGTATTAAAATAAATTCCTATCAACATTCATATTTAATTTGTTGGTGGATCTTCCTAAAAAAATATCGATTTTCCTATTTTTAAATTCGAGTTCATCCCATTCCATATTCTTCTCACTTTTATTCTCTCATTTTGTGGCTGAAATAATATATTGGAGGTTTAATTTGTTTAAAAAAGAAGAAGAAGAAGGTTGATGACAAAAGCTAAAAAGTTATGAAATTGATCGTGAGGTTGTAGTAGAATGTCATATTTGGTCCCTTGGAACAGTCAAGAGGTGGTGGCGGAGAGCTTTACATGAAAGAGACGTCTTGAATTCGAAACGCGTTCTTGTTAGTTATTATTTTAATATTTTAGAGTGGAAAAATGTTAATTATCTTAAAAATTACGAACTTTAAATATAGTTATAAATTTAACATGAACTATAAAAGTAGGCAATTGAAATATCAACTTTGAATTTAGGCATTATTCAACATTTTTAAATTTTTATAAAATAGATTGACCTCCGATCCAATGTATAATTGGCTCGTCTCTTCGAGCGATCATGGGTCGACCATCAAATTTTTGAAAAATAACGTCAAATTGGCCCAAATTTCACACTTGCATCAATGGAAAAAAAAAGTTGAGGATTGTTAAATTCGGCCGCACTGACATATTTTTTTGTAAAATTAGTGGCCGAATCATGTTGAATTTAAAGAGACGAGCAAGTTGGCGGTTGAATCGGAGGTCAATTTGTTTTGCAAAAGTTTGAGGATGTTGAATAATACCCAAATTACAATTGTTGGTATTTTAATTGCATATTTTTAAAATTCGTGTTAAATTTGCAACTATGTCCAACATTAATGATTTTTAAGGCAAGGGTTTGACTAAAAGCATGAATTAACGCAAATTATTTCTTCACTACTATTTTGGGGGCAATTAAGATATTTTTTAGGAATCAAATTAATGTTTAATTAGTCAATGTACACCATAAGCTAATATGAAATTGACAAAATACACCAATGTGATCATGCAAATTAAGTATATATGATGATTGAATTGTTCAAATTGCATTCCAAATCTCACTCACTATATTGGCTTAATTATATCCAAGCTATCTTAATATTATCCAAAATATTAAACCATGCCTAAGGACTAACATATCTTGTCATTGCATTTCACAAATTTTATTAGGACTTTATCTATTCTAGGTGCAATCAAGCCAAGTAGTCACAAGTTCGAGCTTGGGCTCGATGGAAAATTTGATAAGTACAAGTTCGAGCTCAAAATAATGTAAAATGAAACTAATTTAATAATTGAGGATATATGTACGTAATCAAAATACTAAGTGTTAAATTTCAAATTACCATCAAGCTCGATTATGGTCGTAGGCCTATTGAGCCCAATACTGTTGTGTGCGATCACAAGCTACTCGATCGACTTGACTAATTTTGAATCAATTTTGATTTTTTTTTCTAGTCAATCACGAGTAGCTAGCGAGATGACCCCCCCCCCCCCCCCATGATAGTCTGCTGATGGGGTGTGGGTGTTTGTGTGGCCAAAAAATCTTAAATTCAAATCTCACACCAACTAATTGGTCGAGCTTGTAGCAAAAATTTCATTCCCTAGTGCACTCTATGTACACTTTGAGCACATCTTAAGAGTTGCCGTCGTTAAATTAAATCAAAAGTAGATAAACGAATCATTATTGAAGAACAAGGTAATAATAGTATTGTATTGAACACAAGAGTTTTGCACAAAACTTACAAGAAGATGAAAAAATATGAAGTAAGTCACCAAGCTAGTACAATCCGAGATAAAAGAGGGAAAAGACTAAAATATCCTACCACCTTATAAAATACATATTATTATTCTAACAATCGTTACATTTTCCCTCATCACATAATAATAATAATAATAATAATAATTTTTTTCCAAATGTTTGGATGTCATACCTTTACACATTTTTTTATTTAGATAATACTTTTCCATTTTGACAATTATAACATAGAATGACTTTCTTTCAATTAAAATATTTTTTAATTACAAAAAAAATACATATTTTTATTTTAAAATTGTCAAAATGAAAAGATCCTATCTAAAGAGATAATTAATCGAAAACAAATTCCCTCGAAAAAAGGCAAAAAGAAGTCATGATTTAATTAAAAAAAAAAAAGAGTCAAACGCAACTCCAATATCTAGTTTACTAAAAGCAAAACCAAAAATGAACGTCCAATCAAAAGAGACGTTAACATGAATATAAGCGTGACAGTCAGTGAGAATAGCGGGTCCCCCACTGTTGGGGAAATTCCCGGAATTCCGCCGAGTCAAAGAATATTTATTTATCTTTTTGGCCCCCAAATTATTGAATGTTGGACAGAACAGTACAAGCATCGATTTTATAAATCGCCTCGTAGTTCTATCCTTCTCTAATTATTTTTAACAATTATTGCAATAACCTCTCTCTATTTGGGACTATTTGCAGGTCACCCCCTTCCAAATTAAACTGTGGGATTATTAATTTGATAATCACCATTTTCCTACTCCAGTTTTATATAAGGGTTAAAACGTTTTTAAAATCAAGAATTTTATGTTTTTTTTAATATGGAGTTAAAATTATGTCATAACGAATGCAAACTTAATGTTTTTTTGTAAATTTAACATAGATTTTTGTAATACCTCAAACCCTTAGAGTATATTTTATTTGAAAATTTAATTATTTTTAAGAGCCTGGTGAAAGAGGTTAGGATTTCGTAAGAGTTAAAATGGATGTAGGACGCGATTCCTAAGATACATTTTTGTGCATTTAATTCTCGTTTGCATGTTAAAGTATTTCAAGGATTTATTTCATGAGTAAGTTTTTTTGTAAATATTTTAATGAGTCTTGATGGTATTTTTTTAATTCTTGTGTTGAAATTTTAACGAATCCTCGACATCGAAAGATACCATTTCAATGACTTAATCGGGAGTCAAAAGTGTTTTAGTAGATAAAAATATCCAATAAAGTTATATTCATCCCCAAGTATTGAAAAATTATAAATAAGGCTTTAGAACACCCTGGCAGGTGAGAAAACCGATATAGGAGGACAAGAAAATATTCCAATAAGGATATTTTCAAAATGAGAAAACCGAGCCAGTGAGAGTCGGGCTCAAGCAAGGACAAGGGGAAAGCCTCAGCAGTTGGACACCAGAGGAGCATTGGGCAGTCGCCGTTCGCCGATCATTGCCCTCCCGGTGAAATGTTTTCCATTTTCGTACATTTTAGAATATGTTGCAGAGGTAATTGCACATAGCTCGTGTAGGACTCAAAAAAACTCAATTGCTGGATTGCGGTCGAGAGGCTGGCGAACCACCGCTGCTAGTGTCATCGTGCGCCACCCTCAGTGGCGACCCCTTCGGGCCGTCTCAATCCAAAAAGTTCATACCGAAATGTTCTTCGTGACAAATATTTTACTTGATTGTTGATCATGTTTTTGTTTAGTGAGAGTATTTGTACTACTCTATTATTTAGTTAAATATTATTTGTGCAATTCAAATCATAACATTTTCCTGTGTAGTCTGAAAAATCTGAAGATCTCATACTTGTATAATTGAATATTTTGTACATTACCAATTCAGTTTGACAATTTTTTGAAAATCGAAAATGCATGTTGTGTAGATTTGGTAAAAGTAGAGTAAAATGGCAAGTGCTTAACCCCCACTTATTCCAAATCCCTTTTATTGGTTTACTTCATAATAAATCATTTAATTTAATTTCCTAAAGAGTCAAGTTAAGAATAAAACATTAGAGTTACACATTATAGTACAAAGCATGTTAGTTAGACATAAATCTACATATTAAATTAAGTTTAGCTTAGAAAAATCATGTAGTAGTCTTAAGTCAAATTTATGTTGTGTAGGATTAGAAGAGCTAGAGAGAGAATTGAGCCCGATATTTCAGAGGTAGCTTCCAGAATATCCGAGCAGGTGGATTTCTTTTATTACATAAACTGTATATTTTGAATTATTAAATTCTGTTTATGCAAGTTAAAGTTATATCCACATCAAGAATATTTTAGCTTTTATACGCGGTAATTTACATCGAATGTTCAACTCATTTGTCCAATTAGTTGACTCATGGGTGTGTATAAGCTAGTTGTATGAGTTGAGTAAAACTAACGTCAGATAAGAAAGAACGTTCAAGAAAAAAAGAAGCTTTGGCATATGCATAATCGGTTTTATCTTTTAAACGTTATGTTATGTTCTATTATTATTGATTGGATATGTTTGCTCAAATGATTTATCAAATGTTTTATAAAATTCTTGATCCATTGAGTGCATTAGTACTTACACCCAAATTATTTCAAATGTTTTCAGGTTGACGATGTTGGTGATGGTGATTCGTGTTGCTGTTGGCTACATTTTTTGCTTGTCTTCGTGGTTCTGCTCTTCATATACGATTCCTTTATTTTTATTATCAAACAATGTTCTATGTTTCCGTACTAAACTTTGAATATTCCGCCCAATAACACGTAGCATGTTATAGTTCCTTGATGGGCTTTTGAATAGTTGATCCTCGAGAACCCGATGTCTTTTTGAAATGGACGAATCCCTTTTGTTTATATACAATAAATCACATCTATGTGTATTTTTGTTGACTTCCAATGCTCTGTTGGGTTTTGTTTACTTCTGTTGTCGGTATTTGAGTTTATATTGCTTCTTATAATTACTTGAAACAGTTGAATTGTTTCAATTATATAGATTATGCTGTCCAAATTTTTTGAAAGTATAACATTATATTTTTCTTGATGTATTAGTTCGATGAAAAATTATTTAATGTGTTTAATTTGTAGTTGATCTTTTGTTGGTATTCTAATTGTTTAAGCAAATACTGGCAATCATTTTTTGTAAGAAAAAAATGCATGTACTTACTTGGGCGACCATTTAGGATCTAATTTGTTGGTTTGGATTCCTTTATAAATTGCAACACAAAAGTTGTGTAGTTTGTTCAATTAATACAATGTATTTTGAGTTCTTTAAATATTAATAAAATATTATTACAAAATTTTTTAAAATATAAAACTCGTGCATGATGCAGTGGATCATTCTAGTTAATAAATAGTATAACAAAGTATTGCTAACATGTAGCCCATTTCAGCTAACCCCTAAAATTACAATACATAATGAATTTTATTCTCTATACGAAAATAATCACAAATTTGATCTGTTAGTGCCATCTGCACTAAGGTGTTCGAGATTGTCATGATCTGTATGGCAATATAACAAGAACACAAAGATTTTGGTTGTTCTAGATTAAAGACCATGTTTTGGACATTACAATGAACATTCCGCTGCCAATCTGATTGAAGATCGAAGAATGAACTTGATCATGTTCGTGAATATGACCATGTATATGGTTGTCCGGGGAGTTTACAAGAGATGTGTCATGCTAGATTCAAGGAGTTGAAGCTACCGATTCAAGATGGACATTTCAGAATAGAAGTTGTCTTGTTCGTGATGAAGATCAAAGAAGGAAAACAGGAGTTTTATTCAAGGAATGCGTCTAAACTATAAGAGTCCGAATTAATTAAGGAAAGTTTCCTTATTAAATCCAAGTCAGATTAGGACTTCTGATTTCCATATTAAGGCTATATCTCTCATCTATAAATAGCCTGGAATCAAACTAGTTTTAGTGACGACCAAGAGGGCACATACACGAATACACTGAACTGATTAGAGAGTCCAAAAGACTTCACATCTGAAGCATTACATATTCGGTATTGTTAGACTAGAGTTGATCTTTTGATCGTTATTTTTCTAGTATGTGTTTGAATCTGTTTCATACACACTTAGAGGAGTCTCGGGAGAGATTTACTGTGGGAACTAGAGGGAGTCTAGGTTGTGAGGGGAGCTCACAATTCAATTTATCGAAAGAAGTTGTAGTGGATAGGAAAGGGGTCGAGTAACGGGAGGTCGTTGTGTAATAGCCTTTGTAACCATACAACGGAGTAGTCAATTGTTTCTCATGGACTTGTGAAGTCCCCTGACGTAGATCAGTTGATCGAACAGGGTTATCAACCTCGTGTCATTTACTTGCTTTCAGTTGATCTATTCTGACCTTGCATATTCACAATAATGTATATGTACATGATGTTGAACATGTTCGCACAGTTATGTAACTTCATAATCGAACTAGCCTGAAAATTTTTAATTTATTTTAAACCCATTGTGATTTACACTACAAGAAAATGCCAAATTGACGATGAAAAATTTCGTCGCCTCAGACCTGATTTCCGTCGCCAACTTAACGGGCGACGGAAATCGTCCATCACCTAATTCTAGTTGCTAAAAAAGAAGGCGATGGAAAAATTCCGTCGTGAAAAATAGCGATAGAATTTTCCGTCTCCATATTATGTCGTGTTAGAAAATAAAATTAAAAAAATAAATTAGCGACGAAAAAATTCCGTCGTAAAAAAAAAGGGCCGAGTACAAGTCTGGACCACACAGCCAAGCCGGGCTAGCCTAGGGTGCAGCCAGGATCGAGCATAGGCTAGCCTAGCGGGGGCTGAATTAATTCAGTGAAATCCCACATAAGCGAGATTCGAACCCTGGCCGCTGGGCTGCCCCTGAAACCATGTGAGCTAGTGAATGTTAATGTTATAATTTAGAAATAACACACACACACACACACACACACACACACACCCACACACACAGAAAATCTATTTTGATTGAATTATAATTTCTAAATTAAATAATTATAATATTCTTTATTTATTTAAATATCCATAATAATTTTTAATATTATATGTTTATTATAAAATATAACTATATTACATCATTTATTTAATAATATATTGTTTTAATTAATATTCTCAAATATTATATGTTTATGATTAATAATAATTATAAAAATAAAAATAAAGTGATAAAAATTATTAAAACAAAACATGATTTAATTAGTAATATAAAAATATGATAAACTAAAAAATATTAAAAATAACATGAAATATTATAAAAATATATAAAAATATAAAATAAAATAAATCACAGAAAGTCAAGTAAATAAATTATTAAAAAAATAAATTTTAAAATAATAATTAATTAGTAATTGAAAATAAAAAAAATTAAAAATAATATAAAATATTAAAAAATTAAACAATATAAAAAAATTCAAAAATGTAAAATAAATAAAAAAGTAATATATTGAAAAGATTAATTTAAAAATTCGTAATTAATTATTAATTGAAAAATAAAAAAATATAAATTATTATAAAATAATGTTATTTTCTATATATAAAATAATAATAATTAAACGAATATAAATATTATTTTCTATCAATTATTTATTTTTTAATTATTCACTATTTAATATTAGATTATTTAAACTAATTTTCTCAAATATTATATATTTGTAACATATACAAAAATAAAATTAAAAGTATTAAATAAATGACTTAATATAATTATATTATAAAATATTATAGTATTATACAATATTAAAATAAAAATTTTAAAAATTAAAATAAAAAAATAATATATAATATCAATAAATAAATAAAAATATAAAATTATAAGATAAAATATTAAAAATATTAATTTCAAATTCATAATTAGTAGTAATTGAAAAAAAAGTTAAAAAATTAAAAAAATAATTTAAAATAAATGGAAAGAATAAAATAAATTAAAATATAAAAAAGATTAATTTCAAGTTCGTAATTAGTAGTAATTGAATAATAAAAAATTTTAAAAATTAAAAAAATAAAAAAAAATCAAATTTAATTTTAGCTAATTCCCTCGTTAAAAATAAAAAAAAAATATTTAATGACGGATTTTTCCGTCGCTAACTTAGCGATGAAAAAATCCGTCGCTATTTCCGTAGTTAAATTTAAAAAGTAAAATTCTAAAATTAAATTATGACGTGTATTATTTCGTCGTTTGGTTACCGATGAAAAAATTCGTCGCCCTTTCCGTCGCTAATATAATCTGTCATCGTCCCGTCACTAATTCCGTTGTCCGTATTGACGGAATACGTTTCGTCGCCATTTTCGTCGCTATATTGATGTTGTCCTGTAGTGTTATATGGGAAAAATCTCTTAAAAAACATCGTTTACGTGTCTTCGAGTGTTAATCTACATTAGTTATACAACACTAACTATTTGAATCCATTTCTAATTGTGTAGATCGTTGCAATTAATTGGAAGGATCGATTCTAATTCACATCATGCATAATTTACACACACACATATAGGATTTGGTTCAAATTGGTACTAGTCTTCGTGTGAGAACTAGGAACGGTGCTTATTTTCTACGATTTTATAACTTACTTAATTATGTTTAGTGCTATTTTTTTAAGAAAAATATAACTTATCTTGTTGTATTTTAGTGCTAGTGCCAATAGCACTAAAATACAGTTAAGGTAAGCTATAAAATCATAGTACATAAGCATCGTTCCCAGTTTTCACACGAAGCACAATGCTCATTATAACACACTCACACACACACACACATATGATTTGGTTCAAATAGGTATTAGTCTTCGTGTGAGAACTATGAACGATGTTTATTTTCTACGATTTTATAACTTACTATATTATATTTTAGTACTATTTTTTTAAATATAACTTATCTTGTTATATTTTAATGACAGTGCTAATAGCACTAAAATATAATGAGATAAACTATAAAATCTTAATAAATAAGCATTGTTCATAATTCTCACGTAAAACACAGCATTCATTATAACCTACCTCTCTCTCTATATATATATACATATATGTATATATATAGTAATTTATGAACAAGCTCTGCCAAACTACCATACCTTGTACGTATACTAGGGTAATGGCGCCCATACTATTTATGTCGCATTTTATTACGGAAATATATATAGTAGTTTTTTTTTTGTCTCATCAAAATAAAATATGAAATAAATTAGTAGAAAATATATAATACAAGAATAAAGGCAGTTGACAAGACTTTTCCTAGATATGGGAGAACGGGAAAGAAGAAGAAGCATGTGAAAAGACCTATAAATTCATAAATATATAACTCTTAGCTTGGACCATCCAATACTACGATTTTCAGTCACGGGCTACCAATATATATATATCTATATATATATGTATAATATTTATTTTTTTGAAGCTACTTGTTTTTGTTAATTGATCGAAACGGCTTACACGTTAATTCTCAGTAATTAGTGCCAATAATTACTCCATTTTTCTTTCTTGATAAGTGTGATTATTAAATAAATAGGTACGGCGGCCCGTACACCTTCAAAAGTGGCTGAGACTAAATTTATATATAATTGCAGACTGATATTATAATTATTATCTGACCATTATTTTCTTATATATACTTTAGTCTTTACTATATTTAGATTTAGATAAGTACATTCTCTCTCTATGTGTTTGTGTGTGTATGTGTGTGTGTATATATATTGATATGATTATGATCTGCGATAATATTGAATATGGTATTTTTCGAATGAATACATACCTTAATTTTCACATTTTGAGCAAGTGAGATTTCACATTCACTTTCGAGGGTGAAGAACACCAATGAAAAAATATTATTACTTGAATATTCAAATACGTAAAATCCATAATAATTTATAAGCTAAAAATCCTATATATTATTACTTGAATATCAAAGATCAAGAAATTTAAGTCGAGCAAGCGTGAAGATAATAATTCCTCTGAATTTTATTTACCTTTTCTTTTGTTAAACATAAATTATTGTTTGTGTTTCGTTATTTGTTTTACTATAGATAGCTAAACTCTGGTATTCTAGGGTTGAGTTATGATTTATTTATAAAGTTTATCTTATTGATTTTATCATATTTTGTATGACTTGATTTATATCTTTAATTACTCTTGTGTTTATTGCATGTTAATTACTTAATTACTAATTAACATGATTTGATGTGTTAATTCATAAATTGAGAGGTGAGTTTTAACACAAGATCTGGATCAATTAATTACTCATTAATCAATAACACTCGGGATAGTTGAGGTTAATTAAGAGAAAAATAGACCCTAGGAGCTTTTAGGAGTGGCGTGATGGGATTTGAATATGGAAACATTAATTCTTATTGTGTGATCCACGCTTTAAGCACTTTGAGAGAAGATTAAAAGTAAATTTATGGTTGTTCTAGCTAGATCTTAGTCCTAATAACATAGGAATATGATAAACTAATTAGGTAAATGAATTAAATAAGGATTCTTCAACACTAGAATGCGTATTTTTCCTCTGATTTTCTCTACAAGTTCTATCTTTGTGATTCCATATTTATTTGCTTTTATTTACTATTTTAGTTTTAAATCTAAATCATTCAATCCAATTGTCTAGATAACACAAGAAAATTAAATTGTGGTATTCAAATAATTAAAACATTAAATCTCTATCAATACGATACTCTTGCTCACCGCTACACTATAAATCACATTGTTCACTTATGATAGGTTAATAAAACCATAAACACATAATGAAATATTTCAAAATTTAAATTCCTTTTTTGCTATTTATGTAGTTTTTTTTAATAAAAATGTATTTTTTATGTAATACTTTTTTACTAACAATTTATTATTACAAGTAACATGCAATATCTTCAATATTATAAAATCTCAAATGCTATGCAATGTCACACCTATGACTAATGCTAATCTAAAGACTAACTATATGAATACTTAGTATATTTAATCTTACATAAATATATCACTTTAAATTCAAAATATACTACGTGTTTATGGAGGTGTCCCAATTGGTGTATAAGCAACATTGCTTAGGTAATACTCCCTCCGTCCCGTTTGTAAGATTCATTTTCTATTAAAATAGAGAGAGTAAATAATAAAAAGGTGTACCTTGTTATTGGGACGGGGGAGTATATTATATGATTAATTTAATTATCCAAAGTTAATTATCTCCAACATTTTTCGAATGGAATCAAGGTAAATCAATCAAATTTGGTTTCGAGAGAAACTGTAATGAAATAAATGGAATGTATATATAGAGGTTATTAAATGAACACTTGAGGTCCTCTAGTCCTAATTTGTGTGTGACAATCGTGTACCAAAATTCAAAATTATTATATTTGCTTTCATTTTTTTTTCTTCAATTTTCATTTCTTTAGGTTTAACATAATTTTATTTAGGGTTTATTCCACCCAATTAGGGTTTATAATTATTTTTTTAATATTTAATTTTCATTTTTTAGTTAATATAATTGATTTTTTGGATTGATTATTCCAAACTTAAGATATACTCTCTCTGTTTCACAATAAGTGTCATTTTATTGCTTTCATTTTGTTTCACAAAAAGTCTCATTCTACACAATTGAGGTAAAAATTTCACATTTTTCTCATATTTGCCCTCATTTAATTAATGCATTCAAATAATCATATTTAAATTATTTAATGTATTCAAATAAGGGTGTATAAGGTAATTTAATTATAAAATCAATGTCTTTATTAATATGTATGCATTCATCTAGAATGACACTTGTTTAGAAACGGATTGAGTATAATTTTTTAAAATTTTATTTTTACAAAAAAACGTTATTAACAATATATAATTTTAATAATGACACACGATTAACACATAAAATTGGGATTAAATAATCTCTACCCTGAGATGACGGTACTCTCTCTCTCTCTCTCTATATATATATATATAAGTCAAATATTATATTGTGCCGAATTAATAGAAATATAATTAAAAAGCAAGTGAAAATTACAGAAGTGAATTAATTTGAATGCAGTCTTTCTTATTCCATCTCGAGCCCCGAGTTCGAAGTGAAGCGCTTTAAAATCGACAATGTCTTTTCAATCAGGTGTGGCATTTAATTTTGTCACTTATTTTATTTTATTTATTTATTTATTTCTTTCTAAATGTTTGAAATCATTTAGACAAAAACACTTGACTTTTGTTGCACTATACGTAGCTAAAAGGAGGATTAAATTTAAGGATAACAAAAATGGAATGAAATTTTTAACTGCTTTTTTAATTCAAGGGGGCATAGCGCAATATACTATTTGAGCTGTGATATTATCAAATGAAATCCCATATCTCACTTTTCTCTATCCCATTTGGTGTCCCATTTTAATTTTTTATTCGATTTTCATCAATTTTTTTCTTCAATTTCAATTTGTTATGACTTAGTTAAATTTTATAATTATTATTTAGGGTTTATATTTATTTTTTAATATTTATTTCTTATTTTTTTAGTTAATATAATTGATTAATATGGTTAATTATTCCAAAAGTAGGGTATATAATTTTTAAAAATTTTAATTTTTAGCAATAAATGTTGATTATGATTTGTAATACTATACTAAAATTTATTTTTGTAACAAACATTTTAAAAATATTAAATTTTATAGTGAGACACAATAGTGAAACATGAAAAGTGGACTAGAGGATTTTATCTCGTGTGATTATCGGGTATCTCACTCTTTCGAAGAATTGCCTTCATCCTATATATATATATATATATATATATATATATATATATATGGCAAAGTTTTCAATGCATGTGGTGCAAATAAGCCTTATTTCAGACGGGCGGGTCAAATTCGCGGGTTAACCCGCTTTGACCGGGTCAACCCATCAAAAAAAAAATTCTGTAAAAGCAGTGCCAACAGTAACATTAAAAGGTATCATTCAAAATTCGAAAAGTATCACCTGTATCATTAAAAAGTAAGGCCTCTGCTACTTATTTTGGGGGTGTTTTTAGGGGTTTATTTTGTATGTTTTAGGATTTTTGGGGGTGTTTTTAGGGTTTTTTATTGTATTTTTTAGGGTTTTATTTTGTGTTTTTAGAGTTTTTTGGGGGTGTTTTTAGGGTTTTTTATTGTATTTTTTGGGATTTTATTTTGTGTTTTTAGGGTTTTTGAAAATGTATATAGCAAAAAAAATACACACATAAACTTAGCATTTTTTGAAAATTTAACGTCGATTTCAATTTCAGCGAAATAAAAACTGTTGCGGATATCAGATAAATACATGTGAATGATTGAAAACATGTTCTAGGTTAATTACTTTAAAATCACGAACTTTACACAATTTTTTTCATTTTCGTAATTGCAATCGATGAAAATTTTCAAAAAAATTGTTAAAGTTTATATTTTTTCCGGTACAATTTTTTAACACGTTAAAAAAACACATCTAAAGTTTATGATTTTAAAAATATTTAACCCGTTTTTCATATAATTAAAGATATTAAAACAGTGAGTCTCGAACCCAAAATCTCTCGATCTTCACTGCATGGTATTCCCCAAGGGCAAAACATTATCTTTTAATGTTATTTAACTTGTTATTGAAAGAAAGATAGTGTTCATAATTCTAGTCTACGAGGGGCTCCTTTTATCATGTGCAAAAAAATCGACATAAAGTTATGTTTTTTTCCTCAAAAAAAGGAATTATATATACACAATGAAACATATAAAAATGAATATATTTTGACTTAGGTAGTGATTTTGTAACTTTTAAGACAAACCTAGTTTGTCTTTGAGCAAATAATTATTGATTTATTGACATGAAATATTCATTATATGTCTCAATAAAAAGAAGCATTAGACGGCCAGTCACATGGGTTTCAACTTTCAACTTTTTTTTAATCAACTTTAACATCATTATTTAAATGCAGGTTAATTAGGGTTTCTAAATATTTATCTAGGTAATCATCTTCTTACGTAAAAAAGCATTATCAAATCTCTAGAAAAGCAAATCATGTTTGATGTTTTCTTTCAGAAGAAGCCAAACATGGCTTTATCAAACTGTATATACACGTAGTCGACACGAATTTTGAAACGTTACAATTGAAATACAATCTTATAGTTTTTTTGTAAAATAGACACTCTTAAATTTTTCAAAGAATAAAAAACGGATATATAACATGAAATATTGCAAAATTCTACAGATATATATTGTATAATCATAATTTAAATTTTATTATTACAATAAAGATCAGTATGAAATATAGTGTTTGATTTTCATATTATTGTAAATTGTGTCTATTTTGCAAAAAAAAAAATGCAAGTTTGTGTTTTAATTGCAATATTTGAAAATTCATGTCTAAATTGCAAATTGTGTCAAAATTTATGTATTTATTCATAATTAATCAATTTTTTTATTTGTAGCTAGGGCTGTAAACGAACTAAATTGAGCCGAATATCCTGATGTTCGAGCTCGGCTTGTTTATAAGGAATAATCGGGCTCGAGCTAAATTCAAGTATTTTTTCTCTTGTTCAGGCTTGGCTACACAAATATTTGTCATGTTTGAATTCAACTCAAATTGAAATGCTTGAAAATTTACTAATCGAGTCTGGGCTCAAATGCTCGAAAAAAAAATGCTCGTTTAATTTTTAAAAAAAAGAGCTCATTTAACTTATCCGTTTGAAATATTTATAATATTCATGAACATGATTGCAAACATGTTTCATTAAGCTCGAGCTCGATCATATTCGCAAGGTGACTGAGCCGAATACTACTATGTTCCAACTCGGCTTGATAATTTTATCGAGCTCGACTCGTTTAGGCGACGAACAAACTTCATATGAGCTTTTTTCGAGTTGAGCTCCAAATAACGCTGTTCATTTACAGTCCTATGTGCAGCCTGCAATTCCTCAAACTACATAGAATAGATAAACAATACTTGAAAATTCAAGTATGACACGCTCTCAACTTAAATTGTTTGTGAAATTTGAATTCGAAAACTTCGATTCCTAGCTATATTACACCATTTAATTAATGCAATTTTACTTGGATTTGAGTCGAATATGAACTAAATTTTATGTGGTTGAGGTTTGTATACATACATATTGTGCATCTCCTCTTCTTTTCTTTGTAATTTCTAATGATTAGATAATAATTTATGTGTTTAAATATCTAAGTATTACATTACCTGATTATATAGCAGTGTAGCAAAATATATTGAATGGGTCCAACTAGTAAGTAGTACTATTTCCACAAGAGCATTTTGACAACCGAACTAATTTTTATTTTAATTAGTCTCAAAATTATTCAATAAATTATCATTAGTAACACTGTTAACTGAATGAGCTCAAATATAAATTCATTAAAATACTCTCCAGAAATAGTATATGTGAAAATACATGATATGGGTACTAGTTTATACTCGCTCCTTCTCAAAATGATTGTTGTTTTAAAAATTTTAACAATATTAAAACTGTTGTAAATATATCTAATAGATATATATGATATGAGTGATGATCAAGTTACTAACTCTAAAATTCTATCTCTTGTACTATTATATATAGAGACATTTGGTCCTCATATTAAATACATACAATTCATATTTTCTCTCGCCTCTCTCTAGTTTACAATAAAAACGTAATTATTTTCACAAATATACATCTTTCTCTTCACTCGGATTAAAATTCTATGAAGATATATTTTTCTAGAAAAAATACAAATTTCTTATTTAGACTCTGATTATTGGTGACCATATTGAAGTGGTCGCTTGCCATGGAGGCAAAAAAAAAGTTGAAGAAAAGAAAAGGCGGTCGACCAATAATTATATATAATGGTGTGGTTGGGTGGTCACGGATAAAACATGTAAAATAGATATGGTTGGTTTGGATGAATATTGATGACGTGGAAGAAATATAAATTAATTAAATATTAAAGTGGTTAGGTGGTTGAATGGTTAGAATGGTTGTGCGCTAGTATTTGTAGTCTTAGATAGGATTAAAGTTGAAAGAAAGTAAAAATATGGTAAATTGGAAATATTTTATAAGAAGTTAAAAGAAATTAAAACGATAATTAATTTGAAACGGAGAGAATTTATATGTTGATTTGAATTTGATTTCAAGTTGCTATAAATAGATATCACTAGAGACATTACTTCCCTAGTTATAGGGTATTAATTGCTATTTACCCCTCCTCTTTAGGCTTCCTGCCAAACTTCAAATAATATCAACAAAAGTAAGCTCTTTTGAAATGTTACATTTATTTCAATTTTCAATCATGTATTTCATCTTGTATTTTAAATAATTTTGCTTCTTACAACTACAAGAAAACTTACAAAAAGTTGATAAATATCCTAATCCTAACATAATAAATGAAGAAACAAAATATATTTCTACTAGTCCAAATTGCACCCCACGTCAAAATTACCTAATTTTAATAATGTTTTCATAAATATAAAGTGTATTATCTTATAAATAATTCTAATTAATATTTATTGTTAAGAATTGAAATTTCAAAAAACTATACACCCTAAGTTTGGAATAATCAACCCTAAAAATCTATTATATTAACTAAAAAATAATTATAAATTCTAATTGGGTGGAATAAAAATAAATAGTAATATACGGTTATACTAAACCAAAAGAAATTGAAATTGAAGAAAAAATGAAAAAAAATAAATAAATAATGATTTTAGTGATTGAAATTGAGTTGGCAGTTAAAACTTTGAACTAGAGTATCTCATGTGCTACTCTTTAGTCTTCGTACCAAACTTTAAACAATGAGTGTTTCTAAATACACCACTTATTTTTCTATATACATCACCAAATAAAATAATTCAAGAATAATTATTTAAATCATTACTTAAATATCCTTATTAAATAAAAATAAAACAAATTAGTGCAAGAAGAAACGGAAGAATCTTCTTCTGCAGCAATCCAACCATCTTCTTCAGCAATCCGACATCTTCTCAATTCTTCTTCTCTAGCAATCCGTTAGTCATCTTCTTCCCTCACCAATGTAGCCGGAAAAGAAGGATTGAGCGTGTTCTGCAGTTTGACAATAATTAACGACAAACACACATCAATTCAATTCAGTTCGATTCAAGAAGGCGATGGCAACGGATTTTAGTGGAGAAAGGGGAGAAATTTGACGGCAAACAACGGCCTCTTCTTCTATGTTTCTTCTTCTTCTTCTTCTTCTTCTTCTTCTTCTTCTTTATTTTTCTGTGTTGGGCTGGTTATGAATAAAGAGGAGAGAGCTTGATGGGTTTGGATTTAGAGAGAGAGAGAGAGAGAACTGATGGTAGCGGCAGCGACAAGTCTTGCACCAATCGATGAAGATCGATGGAGAAGAACATCATATTCAAAATTGTACACGCTAGCCTTCTTAAATTATTTTTAATTAATTTAAATTATTTTTTTAAAAAGAAGGATAAAAATTGAAAAATAGTGTGGTGTATCAAGAAAAAATGTGATAATAATAAAAATTATATGTGGTATATAAAGTAAAATGGTGTATAAACATCCTTAAACAATATCAACAAAAGTAACCTCTTTTGAACCAGATTTCTAACTTTGTATTCCATCTCACATTTCAAATAATTTTTGCTTCTTTCACAAACCCAAAAACTTACATAAATCGAGTTCGTAAATATCCTAATTCTAACAAGATAAATGAAGAAGCAAACTAGATTTCTTCAGAAACCATATAATATAAAGCTTACAAAAAAAAAGTAAATATATAGTAAGTAGGCAAAATGTTGTATTACATCTGCAAAAATAACATTTACTGTCCATGGGTACTAGGGAAAAAAGGCAACAAAATTGCCACGTCGAGTAACGCACACTAAATTCCCACACTGCTGCATAAGAATTGTCCAAGTAAAAAAAAAAAAAAGTTTTTATTACAATGGAAACTGTAAAATCATAAAAGCAAAAAAAATAAAATCGACTGCAAATATTGAACAGACATATATATGAATCCAAGAGAAGCATAGCATCACTCCTACCTCTTTAGTCCTCTCTCTCTCTCTCTCTCTCTCTCTCTCTCTCTCTCTCTCTCCAGTTGATGAGATGTAGCCGCTTTCTGAAATTGTGAAAGGTCAGAAACAGAGAAACAAAGCAATTGTACACAATCAAATCATCTTATCTGCGAAGGCGAGCACAGCAAGCCCGACGCGTCGGCGCCTACTGCTGCGAGGTCACAAACGGTGCACACTTGCCCTTGCTGAGACAGGACGAAGTGCGTGAAGCAGTAGGGGCAGGTTACGTCTTTCTGCCCCTTGTAGATCGGGACGTACGTCGCCCCACACACAACGAAAGGATTTCTGAAGTCGTAGTTGAGCTGAGTCGCGTCCGTCATGTTCCTCTCAGCAGCTTGCATAACTTGGCGAGCCTGTCTCGCTTGGTTCTCGTTGCTCGGGTTAGTCTCCAGGAGCCGCCTGGCGAAGTTGGCCGCGGTGCTCAGATTCTTCGCCTTGAAGCAGAGAGCCATTGCGCTGGTCAGCGCAAGTCTCATGTGCGGAGGCTGGAGGGTGCAATGGGTGAAATACGCGGCGAGTTCCTGCTGACGAACCGGGTCGTCTTTCAGCTCCCTCCTCTTCAGCTCCATTTGCAAGCCGAGGATGTATTCTTTTACGACGATGATCAGTTCCTTCACTTCGTCCACCTCTCTGCGTGTTTCGACGACGATCAGTGGAATGGTGTGAAGAATAGCTATGAAATGTCGAAGAGCTTCAGAGAACTTTCCAGCAGTGGTTGCTTTGTAACCAGCCTTCAGCTTCTCATCTAGTTGAGATAAATTGAAGACGAGAGCGGGGGGACCTCGCACGTTGGGGCTCGCGGATTCACTCCAACCCCTCTCGACAGCAACTGATATAACGGGTGCTGAAGTGAAGGCGCGCAAGTAACTGTGACTGCCCAAGTGAATATCCATAAATTGTGACTTTAGAGGGGCAAAATTGCATATCCCTAACTGGCGGCTCAATAGACGCAGCGCTGTATCGAAGTTGCCTGCAGCTGCGTGTTCAGCAGCAAGAGATGATTTCTGGACCCAAATCTGGCTTACCGGCATACCGGGATTGGGGGAAACAAATACAGAAGAACGTGCATTGGAAGCCGTCTTTGGTGTGTCAGCATCAGGAGGCAGATCCAGATCCTCGAGATCCCATCCTCCCTCCTCCTCGTTCTCGTTGTGCACGTCATCCTCCTCCAGCACCGCATTGATGTCTCCATTCTGCAGATTGTCCACATCGACAATATCCAAACCCTCGCCCCAATCAGCATCAGTGGCCTCCTCGTATTCTTCTTCTGCCCCTCTACCTGTATCGTCAAGGGAACCCTCAAATATGCCTTTACTGACCATTAACAGAGGCCAATCTCCGGCACATAGCACGGGACTGGGGGGTATCAACATAGAAGCTTTCCTCCCTGCAGGCAGAGAAGGGACATTATCCCCGAGTTCTGCAGCTAAGCGTTCTGCCACATCCTGAAGCCCATGGATGGCGGCTGTCATGTAAGCCAGCGGCAGGTGACCCGCATTCTCCAGAATTTTGACACGCTCTCGCACATCACCGAGATACAGTGCATCATGAAACTGGCCCATAACATCATTTTTCACCTCAGCGATTTTCATCATTTTCGACAACTTGTCCAGATTACCAGTTATAAGATAATGAAAAGAAAGCCTCTCAAAGTTCTTTGTTTTCTGGTATGCATATTCAACAATTCCTGCATTTCCCTGCCGAAGGGCCTCCACCCCTAGCCTGTACCAGTAATCCTTCTCGTCAATCTTTTTAGCAGATTCAAGGGCTTTCTCGATGTTACCGCTTTCAAGGGCTAAGTTGAAGCGGGTTCTCTCATCCTTCACAAAATAGAGAGCAACTTGTGGGAAGCCCTTCTGCTGCAGATATGCAATCATGGCTTGTCCACATAGTTCTGAATTCTTTATCATGCTCATAACATGGTCATATCTCTTCCTCAGGAGGGACAGTTTAAAAATATATTCTGTTGAATCAATAATGATTGGACGGTTTTTCCCTTCTCGGTCAAGGCAAAAGATTGTATTCCCATATATCTTTGTAACATACACTGGGACGTCCAAGGTCTTTATAATTCCACTATCCCCATTAGGCAGGCAGTACTTAATGTGCGTCAGTGTAGTATAGACAAATACACCATTATCGTCCCATGCTCCACTCTTGACACGAATGGTCTCATGAAGAGTGCAGCGGTGCACAAGCTTTTTATCAGCAATAACAATTGAATGCTTGCTCAGTAAAGCAACACTCTCCATATCCTGAGACCAAACCACATACCTAACAAAAGCAGCTTGAAGATCTCCAAGAACAATTCTTTGTTGGAGATCAAAAATGACAACCTTGTCCTCAGCTCTGCAGAGCAGATTCCCAGTGCCAGCATAGAATATGGCATCAGTAGCAATAGGTAGAACACTCTTTTTCACAACTTCATTTCTTAGGTTCTTGACCAGGACTTGGTTGCTGCTCTTCTCAAGCACAGCAAACCTATTTCGAGCCACAAAAACTGCAGATCCCCCAGTACCTCTTTTTGCCTCTTGAGCTGTATCACCTCTGCTGTAGCTATCTTTGGGTATAACATAGAGCTCATATGAACCACCCTCCGCATCTGAGCACACCAAAATCGCATTCTCAGTAGGACTATAAGAAAGAGTTCGTGGCGATTGATTCAAACTATTAGAACCAGGACGGCGGATTGGTATCAGCTGAGTATCCTTCTGAGTGGAATACTCAAAAGAACGTAGAAACCGATCCTTGACATAAAACACCGATTCACCACTGACAGAGAAGGCAGGACGTTCTCTCTCTAGCTTAAAAACAATCATGCCACTATCATGACCAGCAGCAAGAAGATTCATCTCAGGATGGGCAGCAAGAATCCAGAACCTGTCATGCTCCCTCCGGAATGTCTGCAACCCAGTTCTTTTAGTAGCATCCCAAACTCTGATACTCTTGTCTTCTGAATTTGATACAATAATGTCCTGCCTTGCATGGAACAGAACACATGAAACATTGTTCATGTGCCCCCTCAATGTGTCCACTTCCCAAGCCTTTGTATCTGAAAAATATTGAAGCAATATATAAATGATTAGAGCAAAACTTATGAATAACATAAAGTTTGTGAAAGACAAAGCAAGATTCATTAAGCAACTCCTACACTCAAACAAGCTGATATGGAATCGTCTCGTCAGATTCGTTTTTTTTTTTTTTGGTTAGGGGTGGGATGATGGAAATGGGTGGCATTAGTCATGACCCCCTTCCCCCCACACACCCATTTTACTAAACAATTTCAAGAAGTAATGCATAACAAACAGGGTGACTCTGATTTGAGAGAGAGAAACATCCAAAACAGTTTACCGCAAATCTGGAGAGACGCATAACACAAACTCAAAAAACTGAGACATTTATGGTCTACACTCTACCCTTTTTTCCAACAGGGAAGTAGCTCCCCAATATCATAGCCAGAACCATTCAAACACTAAATTCACATTTGGTGGACCTGCATCACTCTAAAAAAACAGTATAGCTCAAGAAGCACTCCAGATAAATCAGTGATCGAGCTAACATACCATTCATCCGCCAGATTTTTACTTGGCGGTCGTCTGCTCCAGAAACAATCAGAGGGAGAGTCGGATGAAAAGAGGCCCAGTTAACCCCTCGATCATGGCCTTCCAAGACATACTTCACAACAGCATCAACCCCACCAAAGAAGTCCGCATTCATTTGAGACAATCGCAGAATGTCATCAGCAGGAGATACTGTTTTCTTCCTCAAGGCACCAATATCCCAAACACGAACAGTCTGATCCAAAGAGGCCGAAACAACCAAATCTTCTTTGGGGTGGAACGAAGCACACATGACATAGTGGTTGTGCCCCGTTAACACAGAAATGCAAGTACGTGATTGCCAGTTCCAAATTCTAATCGTCTGATCATCACTTGCACTTACTATCCAAGGATACTCATGATGAAATTGAACCGTCCGGATATAGTCAAGATGACCAAGAAGAGTAAATAGACATCTATGCAACTTATAATTCCACACTTTAATTTTGTAATCATCACCTGCAGAAAACAATATTGATGCATAAATCAGAAATTACATCTAGTATCAATCCAAGAATGAAACCTAGCAGAAAGAATCTAATGGAACCTTGCCTTCTGTCGAATTAAGTCAATAAATCTCCTGCCGGAGTCAGTTCAACTTAAAGTTCTGTATCAATTAATTGACAAAAACTGCAAAAGCATCCTATTGCCCAACAGGAAAACCAAATAGGGTACCAGTGATAGACATAAAAATGTGTAGAAGTTTTTTACTCAGCGGGAAAAATGCAACCAAAATGATCAAGCAAGAGGAGCGAAAACAAATATCAGCAGCAAGTTCTAAGTAGTAAGATGTTAATTCTCATTTTATTTCATAAACAAGTGGTGCCACATATTCCTATTTTATAGTACTTCATAAACAATAACGAATTGCATGGCACACTCAAGGAGCTAATACATCCTATTGCCCGAGCCGCTAGGCACAGAAAAGCACGTCTCATGTGAGTTGAACATCTGACATATAACTGAGGCACATCAGCACCGCCTAGAGCCTAGACATGCCTTTGAAAACTATGAGCAAAAGACTACACATCATGACATTCACAAATATAACTAGATAGCTAAACGCAGCCAAACTTTCTTTGTTAATCTACACAAACATCCAAACATGATTGAACTCGTAAGTGTCAATTTTATGCATAAGATCATATAACGGATAGGGTTCGAGGTGCACTTACCATGATGACAAAAATCCTATAAAGTCAAATCAAGCATCAAATGCACTATTCCACTAACAATCAATCAAGTGAAAATGAAAAACCCGATAAGAAACCTCATACAACATATAACATCTCTAGGTAGATCCATTGCCTCAACAACTAGATACACTTTTTTACGGATTTATATTATGGAATACTAGACATGGGTACACCATTGATAAGACGACCTAAATAATAGGACATCGAACTCAAGATCAGCACTTATCCACAAAAAAATATCTTCTAATTACAGGATCGAGCCAATATCATTTTACTAACAGCAAACTTACAATAAACTCAGTTCTCAGCCACCTACAGGGAACACCAATGGTTTAACATCACAAAGCGCACGGGATCTGATACACCATTAAACTCGCCTATCGCGATCACAGAATCCGCCAAACAATGACGCACTCACAAATCAACATCGTGAATCAAAATTGCGAAATCAACCAACACCACATCCGAATCAGCAGATCCACAACCAAAACCACTCGAGTCGCTCATAAAAACGCAAATCCTCACCAAAGCAAGCATGGATCACATTGCAACAACACAATCCAAAAACAACATCCAAACAAAAACAAAGTTGCCAAAAAAAAAACAACGAAATTCAGACCTCCGGAAACGAAAAGCGGCTGCGATTTGTGGAAGTGGACGCCGCGGACTGGGCCGTCGTGCTCGTCGAATCGGTCGATGAGAGTGCCCATGCGATAATCCCAGAGCTGGATCACGCCGCTGTGGAGGCTCGCGAGGATCCATGGCCGCTTGCTGTGAAAGCTCAATCCTTTCACTCGATTGCTCTTCGTCTCGAATTTCGTCAGCATTTTCCGAAAATCTTCTCTCCGCCTATAATCTGATGCAGTGGCGGAATGGAGAGATCTGAGATCAGTGCCAAAATTTCCAAACCCTGATTGAGATTTAGATCTGTGAAAATTTGGGGATTTTTAACGACATGGGTGTGGGATAAGGAAGGGGGGTGTAGGTTAAGGAGAAATGCGTTTATTTCTTAAGTGATTGCTGCGGATTTACTCTACTCGCCCAACTCTTTAATTTATTTTTTTAAAATAAAATATTGTCTTTAATTTATTTTAGTTTAATTTTTTTAGGAGAATTATCAATCCAGGATCTGAAAGATAGGTAATCTATCGGACAATTAATTTTAAAAATTTCTTTATTAGATTTAATAGATAATTAATGAATGAATTTTCATTGAAAATTAATATAAAATTAATTAAAAATAAAAAAAATCAAAATTCGTGATTTTTGAGGTCCCGGATTAAGAATTTTCATCTTTCGGGTCTTGGATTGAGAGTTTTCATCTTTCAGGTCCCAAATTGATAAATTACCCAACTTCAAGGTCCTGAATCGACAATTCTCTATAAAATTTAGTTATGACATACGAAATGTAGTACGGATGGGGACATGGGATCTGATCTGGCTAGCGAGATGTTGTATGGAATCTCATGTTATTTAAATGCGTCAAACTTTCTCTTGTTATCGAGGAGATGAGCCCATTTTTTATTTATTTTTTTAAATTAATATAATTTATTTTAGTTTAAATTTTATATTTATGATTTATCCTTCTTCGATTAGTGTATATTAAAAAAATAAAAAAATTAGTTATGACATATATACGAAATGTGGTAAGGATGAGGACAGGAGATCTTATCAGATTATCGAGATATTGTTGTATGGAGTCTCATGTTACTTCCCAAACAAATTTAATGCAAACTTCTTACTATTGTGTTGATATGGTTTTCATTTCTCAATATTTCCTTTTCAACACAAAGAGCTCTATTTTTTTAATATCTTTTATTCTCCAAATTTAATTCCTTTGTCCTCTCTTTATCTAGTATATTATTCAAAAAATTATATTCTTGAAATCTCATATAACTTTATTTGCCAAATTTATCATTATGTCCCGAACTTTTGTCTATTTTGCAAAAATGTCTTGTACTTCAAAAAAAATGTAAAAAAATACAAAAACTTTCCACATTTTCGTAAAGTAGACGAAAGTTCAAAACATAAGTTTATAACAATATCTTTTTTTTTTCGGAAAAAAGCTATAACGATATTTTTAAGATCGGGATAAAATGCGTCAAATTGCATTGTATTATCAAAAAATTGCACCAAACTCTTATATTTTAAAAAAATACGCACAATTTCTCCTTTTTAAATTTTTTTTACACAAAATACTATTTTATCCAATTAAAATTGAAATGCCCACCCCGAATCAAGTAAAAAAATGATATATTTTAATCAAAAAATTTAAAAAAAAATTGTGCTTATACATGTAAAAAGATTGGGTGCAAGAAAATAAATGAAACTCTTTCAAAAAAATAATATAAATGAAAAAAGTTTTACGTATAAAATAAATAGAGGGATAATTTAAAAATAATGAGGGGAAAATATTAAAAGGACAATCATACCTGAAAAAATAGAAAGAAAATAAAAAGGGCTCACGAGAAAATGTGGGATAATTAGAAATATAAAGAAAAAATTATCATATAGAAATATACGAAGAAAGTATTAAGAAATAATTTGGGGTAGGTGAATAAGATTTAAATGAATTGAGTCGAGGTGAATATACACGTGTTCAATATGATATCGAGTCTTAAAAATTATATTTGAGTTTTGTTTGATTACCTATCAGGTCGAGTTCAAACGAACTTTGATCGAACCGAACACGAGTCGATTTCAAGTAGTTTGATATTTCCACAATTTTAATTACTAGTCCAAATTGTTAGATTTAATTGGGAGAAGATTTTTAAGAAGTAAACCAACTTCTATCCTAAGACCTCTCACGTGGTTTACTAAGATCATGACACGAAATTATCTTATATATTTTCTGAAAATTTACATTTTTGACACTTTTTTCAAAAATTGCCCACTTTATTATTATTAGTAAAAATTCTTGCGTGACTTTTTTGCTCCAATAAAAAATATTACCCGGATATTCCATGTCAATTATGAACTAGAAATAAAATAAATTTGTTGGGCATGCCACATAGATATTTTGGCTGGAAATTTGATAGAGGTCAGATTTGAAAAAAATTTGAAAAAGTGGGTACTATTTTGCTAATAGTAATAAAGTGGATTATTTTTGAAAAGTGTCCAAAATGTAGGTATCAAAATGTAAATTTTCCTATATTTTCTTACATTTTTTAGACCAAATATTTCTAATCCAATTTTAGGCCCCCAAAACTAAAGCCCAATAATTTTTTAAAACCCAAACTACATCAAACATAAGATACTTTTATTATCCAAAAATTTTCAGCCAATTTTTCCAAAAATATTTAACATGTGTTAAATTTATGAAAAAAGAAAATGTTAAAAATATTCACTACGTCTACTCTGCTGCATCTAGTTAGGAATGTCAATGGGTAATGAACAATGTGCAACCGTTAATAGAGAATGTCTATGTGGAAGTCACGTTATTAGTTTTTAATATTTTTTCTTAATTTAGTTTAATTTTATAATTATTAAATGGATAAATTTCATATTATCCTCCTGTGTTTTTCTGAAAAAAAAAACCGTATGTTAAATAAATAGCCTAAAAATCCCTCTGTTTTGTATAATTCATCAAAAAAGTCTCGTTTTTGAGAAAGTGAATTACATTTGCTAAAAAATAGTGTATGATTTTTATTTTTACAATTTTTATATTTTTTTAAATATAATCAATTTTTAAAAATAGTAGTTTGATGAAATACTATAATTTTTAATTAATACAAAATATATTTATACGTGAAAAAATACGTAACATAGGAAATTATCAAAATAGCTAAAAAGAGTAGTATAACCAACTACTAAAATTTTCAAATGATATAAAATATATTTATCTATAACAAAAATTGTAAAAAAAATAAATCATGCTATATATCTTTCTTAACAAGTGTGATTCACTTTCTCTAAAAGAGATTTTTTTTATGGATTATACATAACAGATGAGTTTTTAGATTATTTATTAAACATGGTTGGGTGGGGTTTATTTTTCGGAAAAACACAAAGGATTAATATAAATCATTCTATCTTTTTTGTAATTGGGATTCATTCAACCCAATTAGTGTTTATTTTTTTTAGAATTTAATTTTCATAGTTTTAGCAATAATTGATTTTTAGGGGTAGTTATTCCTCACTTTTTAAAGTTCAATTTTTAATAATAAATGTTAATTATGATTAGTTATGTTATAATAAATTTTATTTATATAATAAAAATTAGCGAGGTGGCTGCCACATTCGTGGTGCTAAAAAATGCCTTCAAAATATTATATATTATATGAATAGTTTAATTTTATTTGATTAAACACTTACTAGAAATGGAAGTCTCATTTGGGGCGCGGTTGAGATTAATAAAAAATGTGTGATGATAATTTTTTAAATATGTATAACTCTAAAAAACATGCATGGTGACATTTTGTATGTATATAGCAGGTTTGGAATTTCCTATTATACTCTTTGTGTTACACTCCGTGTTACATTTTCAAATTACGAGTTTTTCTTATATTTTTTCTTCAATTTTTTTTTTTTTGTGATTTAGTTTAATTTTATGATTATTTTTAGGGTTCACCCCACCCAATTAGAATTTATAATTATTTTTTAATATTTAATTTTTAATTTTCAATTAATAATTCAATATTGTGGTTGATTTTTTTTATAAATTATGTTTTATAATTTTTAATTCAATTTTTTTGTTGATAAATATTGACTATGATTATTTATGTTATAATTAATTTTTATTTTATAATAAATATTATTAAAATCATAAATTTGATAATGTAACATGGAGTGAAATACGAAAAAGTGTAACGAGAAATTTCAACCCGTATATAGCAATACTAAAAAATAAAAAACATAAAAAATTCCCAAAATCAACTACAAAGACGACGGGTTGTGTGAGAAGGGAGAGGGTTGGAATTTCAGATCACGTGTGCCATTTTTTTTAATTTATTATGATTTAGTTGAACTTCAAATTTTTGTTTAGGGTTCATCTTTTCCTAATTAAAGTACATATATTTAGGGTTGTAAATGAATAGAGCCATTCGCGGGCTATTTGGAGTTCGCCTCGAAAAAAGCTCGTTCGAAATTCGTTTATTTTCTAAACCAGCTGAGCTCGAGTCTCGAATTGAACTCGATAAAATTATCGAGCCGAACTTGAACATAGTATTATTCAGTTCGGCCAGCACGCGAACATGTTCAAGCTCGAACTTAATCGAGCATGTTAGTGAATATTATAAATATTTTAAATGGGTAAATAAAATAAGCTAATTTTTTCAAGTTCGAGCTTGAATATGTAAATTAAACGAGCTTTTTTTAGTATTCGAGCTCGGGCTCGTTTAGTTCATTTTCGAGCATTTCACGAACCGAGCTCGAAGTGAATTCGAACATGACAAATATTTATCGAGCAGAGCTTAAACAAGATGAAAAAAGCTCGAATCGAGCTCGAACTTGAATATTTCTTAACGAGTTGAGCTTGAGCATCAGGGTGTTCGACTCGATTCGATTCGTTTACATCCCTACATATATTAAAAAAAAAGATAGTTCTGAAACAGGAGATATATATGACACAGATTGGCATGGGGGATTTGATCTGCGCGGTTGGCCGCACAGAGAGTGAGGAGAAAGATAGAAACCTATTATAAATTTTATATATATATATATGTAGTATGTATGTATGTATTATTATTATTTTTTTTATTTTCATTTTATAAAGGTAAAGTGGCTAAAACAATAGTAATTTTAAATTTATGATCAATTTTTTTTTTTCAAAATCTAAGTGATTACTTTTCCACGTTGTCACTAAGAAAATTAAGCTCAATATTCATTTAAATTCATAGGATAATCCTAGTCATAAAAAATAAAAATGATAAGTTGCATTGCCGATTTGAATCCACAATTCTAAAAGCCATAAACCTTAATTACTAATAAAAATTTAAAGGTAAAATCGTAAAATGCAGCTATGATGTATAACTTATAATGAGGCTCAATCCTAATAAGAAATCCAGACCAAAAATAAAAATAAAAATAAAAATAATCAGGTCCATTACATACAACAAAGTATAGCTGTCAAAATTGTCGGGCCGGCCCGGCCAGAACCATTTTCGGGCCTGAAATTTATGGGCCCGGCCCGCCCGCGGGCCTAAGGCTAAAATCTAGCTTTTTACTCTCGGGTCGGCCCGATCATTGAGCCAAATTTTTTTCGGGCCGGGCCAGCCCGAAATCAAATCGAGCTTAAAATTTTACAACCCAGCCCGACCCCAAATTGGGCTGGCTCATCGGGCCGGGTCGATTTTGACAGCTCCACAACAAAGTAACCTAAAAAATATTGAAAAGAAATGTTGCTATTAAAGAGGACCGAACACACACGAGGCCTCTAATTTGAAAAGAATATTATTATTCATACATATGCACACATTACAATAAGATACGGATATACCCAGGGACTTGAGATGGCCAGACGAGATATCCTATTTTAACTTGGTGTTCCATCTCGTATTCCAACTATTGGATATATGTGTGTCACGTGCATTTAATTTTTTAAATACACATGACGTATATCAAATGATCAGAATACGAGATGGAATACGAAATTTGAATAGAGAATCTCATTCGTGAAACGACAACTGCCTCGATTGACTCATAGTCGGATCGGCCCGTTTCGGAGCTGATTTTGGTTTTGGTTTTGGATTTGGCCATGTCTACATCCTAGTACTCGAACCAAGAATGATTCTTGCACAACAAAATCTTTTCCTTAAACAAACTAAACAAGAAACTCCAATCAATCTAAACCAAAACTCGATCAAATCACGCAAACACATTAGATTCTCTGAAGTTCTAAATTTGTGGCCCCAAGAAAAGCATAAAGATTGCATGGGAGTATCAATACCTAAACTAAAGCCTAAAACCCTAACCTCATACCTAATCTTAGCCTTAAAAAACTGTGACATAAATATGTGATATATATATATATATATATATAATTTCGTACAAATCCTAAATACTTTCTTCAATAGTGAGAGTCAAACCGCACCCATCAATCAAGTACAGAAACTGTGAATCACACAAATCATATCTCCATCCACCATCATCAATAGTAGTTGGCACAATTTCTTTTCGACGGTGGATAATTGAAAAAGAAAAAGTAAAAAAAAAATAAAAAGGTAAAAAATAATAATAATTAGGTACCAATACTCAACGTTTGTCTGTTTTTATATTTTAGTACTGAAATTTAAAAATAACACATCAGTACCCAACGTTTGCAGACACTTCAGATCAAAAAATGACGTGGACTATTAGAAGTCAATATCCATCCCATTTTAATAAATTAGACAAAATTCTCTTAAGATTTTCTGGCAGTCGATGTAAACATTTGGCCCACCATAATATTACTTTAGTGTTAAATGTGTTAATTATGCAAATATTGAGGGGGTAAATTACACTTAGATACCTACATTTTGGACAATATTTCAAAAATGGCCCACTTTTTTTCAAAATTAACAAAACAGTAGATACTTTTTTAAAAAATTTACAAATCTAACATTTAATCAATTTTACGACCTGGAAATCGTAAGTAATTGATTGTATTTTAATATCTCTATTTCACCATTCACGTGTAAAAAATTCCTCCAATCAAGAAAATATCAAAATATAATCAATTATGTATGAAATTAGGGGTATATAATTGATTAAATATTAGATTTGTATGTATTTTTTTTAAAAAAAATAGGTACTATTTGATTTGTTAATTTTGAAAAAATGTCCAAAATGTAGGTATCAGAATATAATATCTCCAACATTGGATACTATGTATTTCTACACTTCAGGACAAAAGTATGAAAATGGCAATATAAACTCCCATCGTGTCAAAAGGGAAAGCCTACTCATCTATCAGATCCTCTCGTAGATCGGTGCGATTTTACAAAGCGTCTAAGCACGGTTCACTCGCGTCGATCAATCAAGAGGTTTGCTGCCACTCCCTAAGGTCACCTCTTTTCGAAATCCGTGAAGTTCCAGAAGAATTGGTGCCGTTTTCGTTCAATCGGGACAAACATCAGGTACTGATGTGTAATTAACAGAAAAAAGGGCCACTCCTTAAGGTTACCTCTCCTTGAAATCCGTGAAGTTCCGAACGAATCGATGCCGTTTTCGTTCAACCGAGACAAAAATCAGGTACTGATGTGTAATTAACAAAAAAAAGGGCCACTACTCCTTAAGGTTACATTTTTTCGAAATCTGCGAAGTACCGGAAGAATTGATGCGGCGGGACGAATGTTAGGTATTGATGTGTAATTAATAATTTCAAAAAAAAAAAGTTAAAAAAAGGTTGGGAAATGGGAAATGAGTTCTCTTGTGTGGAGTGGTGGTGACTGATAACAAGAAATGACTCATTCTTAAATTACTTTATCAACTTCTGCAACCCTTTTTCACCCATTTGGTAAACCTTTCCATTTTGGGCAAGCATGTGGCCCCTCAAGCCTCTTTAATGATTCAACCCCCTCCACTTTGAAATTTCTCTTTATAATTCATCTCTTTCCCCTCCTATCTCTTGAGAATCTTATCACCATTTTAGAAGATCTGCAGAGTTGATTTCTAGAGAGAGAGAGAGAGAGAGATGGCTCGTGGGAAGATCCAGATCAAGAAAATCGAGAACCAAACCAACAGGCAGGTGACCTACTCCAAGAGGAGAAATGGGCTTTTCAAGAAAGCTCATGAGCTCACTGTTCTTTGCGATGCCAAGATTTCGATTCTCATGATCTCTAGCTCGCAGAAGCTCCATGAATATATCAGCCCCACCATCACGTATCTCTCTCTCCTCCCTCTCTCTCTCTCTCTCTCTCTCTCTCGTGTGAACTAGCCTGTGTGTGTGTGTTTAAGGACAAAGCAGATTTTTGATGAATTACAAGATCTCATTTGCTCTCTCTCTCTCTCTCTCTCTGATGTGTGAACTAACCTTTGTGTGTGTGTTTTAGGACAAAGCAGATTTTTGATGAATTTCAATATCTCAGTCTCTCTCTCTCTCTCTCTCTCTCTCTGATGTGTGAATTAACCTTTGTGTGTGTGTGTGTGTGTGTGTGTGTGTTTTAGGACAAAGCAGATTTTTGATGAACTACAAGATCTCATTTGCGCTTCTCTCTCTCTCTCTCTCTCTCTCTCTCTCTCTCTCTCTCTCTCTCTCTCTGATGTGTAAATTAACCTTTGTATGTGTGTTTTAGGACAAAGCAGATTTTTGATGAATACCAGAAGACTGTTAGGGTTGATCTTTGGAGTTCCCACTACGAGGTTGTTGTTTTTTCTTTTTCTTTTTTTTTTGGGTTTTATTTTATCATAATCATGTATTTTTTTTAATTTTTAAAAAAAAAATGTAGAAAATGCAAGAGCACTTGAAGAAGCTGAAGGAGATCAACACCAATCTGAGGAAGGAAATTAGGTATGAAAAAAACCACACAAAAATAAAAAAAATAAAATAATAAAACCCCATTTTTGGTTGTTGAATTATTTAATTTAATTTATATTTATATGATTTAAACAGGCAAAGGATGGGAGAGAGCTTGAACGACCTAGGCTATGAACAAATGGTTAATCTCATCGAAGATATGGACACCTCTCTCAAAGTAATTCGTGAAAGAAAGGTCTCAAATTCTCTCTCTAGTTTTTCTTTTTCTCTCTCTTCTCGAACACAAAAATGTTTTTAGGGTTTCTTTAAAATAAAATAAAAATCAAATCTGGTTATCTTAGATCTGCTGTTGTTGTTGTTTTTTTTTTTTTTTAATTGGATTTCGAAACTGAAAGGAATAAATTTGGGAAAGAAAGTACAGTTCTTGATTGACTGATTGATGAATTTCAATAACTTTGAAGTTATAATAATAAAAAAAACCTTCAATTTCCCATGAAATTTTGAGTGATTACAGAACTTTGGATTTATTTAAATATATATCTTATGAGCTGTTGACAAATGACAATGTTTATTATTATTATTATTATTATTATTATTATTATTATTATTATTATTATTATTATTATTATTATTATTATTATTATTATTATTATTATTATTATTATTATTATTGTGGTTTGATTGAATTTTATAAATATTAATTATAGTTTATTCTATCCAATTAGATTTATAATTATTTCTTATAATTTAATTTTAATATTTTTACTTAATAGTTAATTTATAGGGTTTTTTTTTATTTCAGTATATAATTTTTAAAATTTTAAATTGAAACATTCAAGTTATATTATTTTTTTAATTAAATATAGAGGTTACATAAAAAAAAATGGATTTCGAAACTGAAAGGAATAAATTTGGGAAAGAAAGTACAGTTCTCGATTGACTGATTGATGAATTTCAATAACTTTGAAGTTATAATAAAAAAAACCTTCAATTTCCCATGAAATTTTGAGTGATTACAGAACTTTGGATTTATTTAAATATATATCTTATTTTACTGAATATCTTGATATTAATTAATCGAATAAAACAAAGGTGCAATATGTTTTATTTTTTTTAGACTAATGAAATATTCTTAAACATAACAGTACAAATCGCTCAACGGCCGGATTGATACCACCAGGAAAAAGGTAAAACAAATTTCTAAAAATCATAATTTCAACATATTTAATTATTGATAATCAATTTCATTTTTTTCATGTCTTATTTTTAATTTTCCCCTCAAAATTTATTCATCTGCAGGTAAGGAATGTTGAAGAAATACACAAGGGGCTTCTCCTTCAATGTGTAAGAATTCTCTCCAATGATGTTACATGTATTTAATTTACGTTTGGTTGAGATTCGAATTCATGACTTTATTATGGTACAGGAAGCGAGGATGGAGGATCCGCACTACGGGCTAGTTGAGAATGAAGGCGATTACAATTCTATTCTGGGATATCCGCACGTCGGGCCAAGGATCATCGCGCTTCGCCTGCAGCCGCACCACCACCACCACCACCACCCGAGCCTCCACAGCGGGACCGGGGCCTCGGACCTCACCACATTTGCTTTGCTCGAGTGATTAACTATATAAAGAATGTGTTTGATTATGCATGGAGGTAGTAGGTCTTGAGATTGAGGGGGAAAGTGAAGAAGAAATTAAGATCTACATTTGTTTGTTATGTTGTCTATATATTGTGTATGACTACTATTGTGGATTTGTCTCTACTAGGGTTATTATGTATGTGGGATTATTGTGTGAGTTTAATATTGTAGTTGAGCCTTGGTAATTTCTTGTTTATGGATTGATTTAATTAATGTTCAACTTTAGCTAATTAATGATGCCTAACCTAGAGTGACCATTATATATAGGTAGAGGCTAGATTATCTTGAAAATATATAGATTCTTGAATTTTGAAAATATGTGTGGTTGGAGTAAGAGTTTTACAAATTAATTTCCTTTTGTTATTGATTTTGGAAAAATTGAAAGATTTACAATTTGTTGTCAATTATGTACGTAGTCCAATGGGTAGGTTTCTTTTGATATAGAAACACTAAAGTAATTATATACATGTCAAGTTTTATTAAAAAAAAAAAAGAAGCTTTTATATATATACACACACATACACACATACTTATGTCTAGTCCTGAATTTTTGTATGTTTTCTAAAAATGTTTTAAATTGAACTACAAAATATGTAAAAATAAATAAAAATATTTCCACATTTTTACAAAAATATCATATGATCAAATTTCTGATATTGGATTGTTGACAGCACGCCCAAGTTTAGCGTGTAAAATGACATGAAAATTGTATTCAATTTGAACGTGGAATATAATTAATTTTCCACGTCATTTTAAATGTTAGACTCGGGCATGATTTGTTAACAATTCCACACTGGAAATTGAATTCGATAATATTTTTACAAAATAGTGGGAAGATTGGGTATGTTTGGGTGCATTTTATTTTTGTTCAAGTTTGTGACATTTTTCGCAAAATGGGCGGATCGTAGTTCGAGCATAAGTATATATTTAACCTTAAAAAATGTTGTTTTTATAAAATTATTAATTTTATATTTAAAGTAGCTGGTTACTACTTAAGTCTTCATTATGGATTTCGGTATGCAAAAGTGATTGTTTATAATGTATGTAGGCTAACATTCCACTCTCTCTCAAATTTGTGCATATATATATATCGGATGTATACAAGCCTTATATTAAACGAATGTAGCAATAATTATAAAAATGTCACCCTATTTTTATATTTTTTTAATAGTATTTTTCTGTAAAATAAACATGATACTTTACAATATTAGAAGTAATACTTTTTTCAGTCTGATATAAGACTCGTATACATCTGATGTACAAGAGACTACCTGGTATATAGATGAATGATAGCCCACACACTTTATACGATACCCGATGCTGGCCGCCTATTTGACAACTAATTAACTCACCAATTATTATTATTATTATTATTATTATTATTATTATTATTATTATTATTATTATTATTATTATTATTATTATTATTATTATTATTGTGGTTTGATTGAATTTTATAAATATTAATTATAGTTTATTCTATCCAATTAGATTTATAATTATTTCGTATAATTTAATTTTAATATTTTACTTAATAATTAATTTGTAGGGTTTTTTTTATTATTTCAGTATATAATTTTTAAAATTTTAAATTGAAACATTCAAGTTATATTATTTTTTTTAATTAAATATAGAGGTTACATAAAATAAATGCATTATATATAATTTCCCAAAGTTTATAATTTGGTATGGGCTGCTAGGCCCATAGCTGTTAATTATTTTTCTTAAACTGGACCTTTTGGTTTAGCTTCTTAGAGATGTTAGTTTTATCAAAATGAATGTAATCATAAAAAGTGAGAAATTATATTTATAGCATATTTCACTAGCCCAAAATACATAGGGTTTAAGTAAGTCATGTACAAAAATCTTGTGTGTATATTACACTGATTTAGCGACGGATTATATTACGCCATTAAGCATTATTTTTTTTAATTTTTATTTTTTTTAACTTTTTTTAATCTTATAGCGACGGATTAGCTACAGAATAATTATGTAGCTAAAACTAATTTTGTTTTTTTTTTCAATTAATAGTTAATTATGAATTTGAAATCATTTTTTAATTTTTTAATTTTTTATTTATTTTACTTTTTCGGATTTATTTGATTTTTTAATATTTTATGTTATTTTTAATTTTAATTTATTTTTCAATTACTAAATAATTATGAATTTGAAATTAATCTTCTTAATATTATTAATTTTTTATTTATTTTACATTTTCAATTTTTTTAATTTTTGTACTGTTTTGTACTATTTTTAATATTTTTTTTATTTTTCAATTACTAATTAATTACGAATATGAATTATTATTTTTAATATTTTTATTTATTTTAATTTTCAGATTTATTTTATGTTATAAATTTATTATTTTTTTGATCTTTTATAGTTTTTTTTATTTTTAAGTTACTAATTAATGACTTTTTTTATAATTTTTTATCACTTTAATTTTAGTTTTATAAATATATAATATTTGAAAAATTAATTAAAATAGTATAATATTAAATAATGATGTATTTTAATAATATTTTATGATAAACATATAATATTAAAATTTATAATAGATATTTAACTAAAGGAAGAATATTTAATTTAGAAATAAAAATTAAATCAAAATTTGTTTCGTGTGTGTGTATATATATATATACAACATGATATGGAGAACAATTCAGATATTCTAGTATATTTTAATCATAATTCGAGAATCCAAATATAATATTAACAATTCATTATGAATCATTAAAGTCCTAATCAATTAATCTAAATACATAATTATTTTCTTATGAAACAATACAATTCTATAATATTTAATTAATTATATTTATCTCATCCACCAAATCAGACGAACTTAAAATATAATTAAACTCCAAACAAACGTCTAGAAATTGTGCTTTTAAAGTGTTGGAGAATCAAAAAAAAAATATGGTCACAATTTTCGTTATTAATTAAGTTATGGAGGCCTTGGAATTTGCATAATTTGCATAAAATAATGTGAGATAAATCTGACATAAATGAAAAGATGGTCAAACACTTTACTGTTTCCTCCTCAACGTGCAAAAGGTTGGGCTGTCCCTAGCTCATATTTTGATTTAATTAATTACCCTATAAATTTTTTTAATTTATTTAATGTTGTCATTTATGCCATTTAATTTTATTTTATGTAAATTTCATATTATTTCCGCGTGTTTTAATTTATGAAAATAGAAGAAAAAAAAATCTTTGTTTAATTAACAGTCTAAGAATATTTTCTGTTATGTATAATCCATCAAAAAAATTCCCTAAAAAAAGGTATATTTTTTTTTTTGCGAATTTTGTTATAGATAAATAAATGTTATGGCATTCAAAAATTATAATATTTGACTACACTACTATTTTTTTTTTCTATTTTGATGATTTCATATGTTATCTATTATTTTTTAAACATAAAAATATTTTATATTATTTAAAAATCATAGTATTTGGTCGAATTACTATTTAAAAATATTGATTATATTTAAAAAATGATACAAAAATTGTAAAAATAGTAGTTTGACCAAATACTATAATTTTAAAATAATATAAAATATATTTATGTATAGCAAAAATTGTAAAAAGTGAATTATACACTCTTTTTTAGCAAGTGTACTTCACTCTCCCTAATGTGTATTCGATTAGGTTTTAGACTATTAATTAATTATAGGGACTTTTTTTTTTTCCAGAAAAAAAACACAAGTGAATAATATGAAATTTGTCCCTTTTTTTTAATAATCTAACTATAAATTAAGCGGTTAAGTAGGATGTCTTAGTAAATAATACATGATGTAACTATATTTTTCTAACTGAAACAAGATTAAAGCTTATTTAATTTCTCTTTCCACATATATTGACTACTAATTTGTTTACTATAAGTCTATAATCAAGATTCAAGACATGTAAAGTGATGATAGGCATAAACAATAGGGGTAAAGTTTACGGTACGTTAAATTCTAAAATAAGGTGCATGTAGTGCATTACTTAATTGTCCACCCGATAAGTATTTATCCATTAATTTTGGTTATTTATAGTTTATTTTTTCACTTTGTCTAATAATAAAAATTTTGGATGGCCGAAAAATCTTTTGTGATACCTAACTACTTATTGTAACAGATGAATATTGATTTTTTTTATCGATCGGGCGATAAAAATTGAAAATAGTAAAAAAAGATTACATATAGTAAGATGGATATAATACATCTGTCTTAGTATATAATTTACCGTTACCATAGGACAACACTCTTGTGCATCTGTCTCGTGACTCTGATCATTGCTCTTTGTTTAGTGTTTATTTGTGATGTTTTCTTATATGATTTTTGTGTCTTTAGTGTGTGAGTTTCCATGTTTTTCGTGTTGTTTTGATGATGTTATCTTCACTTTTGATCCTTTGGTGAGTTATGTCAGATTTGTGCAGATTTCATGCTTTTGTTCCAAAAGCAGTGATTTATGGCATAAAGGTGGAAAATCGGAAGCCTAGCTGGAGAGCAAACTGGAGACACACGCAAACTGACGCCCAAACTGAAGCTCTAATTGAAGCTCCAAACTGATGGTCAAACTGAGACTCCAACTGAACTAGAGAGTCCAAACTGAAAAGGCAACTGAAGAGCTAAACTGAATTCGCCAACTGATGGCTTGAACTGAAGGCTCAACTAAATCGCCCAGCTGGAGCTCGAACTAAGGCTCCCGAACTGAGCGATGAACTGATCAGTTGAACCCGCACCGTGCACGAACTGAAGTCAAAACCGGAGGCTCAAACTGGATAGGGCTAGCCGCCACTGGGCATGCCTCTCGGCGAGGAGGGCCCAGCGGGCGCTGGCCTCCCATCCGGCGCTGGGCTCCTCCGCCCAGCCGGCGCTGGCCCGCTCTCTTGTGCACTCGGCCGGTGCTGGGTGCCCAAACCGGCACTGGGGTATCCTGCTTCTAAGGGTATTTTCGACTTTTCTTGGCGGATCGCTTTTGTATGTTGGCTCTTAAAAAACCATCCAACTACCTCACCATTAAAGAATTCAATTCCACGTGGAGAGAGAGAGAGCTCCTTATCAGTTGGGGAGTTGGGGAGTTTGTGAGCATCATTCATATCATAATCTTTTACTATATCGCCAACCATCAGTTTTCATCAGATCTTGGAGGAGAAGGCAAAGAAGGAGAGAAGCTCAGAAGGGGAACATATAGAAGAAGCAGCTCAAGCCGAGGCCTAACCAGCTAGGCTTGTAAGAAGAGCCCAACTTCCCTCTTCGTTTTCCTTTTCAGTTTCATTTTTGGGGATTTGTCTCAAACATTGTCGAGACAAACAATATTGTGTAAGTTTGTATTGCATTTATCTTTTGGTTTATGAGATGAAGAACTTGTATGATTCTTGTTTGGTATCTTGCATGATGAGAGACTAGTTCCATACATTAGGGGTAGATAATCGATTTGGTTTCGATCCATGCTTGTGATTGTTGATTTCCCGTTGATTGAATTGAACTTGTTTATGTTGAGTGTCTGACTAATATTTGACATTGCTAGGTAATGGATGAGATCGATAGAAGATTCTATTACCCGACTAGGGTTCTTTCAACATTAGGTTGACTAGGTTCACATGCCTAATTGTTAATCTTGATCGTACAATTTAGCCTTAGGGGTTTAACGGATTGAAACGGAAGTAATTGAAGTTAATTCTCTTGGTGGAGTTTATTCTATGTTTAGGGTTAATGAGATCAACTTGAATTGAGTTAGGAGAGAAACCAAAGAGAGAATCTACACCCTAATGTCCATTCTACAATCGTTTAACCTATTTCTTCATTGTTGTTGTTATTGTCTTGTTATTGCTTATTTGATTTAGTAGATTTTAGATCAAACCCTTCAAACCATTGGTTTAGAATGTTTAGGTTCGTATTTAAATTCATATATATATATTCATGTGTGTAGCATAAAAAGAGCATCCCCCTGTTAAACTTTCCTCAAGAGTACGACTTGGGTTGACTCACCGCCCTACAATCGACCCCCGTCCTCTTGCGGGTCGGTTCGGGATTTGCGTGTGCAATCTTGATGAAACACTCTTGCGTCGGATGAGTTGGGTCCGCACGAAATCCGACCCGACCCGTTCGAAAAAAGAACATATTATAAATTTCAAACGGTTATAACTTTCTCAATTTTTAATATGATCATTTACACAAAATATAAATGCAATGATTTTTTTAAATATAATTATAAATTATAATTTAAACATAATAAACAAAATAAGAGGTAGTAAATCGTAATTGAGATGTAAAAAAAAAATCATAATTGATGAATAAACCCTAATTATGACTATCATGCTACACTTACTAATGTAATATTATATCAAAATGATGATTGGGAATTGAAACTCATATAACAGAAGTAACACAGCTGTTCGAATACATGCAAGAACACATGTAGCTAGGCTGTCTAATTAGAACTAATTTTTTTAATGAATATTAAATTTTCATTTTCAAAGATTTCTTCATCAGGAAATATTAATGATATCCAATAATAATGTAATCATTATTTCTAAAATTAAAGTGACATATTGTACATGATTTTTTAATTCTTTCACTAATAAAACAACAAAAATGCGAAAGGTATCATGTTCCCGTGTGTATGAGACATCTGGCCCCAAATTGAGATTATTTAGGTTTTGCTACGTTTTAATTTATATGGAGCATTAATGTTATTGTACTAATATCAATGAAATATTCTTGACTATATGAATTAATAAATTGGTGTTTATTCTCTAAAACTTTCTCTACTTTAAAACTCTATATTTATTACTTTAATTTCTAGTTTCTACCACCAAGTTTGTTTTCATTCACATTCTCCACAAATAGAGAAAGGGATGTAATAGTGTAAATGAGTCGAGTCGAGTCGAGCCAAATATACACTTATTTGAGTTTAATATGAAATGACAGGACCGGTCCTGATATTTTGGAGCCTATGGCGAAACGAAAACTAGGGCCGGGCTCAGCTCTAATTTTTTTCACTAGCATTTTGGAGTTTCTTCCATTATTGTCTACATAATAATAAGTCTTGAAAAGATGTAATCAATAACTACAAATATACAAATATATATACGTATTAAATAATTATCGAAATAATTTATTTCAAACTGGGCAGTGATAATTTATCTAAGGTTTACAAAGAATCCGAGTTCACTAATTTTCCTGAATGATATTTTCAGCATTCTAAATGCTTCTGATTGTAATAATTTTGTAGGCGTAAACATATTAGTCAAAATTATAAGAAGAAATATTCAATAAAGAAAAAATTATTACTGAGCAAGTACATATTTCATAAACACATTATAAATTTCATATTAGTATAAGTCACAATTAGAGCTCTTAAGTAGGATATTAATTTTTATAAAGATATAATTAGGGGGCTCCAAAATTTTGGGGACCTATATATGGGCATTGCCCATTGCCACCCATTAGGATAGGCCCTGTAAATGATATCGAGTTTTAAAATTATGTTTGAACTTGTTTGATAATTTATCAAGTCAATTAAAACGACCTTTATAAATCGAGATGAACATGAGTTGAGCTCAAGTAATTTGATATTCTTTTACATATTTACTCCATGTCTGCCTTATCGAGCTCAAACTTCTATTGGAAATTTTAATTAAAAGTTGAAAATATGTAATTGTTGGGACATGGGTGTATAGTTTGTCGTAAATTAAGTTTTTGATGAAGTTCCATTTGTCCAGATTGAAATCAAATTATATATTTGAAAAATACGATTCAAGTCCATTAATTTGCTATATTTATTTTCTCAAAACTTATTTGAGGTGAATGAGAAATTAATGCATGAACTTGAATTAGTATATGAAAATTGTGCTTAGAAGTGAAAGGGTATGACAATATTTCAAATGGGTGCAATCATAATCATTTGATCATTTATTTGGTGAAAAGACACGATCTAATGGGCCTAGATTTTCCTGAATGAAATGGTGCCACTTTTCATCAATAGTTACCGCCATCTTTCAACTATTATATAAAGGCCTCATATGTTTGTTTCATATTCATCCCGACTACAATTGCAAACACACACACACACATAAGATTCTAACATTGTAATTTTATTCTTCTAGTCTTATTGAGTCCCGAGTATCGAAGAGTTCATCAGAATTTCGACTCTTGGTACAACGTACAACTCGAGTTTATTATAGTTGTTGTATCTTGGGGGCGTTTGCTACAGACCGTATATACAATTACGAGACAATTTCATCTTACGGAGAAATGATCTAACTCTTGCCTCAACTACAATTTGATTTTATTTGTTATTTTGTCATTTCTGATTACATTGTAATAACAAGTTCAAGCCGAACTTTAAATATTATCAATCAATAAATTAAATTAATTCACTTTAATTTTAGGATTCATTAATTCCATTTTATAATAAAAAATATTTATTTTGAAAAAATTAATTAACGAGCGTGGTGCAATAATCCTCACGTTAGCACAGTGCACGATACGATCAGCTATCGATTTTATTTTATAATATATATTTTTAAGAAAATAAAATAAAACAAAAAAAAACAATTTGGCAAGGCAATCTCATCGATTCATCCATGAGAATGTCCCAAAATTAAAGGTTCTCCTTTTTGTCACAAGAAGAGACAATTTTGGCAAAATATCACACATATATATAATCTTATTTGAGATCCAAATAATCTGGACATCTTCATTTTTAAATAAAAATGTGGATGAAAGTTGCAATTTTTTAATATTTTTTATAATAATATAACAATAACAAGAGACATGGTTGTATAAAAAAACAAATTAAAATAGCAGTAAATTAAAATAAATATGGTGGCAGATGAAATGGCATGTGAATAGAAATTGGATGAAGATATTGTGCTCTAAAATTTCACACAATGATGCCGACATCTCATATGAATTCAACCTTATCGTTTTGATTTGAACAATAAGATTCTTACAAGATATGCAATAATAAAGTTTCCAATATTATCTCCCAAATCTGGTCTCCAAAAAGTACAATTTGTCTTTTTATAGTAGCTACCCCATAATTTTTTTATTGGACAGGTCTTGTGTGCATTAGGTGCACATCAGACGATCGGTTAATGCGTTGATAAAAAAATCCATCAAAATCGGTATCATACGTAACATTAAAAAGTATCATTCAAAAATCGAAAAGTATCACTTGTACCATTAAAAAGTATCATCCAGAAAAAATGATGTCAAAATCAGTATCAATCGTAATACTAAAAAGTATCAATCACTTGTATTCCTAAAAAGTATAACTTGTTTTGACGATTTTTTTGGTCAATGTATTGATCGGGTCAACATGTGTTGACCGTCTGATATACATCATATGTATAGGAGAATTCGCGTTTTATATTTTATTTTTGATGATGATTGTTAATTGTATTTTCTTGATTAATGTTTCTAATTACTCTATCTGTCCGTAATTGTAGTCCATTTTTTTTAGACCATCTAAAATTATAGTCCTATTTCTAAATTTGGATTGTATTAAAACATCATCTTATTAATATAACCCTAGCTATTTAATATTTCTTTGAATATTGCAATTCACATTTTCGTTTTTCATTAATAATATAGTCAACATAGATTTATGTGAGAGGCATGCATAACACACTACAATATACAAAAAAAATAAAATCAGCTGGAGTTAAATGAAAGCTTGATTCATATTAAATATGAAGGAAATCATGGAATAATAAATAGGAATAATATGGGATAATTGTGTGTAATGATTTCTTCCAATACATATTAAATGATTTTTTTTAATTATCCGTGCGAATATGGAAAGGAGACTACATTTTTAGGACGGAGAGAGTAATTAAGAGCAGCCAACCTCTTCGAGGTTCTATTATATTTATCTATAAAGTAATATGTATAATTAATTATTGGTGGACTGAGGAATTTAATTGGAACTATTGTATTAATATAAATTAACATACATTAGTGTCGATCTTGATAAAGTTGGCACAATTATCTTTTTTCTCATGAACTCAATCCCATTCCCAAATGGGATTGAGTTCAGGTGAGAAAAGATATATATATATATATATATATATATATATATATATATATATATATATATATATATATATATTTATATCAATAATTAGGGACGAAAATGTTTTTTTTTTATAAAAGAAGCCGAAAATAATTAAGATCAATTTATATATTAAAATCTTAATTACTTTTTCGCATCTTTTATCGAAAAAAGAAACCATTTTCGTCCCTAATTATTGATGTCATAATAGTTAAAGGTAAGAAACTAAAATAAATTCTTCTTAAAAAAACAATTAAGCATTCAAAATTCCTTTAAATTTGAAAAAAAGGTCAGTCCTAACATACATGTGTATGTAATGCAAATTGTCATATCTATCATCGCTTTAATTTGGTGGGTACAAAATATGTCAACTTAGAAGACACTCGTGAAATATGTAATGAGGACCAATTCTATCACTAGTTTCATGAGACGATAGTACGATATAAAAATAATGGATTAGTAGTAGTGTTTAGGTTTTTTGTGTTTGTACTTTGTACCATTATCGTGTTGACATGATAGAAATATATAAATTCCGTGTCGTGACACACGAGGATATATATATACAAATAAACTATATATTTATTAATATTATTAATACTTTAAATTTAATATTTTTATTACTATTTTTTATTGGCAAAAATTTCGATACAATAGTTATACCGAACTGCTTCGGCCAGACATAAATTTATGATACATTTTAATATTAGAAGTAGAGGTGGCATAGTAGGTTTGACCTGATGGGTTAGTCTATTAGCCTAAAATGAACTCGGCCTAGCCCCGACATGAAACTAAAGAGAATGGCTCGAATGGGCCGGACCGTCTAGCTCAAAAATTTTAAAAATATTTACCAAGGCTTGCAGTCAACCCAATCCGATTTTTGGGTCAGGTTGAACTTCCAAAATAGCGGCCCAAAAACTCTTTAAGGCTGGCCCGACGATCGATTTTGCCACCTCTAGTTATAAATGATATGTTTTAGTATTAGAACCGATATTTTTTCAATCTAAAAGATATAATAATAATAATTACAAAAATGTCGCCATCATTTTATTTTTAGCAGTAATTTTCAATGAAATAAGAATGACACTTTTAGTATTATATGTAAAAGTTCAGCATCATGAGTAATACCCTTTTCCCGTCTAATATAAGGCCTTATTTACATCCGATATACAGGACACCACTTGTTTTTTTTGTTTAATTTCCTAATTTTGTATCGTTATTATGTCAATTCAAATATTTTCAAATTTAAATCCGATTGTGTTGGTCCGAAATTCTCGTATTCGTATCACTACCGAATCATGTTATATCCATCTCGTTATGTCTCGACACGAACACATGATTTGCGTGTCCTAACTTTAGGGCGTTCTCCAACTTATCCCACGTTTCTCTCTCTCTCTCTCTCTCTTTAGTCAAAATTTAATTGGCTTTCAATTCCTCGATATCTTTATGCATGTCCCATATATCACTTCAACTAGAGAAAATCTCTTTTTATTTTGCCTTATCCACGTTATTTCGTTTTCAAATAACTTATAGATCGAGCCGCCCCTAGCCCCCTATAGTGTTACGTTCCTTTTATTATTTTAAGGCCGAAATAATTGTATTAAATTTCCGTACAAATATTCCTATCTCCTATGTAGGTTATTTAATTATATTTTGTATCGAAAATTGATTTGTTCTCTCTATATAGTTTATCTAACACGCATGTTGATTAACGTGTTTTACTAAATAATAGTGTATGCATATATTACTTGAACTAATATACAAAATCAGATAATATATCTATGAAAACGAGTGGGAAGTATTCATAGGGTCGTCTCAATCATTTTGCAGGCCCTTGTGCAAATAATAAAAACTAGGCCCTAAAATTAAAAAAAAAAATATTATAATTTTTATAATTATAGTAATATTGTTAGAAGACTAAAAAATTAAAATATTGTATTTATAGTGTTGTGTTGATAACATTCTCAATACAACTTTAAATAAATATGAATGTTCTATGATTTTACATAAAAGTGATACCCTTCTAGCAATCTTTGAAGTAAATTCATCAATCAAAGCTTCATATTCAATCTTTTACAAAATATCATTTTCTATGGCTATCATCGCCAATTCATTAAGTCTTTCTTGTGACATCGTCGAACATAGATATTATCGGCAATCATTTTGTTCAAATAGATAATTGAATTAATTATACATCAATTCGCTCAAGCAGATACTTAAATTCATATTTCTGAATCACTCAAACAGAAAAATAAAAAAAAAATTAAGAAGAATATAATAGGATTTAAGAAAAATACTCAGTGGAGATTTGGCCTTTGGGGGAATCGGGGAATAAAAGAAAAACTTTATGATTGTAGAATTGTGGTGACAGCAGACTCAGAAGCGTGATTTGTGAAGGAATATTGGAGTTTGATGAGTATTTCATGAAAAAGATGAGAAACTTTTTTCATAGAGAAAAATCTAAAAGTAATTAGAAGAATAATCGTGAAAGAAGATATATGGAAAGTTGCAAAATTGAAGAGGAAATGATGTCTGTGTTGGAAATTAGAATTTGGAAATAGAGATGTTTGCATTAGGTATTGCTGCAAAAGGGAGATAATGGAGAGAATTTAATTTATTAAAATAGTATATAAGATATATTAAATAGAAGTAAGAAAAAAAAAATTGAGGCCCTAAAAATTGTGAGACCCTGTGCGAAGGCTCACCTTGCACACAATGTTAGATGGTCCTGGAAGTATTCATAGTATCAACAAGTTTAATTTCATAGTGAAATTTCAAAAAAAGAAAAAAAAAAAGACAAAAAAAAGAATCTTGGTTAATTACTAAATTGTACTAATTATCTTTGTAATATTTAAAGGATTATTAAGGTATGGTATCAATATAATGTAGCAATAGATTCATACAAAGGTATACAAAAACTATTATCTTCTTAATTAATTAATTAATTTATATAGACGGCATTGTTACAAAAAAAAAATCAATCTTCTTTTTATGACTTTTTGTATTTATCTGCCGTGTGATTGGTCAATTTGTCTGAGTATTTACCGGTTCCAAATCTATCTTAGATGATCAAATCTATCCAAGATCCTTCAATTTTTATTATAGCAAATCAATATGTATATATATATGTAGTATCATCAAACTCTCATTCTCCAAGAAATTCTATTGTATACAATTTTCCCAACTCGTAAATTTATAAATCAAACTCGATATGTAGTCAAGGATTGCAAGAGCTTGAACATTCTTTTCAAATTGATTTAAATTAAAAATATAAACTCGATCGGTCGACAAAGTGATATGATTTTGTTTATTTATTTATGAAAGGCTAACACACATAAATTTAGGACAATTTGTGACTTAAGGAGTGATGTATCATCTAATTACCCTCGTAAGTCTAACAATACTAACGAGAAGGATTAATTTTAAAAACACACATAAATTTAGGACAATTTGCAATTTCGTTAATTTTGTTTTAATTTTTACATTTCATGCATGAGTATTAATTTTAAAGTATATATGATGCAAACTGATGCATAGTAGTATGTTGGGGGGGGGGGGCTCAAATTTTGTAAAATATATATATATATATATATATGTTATATAATTATTATATAGATATTATATAAATATAATATTTTTGTCCCCCTAAGTATTAATATTTTTGGACATTGAATTTATTAATATCTAAGTATGGTCCATATGGACTTTAAATTGATGTAGTGATAGGCCCAAATTAAAGAGTACAATGCTAAATTAATAATTTTATTTAAAAATTTAAAAGTATTTTCATTTTGTTTATATCGTTGCTTTACTACTTGTGTAAGTTCATTTTACTGTTATTTTCCCCCTTATTTATTCTTATTAATATTTTAAGTTTATTTCATTATATTTTAGGTATTTTTTTATATTTATGGATTTGAGAATAAATGCTTCAAGACTTTAATGTTATGATTTTATTTATGTTTTATGATTTCACAATTTACCTATAATATAATAGTGTGTCATTATGCTTAAATTGTGCATTTAAGTTATTTTTTTTATTAATTTTTGTTGGAGTTTTGCAATAGTTTAAGTTAGGATTTTACATTCCCCAATGTATATTGAGAAAGAAATTATCGAGACTTTTAATGCTGAGTCAATCATAGATGAATTTAGAATTATGAAAAAACGTATAATGCCAAAATTTTAAATAAATATAGTTTTATTTTAATTGAGATACGTAGTTGTGTACGCGCGCGCGCGTTATAACTATTCCCCCCCCCCCCCCAAATCAAAATTCCTGCATCCGTCCCTGGTTGAAAGGCCCGATTGGAGACAATGAGTATTATATTGCCATGTAGAAATGGAGCCACGGTCAAGCTAGCCGTGGCTTCGGATGTGTTGGAAATTAAACGGGTTCAAAATAATTTTGGATTAATCTAATAAAATTTCTCTTTTCAATCAAATTGAACGGAAGGCAATAAATTCAGAAAATAGATCATAGATATATGAAATAATACGGATGAGATCTCTATTCCAAATTTGGTGTTCCAACTCGTGTTTCATGATCAAATTTATAATTTTTTCTTTCATTTTTTTCGACAATTTTAATTTATTATGTTTTAGTTTAATTTTATGATTATTTTTAAAGTTCACCCCACTCAATTAGGGTTTATAATTATTTTTTAATATTTAATTTTCAAAGAAATTATTATTATGGTTGATTATTTTAAAAATATGATTTATAATTCTTAAAATTTCAATCTTTTATTGATAAATGTGATTGGATTGATTAATTATGTTATAATTAATTTTTATTTTTGTAATATATATTATTAAACTTGTAAATTCAATCATGGAATACGGGTTGGAATATTAAATTTGGACTAGTGGATCTCATCCCGAAATAATATGCATGCACAGTCGAGGTAGGGATTCCGGTTTGGAGTAAGAGTTTGATGACACTACATATATTGATTTGCTATAATTAAAAATAGGAAATTGTCAATTTAGGATCTGAAAGATAGTTATCTATTCATTCAGAATCTAAAATATGAAAAATTATCAGAACCTGAAAGATGAAAAATTATCAATCAAGGATCTCAAAAATCATGTATTTTTTATTCCATTTTATTTTTTAAAATTATTTTTAATAAATGATTTATTAAATTTAGTAGATAATTAATAAATGTATTTTTGTTGGAAATTAAGGGCAAAATTGCACTTTGGTACCTACATTTTGAGGTTATTTTTAAATAATAACACACTTTTTCAAAATTAATAAAACAATACCTACTTTTTCAAATATTTTGCAAAAATCTAACACTCGATCAATTTTTGACCCAAAATTCCTACATAATTGGTTCTATTTTAAGATTTCTATGTCCCTAGCCACGTAAAAGAATCATCCAATCAATAAATCTTAAAATACATTCGTGGAATTTTTTTACGGGAAAATTGATCAAATGTTAGATTTGCAAAATCTTTGAAAAAGTGGATACTATGTTATTAATTTTGAAAAGGTGTGTTAATTTTAAAATAAATAAGAAAAATGTAGGCATCAAATTGAAATTTCCCCAAAATTAATATGGAAAATGACTAAAAAAATGAAAATAATCAAAATATTTGATCTTTAGAATCCTAGATATATAGGTTGATTTTATCTTTCTCAAGTCCATAGGCTAATAATTTTCATCTTCTCAATATTTAAACTCTAACGCTCCAGGTCCACGGAGGTGAGATCCAGTAACAAAACGATGACACAACAGGTTCGCTAGTAACTACTTGGCATCCGTCCTCGCATTGCCAAAATGGTTTACCCAAGTTGCTAGAGAGTCCATTAAATTAAGCCCACTTATATACTTATCAAACCACTTATATACTTATCAAACTTTCATTCTCCGACCGATGTGGGATATTACATTCTCCCCCGTTGGAGACACGACGTCCTCGTCGTGCTCCTTCCTCTATAGGACCGTCCCCCGGGGTCCGATTTGAGCACACCTGAACTGGCTCTAGGGCTCTGCCAAGCGCACCCGGGGTCGGCTCTGATACCATTTGCAACGCTCCAGGCCCACGGTGGTGGGGACCAGCAACGAAACGACGGCACAACGGGCCCGCTAGCAACTACTTGACATCCATCCTCGCATTGCCAAAATGGTTAATTTAAGTTGCTAGAGAGTCCAGGCCCATAGGGTGGGCCCAACAACGAAACGACGGCAAAACGGGCCCGCTAGCAACTACTTGGCATCCGTCCTCGCATTGCCAAAATGGTTAACCTAAGTTGCTAGAGAGTCCATTGAGTCCACTTATATACTTGTGGTACTTTCATTCTCCCATCGATGTGGGATATCACATTCTCCCCCCGTTGGAGACACGACGTCCTCGTCGTGCTCATTCCTCTGTAGGACCATCCCTAGGGATCTGGTTTGAACACACTTGGACTGGCTCCAGGGCCCTGTCGAGCGCATCCGGGGTCGGCTCTGATACCATTTGTAATGCTCCAGGCCCACGGGGGTGGGGCCCAACAACGAAACGACGGCACAACGGGCCCGCTAGCAACTACTTGGCATCCGTCCTCGCATTGCCAAAATGGTTAACTCAAGTTGCTAGAGAGTCTATTAAACCCACTTATATACTTGTGGTACTTCCGTTCTCCCACCGATGTGGGACGTCACATAAACCGATAAATAATGTATCTTTCGGATCCCGAATGAATAAAACTCCTTAAAAATTTGGTGCATCAAAATTGCCAAAACAACAGTAGTTAAAAAGTTTTAAATCACCAAAAAATTTATGTACTCCCTCAGTCCCATTTTGATAGTCTGATTAAGAGTTTTCACGTGGATTAAGAAAATGATGGGGAAAGACAATTAATCAAGAAACTTCCTAATATGCCCCTACTTATTTCTTTGACATTGAATTAATACCTAATGTGAACATATTAAATAGGGGTATATATTAATAAATTAGCTAAATATATTTAGAAACATGTCTATATATCGGGACATTTAAAAATGAAAATAAGCCTAACAAAATGTGACGGGGGAGTAATTATTTTATCAAACCAAAAAAGGAGGACATGGATACATATCACCGGAAGCTACGGCCATGCCATGTACCACTTGAAAGTTGAAACAAAGTTTGAGCAAACTATACCTTAATATATGGTTATTATTAAATAAAGACAACTTTCTTGAATAGTTGGAAATAAATTATTGGCAGATCTAAATCAAATCAAATTAAACCCTATTTATTTAATACGTTGTCCTTTTGCAAAATAATGTCATGCGTGATGTAATCATGTATTATACAAGATTATATAATTAACCCCACTAACTATAGGATTAATAGAATAATTAGATTATTTTAGTAGTCCCATATAACTCACATGGTGTATGGTGACAACGTTTGACTCACTAATATTTTTCCGTACACACACATCTCAGGGTGTTTTTAGTCATCTTGAATCTTTATTATTATTTTTTTTTACTCACATGCCCGATCTGATGGTATTGAAGAGATTTGAACTCGTGATTTTTGGAAAACTTTACTTTTTGTTAATAGAAAACTAATTAATTAGAAACCACTGGTTTCGGGGATGAGAACCTCTGTTGCAGTTTATGTATTGCATTTTTTATCGTACACTCGGTTTTTTAAACGTTTTTTTTTCACTTTCAATTTCTTTTATTTTAGTTTAATTCTACAATTGCTATTTAGGGTATATCACAACCAATTAAGGTGTATTATAGTTTTTAATATTTAATTTTTATTTTTTAGTTATTAATTGATTAATTAAAAAATTAAATACTGAAAATTATAATAAACCATAATTGTGTAGAATGAACCCTAATTCCCTAAATAACAAGTGTAAAATTAAACTAAATCAGAAGAAATTGAAATCGAACAAAAAAATGAAAAAAAAACTATGAAAACCGTGTGTGCTATGTAGAATGCAACACACAATGAGCAGTAGATGATTTCGTGTCCTGGTTTCGACATTCTAAACTGTATAAATATATGTAGACTATTGCACAGGAACGGAATTTACCCAACATGCACCCTCGAGTAGGGCTGTAAATGAGTTGAGGCGAGCCCGAACATACATATGTTCAAGTTTGTTTGAAATGATATCGAGCTTTAAAATTTATGTTTGAGCTTGTTTGATTATCTATCGAGCGGAGCTCAAACGAGCTTTAATCGAATCGAACACGAGTCGAGCTTGAGTAGTTTGATAATTTTACACACGTTTGCTCAATTTTTACTTATCGAGTTCGAGTTCAAGTCGAGCTTTAAACATTATCAAACACAAAATTATATTCAAATTTATTTGATATACCTATCGAATTGAGCTCAAACAAACTCTTAACGAACGAACACGAATCAAATATCAAACTATTTGATTTGATTTTCAACCCTATCCTCAAATAGCTGAGTGGTTCCCTTGATAATAGAGAAGGAAAAAAAAAAGTGCAAATATATACTTAGCATTTCATTACCTTGAGGAGCCAATCTCCACTCCAACTTTTTTTTTTTTGGCAGAAATACCCTTGTGACAAATTTAGTATGATTAACCTTATTTAATAATAATAATTATAAATTCTAATTGAGTATAAATATTAGCCTTAATTAATAATCATAAAATTAAATCAAGTTGACTCCAAAACAATATTTATTACATTTCTTTAGAATGCAATCGAAGTTATTAAATTATTGAAAATGAATAAGTGAATGAAATAATACTTCGACAGGTGTACATTTTTAATGAAGAAAAAAAGTAGTATTAAAAGTAATATATCCAAGAAACTACAAAATTTATAAAATGATGTCACTTGGACAATAAATTCAAAAATAAAATAGAATACAAGTGCCTAAGTGTCAATGCACAACAAAGTTGAATTTGACTATATATGTGAGACCTTAGATGGGATTTCAAATTTTTCCTCCTCTAATTTTTCATATTAATTAAGTTCGTAATTTGAGAGAGAGAAAAAAATACTCCCTCAATCCTATTTTAATAGGTTGATTGTGAGTTTTCAAAAAAATTATTAATATGTTCCTATTTATTTCTTTAATATTAAATTAATGACTAATGTGAATATATTAAATAAAATTATATATTAATAAATTAGTTAAATATATTTAAAAATATACTTATATATCGGGACATACCAAAAAAAAAATCTTTTAAAATGGAACGAAGGGGGTATACACATGCGTAAGATAACAAAATATTGACCCAAAGGTAAAAACTGAAAAGCAACCAATAAAATAATAAAGTAGTAATTAAACTACAAATATCCATAAAATATATAATTAAAAAAAAAGGAAATCGACAACGATGTGAAATAAAAAAAAATTCAGATAGATAAGTAAAGTTTCGTCCCATTATGCCGACTTATGGGGAAAATAGAGCATAATTATTTAATTATAAAATAGTGTTAAAAAGAGTTATTGGTAGCCTAAAAGCCGACAAGCATAATTTCATGCCCATCCTTTAACCCCCACTCTACAATTTCAAGAATCTTCCATATATTAAAAAATAAAATAAAATAATATAGTGGTAAATTACACCATTTGTCCAAAATTATGAAAAAAAAATTATAAAAAGATTCTGAACTATGACTAGTTACTTTTGTAACAACTCGACTATCAGACTGGCAGTTAATTTTACAAACCAACTAAAATGTTTTGAGTGTGTTTTGTTACACTCGCACGTTCTCTAATAAATTTTTCAGGAGTTATATATCGTTCTTGCTATTGTTTCAAACCAAATACGTTTAATTTCTTAGGTCTGGTCTATGTTCTAAACTATTGAAAAATTTATAAATTTATCTCGAGAGTCAAATTTTGGTGACGAAAACTAACGTGGCTAGCTATAATTTTGTATAGAAATATGATCAAATGCCTGAAAAAGTATGAATATAGTATTGGGAATGAGATGATATCAAATTTTGATTTAACTAAAAGGAGAAAATTATTAATTTAATAATATTTTAGGACATATAGTGCAATTAGTTGTAGATCATGACATTTTTATTAAAATATTAAGGGTAAATGTCATATAATGTCTTAACTTTTAAGCGAATTTTGAAAAATATTACATTTGAATAATGTCATTTTGATATCCAAACGTTTCAATATTGTTCAAAAGGTGATATTTCTGGTCATATAAAACTTATGTGGCATGGGCAGAGATTGACATGGATTTTTTTCACCTGCCATGTCATACTAAATAATCGTTTTTATTGACTTATTTTAAAAAAATAAAAACACCCATATAAACTTAGGCTGAATTTTTGCAATTTTTTAAATTTCGTAACACGAAGTCTAGTGTGCCAAATGGGATTTTGGTGGTAGAAAATATTATCTCGTGACATTTTGAAAAAAATATTGAAACGTTGAGTATCAAAATGACATTATTCAAATATTGACACATTTTTTTAAAATTCACTTAAATGTTGGGACATTACATGACATTTACCCATTATAAAATTATCATATTTCTTCAGGGAATTTCTTGTAACCAAATCATTTTAAATTTATTAATTTGTCAATATAATAGTTTCAATTAAATATAAGGAGTAATTAATCTAATTAATTCACATCATTTTTTGACAGATTGCAGATTTGAATAAAAAAAACTAAAGAAAGTGGTGTAACAGCTGAATATTATTTTAAGCATGGTTAGGAGGGATGTGATATGAGATTGTTTGTCTGGCGACTTCTATCAAGTATTAACAACTAAAATAATATATATATATATATATATATATATATATATATTACCTCGAAGAGCACATAATCAGGAAAAAATAAAATAAGTTATTATTGTGAAAAAATAATTAAGTTAACATAAATGTGTACGTGTCATTGCTCAGTTAAAGAAGAGCATAATATGTGGACCCTATATATATTTTCTTATTTTAAGTTATAGCATAAGCTATTGTTTTTCGAGACCCTCTTCCCCAAACTCAAAAAAGTAGAAAAGATTAAAAAAAAAGGATATATTATATTCAAATCCCACAAGAAATTGAGACTTTGAGACTTAATCACACACACACATATATTGTATGTGAATAATGTGATTGTATCCAATCATAATTTAAATTTTCAGATGGACCAATTGCAACGATTGTTAAATGCTTAAAGTAAGTTTAACAAGCATATTTGCAATACAACTAAATTTGTTTTAATTTTCCTAATATAACTTCATATTATATTATAAGTTAATATAACTTCATATTATATTAAGATAGTACATGGGCCGCCATGGTCGCACTTCTCAAAATGTCAAACATGACATTTTGAGAGGTTTTTCTTTTATATACGAGTTTCTAATATTTAGGGATCTTAAGAAAACATTAAATATAGGTGTTGGCTAAAATATTATTGATGTTTTGATTGATGTCAAAATTTAACTAATCTATTGTGAGGATCAGAGAATGAATAAGTGGAGCTGATTCAAGAAAGAAGAAGTCCATGTACCTAATCAGCTCAAGAGATTAGAGAAGAAATCAATGTAGCTAATGAAAGAGAAATGAATGCAGCGCACCTTATAAGTTCAAGATCGGAGAATGAAGACTCCAACAAAACTTGACTAATAGTTAGTGGTAGTTGAGTTTCAGACCGTTCTAATAAGTTTCAGAAGACCAACGGGAAGATTTCAAAACCTTGCACGAAATTGAACATATAGATAAAACGAGGATAAAAAAGGATCACATGACATGTTTTCATTTTGAAAAATAAATCTTTAAGGTCATAAAGTCAAAGAAAGAAGAGAGATGTGTGAAGACCGAGGAAGAATAAGGCAATGAATGTTAAAGGAGAGCCAATCAGAAGGCTCCAGAACTCAGAGTTGTAGAAGATGAAGATAAAGGAACGAATCTCAAAGTACGAGAATTCAAATTATCCCCCCTACAAACATTTGAATTCTTCCCTGTAAAAAGGAGTTTTTCATGCACAATTTACGAAAAATTCTCAAGCATTCTAGAGCATTCAAGAGATCAAAGCCTTCAAGTGTCTAGATTCATTCTGAGAATCCTGCATTTACTTGTAGAGAGTTGGAAATTGTTTTGAATCCAAAAATCTTTAGAAGATTTGAAACCCTAACCATTAGTCACAACTTCATCTAACCTTAAAGAAAATAGTGTGAGTTTAAGGCTTGTAATACTTGAAATAGAGTTAGAACCCCAACAATAGCTACTTAATCTATGAGTTGTAAGTGTGTGTGACAACTGATCAACTCTTTAATTCGAGTTGTACTCTGAAAGCATAGTGATCCCCTTCAAGATCTGAAGAGAGGACGTAGAATCTTTCAGTTCAAACCTCTATAATTTCTGGTGTTCTTAGCTATTTTCTTTACCTGCTTTTATTAACTTTCTGGTCTATGTGCTTTAATCATTTTTTCGGAAAAAACGGTTGCGTCCTTTAGACCAGTTTTGCCTGCTCTTATCTCTATTGCTTGTGTTTGTTGATAAAACCAGCTGACCTGACAATTTTCGAGCCCTTTATTCCGCAAAATTGTGTAATTATTTTCTGGATCTGTGCGCGTGTTTATTCACCTCCTCTAAACACTTAATTAATTATTTGAGATCATAATAACAATATTAACTAGACACAAATCTACAATATATGTTATATATGGTGTCTCATTATAGAATACAATATAAAAATATTTTAATACTCAGTGAATATAATATAATAATATACTACAAGATAACTAAAAAATATCCTACTTCTTCTGTATCATTTTAACTAATGTTTTAAAATTTTCTACATAATTAAGATGTAAATTATTGTGACAAATATAACATCTCTCTCCACCCACATCAAATTATATTAAGTTATATTTTTCAAACGAATACATATTTTCTAAGAGGATGTGTGAAAACATAGTAAATATTAAATATTTTAAAATAAATTAAAAGTTCTAAAACATTAATTAATGACTTCCCAAATTTATTGAGGTGATGTTGACAAAACAATATTTACTCACACACTTGAATAATGGTAAAATTTCCTCACTCTCATCTCAACCTAGCATGTAGAGATACATATAATATGCCATCATATTGGTGTTCAATTAATGGTCCATAATGTCAAGTTGAACTGACAAAAATAAGAAAAATATAATATAATATAATATAATATAATATAATATAATATAATATAGTGTATGTATGTTAGAATAAAAATAAGTTTTAAAACGGTTAGGGGTTAGAGATGATATTTTGACAATTATTTATACATAAATATATTCATTCACACACACACACACACACACATTATTCTAGGTCTCTATTCATTGATCAAATGCATTTGAATATCTAAAATTTACAACAAATTCTTATTATACCATATCTACTCGGCCTCCCAAAATGAAATATTCATTAGTCCCAAGATTGTAGTTGTTATTTTTTAATGCTTCAATTTTCAATTTCGACCTCACTTTTTAAACGTTGCAATATTGGTATTATCTTTCTACTTTCTATTTGTAATAATTTCAACACCCTCAATTTTATCCGGCTGTCAAAAATCTAACTTGGATTTTATTTATTTATTTATTTTTCTGACTATATTGAGCACCTGTAGGATGTGAGATGTCGATGAACATGTCCTGTTTCAGCCAAGTCGAATTTTCGACCACTAAAAAAAATGAAATGTCGAAATTACTACAAATCCAAAGATTGAATTATTCTTACAACGTTTCAGAAGTGATATCAAATTACTAATTTGATCGAAAGTGGTGATTAATATTGCAATTAACTTGGTTCTATTTTCGGCCCAGACATGTTGAGCTATTCGGTTCGAACCAGTTTGAGCTAGATTTTCTTTAAATTGTAAATTCTTGGCTCTAACTCTAATTCTTCAATTTTCGTGCTAGTCCGTCAAGCTAATAATTTTATGAAAAAAAATCTTTATAATGTATAAATATGTCAATTTGCATGTGATTGGTTTTTTTGTTTTTATTTAAAATCAGAGTTCATAGTTTGCGAACATGTTACCTAGAAAATATCAATATGAAGGTAAAAAAAAAAAAGACAAAAAAAGAAGAAGTGTGATGTGATTAAAGCTCAAATATAAATTCTTGATAAGTTTCTTAAAACTAATTATTTGGTCGAAGAAGATAATATAATTGAAATTCAGAATATTTGTTTAAAGCGTTGAAATGAGATATATATTGAGAATATATGTATATTTGATGATCATATTGATGAAATTTGTTTATCAAAACGTTAGAAGATCTATATTATTTTTATAATTATTGAACACTTATATATTTTCTTTATAGGTTGATTGCACTTTTTGAAGAATTAAGTTATGAAAACAATTATGGAATAAACTTCAAGAGATGTCTGGAAAAAAAAAAAATAGGACCCCTCTTTCTTCGTTTCATCGTGACCATCTAAAAGTCAAGATCAGCCCTAACTAGCCCTATCACGGGGAATTTTATTGTGACAATTTTATGTGTTACAATAGATCACAAAAGGTTTGATTTGACACATAAAAATATCATAATAGATGTATTGTGACATTTGAATACTACCTGTGGGTAGCATACACAAAACCGCCCTATCACATTGTAGAACTATTCGATCCAAACCAATTTATGTTAAAAAATTTAACCCAAACTCTTTTTTCTTGAACTATTCGAATCAGCCTATCAATTTCAGATTTGATATCCATCTACACTTTAGTGTATTTAAGCATTGCTTAAATTCTTTTCATCCATATATTATATAAGGGACAGACTTGGGTGAGACCGTCTCATACATGAGACGGATCAATACTCACATGCGGGGATCATTATTTATGGGTGAAGTATCATTAACTCACATGTGAGTATCATTATTTATACCCGCATGTATGTGAGTATCATTATTTATGAGTGAAGTATCATTAACTCACATGTATCATTATTTATGGGTGAAGTATCATTATTTATGGGTGAAGTATCATTAACTCACATGTATTGATCCGTCTCATGTATGAGACCGTCTCATACAAGTTTTTGTCATTATATAAACATATACTCTCTCTCTCTCACACACACGCACATATCATATATGTATGTATATGTATGTATAGATAGATGATATGTAACGATAATAGGGATGGCTTATAAACATATAATAAACTAAGTAGCTCTGTTATGAGTTGCCTTCTTTATCTCTGCCCAATTCAACGCCTTTCTCCTCCGCCTAATTCCCTCTATTTCTTCATCAAAATCGATAATCTCTAAAACTAATTGCACCAAATAATCGGCAGCCGATCAAATGAAGATCCTCTGCGATGTCTGCGGCGAGGGCGAGGCCTCCTTTTACTGCTCCGCCGACGAGGCCTCCCTCTGCACCGCCTGCGACCACCGCGTCCACCACGCCAACAAGCTCGCCGGCAAGCACCACCGCTTCTCTCTCCTCCCCCCCTCCCCCAAGCACTCCCCCCTCTGCGACATCTGCCAGGTACCCTCTCTCTCTCTCTCTCTCTCTCTCATAACATCGATTTGCATCATTCTTGATATTCAGCTACAAATCTCTCTCTCTCTCTCTCTCTCTCTCTCATAAGATTGATTTTCATCATTCTTGATATTCAGCTCCAAATCTCTCCCTTTCTCTTGATTTACATCATTTTTTATATTCAGCTACAAATCTCTCTCTCTCTCTCTCTCATAACATGGATTTGCATATATCAATTTTGATATTTTAGCTACAAAAACTAAATTAAAAAAAATATGTATATATATATGTATGTATATATTTGTGTAGGAGAGAAGGGCGTTGTTGTTTTGCCAGCAAGACAGAGCGATTCTGTGCAGGGAGTGTGACATCCCAATCCACAAAGCCAATGAGCACACACAGAAACACAGCAGATTCCTCCTCACCGGCGTCAGAATCTCCGGCAGCCCCTCCCTGTATTCGGAATCTCCGGCGGAATCAGCATCTTCGAATCCGAATAAGCCCGCCACATCATCATGTACAACCCCCCCTGCCAAGGGTACAACCCCCCACAGCACAACGGCGCAAGAGTTCTCAACTAGCAGCATTTCCGAATACTTAATCGAAATGCTGCCAGGCTGGCACGTCGAGGACCTTCTAGATTCTTCCTCTCCTCCCAATTTCTGCAAGGTAATTAATTCAAACACTTATCTATCTCAAATTTTCGCAGAATTTAACACAACGTCTGCACCATTTTATAATTTACGAATAACGTTTGAAAATTTACAATTCATATCACACACTTTAATATCCGTGCAATTGTAATATTCCCAGTATTTGTTCGGCAGATCTATCCTACGTGTCATGTTCTGCTATTTCTAACTACCTAAACGACTTCATTTTAGTCCGGATTAATATTGGGATGTTACAATTGTACAAAAATTAAGATTGTGATATGAATTGTAACTTTTCGAACGTTGTGTGAAAATTGTAAAATGGTACTTACGTTGTGTTAAATTCTGCAATTAACCTTCTTCTTATTATTATTATTGATCAAGAATTGATTTTTTTTTTCAATTTTTTAGAGTGGAGAAAATGATTTGATGCTGCCATTTTGGGATGGTGATTTGAGCAATGGTAGGAGTGGATTTCCCACAGAAAACATGGGATTTTGGGTCCCTCAAGTTCAAGTGCACCAAAATCAAAATCAAAATCAATCATCTCAAAATAATAGCAGTAACAGTAACAGTAACAGTAACAATAATAATAATAATAATGTAGCATTTGAATTAGGAAATGGTTGCAGGGATATTCAATTCAAAGAATTTTCCTCAAATAGCCTCAAATCCACAAGAAAAAGAAGTGAAGACAACTCTTTTGCTGTCCCACAGATTACCCCTCTCTCCATTGCTGCTTCCAAGAGATCAAAAACTTTTTGGTGAAAAAAAAAAAAAAAAATTCAATCTTTTTTGTATCCTTCCCTTGTAAATTCAGTTATCTGAATTCCCATTTTGTTTTCTTGGTTTTTTTTTTTTCTTTTTTGGGGTGAATTGTAGTTTTTTTTGTTGTTGTATTTTGTTTGATTTCCCCCCCTCTTTGTAAATATCTTATGTTTGTTGCACTTAATGAAGAAAGAGTTGCTCAAATCACAAGTCACTTTTAATTTTTGTCGGCCTTTTCTTTTTTAGTAATTGTGTGAGATGATATGACAGGTTAAGATCTTGTTCTTATCATATTAGTATTTAAATGTAATTAAATTATAAATTTACTAGAAAATATAAATATGAGTTAATTATACTTTAATACTCAATATTTTTTAATTATCGATATTTGCTGTAGTTTGAAGTGTGTGTTTCAATTGTGTCTCAATATTAAAAAAAAAGTAGTTTTAATAAAGTTTATAATAAAAATAAAATTTATTATATCAAAATCAATTACAATTAATATTTATTGCTGAGAAATAAAATTTTAAAAAATTATATACCATAATTTGGAATAATCAACCATAATAATTAATTATATTAAACTTAAAAATTGACCCAACTAAGATATATACCAATCTCCTTGATTTTAACAAGTCATGTCAGATTTGTAATGTTGAAAATTTGATAGATTATACTTTTCCATCCCAAAAATGTAGTTATCATCCATTTTTTACACATATTAAGAAAAGTCATTTATTATATTCATAAATGTAAAATTGTATAAATTTTTCCTAGTATACCTTATTCATTGATTAAAAAAAAATTATCGATTCAGGACTTGAAAAATGAGTGATTTATCGATTTAGGGCTGAAAGATGAAAACTCTCAATTCAGGATCCGAAAGATGAGAATTCTCAATTCAGGACCTTAAAAATTACAAATTTTGATTTCTTTTTATTTTTTAATTAATTTTAACAATTCCTTTATTAATGAAGGAATTTTCATTGAAAATTAATATAAAATTAATTAAAAATAAAAAGAAATAAAAATTCGTAATTTTTAAGGTCTTGAATTGAGAATTTTCATCTTTTGAGTCTTAAATTGAGAATTTTCATCTTTCAGGTCCTGAATTGATAGATTACCCATCTTTCAGATTCTGAATCGACAATACTCTTAAAATAATGTGTTAATTTTAAAGACATTAAATATTGGTATATTAAGGTAAGTTAAGATTTATTGCACATATCCGAAAAATGAATTATAATTTTGGGACGAATAAAAAAAATAATAAAGACGGCAATTACAAATACAATTTTTTTATCCACACATCCGATCTGTGGATTTGAGGAGATTCGAACCCGTGAATTTTGGTCTCCATCACTAGGTATCCACACTGGGACATATAAATATTATATATATATATATATGTATATATATATATATATATTATTTTCGAAATTTTGAAACAAAAGTGGTGCCTTCCAATTTCTTGTATTTTCTTCTGATGTTTGGCGATGGTACACAACAAAGAAAATTCTTACACAAGATTTGAGTGATCATGAAAGTGGCGAAGTGACAGTTAAAAAGGTTGTCATTTTTTCCTTTTTGGATTCTGAGAAGACGACGATCTGCGCTGCTGAGAATGTCACAATTTGATAAATGTTTTTTAGGGAAAAAAAAAATAAAAATTGCAAAACTAGAATTGCGATTTTTGTAATATTATCTGCAAATTTGTTACATTGGTACTTGGAATCTATTGGGTTTCTATTTTTAACAACTTTGTTCACATCGGAGATTTAGATTTTTTTAGTTTTTATTTTGTGGGTCACACACTCACACTTTAATTAATTTTATATTTAATGATTCAAGAAATAATTGAATTGATGAAATATGTAGAGCATAATGTTATTTTTTTATTCGGCAATGATGTTAGATCTTCTTTTGTTGGCGCAGATTATTAGATATTAATAATTAAGACGATAAAGTTTTTAATAATAAAAAGTAAGTGGTGCTGTTACCTCTAGACAATATTAAACGTTTTGAATCATGTTTATCTTGTTGTGGGCTATACAAAAACTGTTGAGGATTGAGTTAAAATAATGAAGAAAAAGGGGAAAAGAATTTCGAGATTGGGTCAAGATCAGTCAGACGGTACTCATTTCAGTAATTTTTTATAATTTAATAGTATTTGATTGTAGGTTTAATTATAATTTAATTCTTGATATTTTAACCGTTTAACAAAAATAATTATATTTTAATTATTATAATTTAATTATGAACGTTTGAATAATTTAACATAAATAACCCAACATTTAACATTACAATTTAATTCTTAATATTTTGATATTTTAATACTCCACCCATCCCATTTTGATAGGTTGATTGAGAGTTTTCCCGGGGATTAATAAAAGGATTGGAAAAGATAATTAATCAAGAAACTTCCTAATATGCCCCTATTTATTTCTTTAACATTGAATTAATGTTTTTATTAAATATTGACTTGTTTTTATTTTCATTTAGTCATTAGTACATTGTACCAAACATAAATAATGAGAATAGATCATTTCTATTTCCATTTCTACTACCAAATGCGACCCTTAATGTTACAATGATACTCAATGATTAATGTAATTTTGATCACTTTTCGATATTTTCAGACATGAGACGTGCGTGTCAAAAAAAATTCAGCATAATAAGCGAGACATTATTTTCTCCGCAAGACGAGCATGACATATCCAACTTGAACTAGTTTCCAAGCAAAAAACAAATACAAATACAAATTTCGTAGTCTTAAAATACAAAAATTGAGTAAAGTTCTGTTTAAATTTTGGGTCAACTAAGTATAACACGTGTAAGAAATTCCATCAAATTATTTTCAAAGGGGTTTTTTTTTTTCATATGCATATATATAATAAAGTGAATAATATATGTCAATTTTGATAAGAGATGTGGATACTTTCAAACATTATCACATCTTTTATTGCACTTTATGCTATTCTTTTATGTAACAAGGTGCAATGTGCAAGTACAATGAATGTTGAAGGGAGTAAGAGCAATTATTAGGGTGTGGGCAATTCACACAGTAAAAGTGTGCATAATCACACAGTTAATTAGGTCTATGCCAAAAAAGAATAATAAAAGATTTAAATTTAGTGGGAAAAAAGGAAATTAACCATAAATTTAGGGTACCAAATTGAGAATTATGTGGGGTTGCTAATAACTAATTAGTCTCCCATTCATTAATTTGTTTACCATTTCTCAAAACTCGATGTTGCCCAAAATTTTTGACATACCAATCAATAAATTTCAACCCATTTAAAGAAGTTCCATTAAATCTAATCTAAGATTACGAGCCGATTCTCGTATGAGATCCTCTAGTTCATTTTTTGTGTCCCGCTAATAAATTTGTTAGGTTTTTTTTTCTTCAATTTCACCATTTTGTGTGTTTTAGTTTTATTTTTTATTTTTGGGAGGAAAATTTATTTTGATTTTTTTTAAAAATGTTAATTAGGATTTAAAATTTATTTTTAAGTTTTTAATTAATAATTTATTATTATAGTTGATTATGTTATAATTAATTTTTATTTTATAATAACAATTAAAGTAATAGATTTGATAACGACTAACGAGACATGACATGAGATACAAAAAGTGGATTAGACGATCTCATCCGTGAATTTTGATTTTACACAAAGTTTTGGGGGATGTTGATTGTTGGGATTAACTAATTAATTAATATACTCTCTCACATCCCTAAATCAAATTAATAGCAAAAGTATATATAAAATATTTCGGTTTCGCTCTATAAAATACTAGAATGACCAACCATGTTATGCGCGGATAAGATATGTCCAATTTTTATTATTAGAAATTTTATACACATGGAAGAAATATAATAAAACAAATGTGAACTAAAATTTATATAGCTTTCAAAATATGGAGATTTTAAATAAAAGTTAATACTGCACATATTTAAGATAAGTTTTTTTATTGGACCCATTGGAAATACTGAAGGTGTCGATGGAGACCCCAGTAAAAATGAGACGTTTCAGATTCGAAACCTACTCTCACTTATTTCCCCAACTAAAAAATAGGAAGGAAAAGCTGAAAAAGTATTAATGTTTCGTATTTTTAATTTTTGAATAAAAAATCTGATGAGATATATTTATAAAAAAGAAATATTAACCATCAACTTCTTTGGAAATAAAGAAACATGGTCATAAAAATCATTTTGATAGAAATTTACCCTAGAATTACGCCAAGCAAGAATATAATTTACCTAGTGGGCATCTTCGATCAACGGTTGCGGGTTACTTTCATTAATAAATAATAACAATAATTTACAATATAAATAACTTGTGTATGTACACAAAATTGGAATATCTGCATTATATTTAATTATTTCAACAACAAGCATTGACAATGGACACAAGCCTTGCAAAATAATCAAGCAACACAAATTGGAAGAAAAAGAAAAAACTTTTGAGTCTTGATCATGAGTTAATTAATATATATTTGAAACTAAAAATACAATATACTTGTTTGTATTTTCAAGTTCTTAAATTTTGATCTTGAGCTATTTTTGTGGAATTATGCAGAATTTGTGTAGATTCATTTTGCTCATAATCCAACATCGAATTGGTATCGAGATTTAAAATTTAATTCTAATACAAACCCTCATCATTGATATTTTTCCGTGTAATTATTCTATCATTTAACACCCGATTGTCAAATTGAGAGTATAATTAGAAAGCCCATGACGAGGGCTTTCTAACCATACCACAATACATGGTATCATCGTCCGAATAAATCATAATTAGGTTGAAGAATCTATAAGTATTTTATTTAACGGAAAAAGTTAACGGTGTTAAACGAAAAGTGTAAATTTGATATATTTTATTGTACTTTTTAAATAGTTTAAATGTGTACTTGAGCCAAAAAATAGTTCGTACGTCTAGATGGGATTTGATATATAGTTCGGGTGTTTTTTTGGCCCTTTCCCCATTAAAAAAAGAGAGGCATGTCTCATGTACGAGCGACCGTTTCACCTCCCCGACTCAAAAAAATAAAATTAAAAATATACTGTTTTCTTTTTTAATTCATTTAGTCAATATTCAATAATGTAACTCTACTATCTATTACTTCAAATATGAACGAGTTGAAAACTTATAAATCATGAAAGTGTGCATTTGTCATTTTGTTTTAAAAAAAAAACCCTATTTCTTCGAACTTTGAATACTATTTGACAGTTTGAAGTCTTCCTCCAAAATTTGATTAATTAATTAGAGTTTAAAACAAAATGACATAATCTCAATTTAATAATACAAACAGTCAAAAATTTAACAGTACTACTTTGTGTTCGTGTTACTATCTATATATATAATATATATTAAAGAAATGGTGGTCGGTTAAAAGCAGAGAAAATAATTACACGTTATTTAATTTGACGAAGAAATCTCATTTAATTTATACGTTATTATTGACAAAGGTAAAAGCGTAGTGTTGGCGTTTTGTCAATTTTCAAACCATGCATATCACGTTTTACGTTTTTTGCGGCTAATTTATATAATATTGTGATAATAGTTCTCATAGGTAATGACAATTGACAAATTAATGATACGGAGTGTAACAGAAAATTCCATGCCTATTTAACCATAGTTTTATATAGAATTTATAATGATTATTAAAGGATACAACTAAGTGTGTGCATTAATTACTCATTCGTCCGAAATTAGATATTTAGGTAAACAAAGACCACTAAAATTATCTACTCGAAATGTAAATTTCAAATCTCCAATTTATTTAAAAAAAACAAAAAAAAATCAAGAACTAATCGTAAAAATGATTTTATTAAGCACATTACGATGTTTATTAGAGTTCGAAAGACATATAACTATCAATTAAGAATCTGAAAGATGAAAACTATCTATCAATTTAGATATTGCGTGATTAAAACTATCAATGTAGCTAAGATTTTTTAAATTCTGTATTTTGGTTTTTGTTTATACTTAATTAATTTTCAATGTAAATTTATTCACAATTAAGAAAGAATTTATTAAAAAAATAAGAAACAAAATAATTAATTTTATAGGCCGCGGATGGATTGATAATTTCAATAATTCAGAATCTAAATTGATAGTTTTTATTTTTTAGATTTTGAATTAATAATTACATGGCTTTCAAACTCTAAATTGATAAAACTTTTGAAACAGTCAATTTAATTAATTCTAGGAGGTTATTTGGAGAGATGATATAATTTATAGGATTCCATTAATTAATTAGCCACTCTTAACATTTTGAGAGATATTTTATAGACAACAAATAGCTTATTTATTGTGAGGCATAATTCTCCACCAAAAAATAGAATAAATCTGAAAAAGAAAGCTCCAAATGGTCAACTTGTAGCATTGTTTTCATTCTATGCTACTTTTTTAGATAAATACTCCTAATATTTTAAACTTAAATTTCCACACACTCACATATATAATTATATCCACAATCGACAGTCTTGTGCGGGACTCTCGGGTCAAAAATTTTAAAATCAGTTAAAATCTGAATTAAACATTAATAAAATTATAAATGCATCATTGATTAGGAGTTTGAATTTGAATATTAATTATTGGCCGGTCTTACAAATTGTGACATGTATATCCGTCCCACTCATGTTTTTGTGTTAACCCAATATTTAGATTATTTTTTTAAAAAGTAGAATCTAAAAGATTCAATCTATTTGTCCATGTTTTGGAAAGTTGGAAATAGAGAAAAAAAATGATATATATATATGAAGAAATTGAGATGATTGAAATCAAACAATGATGATGCTTCAGTCATTTGTATCTCAATTCTTACCCTTATTTAGAGGTGTATTTGAGCTAAATCGAGTACTCGATAAAACTAATACTCGACTTGTTCTCGGTTGAATTTTATGTTTTAGAGTTCGAGCTCGACTCATGTATCGATCCGATTTTCTAATATTTAAATTGATAAAATTTTCTTTTTTAAAAATATTTTATTTTCATGTGTGATATTAATTGTTTAAGTCTAATAATTCGCGTCTAAGTAAGTTTAATAAATATTTTAGCATGTATTTATATATTGCATCATGTAATATCGTTATTGTCATTCCATTAAATTTATTAATCAGGAAAACCCAATTAAATATTCTAGCCAAGTTTTATTTTTGAAGCCCAAATATCTTATTTTGAGCTAACATTGGAAGCCTAATTGTTGTGAAGCCCAAATTAAAGAATATTCTCTTCCTCTTCATTCTCACGAGAGTTTTTTTGGATAACTTGTATATCTCAAGAGTAAAAAGGCAATAGATTTATTGTTTCACATATGCATTGCATTTCATTGCATAAACATGGGGGATCGGGTAAAAATAAGAGTGTTGGAGGTTTCGCATCAGCATCGGATGTAGGTGGCATTGACCGCAAGAATGCCGCTCGGCGGCGGCAACGATACGGTTCAACAGAGAAACCGGTGGATTTCGGCGATATGAGATGGCAGTGGTGGCGGTTGTAGCGGCAACAGTTGCTCTACTATCTGAGGCGACTCTTGCCGTGTTCAGTCCAGCCTATCATGACGACGCACTCCTACGCTGCGGACGATGAAGGTTTGGCGGCAGGGGCGAAATCAGAAATTTTTTATCGGATGACCGAATTGTTCTTCACTAATATTTTTATATATAATTTTTTTTAAATTATACATGTATTTTTACTTGTTTTGCATATTCACTTAACAACAAGAAGGGAAAAGATTAGAATAATAATTATACATGTTACTGGTTGTTGTGTTTCTCATGAAGAAGATAGAGAGAGGATTGGTTATTTTTAGTTTATCCTTCTAATCCTATTTATTTTATAGGTGGGCCGCATGTGTATTGTTCAATTATGGGCTTTGGAATTATTTTTGCAAGGGCCAAAAATGTTATAAAGGAGAAAAGAAAAAGGAAATAAGATTGCTCATGTTTAATTAGTGAAGGCCCAAAGATTTGGGATTTGTGATGGCATGCATTGATTAATTATTGTTAGCATAGTTATATATTTGATATTGTATAAGCATTTACACATTTTATTAGCATGTTTAATTTAGCTAGGTATAATCATGTTATCGAAGCATCATGCATTAAACATTGTTTCACATTTTATTAATTCAAGATAATTAATTTATAGGCAAAACGTGTAGAACTTAATCGGTTAATATCAAGGTCAAGGTCAAGGTCAAGGTGGGAATTTACGTTGAACTTGTTCCTATTATACTCTCTATATGTTTTACTGAATATATGTGATGTTACAGTCCGGGGGGGAAGCCCCCAACCTGAAAATTACTCCATTTTTGTAGGGAACATTCAATTTTTTTCTACCCAGCCCCCAGTTGCCACCGGAAGAATAAAAGTTAAAAAGAATTGACTGAGGTTGAAAAGAAAAACAAAAGATGAGAGACTAGAGTCTGGAGAGGAATATGCAACTTGATGAGGCACCGTCGTGTGGGAGTAGTCGTGCAACCATGCAGGCGTGGCTGTTGCTATTTTATTTTTGGTGAAAACAGAAAGAACGATAGGCAATATATATTAGGGTGTTTCTAAATGCCCCACTAGTTTTACTTTACACACCATATTTACTTTTCACACTACAAAAATAGTTATTTTTTTTTAATTTTTGCTTTACACACCACACAAAAAGACAATTATATCCTTTAAGTTAAAAAAAATTAAAATCTAGCATTTACTTGAATTTAAAACAAAATAATAGATAGATATCCAAACATAAAAAAATCGGTCTCTCCTCTCTATTCACTCTGGAATCTGGAACGCAAACAAGACTATCAAGAAGAAGAACAAGAGCCAAAATCGAAGCATACTCAAGAAGATCGAACTTCAATCTTCGAAATACTCAAAGCCCATGAACTATGGAGCCAATACAACAAGTTTGTAAGTATTTTCATTCCTTTCATGGTTCTAGGGTTTTATGTAATTTTTTGATTTTATGTGAATTTTGTAGCAATTTGTTAGTTTAAATTTCTATAATATGTTTCAAAGATGAAATCTCATGAACTTTTGGATGAATTATTTTGAATCTTAAACGAGTATTATCAATTTATTTTTCTCCCAATCGTAATGTCGAGCTGTTCATTATTCTCGCTGTTTGAATTCGAGGTTCATAAACATGTATTTGAATAGAAATAGTATGATTCAAAAACATGTTTTTGAATCGGCTTTAGATGTTGAATGTGATGCACATACAACTGTTTTATGTGGATCATAAACATGTTTTTCGAATAGAAATAGTGTTTCAAAAACATGTCTTTGAATCGGAAATAGTGTGGTTCATAAAGATGATGTTGAATGTGATCCATAAGTATACTGCTGTTTTTGGTTGATTCATAAACATGTTTTTGAATGGAAACAGTGTGATTCAACAACATGTTTATGAATTTGATTTAGGATGTCATTCGTATACTACTAGTTTAGGTTGTTTCATAAACATGTTTTTGAATAGAAACAGAGTGATTCAAAAATATGTTTTTGACTCTGACCCAGGTTGTTCATAAAGATGTTGAATGTTGTTTTTTGTTGGGATTGTATGTAAATTATTAATATTTGATATGTAGATTCTCGGAGAAGGCCCACAGCATCTGCAAGGTGATAAAATATTCGAGAACGTAATGAAGCATCTCGAGTTGTACAAATTCCCGAACAGAAATCTTATTTCAGCATTTGTTGAGCGGTGGCATCCAGAGAGCTCCAGACGGTCGAGTTGCGCTTTAGTATCTACAACCATTGGTCGAACGGAGAGCTCCAGACGTGACGTTTTCAATAGACCAAGCAATGCGTTGAGTGGAAGAAGCATTTGAGTACCTATCTATTCAAGCGCAGTCCAGGGAGCCTGTTTAGACGATCATATGATGTGTGTTTTTAATGTTATCAGATATTATGATGGTTTATTTTGATATTAGATATTATGACAAATAACTTGATATTATGCTATTTTATCTTAACATGTTTGATGTAGTATGGATGATTTGGGGCTATTTTGATATTATGACATGTTTTATATATTAGAAAAATGCTTGGTTAACCAAATACTAATAGTCCAGTACAATTTGACCAAATGTTCATAGTGAATTACAAAGCAATGAATTTGTTCAAGTAATCAAATACAGATAGTCTATTACATTGCGTTTTCATCAAATGGTGTGACAAGATTTTCCCATCAAATTGCCCAATCACTTCGGTTGTTTATCCACTGAAGTGTAATAGGGGAAATGGGTGACTAGGAGTTAGAGAAACCTGAAATTGAATAAATAAAATAATAATTAGTACAATGTATATGAATGAAATTATTTTTCATTCAAAGAAAAAACATACTTGAAATTATTTTTCATTCAAAGAAAAAACATACTCCAATTCTTTTTAATTGGGCCATCGACACTGCTCCCGGTAAATGCCTACAAAAGTGTAAAAATATGCAAGTACCATAATAGTTTGATCGATAAAATCTCAAAACAGATATGTTTGATTGTTCAAAATCATGTTTATGAACAGAAAGCACTAGGTTCACAAACATATTTTTGTGTCAACTACTTTATATTCAAAAATATGTTTTTGATCCTAAATAAGTTAGTTCATAAACTTGTTTGTGAACCTATTATTAGGGATACATAAACATGTTTTCGAATGTCCTTCACAACATTCAAACTGTTATTTATGAACGACTGTCGACGATGAGAGTATCCAACAATGATGGAACGCACGGAAAAATAAAAAAAATCGGTGTAAACAGTAGGAAATCACTTACATTACTTGTTTCCTCGTCATTTCCACCCTCCATGGTTGATTTAATCCCAATATGCTCAAATTGAAATGTTGTAAAACCCTAAAAGTCTTTCGAATGGTACTTTGAAGGTGGGAATGGAAACAAAATAATTTCATAAGTTTTTTTTTTTTTGTTATTGAACCAGTTTTTTTTTTTTGTATTTTTGTAATTTAATATATCATTTCTTTTTTTGTGGTGTGTAAAGTAAAAGGTGTAGTGTATTGAAGTAAAAAAAGGGTATTTTAGTAATCTCAAAATTAATTATTTATGCATTATTTTTTTTGTGGTGTGTAAAGTAAAACTAGTGGGGCATTTAGAATCACCCTATATATTATTTAATAGGTTGAGAGTTCTGATTTAGCTTTGACTCATTTTGAGAATCGTGCTTTTTCAAGAAATGATTCTATTAATAATTCAGAAAAAGAGAATTTTTAAATGAGGGCCTTTTTTGAACTGTATACCTCAAATTCACAATTCCCAAATCCCCAAATATATTAAAAGTAAAAAAGAATAGAAATTAAAAAGAAAACAAATGCAAGTCACGCACTCACGCCTCGGATTCTCGTCTATCCTCTCTGACTATGGAGTTTGTGGGCTCGTCTCATGGCAGCGTGAAGTCGTCGTCCCTTCTTTAGGCTCTCTTCCAAAGCCAAATGTAAATCTCTTAATCTCTTATTTTTTCTATTTAATTACATATAATTTTATGTAAAGTTAATTTGAATTTGAATTAAGATTTGAATTAGGAATTTTATAAATTATAATTAGAGCTTAAAAATAAGAGTGTTGAATTTAAGCTATGAATCATAATTGTTGCATTTAATTTTATATAATGTTAATTTGAATTTGAATTAGGGTTTGAATTAGAAATTTTATATATTATAATTGGAACTTAAAAAACAAGAGTGTTGGATTAAAGCTATGAATCATGGTTGTTGCATTTAATTTATATATAATTTTCTATTATGTAGACTATGAAGAGGTATTATGACAAAATTTGTAAGGCCGTAAGGGTGCTTCTTCGGATGAATTTAATGTTCCAGAATCAGTGACTAATTGGCTGTCTCGGGCTCAGGTTGAAGTAGAATTAAACTTGAATGATATATTAGTTATCCGGGATTGAGAAAACTAATTGAGAAATTCGATGTTGCTATTTAAGATCAAGTACGGAGAGAGTAGTTGACAAGGGAGCCTTGTCAACCAGTGGGTCATAGTTATCCAAAAACAACATCTGGTAAGCAAGTAAGAAGTTTTCAAGATGATTAGTATAAGAATTTCACATGGCTAGAGTACAGTGTATCAAATGATGCCGCCTTTTGTTTTTTGTGTTTTCTGTTCAAGAAACTATTTTGATAAGGCCTAGAGATACTCGTTGGGGTATACATTATATGACTTTGCTTCGTTGTCTATGCTTTATGCGGCCTTCAATTGAGCAAGTGTTACAAAATGTAAGAGATGATACCACTTCTTTTGAAAGTAGAAGTGTTGTTGAAGGTTTGATTAAAAAAATGGATAGTTATGAGTTTTTGTTTCTGTTGCATTTGATGAAACATTTATTGGGGATCACGAATGAATTGTCTCTTGCCTTACAACAAAAGGACCAAAATATTATTGAAGTCATGTCATCGATCAATAGTGTGAAACATTCAATTACAAAATTTTAGAGAGGATGTATGGGAAAAGATTTGTGATGATGTAAACAGATTTTGTGTAAGTTGAATAATATCTCAGTGAATGATATGGAAGACAATGTAATACGACGTGGTCACAAAAGGCACAGAGCACAACTCATCACTAATTATCACTATTATCGTGTATAGATTTTTTATCAGGTATTTTTTCTAACTTCTAAATATTTTTATATATTTTGTCTATCTAATTTTTTTCATTTCTCATTAATTTTATATTAGTTGTTGTAATTTCAGGTTGATTTAACTATACAAGAAATGAGTAACCATTTTTCATAAGTTAGCACTGAATTGCTTAGTTGCATATCATGTTTTGATCCAAGAAATTCTTTCTCTCAATTCAATGTTGATCAGCTCATGCGTCTTGCTGCTTTATATCACGAGGATTTCTCAACCAATGATTGTTTATATCTTCCTCAACAGCTTAACAATTTCATTGTTAATGTGCGATGTGATCCTTGATTTTCTGCAATTAGTAATTCGGGAGATATTCTTTCTCGGGAAATGGTTAAAACTGGTAAGCATTCAGTTTTTTCATTGGTTTATCATATGATTAAGCTGTCATTGGTTTTTTCAGTTGCCACTGCTTCTGTTGAGAGAGCTTTTTCTGCAATGAAGACTATCAAGTCTGATTTGCGCAACCATATTTGGGTGATGAGTGAATGAATGACAGTTTAGTTGTATACATTGAGAATGAGATTTTTTCAAAAATTGATAATGAGCCCATTTTGCAGCGTTTTCAATCGAGCGATACACGCAGATGTCAGTTGCCACCACTTCCTCTTACAAGTGCAACTACAAGCCGTCCAAGTGTCGATTTTTAGACCAGTTTTAATGTATTATATTAATTTTAATATAATGATATTTTTTATACGTGTTATCGGTAGCCCCCTAATATTTTTTTCTGGTTCCGCCATGGGTTACAGTATAGCAAGAGCATTCAGGCTATCACACAGAGCTTTCGAGCTATTACGCAGAGCCTTCGAGCTACATAATTTGGTCTACGGACCGAACACAATTTACTATTCGTATATTATTCTGTTGGGCAAATTTCATATTACTCCCATGTGTTTTCGCGAAAAATCAAAAAACCCCCTGTGTTAAAAAAATAGTCTTAAAACCCCCTCTGTTATGTATAATTCATCAAAAAAGCCCCTTTTTTAAGAAAGTGTATTACATTTGCTAAAAAAGAGTGCATGATTCTTATTTTTACAATTTTTGTATTATTTTTTAAATATAATTAATTTATTAAAATAGTAGTTTGACCAAATACTATAACTTTTAAATACTATAAAATATATTTATATGTAAAAAAAATACGTAACATAGGAAATTATCAAAATAGCTAAATATTAGTAGTATAACCAAATACTAAAATTTTTAAATGATATAAAATATATTTATCTATAACAAAAATTGTAAAAATAAGAATCATACACTCCTTTTTAGCAAATGTAATACACTTTCTCAAAAAAGGGGGGTTTTTTTGATGAATCATACATAACAGAGGGGGTTTTATGACTATTTTTTTAACACAGAGGGTTTTTTGATTTTTCGCGAAAACACAAGGGAGTAATATGAAATTTGTCCTATTCTGTTTGATATATAGCTTGGATAATTGGATATTTCCCATTGAGTTAGTAGTACTCGCCCCAAAAATTACTTATCTTTTTAAGGTATTGTCTCGAGTAATGCGGATCGAGCAAGATGTGATGATAGTCGTCAAGTGGTCAAACATGATTAAAAATATTTTAATTTATTTTTTGAGTTTATTATTCTGTAATAAATGTCAAATTGTGATTTGAAACTTTCCCTGTATTTCAAGTAAAGTATTTTATTAATGAAAAACATGGATACCGTGCATTTTTCTATTAAAAGTGAAATTGAGGCATTACAACTTGACAACAAACTCGAACTTGACTCAACTCGAATTGATTATTTTATAATATTAAAAAAATTATATTTTTAATTTAAATTTAATATAATCTAATTATTAATGATATATATGTAAATAATTAAATTATTAATGATAAAATTGTATTTGTCTTGAAGCTCGATTAAGCTCATGAGCATTTCAAGCTTAGTATTATTGAGCTCGAGCTCGGTAGCTACTCAAGTAGGTTCAGTCAATTTCGAGTTCTAGTCTAGTCGATCCTAAATAGCTCATGAGCAGGTTCGACTCACTTAAAATGCCTAACCTTAACTGTCATTTTATACATACGTTATCTTAACTTAGAGAACCAAAGGGCCACCTGCCCAGAATATGTACGTTAGGAAATAAAAAAATAGCAAAAAAATATCTTTTTTTTGTTTCTTGAGTTGTACATCATGAAAGAAACATGCTAGCCATGGACTTAAAATACTTCAGCTACTTTGCTTGGAAGGACACTGTCTCGTCTCTCGACGAACTCGAACGGAACCACCATCTCTTGCCTCTGCAGTCGCCTTCGGCCCACCCATTGTACATCACCTGCAAAGCAAACAAGACACACTGAATCTTTCTCATTGGTTCAGAGTTGCAGCAGAACAAGATGATCGTGTAAAATATGGCTCAAGTTGTATATGACAGAACAGACATTTCAAATGACAAACATAGTCGCCAACAACTACCATCAACTCTACATCAGACTCAGCTTGGTATGGATGGATCACCTTCAACATTAAGCAGTTAAGGTTATCACTCATGATGTAGGTAGGGCTAAAAATCAAAACAAATAGTAATGTTCGTTAGTTAGAAGCTCATTTAAGCTAGGTTAAATAAGCATATCAAATAAACATGGACATAATTTTGTGTTTAATAAGATTTTAAGTCCGGCTTGAACTCGAGCTCGATAAGTAAAAATTAAGCAATCAATATATAAAAATATCAAACTACTTGAGCTCGACTTATGTTCAGCTTGATAAAATTTAAACATAAATTTTAAAGCTCGATAACATTTTAAATAAACTTGAACATATGTACATTTGGACTCGACTTGACTCATTTACAACCCATATATGGAGGTACATAGTTGATCACAAAAAGCTCATTTGAGCTCGATTTGATAGGTAATCAAACAAGTTCAACTATAAATTTCAAAGCATAATAACATTTCAAACAAGTTTGAACATATGTACATTAAGACTCGATTCGAATTATTTATAGCCCTAGATGCAGGTACATAATTGATCACAAAAGCTAGTGTCAGACTGTTAAACAAAATAGTAAATAATAAATACCTCCCCCAAGAAGTAACCAATGTCATTAGTTGATCCATCATATGGTTGAGAAACAAATAAATTATGTAAATTATCTGGAGAAACTTCAGTTTGTTGATGGGAGACATCACCTGCACACGAAACATCAATCGATCACAGTGTGAATACTAAATCAAACAAAATTGGATGATGTGATTGTGTGTTTAAAGAGACATTTGCAAATTACAATACCTCATGTTCAAATTGATCAAGGTATCTACAATGCATACTAAGTTAGTGAAACACTTTATTCACCATGGATATAAGTCGTTAGAGAGTTAACGTCTGGTGGCGTTCGACAACAACTGTTGCAGCAGTTGCTTCTATACACAAGGTATCCATATTCGACTTTATAAGCTCGTTAAGCTTCGTTTCTACAGCTTCCAGTTTTAGCCAAATTAGCATTTAGTAATCCTATTTTTTTTCCTATATTGGCGCTCTTCCGGATATTATCTTGTCTCTCGTTCCCTCGGGAGAATGGTTCTAGTTGTTTTCTAAAGTTTCTTTCTCTTAAAAAAATCACAATTAATATTTATTGCTAAAAATTAAAATTTTAAAAAAATATCTACCCTAATTTTAGAATGATTAACCATATTAATCAATTATACTAACTAAAAATATAAAATAATTATTAAAAAATAAATATAAACCCTAATTAGGTGGAATAAACCATAAATAATATTTATAAAATTAAACTAAACCAAAATAATTAGCTCTATTTTCCTCAATGTTGTGGACGTTGTTTAGTGTTTATTTGTGCTATTTTATTGTAAGAATTTGGTGTCTTTAGTACATGTGTTTTCAGTATTTTTGTGTTATTTTTATGTTACTACCTTCACTTTTGCTCTTATGGTAAGTTGTGCCAGAATTGTGCAGAGTTAGAGTTTTTGTCCCAAAAGCAGAAATTTTATGGCACAAAAGTGGTAAAGAGCCGAAGCTCCCAACTAAAGCTCCAGCTTGTTGATATGTCTTGAATCTCTCACTTTGCTAAGCTGGTCGGAGGTCTCGCTGATGGCCGAGCCAAAGTTGCACCCCGAATTGATCAGTTTTGGGGTCAAACTGAAGACTTCAAGCTGAGCAAAGGACTTGGAGCTGAACTAGAGTAGCAACTGAAGAGCCAATAGCTGAGCTAGAGGCACAACTGATGAGCTAAGCCCCCAGCTAAAGAAGTCAACTGGAGAACCAAAACTGAAGGAGCCCAGCTGAAGCACCAAAAACTGAAGGAGCCCAGCTGAAGACCAAAACTGGACTCCCCGCCGGCGCGGAGACCCCATCGACCGTGGGGTAGTACTCACAACAAAACGCCCCTGCGCGCGCATGGCACCCCACTAGCGTGGGGCATCCCAGCCCCGTCGGTGTGGGGCACTCCGCCGGTGTGGGGTGAAAAGTTTGGGCCTCTTCTCGATCAGTTCAGCTGCGTTTTTTGGAGTTTTAATCTTCAATTCTCTCCACCCACTTGGCCAACTGTGAGAATTAAATGGACATGGTTCTAGCTAGGACTAGGAGGAGTTTGGGAACTATCCACCATCTACCAATAACTCCATCTTTTACTTTCTCTCTCTCCTCAACCAATAAATCATCCATCTATCAATCTCTCAAGAGGGTGGGGATTGGACACTACCATCTACGATCCATCACCACCGATCCACTCACCATCTTCTCCACTCTCTCTCCCTAAATTTTCCACCACCATTCCATACTTCACCACTCACCACCACTGTTCCAGAGAGAAGAGAAAGATGAGGAAAAGAGGCAAGGAAGCTCAAGTTCAAGGAAAAAGGCACGGAAAGAGGAGTCCAACTCCAAGCAGAGGTGGAAGCTAGGCTTGTTTGGAGGGTCTCTATTTCTTGGTATTTCTTTTCTTAGCTTTAGCTTATTTGTGGGGATTTGTCTCAAAACTATCGAGACAAACAATATTATAGAAGTTTGTATTTTGTTTATCTTTCGATTTATGAAATGAAGAACTTGTATGATTCTTGTGTTGTTTCGAGCATGATGAGGGGCTAATTCCGTTTATTAGGGGGTAGATAATCGATTTGGTTCCGATCCATGCTTGTGATAGTTGATTTCTTGTTGATAGAATTATACTTGTCTATGTTGGGTACTTGATCACTACTTAGTATTGCTAGGCTTTAGATGAGACCGAGAGGAGATTCTATAGCCCGACTTAGGTTCTATCAACGTTAGGTGGACTGGGTATATAAGCCTAATTATTAATCTTGTTCGTATATAGTCGATGGGGGTTTAATGGATTGACGGTGACAGTAAATGAAGTTAAGCCACTTGAAAGGGTCTATTGTACGTTTACGATTAACATAATCAACTTGAACAAGCTAGGAGATAAATCAATGAGAGAATCTACACCATAATGCTCTTCTCATAATCTTTTCATTCATCTTTATTATTGTTGGTGTTGCTAGTTAATTTTGCTTGCTTAAATCTTCTAGTTTAGTAAAAACTCCTCAATCATTTGATTAAAATGTTTAGGTTTGTATTTGAATTTTTGTACATGTCTACGTGCATAGCATAGAAAGATAATTTCCCTCTAAGCTTTTCCTCGAGAGACACGACTCAGGTTAGCTCACCGCCCTACAATCGACCCCGTCCTCTTGCGGGTCCGGTTAGTAGATTATGTGCATGTGTAGTTAGACTGGAAATCAATCAGACGTTTCACAGAAGAACCGCATATTTGGGCTTGACAGTCAATCACGGAGCAATTCAATTGCTAATATATCTTCTGCACTTCCTCCACAGTACGACGCCAGTCTGCAATCTCGAAGTTGCAAACGAAGATGGACGCCCAAATAGAGCTTCTCCAGGCCCAACAAGAATATATACGACATCAGCAAGAGATAATACATCAGCATGCCGCCATGTTTGAGCAGATATAAGCCTAGTTTTTGGGTCCTCCTCCATCCTCATCCTAATTTATTATATTTCAAACATATTTATACTATTATTTTAGTATATTTGTTGTCATTTTGGAATGTTGCACTATGATTTTATGATATTTTAGTTGTTTTTGTGGGATATATATATATATAAATCAGATTTAATACTAAAAAATTGAACTTAACGACGGTCTAATGACGGAAAGATTCCTTGTTAACAATAATGATGTCACATGAAACGAAGAAGTTAATGACAGATTATGTTCGTTGTTAGATGTTAATGACGACCATAGTGACATAATTGCCCATCGTTAACATGCGAATACGACTGTTCACATCGACCTTAATGATGGACTACGTGCCATCGTTAGACTTAGCGATTGTGTTAATGATGAAATATTCTGTCGTTAAGGTCTTCAGACGACCGTTTACGGGGACCACTGAAAATTATGTCGTAACAACTGTCATTAAAACTAACAATGGTCTCCTTTCCGTCGTTAATTTAATTGCGAATGAACATATTAAAGATGGAACATTACCGTCATTAGTTATGTGTAATGACGGAATATTGATGTTTAGTGACAGAAATTTACGTCGCTAAACATTGCACTTTTTCCATTTGCAAATGGAAATTGAAGAAAAATAGATGAAAATTTAATAAAAATAAAAATGGGACATCAAGTGGTGGGCTATGTGATTTTATTTGGATTTTAAAGACGTGAGCGCTTTGAATGCTATAAATTGAACAAACCTTTTACGATTACAAAATTTTTCACTTTTTTCAAGCAATTGAAATGGCCGAGAATAACATTGTTTCAGTTGGTTTCATTAATATGGAAAAAAATAAAAAAACTAATTGCATTTGAATAAGTGAAAAATTCTATTGATGATTTAATTTGTTTCTCAAAATTTTAGAACATTTAAATTATTTCAATAATTATTCAATACTTGTATATATTTTCATGTATGTTTGCAAGTGTTGATTGCACTTTCTCAAGATTTAGAATAAAAACAACAGTGAATTTTTTTTAACATGCTCGTGAAACTAAAAATATTAGCGGCTCTCTTTCTTCGTTTTGTCACGAGCCTTCGAAATATATCGTGTCGAAGTTTCGAACCCTAATCTTACATCTACTAGGTAAGTGAAAGCTCCTAAATTGTTTCCATTTCTTGCAAAATGATTATTCATAAAGAGAAGGCATAATTTATTTATTTCCTTTTGTTTTTTTTGCATCCAAACCATGTAAAAACTTTATCTTAATCATCATGGGGGAAAAGATTTATAGAGAATAAAACATAATAATTTGAATTTTTGATGTGGACCTATCTTCTTGTCTCTAATCATTACTCATAATGGAAGTTTGCCTTGTCCACATGAGAGGCTAGTCCAACTACAAAATTTCATCACCAAGCAAACTTTGCCCACTATCATTAAATTTGGCAAACCACTATAGTTTTACTAGCTTAATTTATCTATTTATGTTGCTTTTACTAGGCTTTTATTTTATCCACAAACTTCAATATTACAATAATAGTCCACTAGTAATGAAAATCTTTAAGCACACTTCACATGCCATTGCATACTATGATGCCTTAGATGTGCAAAGAAATTGTGTTCCCCCTATTTGAGGAAAAAAAAAACCATTATTAATTTAGAATTCTAGTTAAAGTTTATATTCTAAAAAATGTCACTCAATCTTGTACTTTATAGTAAATTGCATTTTTTACAATATTGAAATAGCATAAAAAAAACCTATCATTTAAAGTAGAAAAACATTGGTGTCTCATTTGGAATTTATTAGTTTTCTTTCATTTTTTTTTTCATCAGTTCCTATGTTTGTTGTTTAATTTAATTACAATTATGAATTAAAATTTATTGTAGCCGATTATGATTTATAATTATTTTTTACAATTTAGTTTTTATTTTTCTAGTTAATAATTGATTATAAGGAATTAAGTATTTATTGTTCAATTTAAATTTTTACTTTTTATTTATAAATATTAATTATGATTGATTATATTATAATAATTTCTTTATTTTTATATATAACAACCGCTATTAAAACAGTGAATTTGAAAGCGGGACACAAAAGTATAATATAAAAATTGGACTAGAAAGTCTTATCTATAATAAGACAGATTTAAATTTTCAATATATCTAAAATTGTTCTTCAAATATAGAATCTTGTGTTGCCTCGTGCAAAGTAACCACTAACGCAGATTGTTCTTGTTTTGGATTTTTTTTCCTTTGGTTAATCACATTTAATAGTCATCAATGCTTGAGGTCGTTAATATTTTTATCCTAAAGTCTTAAAAATTATATATTCATATTTACCGTTTGCACAATTTAACAAAAATAATAATAATAATAATACGAAATTTTCAACATTTCAAATCTAACATGTCTCGCGGGAATAAAAAAGATTGTGGTTTCTAACCAATTAAAACATACATAATTCTCCTTAACTCCAACATGCCACTTGCCAGAAATTTGTTCTCGTGAATTATGCAAACATTATAAATCAATATGTAATTTTTGAAATTTTTGAAATTAATACTAAATTGTAATTATCCAAAAAGAAAGCACACCAAATATCATAGTTGTACGGATCAACATGTCTTTGTCAATTAATTGAATGTTGCCTAAAAAAGTAAAATATCAATCACATTACAAAGAAATCTAAAACATAAAAAGTTGACAACTACCAATCTTAACTGTCTTAACAAATTGATTATCACAATAGATAGGTAATAAACCACCCTCACCACTAATAATAACACACCCCATGCAAAATCAACATAACTAAAAGTTTTAAAACCAAAACAAACAAACAAAAATCTTCCCAAACCCTAATGAACTGAACCTAAAAAAATCGAGTGTACAACAGACGATTTCGTACGGCGATGATGAATTATCTTTTGCAATGAGCTTTACACATATTTCTACAATCATAAAAACAAGGCCCTCCACAATGCAAAGGGCAATCCAACCTCATTCCTTTACACCTTCCCTTCACCATGCATTGTGCAAACTCCCCCTTCTTGTAGTCCTCCTCCGGGAACACTCTCTTCCGCCCTGAACGACGAGGCGCCCGCCCGCATCCCCACCGCCAGAAAACGCCACCACCGCCTCCTCCTCCCCATCCCCATCCTCCACGACGGTTACCCCCCCCCTCCTCCACCACCCCAACCCCATCCGGCCCCTCCTCCTCCTCCTCCTCCTCCGTTGTTCTTCCTTTTGTTGTTCACCACCACGCCGTTGTGAGTGGTGTTATCGGACTTTTTGAAAGACGCGGTGGTGCCGCCACCTCCTCCTCCTTCTTCACCTCTTAAACTAACTATAAGCAGAGCAATGAACAGAAACAAGCACAGCTTTTTCCCCATTTTTGCATGATATTTCCACAGTTGTTTCTCATCAATTTATACCACTTTTTTCCACCAATGACAGCAACTAACATAGCAATAAAATATTAAAAATGCTAACAACTAACAGAAAAAAAAACAAGAAAAATAGAAAAAAGTGGGATGAGGGACACAGATTTCTTAGATTTCACTTTTGTCCCCACTCAGACAATCTCAACAGTTCAATGCTTGTAAGAAAAGATGGGAAAATCATACATACATACATACATACATATATATATATATAGATACATATAGACTTACCAAATCTACCAGTTGCAATTTGCAAATACAAAATTCCCAATACGTATTCATCTTTAGTTTTCTGTTCTGTTACTATAATTAGTGTTATAAAATAACAAGCAAGCCTAAGTCTTTTTTTCTTTTCTTTTTTTAATGTAATAAATGCAGTAAAAATGCATCAAGAAGCAAGAAAAAGTCTTGATAGGCTATGAACAATCAACTTTTTTTATCATCAAGATTTTTGCATCCATTATATTGAAATAAATCTTGTAATATATATATATATATATATATATATCTCAACCAACATTAATTGGGAATTAATTAAAACTCGAAATAATAACATAAAAACCATAACAGAGAGTGATGAAGAAGAGTGATTGGTTGAATTCCAACAAACAACCATATATACACACTATATTATATTTATAGAAATTTAAAAGATGGGAATCCTACAACCTATATAGACTTACCACATCTACCAATTGCAAATACAAATTAAATTCTCAATATTAAAAACTATTGTATCTTAGCTGACAAAATCTTTAGTTTTCTGTTTCTGTTACTATTTAGTTATAAAATAACAAACAAGCCTAGTCTTTTTCTTTCCTTTTTTCTTTTTTAATGTAATAAATTCAATAAAAGGGAATCTTCATCAAGAAAAAAGTCTTGATGGGCTATGAACAATCAACTTTTTTATCTAATTGGCAGCAAAGATTCTTGTATGCATTGAGACAACTCTTGTCCAAACCAACAATTGGGAATTAATTGAAACTCAAAATAATAACATAAAACCATAAAAAGAGTGATGAAGAAGAGTGATTAGTTGAATTCAATTCTATCCCAACAAACAACTATACATGCATACATATATATATATATATATATATAGACAGATTAAAAGGCAGTAGCCTTGAAGCAACAAACTAAACAGTAGATACACACCAAAGTTGGTATACCTATATCTACAATTTGATGAAATAAACAAATTTTTACAACTCATTAAACCAAGCATGATCAAGAGCACATTCTGCAGTGATCCTTTTTCTTGGATCATACCTCAAGAAACTATACAACAGATCAAATCCCACCTCCGAAAGCTTTGCATCTGCAGATTTAAACTCGTCTCGGATCGAATATCGAGGCTCACTCAAATCCCTCTCCACATAACCCTCATCATCAAATCCAAGAACCCTAATTATCTCATAATACTGATCTCTCTCATCCTCCCCTTTAAACAACACCTCCTTCATCAACAACTCCGCCATTATGCACCCCACCGCCCACATGTCCACCGCAGACGAGTACGTCTCGACTCCCCGGAGCAACTCCGGCGCCCTATACCACAACGTCCCGACACTAGAGGAGTAAACCGGCTTCCCAAACCGGGCAGAAAGCCCGAAATCGCATATCTTCAACTCCCTCCCATCGTTGTTAACAAGAACATTCGAGGGCTTGAGATCTCTATGCATCACCCCTTTCTCATGCAAGAACTTCACCCCCTCGAGCAGCTTCTTCATCAGACTCTTCACCTCGATCTCGCACAAACCCTCCTTCTTGATAGAGATGTACCTCTTGAGATCGGTCTCGAGATACTCCATCACCACGTAAACGCCGTCGTACTCGTCCACCGCCACTTTCTTGAACCCCACGACGGAGGGGTGGCGGCCGAGGTACTTCAGGATCTTGATCTCCGTCAGCGACGCCGCCGATAGGCCGTCGAACTCCTCCTTCATCGCCAAGATTTCACCGGTTTCTCTCTCCCGAATTCTGTACACTACGCCGTATGATCCTTTGCTGATCATGCCAAGACTCTCGTAGTCCTCGACGCTCGAGCAATCGGGAATCACGTCGCGACTGTAAACTGCAGGCGGTGCCGTTCTCTTCTTCTTCTTCTTCGAACCGCCGTCGCGATTGATCGACTCCGGCGATGATTTCCTCTTTTTTTGGTTGGTGATTTCGAGCGGCGGCGGTGGTTTCTTGATTGTGATCCCTTTCGCTGGCTTCGATCGACAAGCGGTTTTTCTTCCTCGGAATAGATATCGATGAGCATTAGCATTAGGGTTAGGGTTTTGGAGTTGCGCCATTGCGGAATGTTAGAGAGAGAGAGTTTGTTTGAAAATTTAATGATGTTCGCGTGATTAGGAAGCAGGAGGCGTGTGCTTGAATTAATACATCTCTGTTTATGGGTTTTTAACATATATATATATATATATATATATATATATAAATTAGCGAAGAAGAAACCCTACATTAATTCAATGAAGTTCAAGAGTAGTCCTATGTTGGACTTCACATGAAGTTTTGTCACAATTTGTTTCTATATATATACGTTTCTTCCGACGATTTTAATTATTTTATGTAATATGTCATAATTTTATTTTATTTCTTTTTTTTTTTAATATTGTATATAGTGTAAATTGCGCCTTTAATGCCTACATTTTTGCACTTTTTCAAAAATGATCAATTTTTTTAAAATTAACAAAAAAGTACCCACTTTTTTTTAAAAATTACAAATTTAACATTTAATCAATTTTACAGTTCGAAAATCACGTGTAATTGATTGTATTTTAATATTCATATTTCCACGATCACCTAGAAAAAAAAATCATCCAATCAAGTAATATTAAATTACAATCAATTACATACGATTTTCAAGCCGTAAAATTGATTAAATGTTAGACTTGTAATTTATTTTAAAATGTAGGTACTATTTTGTTAACTTTGAAAAAATATCCAAAATGTCGGTACCAATTCCGGGTCTGGACAATTTGAATTTGTTAATAAAAAATAGAGAAATTTTATATTAAATTTTTTTAAGAGTTTTTAAATATTAATTTGTTGGGTGAGTTTTAAACATTAAATTCCAGTGTGTGTTAGTGTGTGGAACATGGGTTGAATCACGAAATATGGAATAGAGGATCCATCTGTTCCTATGGATACTACCATACTAGTTTCACCCGTGAGAATTATGCCATGTGGAATTAGTAAATACATGTATAATTATACTCTTCATTATTTTAAAAAAAAATTCACATGTCAAGATTGTTGGAAAATTGGGTTTAATAAAGTGAGTAGTCAGTCTCATTTTATCCGATTTTCAGTGGCCGTGGCATAGGGTAAGGTAGTTTTTGGCTTTGAACCTTCCTTTATCAATACTATCGGATATACCGGCGGCTTAGTGGCGTCTAATCGTTTGACCATCATAAGAACATAATTTCTTCAACACCCGTCTCCACTCAATAAGACTGTGTTAAGATAATTATCTTAGATGTCTATAAAGTTTTGATTCTGAAATCACAACGATTAACCCACAAACTTCATATCACCATGTTTTCCACATAAAGACATACTATAACGTAAGCGTTATAAATACCTTTAAGCTACATGCATGTATTTCTCCATAAAAAATGAATCGTTTAATAACATCAAGTCATCACATGTCATTTAAGACCCTCAACTTGTGATTTGAATCATAATTATCACAATATTGAAAAATGTACAATCTCTCATATGAACATTTTTCTCAACACTATTTGGACAAAGTTGAACAAATCAACACAAGAATTCTTTTCGAATAAATAATTCAAGATAATTAGAGGATTTACGAACATGTCCTACACCCCAATTTTCGTACACATGATTTCACAAATTCCTAGAAAACTGGAAGGATCACAACAGTTCCCACCTCAATCCAACATCATGAATTAATTATTATAAGAATGTTAACTCCAAACTATATATGTTCATTTTCACCAAGGACATAACTTCTCATATTTTTATACTAAATATGAGTCATTTTAGATCCAACTTAATTGGACTAAACCATTGAATTATTATTGAATATGAAAACATTATCATTCCATAACTAATTCAAAATCGATTAATCAAGCCCAAAACTTGATACATGCTTAAAATTCCAACTCGAATCTATAAGCACATCATTCAAGGATTTACACTAATTCAATCTCCATAATTTCTTGATTTTATCTCAAACAAGAGACTAAAATCATAATTCCTTGATTTTATCTCAAACGAGAGACTAAAACCCATGGTTGAATTATTTCACCAATCAATCAAATCAAAACTTGATTCCAACTTAAAATTGTAACAACAATTATAAGTTCTCCATTTTGAATTCACAAGAATCCAATCCCCTCACATTATGATGTACATCAACATCTTTCGATGCCATCATTTTAATTCATTATAATTCAAACCCCACATTTGTGAGGTTAACACAACATCCATAGATGTTATCTCTTCAAGAATAACTCGAAAAATTTCTTGTATTTTTCATCTTGAACAAGTGGAGTCACTATCTTCAACGCAGTTGCCACTCCAAGCAAAGGCCAAACTATTGGTATATTCGATAGTATTGAAAAAATGAAGGTTCAAAGCCAAAAACTACCTTACCCTATGCAATTTTGTCTCTTGAAAACTGAGTTGCGTGTCTAAATTGTTGCATGCCCTAATTTCTACTCATATGGGGGTTGTTGGAAAATTAGGTTTAATAAAATGAGTAGTCAGTCTCATTTTATCCAATTTTCAGTGGCCGTGATATTTAATTTTGGAGGAGTTAAATGTTGAATGATGTATCTATATTGTATTAGATAATCATGGTATATTAGTTTCTCAAATCCAATTTTTGGTGAGTGAGAAATTAATTGTAAAGTTGGTCACGTGAAAGGGACATGTATGTTGTGGGGGAATATACCGTGTTACATTTGAGAGATCCGATAATCGAAGCCTAAGCTGGTTAAGCTTGTACTTAAGTGTGTAATCACTTGAGTGTGACATCTGATGTGTAATAAGCTGGTTAAGCTTATACTTAAGTGTGTAATCACTTGAGTGTGACATCTGATGTGTACTAAGTGTGCGAGCTTCGAGTTCACACGTGTGAGATCGACAGTGCCAGTGTTCGTTTCCGTTCTTAGGATATGAACATTTATAGTGATAGTGACAGTGACAGTGTCTCGTGTCTTGGCATTGGTCATTTAGTGAACTTTGATTTGAACTTGGTTGAATTTGGGCCTACCAAAATCAGTCCCAGTGGATTCAGATCAAGTGTCAGGTAATCTGTCAGGAACAGATTAGGGGATAATTCAATGTCCGAACCCATTGATGTACACGGATGTGACTCCTGATATTCAGGAGTATAACCGACTCTCACTCATGGTGGAGAGTTAATACTATAACAGTTGTAACTCATGGAAGATTTCAAATATGGATTTGAATGGATCCTTAATGGGAGGTTACAAATGTGGGCTTGAATGTATACTAGTAACTCATGGGGATTACACCTTGATTTGAATGCCCAAACCCTAGTCCTAAATGAGGTGGAATGTGTGCCTATAAGTAGGTGCTCTTGTATGCTTTGTGAGTAGAGGAGTATAGGAGAAAAGAAGAGGAAATAGTAGATTTGGTGGTTCATGAGTTGTAGAGAGTTGTATGAGAGCTTGTAGGGTTCTCTTAGACAAAGTCTCTGCATTTAGCATCATTCATCAAGTCTCATTGCTTCCTAGTTCTCCTATTATCTAGTTCAATGGAGCCTACCGGTTTGTGGTACTACTACCGGGTAGGACAAAACCATTTTATCTTTAGGGACAAGCGCCAATACCGTGAGTACTAGCTGGGGCGTAATTATCTTGCGGAAAGAGATCTCCTTGACTCGGCTTAATTTCATATAAAACTAGTTTGCTATTTGTTGCAGGTTTTGTCTAAAGATAGTTCGAGTCTGGTCCAAAATCTGTTCCAGACAAGGCGGGTTTGTTCTTGTAGATTTGTATTTTTGTTTATGTTTATCTTGTGGTTTTCTCCTCTGTTTTTTTTATGTCTCAGTTTAATATGTTCAAGAACTGGAGCGTTGTAATGCATGATTAAAATCGATGAAGAGAATCTGTTGGGGACAGATCTAGGAACAAAAACGGTGCCGAAGAACACGATTTCTATTTAGATGTTCAAGTTCAACGAAAGCGAACCTGAAGCGGTTCAAGTTCATTGATGATGAAACCAGAACTGTTAAAGATGAGTTTAGACGTTGCAGTTCCTGAAACTGTTCAAAACAGATCCAGAAACACAGAAATAGTCTAGTTTGAGATATTTTCTGTATTTTATTTATGTCTTGATTCATTTATAATTCGTCTTTCATTTTTTGTGGAAGGTCCATTCCAAAGTCTGTCAAGAACACGTCAAAGGCATTGTTTTTCCCAACAAAGATTCCTATGAGGTGAGAGTACGTACGTAGTACCTTATGGGAGGGGTAGAATTTCCCGATACAAGCCAAGAATCCTATTATAGTTGATGATGCTAATGGTCATTAGTTTGATTTCTCGTGTCAATGGTCATTAGTTTAACTCATAATAAATTTTATTTCATGACTAAATACAATATTTAATCAAATTTCAATGTGTAAAAAAAAGTGTTAGCGTGTGTAAAAATTATGTGTTAGTGTGAAAAGATTTAGGTACGTGTGGAAAAATACATGTTAGTGTGTATTTACTAATAGAGTTAACTTATCCATTCAAGAAAGGGCCTATATATAGTTCACTTAGAATGGGCTATTTGAGTTAAATAGTTAGGGAATGTGCAATAAGCTCCTTATGTGATAGTCGATGGGATATTTACACATTTTCCTATATCGTATATATTTAACCAACAAGTGTATATAATTGCTTATATATATATATATATATATTAAGTACATATGCTTATATTTAATATGTGTAAAAGTGTGTGTTAGTCCATGAAAAGATTTAAGTGTGTATGGGAAAATGTATGTTAGTGTGTGTTTAACACCGTTAATTTTTCTATCCAGTGAAGGATCTAAATGGTCCAAGTTTTAACATAGGGGTTTAATTGAGCTAAATAGCAATAAGCTCCTCACGCAATAGTCAAGGGAGTTATTTGTATATTTTCGCTAAATATATAAAAAGTATTGATCTCTCCTCTATCGTAATATTGTCCTACCACTATCAATTAATTATTTATACATATATTAAAGTAAAATCGCAATGGAAAAATTATCATAAAAAAATCATGAATGAAAACTCTTTTTCAATATTACCTGTTAAAATTAGGATGAAATCAGTATTGTGGTGCAGTGGTTTTCATGTACCTAGAAATCATGTGGGTTTTTTGTTGGTACATGTTTAAATTTGTTGGCTGTTGTCTGTATTTAATTTAATTTTTTAATTAAATTTTAATGTTTATTTTTTCTTTTTAATTACTTTTAGAACCAACATTACGTCTACTTTCCATTTATTTTTCAGTTTCAAATTTTAATAATTTATTTCTTATTAATTACTTTTTAAAACCAACACTATTAATGGCAAACTGAATTAAAAAAAAAATAATTAATTGTTTGTAGTTTGTAACTATTATTACTGACTTGACCATTGATATTCTAATACATTTAATTTTCAATTCTTTATTACCGAAAATTATAATTACAATGCCTATAAATTATTTGTAAATTCATGTTTATGTTCTCATATCAAATTCGGCAGACAAATTATCCATGAGTATAATTAGTCTCAAATTCATTTTGAATTTAATTAAACATATTTAAGGTTTTTTTTCAAGATATTGGCACTTATTTGTTTCTCGATTCTTATTTATTTTCCATTTCAGTTTTATCACTCAAAATAAATAATTATATTTCTTATGCATGTAATATATTTAAAGAAATTAAATGTTCTTTAATCATGAGCAACTATAAATTATAATTTATAAAATCGTGTCGTTTGAAATAGTCCAAGTCTTTCTAACGTGGATTTTCATTTATTTCCTAAAATTATATTTTCTTTTTTGTTTCTCCTGACTACGCAAAAAATATCTTCTTATTTTATTAATTTGCATATAATTATTTTCTTAATATATATAATTCAAAATAATAATAATATCAAAAATTGAAAAAATAAATAAATTTGTGCATTAAACATGATAAATGCTAGTTTTTAATAATATATAATGAACTCTAGCTAGTTAACATTTATCAACCAAAAAATGAAACTAGAAATGTTATAAATCAAGCATGATTATGATGTACTCAGTCTTAATCAGAAATTATTAACTAAAAATAAAATTTATCAACCAAAAAATGAATTGAAAAAAAAAATTGTCATAAATCAAGCAAGATTATGATGTACTCGGTCTTAAGAAATTATTAACTAAAAATAAAATAAATAAAATAATTGTAACTCCCTAATTAACAATTGTAAGGTTCATGAACTAAAACATTATAAATTTAAATTGAAGAAAAACTTAAAAAAAAAATTAATTGCACATTAAAATTTGGCATAAATGAACTTATGTGAGGAGAGAGTTGGTTAACCAATATATAACGGAAATAAATAAAATGATATATTTTACATAGAATTTTAATTCTAAATTTCATTTTGAATAGAATAAATTAAAATAAAAATTCTATCAACATTTTTTCTTTTTTCTTTTTGCAATTTTGTTTGCTCTATGCAATGTGTCAAGTTTATTAGAAACTCAAAAACGTCTCAATTACTAAAAAAATATTCATATTTAAGACAAAATAATTAAGAACGGAAACACGATAAAATAGGCTATAAGTAATAATTATATAATACCTACTATAAATGAGTGCATTGTCATTCTTACTCTAATCCTACCTAAATGCTAATGATTCGAGACAAAATTTATGCAATTATTACCCAAACTCAATATTGGTAAAAAAAAATTTACTAAAAAAAATGGTAAATTTTTAGGTGAGAATATTATATATTAGAAATCATGTTTCATTATTTCTAATTATTAGTAATTGTAATATGTATAAATGACATAATTAATTTACGCGTGGCATGTATCGTGAAACGCGTATGACGTGAATTGACAGTATTGAAATTAGGGATACAACATTATTTATAGATACAAACTCAACCGCCGCCTCACTCCTTAGATCTAGTCTGCGACTCTATTCGATTTTTTTTCTCTGTTTGAAAATGAATAACAATAAAAGAAATTAAGAGAGTTACGAACCTCACTCAATCAAAGTACACCTCTTCAGGGTCTGAACCACCTCTGCACCACTTTATGCCGATGTCATCCTCTTCGGCTCATGTTAACCTTGCTCAGGTATAATTACTTGAATTATTCTCTATTTAGTGTAGATCTATAACCATCTCGTCGATTTATGTTACCCACAATTAAAATCATTTATTTTAATCTCTATTTAGTTTAGATTTGAAATTTATGTTGTTAAATCATCTGTATATATATAGACAAGCAATTTGATAATGTTATAGAATTTCGTTAAAAAAATAAAGGAAAACGCATTTCTTGATAATATATAGGTGTTTTGCCATACATGACATGGTTTAGGTGGTAAAAATTGAGATGGAAGGTATGAAAGGCCAAAAATTTATATAAAATCGTCAAATTAAACAAAATTTTATTATTATTTTTTTACTTTGTAATGTTACCATAAAAAAAAACTTCAATTCAAATACTACACTGATAAGATAAAATATGAGACTGAAACATGGTTGAAGAGTGAGAAAATAGTAAATCTATTAATTAGATGTATCTTGTGTGTTTATTTTTCTTTTATTTAATTTTAATATTTTTTATCCTTCTAACCTTGGTGATATGAGTTAACCTTAGAAATCACATATTTTGAATTGGTAGTCTTGTTAAACTTATTTTAGCTATTTCTACAAACATTAAATATATATTTTTACCGTATATACTAAAATACCCTTCTAAACTCTTGCAAAATCCACAATATGAAAAAGGCAAAATACTGTTTGGGGTCCATGTACTTTTAATTTTTTTCGGATTGAATTCCTCTATTTTGTTTAGTTAAAATGAGGTCCATGTACTACCAATTTGGTTAAATGAAGTCACGTAGCATTAATTTGGATAAAATCGAGTACTCGGGGAACGTAATTCAAAAATTGTTAATTAGTACATGGATCAGTTCGAAATTGATATCAATTCAAAAATTTGGATAAAATCAAGCTATATTTTAATATTATCCATTTGCTCGATCAATTTCTTGTAGAAAAAAAAATATTGATAATTTTTTAATATAAAATTATCTACGTGATCAATTTTCAATTAAAAAAAATATCCTAGACATTTCCCTTCACACATGAAATTCAATATATATATATATATGTATATATATATAAGTTTACAATTATTTTACATGCAGAATGAAGCAAAAAATTTTGGAGAGAGAGGCTCTCAGAGATAAGCGAGGCTCCAACTGGTAAATTAATTTTTTTCCTTGCTCTAATTGTATAAGAAGACATTAAATTTATTTATTAATTGCTATTTGGAATTTGTTGTACAACATAATATCTCTTAATTAATCTTTGCATATTGCTTGCGATTTTTTGTGCATTTTGATTGATCACTAGCATATCTCCCATGCGATGCACGGATAAAATACGTATCATATTTATAATTATTTATCAAAATTTCAAAATAATTAATTTTCAAGACAAATATATAAAAAATAATATGAAATAAAAAAATGATGTTAATAGTACATTATTGATTCTAAAAAATTATTCAATAAAAAACTTATTTTCTTCACAAATTTTTGAAACACGGCAATAATAAATTTATCAAATAAATGAAATTTATTATATATAACATTTCTTATAATTTTTGTATATAAAAAATTTCAAAAGTAAATTTAAAGCTAAAAGAAGTGTTATAGATAAATAATTTAGGATTATTCATACTTGACATCAAGCCTATGATAACTAACTTTTTAATTAATTGATTTTAAGTAAGATAACAAATCGGACGATAATTAAAATTTGAATCAAGAAATAATGTAATGGAAGTTAGGGTTTATTTTATTTTTTTAATTTAAATTATTAGACCAATATATATGCATAATTATCTTGCGTATTTCAATAGCCAATAAATGTTTTAGTTGTAATATTTCTATATTATCAGTTAAACTTAGAAATTTATGCACATTTAATGAATTAATATCTTTTAGGTATATATTTAAATTAATTAGAATCACATAAAATTATTCGCAAATCAATCACTAATCATCATATACTCATAGTTTTTTATGAAAACAATTTAATATACAACCAATATATAACTATAGTAATCACTATTGTTATATATTATTTATTTGTATAAATAATTTTATTTATGCTATAAACTGAATTATAGAAATAATACCATTAAATTATCTAATAAATTATATTTAATAGTTACTTCAAAAAATATTTATATTAAATGGTTGTAAACATAATTACCAAAAATACCATGCTAAAATGGGCGGGAAAATGAATGTTGGAGAAGTGTGTTATTATATATATATATATATATATATATATATAGATTAGCTCATTAATAAAATCTTACTCTTGTTATAACTTGGCCAAATCAAATCAAAATTGAAGATTTAATGTTAAAAAAATTCTAAAATCTTGATTTGTTTTCTAATTTTTATCTCAAAGTAGTTTTCTAATGGCAAAACATGCACTTTTAGGTCCCTGTACTGTTAACATTGAAACTAAATTTAGAAGCAAATGGAATATAAAAACAAATATTAAATATTTCGTATTGATTTGTCAACCTAGATTAAAAAAAAAAAAAGCTTCAAATTTACTGGATATTTACATGAACCATATATGCAACTGTATTTCCATACTTCTTCCCCCTTTCATTCATTTCTATTTGATCAAGTTCTATGAATTTTAAGAAAAATATAGAACTAAAGTTAATTATGTAATTGATTAATTAATTGATTGATTATATTTTTAATTTTAGTTATCTAAATAAAACTGAATAATCCGATATGAAATGAAAATGAAAAAAAAATTAAAAAAATGGGGGAGCTTATCTGACTAAGTGAAATTGACTCTTCAATTGAGTTTGTGACTGGATATTAGCTTCAAATCTTTATTTTTTTGCCTTTCCTATACATACTACAACAAATTCGCGTTTTAGCGACGAACCATTTTCCGTTGGCATTTGCGATGGATCGACGGAAATTTCCATCGCTAGTTCACGATTTTCTTTTAGTGACGTGCTATCAAAATAAAATGTTAGGTTATTGTTGTTGTTGCTGTTGTTGTGGTTGTTGTTTATTTTTTAAAATATTTGTAAATAAAAGTCATCGCAATTAACTTATGAACACAAAAGTCCCAAAATAATTTTAATTAAGGGTTAAATTCTAAGCATAGCGGACAAACTAAGAGCATTAGGCAAGTTACATGCTATTGACTCGTTTTATGAGGTTAATTACAAATTCACTAATACTACTTAAACCAACGAAAATGATAATCATAGATTCTTGATTGAATACATTGTGTATATAATGCATTTTATGAAATATGATAAAATGTAATAATTATCATTTACGTGTATCTGACATAATTCATTAAATTTAGCATTTTATTCATTTAAACGCACCGTTGATTATTTTGTAGATGTCTGTACTCCAAACACATTGTCATTAGTTCGCCTAAGGAAAGTTATGAAGTCTGACGGAAAAGTAGAGGTAAATTTCAATGTTACATATTCTATTTACATCCAATAATTCTATGTTTTACACTTGAGCATATGTATTTATTCACTTATTATTAGTGTGCCTGCATTATGCTTATGTTTTGTGTAATAAAACATAAACTCATGTCTAGTCTATTTGAATAGAATAATTTAGAATTGGTCTCAATTGTAGTTTAAAAGAATTCAAAACCGTAATTTTTTCACTAAATTCTTTGCAGATGGATTAATCCATCATTTAGGTAGATCTAATAATTAAAATTATAAAAATAATAAAATATTTTAGAAAATATTATTTTTACTGTGCCATTTTGTGCAAATTGAAAACATTTTAGTGCATAAGTTGCAGCATTTTAGTTCAAACTTTGTACCAACATAGTGCAAATTATTGAAGTTGGCCTTACTCCACAATTTTTTGAGCTTAACTATAAATACTTGGTAGCTTTTCGAATTTTAACTATTAATATATAATATTTATATATTTCTACTAAAAAAATTAATAAATGTTATATATTTATCACTAAGAGGTACAATACAATATTCTATTAAAAATAAATTAAATTTAAACACTTTATGAATGTGCTTATAGAATTAATTAAATAATTTAAGCACATATATAACAATATGTTTAATATTATTTATATTAATTATCATATATTCATATATGTACACAACACAAGCAATACTATAATAGACACACACACACATAGCCAATTATAACTGAGTATTGGTAAATGAATGCTCAGATGATCAGTGCTGATACACCAGTTTTGGTGGCTAAAGCATGTGAAATATTTGTGATAGAATTAACATTGGGTGCATGGATGTATGCCCATGAAAACAAGCACAAAACGATGGAGCGCAACGATATCACTGACGCAATAAGGGACGAAAATCTCTTAGCTTTTCTCAATGGTATGGTTCACATGGAACCTCACCGCCACCATGTATATATATATACACACACTTCCGATTATACAAACATATTTTTCATTTTTTATTTTTCAATCAAACATTTATACACACACACACACACTTCCGATTATACAAACATATTTTCCATTTTTTATTTTTCAATCAAACATTTCAACTTATACTCGAATTAATATTTGTGATCATTGCAATTTTAGGAGTTCAACCCTTCAATTCTGTATCATTATGAAGAAGTTTATGTTCATCTTCCAGTACAAGAAGTTCATGTGATGTTTCCCAACTATTCCATGTATTTGCAGAACATGGTTAATGAATCGGTACGTGCATTGGTGCATATAGATTTTAAGTTATGGCTTAATTATCTTAAATATCATCACACACATTAATCTTACTCTGCACTTACAATGTTATATGAGTTTTCAAAAGAAGAAGTATAACACCACTTTTTAATTTGTTTCAAGTTAGGATAAAAGTTGTGATACTTAATTAAGTAAATTAACACATTAATTATTAGATTATATGAATTGTTCTTTTTTAAAATTTGTGAAGTTTCATGGTGTTAGGAGGTAACATAGGCGGCAGGTCGTCCAGTGGTAGTTGATGATGGTCACTTGCCTTTTCTGATGAATTTGCATGACAACTTTAATCATGCAAGTGATTTGGATCTCATGAATAATGATTAATTAATGCCTATATAGCACTTTTCATTCTTTTTTATTCAAATGATGTTGTTTTGAAGCAAGCCTGAATCCATGATATTAATTTTGTCATCGTATGGTTTGTGTTATTTCTTCTTCATCTGATAGGATTTTTTTATCTAGAAATGGAGGAACACAACAAAATCGTAATTTTCTACCATCTCCCCAAACTAGTGATGAAGCCAATCTTTACCTTAGTTTTAAGGTATGCCCGCAATCAAATTAACTAGGACACACATGTGTTTGTGTGTGTGTGTATTTGTTGAAATTAATATAAATTAAAGTTAATTACTGCAAATATTTTCAGGATTTTTTTCAATGAAAAATTGCGAATGATGCAGAAAGAGGAAAATTAAGAACTTATCGCAGATTCATCACCTATCTTTCTCTACCAAATAATATATAATAAACTTACTTACTTTCATTGAAGTGATGAACAAGAATTTGGGATATACACATATATAAGTTTATTGTCTGGGAAAAAAACTACTTCATTTATTCCATTTTTAATATTGTTGTCATGATCAACAACTCTGTATTGATTTGCCACTATAAATATTTTCCCCTAGCCCCAGCTTAAAGTGCAAGCACAATAAATTTAAATATTTGCTTATTATTTTTCCTTTTATCTCAGAATTTGAATAATTTTATTTTTTAATGGGGAATTTGCCTTTCGAGATAAGTGTTTGGGCTATTTTTCACCTTTTTCCAATTAAAATTTATTATTAATTAATTGAATATCACACATGATATTTTACGTAATTATTTAATAATATTTGACATAACTTTGTATATATGAGCAAAATGTGAAAATGTTTAAACATTTCGATTGCATATGATCAATTCTTCTTAGTAGTTGCTGTTGAGGATTGAGTAGACTTACAAATTCATAATCTAAGTGATTAAAATTACAAAGAATAATGAAATATTTAAAATATACATTATTTTTAGTGTGTCATTTTGTGCATGTTGAAAACATTTTTGTGCATAAGTTGCACAATTTTTGTGCAAAATATTTTTCATAACTAATATTGATGATATAAGTTGCACACCTTTTGCACTTTGGTGTATAAGTTGCACAATTATTGTACAAAATCTGCACCAAAAGAGTAACACGAACTTTGTAATTAAATAATTAAAAGGGATAAGGGCCAAATAGGCCACTAAACTTATTATGGGGCTCAATTGGTCCACTGCAACTTTTTTTTGGCTTAATTGGGTCACCACATTTTTAAAATCGGGTCAATTGAGTAATTGCGTGACGGAGCCCTAACGTCCTCCGTTAAGGGGGTGTGAAACGATATCGTTTTATTTATTTTTTTATCCTAACCCATAACCCGAACCACCCCTAACCCTTAACCCGATCCACTGCTCCAGCCCTACTCATGAGCTACTACAACTCCAGCAGTCCCACATCGAAAATCAGCAGCGCCAGCCAGAAAGTGGCGGCATTGGCGCCATCGTCCCTCAGCCGCTACGAGTCACAGAAGCGGCGTGACTGGAACACCTTCAAGTAGTACATGAAGAACCACCCTACTCATAAACTACTGCAACTCCAGCAGTCCCACATCGGAAACTAACAGTGGCGGCAGAGGCGCCGTCGACCCTCAGCCGCTACGAGTCACAGAAGTGGCGGGACTGGAACACCTTCAAGTAGTACTTGAAGAACCACCCTACTCATGAGCTGCTGCAACTCCAGCAGTCCCATATCGGAAACCAACATCGGCAGCCAGAAAGCGGCGGCAGCGGCGCCGTCGTCCCTCAGCCGCTACGAGTCACAGAAGCGGTGTGACTGGAACACCTTCAAGTAGTACTTGAAGAACCACCCTACTCATAAGCTACTGCAACTCCAGCAGTCTGGCGCCGTCGTCCCTCAGCCGCTCCGAGTCACAGAAGCGGCGTGACTGGAACACCTTTAAGTAGTACTTGAAGAACCACCCTACTCACGCGCTACTGCAACTCCAGCAGTCCCACATTGGAAACTAACAGTGGCGGCAGAGGCACCGTCGTCCCTCAGCCGCTACGAGTCACAGAAGCGGCGGGACTGGAACACCGTCAAGTAGTACTTGAAGAACCACCCTACTCATGAGCTGCTGCAACTCCAGCAGTCCCACATTGGAAACCAACATCGGCAGCCAGAAAGTGGCGACAGCGGCGCCGTCGTCCCTCAGCCGCTACGAGTCACAGAAGCGGCGTGACTGGAACACCTATAAGTAGTACTTGAAGAACCACCCTACTCATAAGCTACTGCAACTCCAGCAATCTGGCGCCATCGTCCCTCAGCCACTACGAGTCACAGAAGCGGCGTGACTGGAACACCTTCAAGTAGTACTTGAAGAACCACCATACTCATAAGCTACTGCAACTCCAGCAGTCTGGCGCCGTCGTCCCTCAGCCGCTCCGAGTCACAGAAGCGGCGTAACTGGAACACCTTCAAGTAGTACTTGAAGAACCACCCTACTCACGAGCTACTACTCACGAGCTACTACAACTCCAGCAGTCCCACATCGGAAACTAACAGCAGTAACCAGAAAGGGGCGGCAGCGGCGCCGTCGTCCCTCAGCCGCTACGAGTCACAGAAGTGGTGGGACTGGAACACCTTCAAGTAGTACTTAAAGAACCACCCTACTCATAAGCTACTGCAACTCCAACACTCCCACATCGAAAACCAACAGCGGCAGCAGCGGCGCCGTCGTCCCACAGCTGCTACGAGTCATAGAAGCGGCGTGACTGGAACACCTTCAAGTAGTAATTGAAGAACCACCCTACTCATAAGCTACTGCAACTCCAACACTCCCACATCGGAAACCAACAGCGGCAGCAGCGGCGCCGTCGTCCCTCAGCAGCCACGAGTCACAGAAGCGGCGTGACTGGAACACCTTCAAGTAGTACTTGAAGAACCACCCTACTCATAAGCTACTGCAACTCCAGCAGTCCCACATCGAAAATCAGCAGCGCCAGCCAGAAAGTGGCGGCATTGGCGCTATCGTCCCTCAGCCGCTACGAGTCACAGAAGCGGCGTGACTGGAACACCTTCAAGTAGTATATGAAGAACCACCCTACTCATAAACTACTGCAACTCCAGCAGTCCCACATCGGAAACTAACAGTGGCGGCAGAGGCGCCGTCGTCCCTCAGCCGCTACGAGTCACAGAAGTGGCGGGACTGGAACATCTTCAAGTAGTACTTGAAGAACCACCCTACTCATGAGCTGCTGCAACTCCAGCAGTCCCATATCGGAAACCAACATCGGCAGCCAGAAAGCGGCGGCAGCGGCGCCGTCGTCCCTCAGCCGCTACAAGTCACAGAAGCGGCGTGACTGGAACACCTACAAGTAGTACTTGAAGAACCACCATACTCATAAGCTACTGCAACTCCAGCAATCTGGCGCCATCGTCCCTCAGCCGCTACGAGTCACAGAAGCGGTGTGACTGGAACACCTTCAAGTAGTACTTGAAGAACCACCCTACTCATAAGCTACTGCAACTCCAGCAGTCTGGCGCCGTCGTCCCTCAGCCGCTCCGAGTCACAGAAGCGGCGTGACTGGAACACCTTCAAGTAGTACTTGAAGAACCACCCTACTCACGCGTTACTGCAACTCCAGCAGTCCCACATTGGAAACTAACAGTGGCGGCAGAGGCGCCGTCGTTCCTCAGCCGCTACGAGTCACAGAAGCGGCGGGACTGGAACACCTTCAAGTAGTACTTGAAGAACCACCCTACTCATGAGCTGCTGCAACTCCAGCAGTCCCACATCGGAAACCAACATCGGCAGCCAGAAAGTGGCGACAGCGGCGCCGTCGTCCCTCAGCCGCTACGAGTCACAGAAGCGGCGTGACTGGAACACCTATAAGTAGTACTTGAAGAACCACCCTACTCATAAGCTACTTCAACTCCAGCAATCTGGCGCCATCGTCCCTCAGCCGCTACGAGTCACAGAAGCGGCGTGACTGGAACACCTTCAAGTAGTACTTGAAGAACCACCATACTCATAAGCTACTGCAACTCCAGCAGTCTGGCGCCGTCGTCCCTCAGCCGCTCCGAGTCACAGAAGCGGCGTGACTGGAACACCTTCAAGTAGTACTTGAAGAACCACCCTACTCACGAGCTACTACAACTGCAGCAGTCCCACATCGAAAACTAACAGCAGCAACCAGAAAGGGGCGGCAGCGGCGCCGTCGTCCCTCAGCCGCTACGAGTCACAGAAGTTGTGGGACTGGAACACCTTCAAGTAGTACTTAAAGAACCACCCTACTCATAAGCTACTGCAACTCCAACACTCCCACATCGAAAACCAACAGCGGCAGCAGCGGCGCCGTCGTCCCTCAGCTGCTACGAGTCATAGAAGCGGCGTGACTGGAAAACCTTCAAGTAGTACTTGAAGAACCACCCTACTCATAAGCTACTGCAACTCCAACACTCCCACATCGGAAACCAACAGCGGCAGCAGCGGCGCCGTCGTCCCTCAGCAGCTATGAGTCACAGAAGCGGCGTGACTGGAACACCTTCAAGTAATACTTGAAGAACCACCCTACTCATAAGCTACTGCAACTCCAGCAGTCCCACATTGAAAATCAGCAGCGCCAGCCAGAAAGTAGCGGCATTGGCGCTATCGTCCCTCAGCCGCTACGAGTCACAGAAGCGGCGTGACTGGAACACCTTCAAGTAGTACATGAAGAACCACCCTACTCATAAACTACTGCAACTCCAGCAGTCCCACATCGGAAACTAACAGTGGCGGCAGAGGCGCCGTCGTCCCTCAGCCGCTACGAGTCACAGAAGTGGCGGGACTGGAACATCTTCAAGTAGTACTTGAAGAACCACCCTACTCATGAGCTGCTGCAACTCCAGCAGTCCCACATCGGAAACCAACATCGGCAGCCAGAAAGCGGCGGCAGCGGCGCCGTCGTCCCTCAGCCGCTACGAGTCACAGAAGCGGCGTGACTGGAACACCTACAAGTAGTACTTGAAGAACCACCATACTCATAAGCTACTGCAACTCCAGCAGTCTGGCGCCATCGTACCTCAGCCGCTACGAGTCACAGAAGCGGTGTGACTGGAACACCTTCAAGTAGTACTTGAAGAACCACCCTACTCATAAGCTACTGCAACTCCAGCAGTCTGGCGCCGTCGTCCCTCAGCCGCTCCGAGTCACAGAAGCGGCGTGACTGGAACACCTTCAAGTAGTACTTGAAGAACCACCCTACTCACGCGCTACTACAACTCCAGCAGTCCCACATTGGAAACTAACAGTGGCGGCAGAGGCGCCGTCGTCCCTCAGCCGCTACGAGTCACAGAAGCGGCGGGACTGGAACACCTTCAAGTAGTACTTGAAGAACCACCCTACTCATGAGCTGCTGCAACTCCAGCAGTCCCACATCGGAAACCAACATCGGCAGCCAGAATGTGGCGACAGCAGCGCCGTCGTCCCTCAGCCGCTACGAGTCACAGAAGCGGCGTGACTGGAACACCTACAAGTAGTACTTGAAGAACCACCATACTCATAAGCTACTGCAACTCCAGCAATCTGGCGCCATCGTCCCTCAGCCGCTACGAGTCACAGAAGCGGTGTGACTGGAACACCTTCAAGTAGTACTTGAAGAACCACCCTACTCATAAGCTACTGCAACTCCAGCAGTCTGGCGCCGTCGTCCCTCAGCCGCTCCGAGTCACAGAAGCGGCGTGACTGGAACACCTTCAAGTAGTACTTGAAGAACCACCCTACTCACGCGTTACTGCAACTCCAGCAGTCCCACATTGGAAACTAACAGTGGCGGCAGAGGCGCCGTCGTTCCTCAGCCGCTACGAGTCACAGAAGCGGCGGGACTGGAACACCTTCAAGTAGTACTTGAAGAACCACCCTACTCATGAGCTGCTGCAACTCCAGCAGTCCCACATCGGAAACCAACATCGGCAGCCAGAAAGTGGCGACAGCGGCGCCGTCGTCCCTCAGCCGCTACGAGTCACAGAAGCGGCGTGACTGGAACACCTATAAGTAGTACTTGAAGAACCACCCTACTCATAAGCTACTTCAACTCCAGCAATCTGGCGCCATCGTCCCTCAGCCGCTACGAGTCACAGAAGCGGCGTGACTGGAACACCTTCAAGTAGTACTTGAAGAACCACCATACTCATAAGCTACTGCAACTCCAGCAGTCTGGCGCCGTCGTCCCTCAGCCGCTCCGAGTCACAGAAGCGGCGTGACTGGAACACCTTCAAGTAGTACTTGAAGAACCACCCTACTCACGAGCTACTACAACTGCAGCAGTCCCACATCGAAAACTAACAGCAGCAACCAGAAAGGGGCGGCAGCGGCGCCGTCGTCCCTCAGCCGCTACGAGTCACAGAAGTTGTGGGACTGGAACACCTTCAAGTAGTACTTAAAGAACCACCCTACTCATAAGCTACTGCAACTCCAACACTCCCACATCGAAAACCAACAGCGGCAGCAGCGGCGCCGTCGTCCCTCAGCTGCTACGAGTCATAGAAGCGGCGTGACTGGAAAACCTTCAAGTAGTACTTGAAGAACCACCCTACTCATAAGCTACTGCAACTCCAACACTCCCACATCGGAAACCAACAGCGGCAGCAGCGGCGCCGTCGTCCCTCAGCAGCTATGAGTCACAGAAGCGGCGTGACTGGAACACCTTCAAGTAATACTTGAAGAACCACCCTACTCATAAGCTACTGCAACTCCAGCAGTCCCACATTGAAAATCAGCAGCGCCAGCCAGAAAGTAGCGGCATTGGCGCTATCGTCCCTCAGCCGCTACGAGTCACAGAAGCGGCGTGACTGGAACACCTTCAAGTAGTACATGAAGAACCACCCTACTCATAAACTACTGCAACTCCAGCAGTCCCACATCGGAAACTAACAGTGGCGGCAGAGGCGCCGTCGTCCCTCAGCCGCTACGAGTCACAGAAGTGGCGGGACTGGAACATCTTCAAGTAGTACTTGAAGAACCACCCTACTCATGAGCTGCTGCAACTCCAGCAGTCCCACATCGGAAACCAACATCGGCAGCCAGAAAGCGGCGGCAGCGGCGCCGTCGTCCCTCAGCCGCTACGAGTCACAGAAGCGGCGTGACTGGAACACCTACAAGTAGTACTTGAAGAACCACCATACTCATAAGCTACTGCAACTCCAGCAGTCTGGCGCCATCGTACCTCAGCCGCTACGAGTCACAGAAGCGGTGTGACTGGAACACCTTCAAGTAGTACTTGAAGAACCACCCTACTCATAAGCTACTGCAACTCCAGCAGTCTGGCGCCGTCGTCCCTCAGCCGCTCCGAGTCACAGAAGCGGCGTGACTGGAACACCTTCAAGTAGTACTTGAAGAACCACCCTACTCACGCGCTACTACAACTCCAGCAGTCCCACATTGGAAACTAACAGTGGCGGCAGAGGCGCCGTCGTCCCTCAGCCGCTACGAGTCACAGAAGCGGCGGGACTGGAACACCTTCAAGTAGTACTTGAAGAACCACCCTACTCATGAGCTGCTGCAACTCCAGCAGTCCCACATCGGAAACCAACATCGGCAGCCAGAATGTGGCGACAGCAGCGCCGTCGTCCCTCAGCCGCTACGAGTCACAGAAGCGGCGTGACTGGAACACCTATAAGTAGTACTTGAAGAACCACCCTACTCTTAAGCTACTGCAACTCCAGCAATCTGGCGCCATCGTCCCTCAGCCGCTACGAGTCACAGAAGCGGCGTGACTGGAACACCTTGAAGTAGTACTTGAAGAACCACCATACTCATAAGCTACTGCAACTCCAGCAGTCTGGCGCCGTCGTCCCTCAGCCGCTCCGAGTCACAGAAGCGGCGTGACTGGAACACCTTCAAGTAGTACTTGAAGAACCACCCTACTCACGAGCTACTACAACTCCAGCAGTCCCACATCGGAAACTAACAGCAGCAACTAGAAAGGGGCGGCAGCGGCGCCGTCGTCCCTCAGCCGCTACGAGTCACAGAAGTGGTGGGACTGGAACACCTTCAAGTAGTACTTAAAGAACCACCCTACTCATAAGCTACTGCAACTCCAATACTCCCATATCGGAAACCAACAGCGGCAGCAGCGGCGCCGTCGTCCCTCTGCTGCTACGAGTCATAGAAGCGGTGTGACTGGAACACCTTCAAGTAGTACTTGAAGAACCACCCTATTCATAAGCTACTGCAACTCCAACACTCCCACATCGGAAACCAACAGCGGCAGCAGCGGCGCCGTCGTCCCTCAGCTGCTACGAGTCACAGAAGCGGCGTGACTGGAACACCTTCAAGTAGTACTTGAAGAACCACCCTACTCATGAGCTACTGCAACTCTAGCATTCCCACATCGGAAACCAACAGCGGCAGCAAGAAAGCGGCGGCAGCGGCGCCGTCATCCCTCAGCTGCTACGAGTCACAGAAGTGGCGTGACTGGAACACCTTCAAGTAGTACTTGAAGAACCACCCTACTCATAAGCTACTGCAACTCCAGCAGTCCCACATCGGAAACTAACAATGGCGGCAGAGGCACCGTCGTCCCTCAGCCGCTACGAGTCATAGATGCGGTGGGACTGGAACACCTTCAAGTAGTACTTGAAGAACCACCCTACTCATGAGCTACTGCAACTCTAGCATTCCCACATCGGAAACCAACAGCGGCAGCAAGAAAGCGGCGGCAGCGGCGCCGTCATCCCTCAGCTGCTACGAGTCACAGAAGTGGCGTGACTGGAACACCTTCAAGTAGTACTTGAAGAACCACCCTACTCATAAGCTACTGCAACTCCAGCAGTCCCTCATCGGAAACCAACAGCGGCAGCCAGAAAACAGCGGCAACGGTGCCGTCGTCCCTTAGCCCGCTACGAGTCACAGAAGTGGTGGGACTGGAACACCTTCAAGTAGTACTTAAAGAACCACCCTACTCATGAGCTGCTGCAACTCCAGCAGTCCCACATCGGAAACCAACATCGGCAGCCAGAATGTGGCGACAGCAGCGCCGTCGTCCCTCAGCCGCTACGAGTCACAGAAGCGGCGTGACTGGAACACCTATAAGTAGTACTTGAAGAACCACCCTACTCTTAAGCTACTGCAACTCCAGCAATCTGGCGCCATCGTCCCTCAGCCGCTACGAGTCACAGAAGCGGCGTGACTGGAACACCTTGAAGTAGTACTTGAAGAACCACCATACTCATAAGCTACTGCAACTCCAGCAGTCTGGCGCCGTCGTCCCTCAGCCGCTCCGAGTCACAGAAGCGGCGTGACTGGAACACCTTCAAGTAGTACTTGAAGAACCACCCTACTCACGAGCTACTACAACTCCAGCAGTCCCACATCGGAAACTAACAGCAGCAACTAGAAAGGGGCGGCAGCGGCGCCGTCGTCCCTCAGCCGCTACGAGTCACAGAAGTGGTGGGACTGGAACACCTTCAAGTAGTACTTAAAGAACCACCCTACTCATAAGCTACTGCAACTCCAATACTCCCACATCGGAAACCAACAGCGGCAGCAGCGGCGCCGTCGTCCCTCTGCTGCTACGAGTCATAGAAGCGGTGTGACTGGAACACCTTCAAGTAGTACTTGAAGAACCACCCTATTCATAAGCTACTGCAACTCCAACACTCCCACATCGGAAACCAACAGCGGCAGCAGCGGCGCCGTCGTCCCTCAGCTGCTACGAGTCACAGAAGCGGCGTGACTGGAACACCTTCAAGTAGTACTTGAAGAACCACCCTACTCATAAGCTACTGCAACTCCAGCAGTCCCACATCGGAAACTAACAATGGCGGCAGAGGCACCGTCGTCCCTCAGCCGCTACGAGTCATAGATGCGGTGGGACTGGAACACCTTCAAGTAGTACTTGAAGAACCACCCTACTCATGAGCTACTGCAACTCTAGCATTCCCACATCGGAAACCAACAGCGGCAGCAAGAAAGCGGCGGCAGCGGCGCCGTCATCCCTCAGCTGCTACGAGTCACAGAAGTGGCGTGACTGGAACACCTTCAAGTAGTACTTGAAGAACCACCCTACTCATAAGCTACTGCAACTCCAGCAGTCCCTCATCGGAAACCAACAGCGGCAGCCAGAAAACAGCGGCAACGGTGCCGTCGTCCCTTAGCCCGCTACGAGTCACAGAAGTGGTGGGACTGGAACACCTTCAAGTAGTACTTAAAGAACCACCCTACTCATAAGCTACTGCAACTCCAACACTCCCACATCGGAAACCAACAGCGGCAGCAGCGGCGCCGTCGTCCCTCAGCTGCTACGAGTCATAGAAGCGGCGTGACTGGAACACCTTCAAGTAGTACTTGAAGAACCACCCTACTCATAAGCTACTGCAACTCCAGCAGTCCCACATCGGAAACTAACAGTGGTGGCAGAGGCACCGTCGTCCCTCAGCCGCTACGAGTCACAGATGCGGCGGGACTGGAACACCTTCAAGTAGTACTTGAAGAACCACCCTACTCATGAGCTACTGCAACTCTAGCAGTCCCACATCGGAAACCAACAGCGGCAGCCAGAAAGCGGCGACAGCGGCGCCGTCATCCCTCAGCTGCTATGAGTCACAGAAGTGGCGTGACTGGAACACCTTCAAGTAGTACTTGAAGAACCACCCTACTCATAAGCTACTGCAACTCCAGCAGTCCCTCATTGGAAACCAACAGCGGCAGCCAGAAAACAGCGGCAACGGTGCCGTCGTCCCTTAGCCCGCTACGAGTCACAGAAGTGGTGGGACTGGAACACCTTCAAGTAGTACTTAAAGAACCACCCTACTCATAAGCTACTGCAACTCCAACACTCCCACATCGGAAACCAACAGCGGCAGCAGCGGCGCCGTCGTCCCTCAGCTGCTACGAGTCATAGAAGCGGCGTGACTGGAACACCTTCAAGTAGTACTTGAAGAACCACCCTACTCATAAGCTACTGCAACTCCAGCAGTCCCACATCGGAAACTAACAGTGGTGGCAGAGGCGCTGTCGTCCCTCAGCCGCTACGAGTCACAGAAGCGGCGGGACTGGAACACCTTCAAGTAGTACTTGAAGTACCACCCTACTCATGAGCTACTGCAACTCCAGCAGTCCCACATCGGAAACCAACAGGCAACAGCGGCAGCCAGAAAGCGGCGGCAGCGGCGCCGTCGTCCCTCAGCTGCTACAAGTCACAGAAGTGGCGTGACTGGAACACCTTCAAGTAGTACTTGAAGAACCACCCTACTCATAAGCTACTGCAATTCCAGCAGTCCCACATCGGAAACCAACAGCGGCAGCGGTGCCGTCGTCCCTTAGCCCGCTACGAGTCGCAAAAGCGGTGGAACTAGAACACCTTCGGTAGTACTTGAAGAACCACAAGCCACCGCTGGTGCTCATCCGCTGCAGCAACGCTCACATCCTCAAATTCCTCCACTACCTCGACTAGTTCAGAAAAATGAAGGTTCTCAGCGGCAGCTGCTCCTTCTTCGGCCACCCCCACCGGCTGACGCCCTGCCTCTACCCTCTCAAGCAGACGTTGGGTAGCCTCGATGCGCTTGTCGGCCGCCTACACACCGCCTTCGAGGAGAACGGCGGAAGGCCGGAGGCCAACCCCTTTGGCACACGCGCTGTCCGGCTTTATCTGCGGAAAAAGAAGAACTCGCAGGCGAAGGTGAGAGGGATTGCGTACGATAAGAAGAAGCGGAAAAAGCCTCCGAAGGGGACGGCTGCGGCGGAGCTCGGCCGAGATGTAGACGTGGAAGGCAGCGTAAGAACAGCGGGAGGTCTGATAATGGTGGGATCATTGGCTTCGAGGAGTTCAATGATTATTCCTTTATCTGTTCTTAATTAATTAGGGTTTTTTTCTTAATTAATCCAGAGCTAAAATTTAATTTGTCTAGCTAGTGCAAGTTAGTTTATTAATTAGTTGATTATTTTCTCAATAATTTGGCAGTGGATCGGGTTAGGAGTTAGGGGTGGGTCGGGTTATAGGGTCGGGTAAAAAAATAAACAAAACGACGTCGTTTCACACCCACTTAACGGAGGACGTTAGAGCTCCGTCATGCAGTGGCTTAATTGACTCGATTTAAAAAATACGGTGGCCCAATTGAGCCAAAAAAAGTTGCAGTGGGCCAATTGAGCCCCAAATAAGTTTAGTGGTCTATTTGGCCCTTATCCCATATCAAACTTTAATTTGAATGTTATTCAACATCTCTATTTTTTTTTGTAAAATAAATTGACCTTTAACTCAAACGTCAACTTGTTCGTCTCTTCAAAGTTCAAACACATCGTGATCCAGCCATTAATTTTCAAAAAAAGATGTCAGTGCAGTCGAATTTACTATCCCCATTTTTTTTCCATCGACGAGAGTGTGAAATTTATCTGTTGAATCGGAGGTTAATTTATTTTATAAAAAATTGGGGATATTGAATAACACTCATGTTAAAAACAAGTGTTTTAATCATTTACTTGTAAAGTTTATGTTAAATTTACTATTATATTCAAAATTCATGATATTCAAGACAATTAACTAGTAGCATTACTATTCCTTCTACCCCCAACGATAGAGATCCCTATATAAAATGAAAAATCACGAAATAAATATTTTGTTGATTAAATGCTAAAGTTTAATAAATTTAAAAATAATTTTTAAAAGGAGAATTATCAATTTAAAGCTCGAAAAATGGTTTATCTATCAATATAGAGCTCGAAAGATAGATTCTATCAATTCAAGGCTTGAAAGATCTAAACCTATTAATTTAAGGCTTGTAGATTTAACAGTGTTAAAATTCCATCTAACAAAAGGTGATGTGGCCGTTAAATATCCAAAATCATTTAACATATTAAATTAAACAACAAAATTAATTATTTTAATCAAATTAAACATGGGGTTTAATTAAATTTTGTCAAATAAAAACCAACACTTTCTGTCGTTTGGGTCTCATTATTTTTTAGTTTGAAAGTCATCTTTGTTTGTTTGATTAATTAAATTTTATTGTATTTATAATTAATTATTATGATTTTAATTTCATCGGAAACTATCAAATGTTATTGAAATATTTAATAAATTAATTAATATGAATTTTATTCACTTTCAAGATCTCTTTTTAAAATAATCATTTCCCCATCAAAATTGAAAATAAAAATAAAAATAACTATATCAATTTATTATTGTCATCGAAACAAAAAATATACAATTACATACTAAATTTAGTTAAACGTTGAATTTAATTTAAATTTCTAAAAATCTCTTATTAAATTAAGCAGAGATTGAAATTATAGAATATAATAAAACCCTCAATTAATTTAATGAAATTTTAACACCGTTAAATCTTCAAGGCTTAAATCCATAGTTTTAGATCTTTCAAGCCTTGAATCGATAGAATCTATATTTTAGGCTCTATATCAATAGATAAATCATCTTTTGAGCCTTGGATTGATATTTTACCTTTTTAAAAAAGTAGTTTCATAAGTTTTTGTGATGTGCATTTTACTGATTAATTCATGGATACTTCCTCCATTTCGTTTTAATTGTTATTTTATTTTATTTTATCTAGAATTAATAATTAATTTTAGGGACTAATATACTCATCCCTTATTTATAACATAAAATATTATTCACTTATATTTTCCTAAAAAAAGATAATAGTTTTCCTCTCTATGTATTTTTAGGATTTGGGATAGGGTTAAAATTAAAGGAGAGAGTGAAAATATATAAAACAACAAATATTTTAACACAAAATAAAAAAACTAAAACAACAACTAAAACGAAACGGAAACAAAACGGATTTCGAATATGTCGATCCACCTCAAAAAAATTCCTCACTCCAATAATAAGGTTGATTTTCGTAAAACGAAAATCAATTACCATGATAAATTACAATACACGTGACATGCATTATTGACTGCGCTAAAAGAAGAATTAGGAACAAGAATTGTAGAGATAATTGGTCAACAAAAGTAGATCAAATGAACTCAAATTTACAACAGTGACTGACAAAGACTGAACTCAGTTACATTGTAAGAAGTGAGAGAAAGCACTAACTGTCAACAACAATGGACAAACCCTCAACAAAGAATTCAGAGTCAACATATCAAAATATGATTTATTGTACAAAGAAACAAAAAACATTCCACAATGTTAAATAATAATTCACACTAACTTCAAACAACTAACAAAAAAAATATGACAAAAGTTAGGAGCCTTTGGAGCCAAACCATAAGCACTTATCTTTCACAGCTTCTGCCTCATTTGCATACTCTTTAAACCTATACTCCTCTTGCTTGCTCGAATTCGTCGGCACTTTCCCTTCGCTGTAGCATTGGCTACACAAGCTGAAGTGCGCCTTCATCTCTTTGTAGCGCGATCCAATGATGGGATACCGGCATGTAGCACAGGCGTGGCTGCCATGGCGGCTCCTATCCCCGGTTTCAAGCTTCAACAATGTCGACATGATGCTGAACCCCCATTCTTGATCATCAAACATGGTGATGAACTCAGTCGAGGAGACCAAGGAGTTGTCCGTCTCCCCGTGGATTTCAAGAATCTCACTTATGCCGTGTGTGGGAATGTAGATGCTCCTCAACAGCTTGATGTATCTCTGAGCATCGGATTTCTTGATCTGCGCGTTGCCCTCATTCACAGGCCGCCATAGGAGTGCCTCGTATGCAATCTGCTTCCGTTTGTCTGCAGAGCCACCACAGAGGGGGGCAAGAACAGCGAAGAACATGCCTAAATCTACCCGGCCTGACTCTGATTCGTCCAACACGCAGAGGATTTTCTGGTTTATGGCCTTGACAGCACCTACAAAAGTTTCGGGCTTCAAGAAACCGAGGAGCTTGTGGAGAATCCCTTCGAGTGAGGCTTTTCGTATGGACTTTTCGGGCACACCGCTGCCAGAGTAGGAGATGGGGACTTCCCCTTCACTCATTTCTTTCTTTATTTGCTCAACCTCACACCGGTTCAATCTAGTGATCCTCTGAAAGGCTCTGATGTCAAGCGCGATTGCTAGCTCCGGCCTTAATGTGGTTTTCTCGCCCACAACCTTGAATTTTGAAGGATCCACGGTGATGAAGGCTGCCTCACCATTACCATTGCCATTGCCGTTCTTCCCCCTCAACTTCCTCTTCTGCAGCTGCTTCAGATGCGATATGGCATCGTGCAACTCCACTCTGTTTGTCATTTTCAAAGCTTCTTTCAATGCTTTCTTAGCTTCCTCGGTTTCTCCAGCTCCTAACAAGGAGACAGCCTTGTTCAACTGCGCCCTCCAATGGTTCGGACACACAGCCAAAACCCTAGTATACATCTCCGAAGCCCTCTGATACCTTCCCATATCCATATACAATCCTCCCAGATTGTATAAGGCGTCTACATGACCCGGTTTTAGATCAATCGCCTTTTGAAACTCCTTAATGGCATTCTCATCATCACCCATGGCATGTAATGCAGAAGCCAAATCACAATGTGCATCTGCATAATCATTCTTCATGTAAATAGCCTCTTCTAAAGCCTTCACAGCTGCCTTATACTCCCCAACACCAAACAGAGCACTGCCTAAAAGCTTCAACGCCCGGAAATGAGTTGGGCACAAGATAGCAGCCTCTCTGTAATGCTCACAAGCACTAAGAACCATTCCTTCACCTTCAAGAGCAATCCCCAAATTCACATGAATCTGAGGCAATAGATAAGCCCATTGATTCCCACCAGCCTCTGCTGCCTCTAAAGCTAGCAGAAACTCAGCTTTCGCCTCACTGTGCATACCAAGAACATACAAGCAATTCCCTGCTCTAAAATGTGGCTTCACATCAAATGGTGTCAATTCACAAGCCCTCTTAAAACTCACCAACGCCTCCTTAAACAGGTAATGCTCGTACAACACACGACCGATGGCCATTTGACCATCAAACGCCTCAGCCCGTGATCTTGCCCTATCTGCCCTCGACCTCAACACCCCCAACTCCTTAACAAAGGCGGCGTAATCTGCAGCAGACTCGTCCCAGATCACTCTCTTATCCGATGATATCTCACTCGACGGGCCAAGCTCCCTCGACCAGCCGGGATCCGAGAAAACATCTGAATTATCATTCTTTATCTTCCCATCCTTCATCTGCTTCATTTTCAACCTCTTAATCAGAGTCTCCAGATCATCAACGAGCTTCCACGTATCGTCGAACACAATGCCGTGGTTGGGCGAAGCAGCCCACGCAGCAGTGCGCTGCTTCTTATGGGGCTCCATCACACGCTCATCCGCGACGGAGGAAGACGACGCCGCCTCCTCCGACGCCTGCGAAATCCCGTTCTTATCCTCCGACGCCTTCAGCTCGAGCCCGAGGGCATCGAAATCTCTGTCGACGTCACCGGCTCCGTCGTCGTAAGTGCGGAGGAGGCCGTCAAAGGTGAGGCCTTTCTCGCCGTCGATGAATTCCCCGTACGTGCGGAAAACCTCGTCTAGAATCGCGCTAATCTGCTCGTCGCTGAACTTAACCCTAGGGTTCACCGCCACCACCAGCGCCGCCATCTCCTCCCGGTTCAACCCCCCATCCCGGTTCGCGTCGAATTGCTGGAATATTCTCTTCACCTTCTCCGATCTGCTACCCCGCGTCGTCATTGCTCGTATTTCACCCCAATTTCAGTATATTCTAGGGTTTGCAGCCGGAAATGCCGGCCAAATCCGAAGCTTTATTCGGCAAATTGAGTTTGGGGGAACCGAAATCCACAACAAAGGGTGCCTAAATCAAGGATGCAATCACGAATATCTTCGTTACAACTGATAAATTTACACTCTTTAACATACCCAGAGCTAGGGCTTCACGATAAACATCTTAAAATTTTGATGAACAAAAGAATTGGGCTGAGATAATTTATTCGACTCTGAAAATGGAAAATCTTTTCTTTCTGATTCGAAAATGGGGTGAGAGAGAGAGAGAGTGTGTACCTCTGTTGATGTTGTTGTTATGTTGGTTGGATTAGGATCTTGAGAGACAAAGAGGAACAAAGAAAAAAGAGTCTGCCATTTGTTTCTCTCTCTAGATTCTCTCTCCATTTTTATTTTATTTTCTTTTTTAATGTTTCTTTTGATTTTAATTTGCCAGAATAATTGTGGCTGTTATGATGGGAATGGTTGTGGGGGCAGAGACAGACTGGGAATTTAATTTATATTTATTACTAATTAGGACTCTAAATTATTATTCATTTCTATATTTTTATTCCGAAATTTTAAAATTTACATATTAGTACATAATATTTGTATAATTAACATTTTTAACACGAATGAAAATTTTCCGACGAACAAAATAATGACGTGAACAGCCAGAAAACTGACATGAATTTTCACCCGATTTATTAAAATAATGACATGAACAGTCGTTTTAACCTAGAAATTATTTTATAAAAAAATGCATTAGTGATAAAAGTTTTAATTATGCAAATATTGGATAATGATATGTAACTTTTGAAAATTCGGAATAAAAGTATAAAAGTAGATAATCGTTGGGTACTCGTTTTAACCTATAAAATCTTTAATAAAAAGAATTATTAGTTCTAAAATGTTAATTATGCAAACGTTGAGTACTGATGTATAATTTTTAAAATTTTGGAATAAATGTGTTAAAACAGACAAACATCAGGTACTGATGTGTAATTATAAATTTTTTTTTTTTTCATTTGTTTAGTTGTCTCATCTATTTTTAGTTAATGATGGCTTAGTGGGTGTCATTATTAGCTTTAATGATGGCAAATGTATTTAAGACTTTTGAAAAAATGTTGCCTGACTGATTTAATTGCTTTCCATTTTTTATTTTATTTTTGGTATATATGTAATGTGACAGGTGGTTGACAGTTTGGAACTTATTTATTTTTTCTGATAATTTTAAGGGATGTGACGAATTTGTCAACATACCAGAATCAGATTAATATAAGTTATTATGTGAAGTTGGACTTGCATTTAATTTGTACTTTTTTTTCTCTCTCCCTTGACCAATATAAAGGAAACAAAATTATAATAATTGTAGGATAAATTTTACTTTTGATTCCATTAGAATAGAGTCAAAACACTTTTAGTTTCAAAAGTTACTTTTTTTTGTTTCAAATAATATTTTTTCGATAATTTTAGTCTCATAAGATATTTTCAGATAATTTTAGTCCTATAAGATATTTTCTCGACAATTTTAGTCTCAAACTAATAATTTTGGTGAATCTGATATGTGTCTCATGCATATGAAAATAAATAACATGTGTTCCAAAATTCAAGGTCCTGTCATTCTATTTGAAATAATTTTGTGTTGTCTAGCGCACCAAAGATCTCAGTTAGTTTGGGACTAAAATTATCGAAAAAATATCTTATGGGACTAAAATTATAGGAAAAATATTTTATGGGACCAAAATTGTCAAAAAAATATCATTTTGAACCAAAAAAGTAACTTTTGGGACTAAAAATGTTTTGATCTTATTCTAATGGGACCAAAAATGAAATTTACTCATAATTTTATTAATTTAGATTGTACATGTCATGCTTAGGAAAATCTAAAACCACAATTAGAATAAAGAGAAGAATTTAGGGAGCTTGAATATTCCAATCTCTAAATTGTAGCAAAATGATTTAGATATATTCAGATTCTTTTTTTATTTTTAGATATTACTATATCATAACTCGTTGTTGAATAAATTATGGCTTTTTAGCTTTATTCATCGAATCATCTAATATTTAGGAAAAAATATACTTTTATACTTATATTTTGAGATTTTGTTTCCCCAAAAATAACTCTTTTTAAAAAAATTAACAAAACTATACTCGTTTTTTTTTAAAAAATTGTAGATCTAATATTTAATCAATTTTTCAACCCAAAAATCCTATATTATTGATTGTATTTTTATATTTTTATTTCCTCAATAGTGTAAAAAAAATTCTTCCATCAATTATGTACGATTTTCGAACCATAAAATTGATTAAATGTTAGATTTTTCAAAAAAATTTTCTGAAAAAGTGGTATTGGTTCGTTAATTTTGAAAAAGTAAATTATTTTTAAAGAAAGCAAAAAACTAGATATCAAAGTGTATTTTTTCTAATATTTATAATATATTAAATTTATATATGTGTGTGTTTATGTATTGTTTATTCTACATTTAGCATAGGTGTTTTTTAAAAAAAAAAAATCATTTGTTCTGAAAATGGTGTTTAATTTTATATTTTTTCAAAAATGGTGATACTATAGAGACGAGTTGTGGGGTTATAGTTCGTGGTGATCAATGCGGTTTCATTGTGGCAGGGGCTAGTCAATTACTACGGTGTTTGCAGGTAGAAAATACAATCTTAGATTTGCACGAAGCTCTTTCATAAATAAGATTTCTCGGTTTCCAACATATTTTTAAAGATGATTCTAAAATGGTGTTTGATGTTGTCCAATCTTCTTTCTCGATCATTTATGAATTTGGTTCGATTATTTATATTTATTGCAAGTTGTTTGAGGATACCGGTTTTTTTGGCTTAATTCGATTCGTCGAAATGTTAATCATATGGCATATAAAATAGTTAGGATTTCTCCTAATTTTTCAAGCATTATTAATGGATTCAATCTCAATCTTTTATGGTAGCCCTTGTTGATAGGTTGTATTTATGAACTACTTAATAAAGTTTTGAATTTTGATGATTGGTTATCAAAAGAAAAAAGAATGATTGCTCTAATATTTTATAATATTGATTACTGATTATTTATTGTTTAGAATTGGGCATCTATTTGTCACTTTAAGACTCCCTTTCTAAAAGATAAGATATATAAGAATTAAACTATATATCATATATTAATATATATATATATATATATATATATCTTAATCTCTTAACAATCTTTCGAAAGTGACATTAAAAAAAAGCAATTTCTTCAATGTCGCCAAACATAAAATATGAGACCCTGTAACGGATCTCTTACATTAAACGAGTCTTATTTGATCTAAAAAAGTGGTTCCCTCTTTTTTTTTTTTTTTTTTTCCTTTTTAGTGATCTAGCTCTCCTTTTTTTTCTTTTCATTTTAGTTTTTTTTTTCAATTTTTAATTTCTTTGTTTTTCTTCACAAATATATATTAAATCTTTTGAATTAATTAAATTTTTATTCAGCGTGTCGGGCAGTGCCCTCATGTGATACTAACGTGTGAGCTCGTGCATTGTAATCAATAATTAATTTCTTTAAAATAAATATATATACCCTAAAATAGAATTAGTAGACCACATAATTAAATTGAATTAATTTAATTTTTTTTTTATCTAACATCTTGCACAATACACTCACCCGATGCTAACGTGTGGACTTGTGCACCGCGCTCGATATAAAATAAAAGTTTAAAAAGAAATTCAAAAAAGAGAAAAAAAATGGTGTCAGGCCACACGCCACGCATGGGACTCACGTGTCTGGGTGGATTTCGGGACGAATTTGAGCCTATTTGACCTGTCTAATGGATTTTAATCAGTTAGAAGTGTGGTCTAACACAAATTTTTGTCTTTAATTTACATATTGAAATGAAATTATAATGTATACCAATCTCTTTAATTGTGGGAAACAAATTTAAGAAATTTCGGAAAAGCTATCAAACTTTATAAAGGGTCACATGCAAACATAGTGGTGATTCTCTTAGATATAATTAAGTAGGTAGATTAGATTTTACTTTTCCATTATCACATTAACTGCTTTTCATCCACTTTTTTCTTCTTTATCATATGCAAGTTAAAGTCGAGAGCATTGTGAAATAGAACAGTTCAATTTCTATCATCATCTCTTCAATTTGGGCTAATTCTTTTAATTTCTTTCTTCTATTTGGTATATCCATCTGTGGTTGTAAAATTAATTGTCACGTTTTCATCAATTAAATGATAATGGTTTTATTGTTGGGGGGTTTTAAGTGACAAATAATTTCATATATAATCAAAGATTTAAGATCTAGACTTTGGATTACGATTTCAAAGTTCACCATTTTATTGGAATTATGCATATATAAATACGTTCATAAACTTTTACATTTTCGTAATAGAGTTTATGAACTTTTGTTATTGTTGTACAATTACACTGCTTCTAGATTTACAATAATCTAAAGTACAAGAACAATAGAACCGAACAGAAAGCAGCTAGAGTAATAAACTGAATAAAGCAGCTAAACAAACTGGAATGCAGATTCAGGCAAGCCAAGCCGAGTCGAGGAGATCTCTCCCCGCAAAACAAATATGCCCCGGCTAATGCTCACGGTTTGACATGTTATCTCTCAAAGATTAAACGACTTCGTCCTTCCAGTAGTAGCACCACAATTCCGGCAAGGCTACGACGAACTAGGTAATGTCAGGACTGGAAGCAGACACGAATTGAAGAACTATGCAATGCAAGATGATGATTGTGTAGAATGTAGCAACTTCTGCATGCTGGAATGTCCTATTTATAGGCACCATTCCACTTAGGGGACAACTAGGGTTTGGGGCATTCAATCCCAGGTGGTGTAACCTCCAGGGGTCACAGCTTTGCCATCAATCCCTTTCAGGAGTTACAACCTCCAACTCCTGCAGATCCCGACAGGTGTCCTGTATCCCAGCGGATTCTGACATGTGTCTAGGGGCAGCTGCAGATCCTTGAATCCCCCAGGAGTTACATTCGGTTACACTCTAGTCCACCAACTCCATTAGCTCCAAGTGAGAGCTATACATTTCAAACCTATTAACTCCACCAGCTCCAGGTGGGAGTTACACAATTCAAGGCTAGACGTGAACCATCAAGTGCACCCGCGGACCGAGCGTCCGACCCACTGTTTCGTTGCCGATCCACTCCACAACCCGTCCATTTTTGAACTGTAAAATCGTAATGGCTAAGCCCCGAAAGCTCACGTACGCCTAAAGTTTAAGATTTAATATCCGAGGACGAGACAGGCACGGGCAAGGCCGGGCGCGCGCGTGTAGGCTCATGGCCCACATTCTTGTGCACTTTAGATATTACACTTAATTAAGTATTAATACACTTAAATAAACCTCTTAACTAAGTTAAGAAATCAATGTGGGATAATTAAATGTGTTTTAAGCACATTTTCCTACACACCATAAATGTCCAATCGTGTGACCAATTTCAACCATTTATTTCTCACTCACCAAAAATCGGATTTAAGAAAATAAAAATACTTTGATTATCTACTAAAAATATAGAACAATCGTACGCTATTTAATTCCTCCAAATTTAAATAATTCGGTCACCAAGAATCGGATAAAATGAGTCACTGCTCAATTTATTACATTCAATTTTCCAACAATCCCCCACATGAGTATAAATAGGGCATGTATGAATGCAGACAAGCAACTCAGTCCTCTAGTGACACAGTTGCAATAGTATAGATAGCTTGTAACTTTGAACATTCCATCTTTCAACACTACCGGGTATACCGGCTGATTAGTGGACGCGATGCCTTGAACTATTCATCCTTAGTGTATACCGAGACAATAGGATTGACACAACAATATCTCAAACATTATCTATTCTCACACTTGTGCCCGTTTTGGCCATGGATAACCTCTTTAAATTCATAAGTATCTTTAGAAGAAACCCACACTTCTCACTTACATAGGTGATCTCCTTTTTCCGAGTATCCTGTCATATTCCACCTTATTTAGGATTAGGAATTATTAGAAGTCATAAGACTTAGCCTCACTATAGTGATAGGTGTACACTTGATTTGCTCACGAGGGAAAGATTAAGATATAACCTTCCAAGTGCTACCAACCGAACATTTATAGCTTAGTTTTTCCATTGAACCAAGTTCTTGTGATCTCCAGTCATCATGGTTGGGTTACCACTATAAACATTCTTAGATTGTGGATTTTAAACCCATTCCATCTAGTAATTTATTCATCTGATCTCAGTCTATCCCTTTGATTAGCGGATCCGCTAGATTGTCTATTACCTGCACATAGTCAACTGAGATAACTCCACTTGAGATCGTATGTCTCATGGTATTATACCTCTAATGTATGTGTTGATATTTACCATTATACATCGCGTTACGTGCCCTTCCAATAGCTGTTTGGCTATTACAGTGAATCATTACTGATGACATCGACTTTTTCTAGCATGGAATATCCTTAGAAAGTTGTGAAGCCATTTAGTTTCTTCACGAGCATTATCCAAATCAATAAACTTAGATTCCATGGTGGATCGAGCTATACAGGTCTGTTTCATGGATTTTCACGACACTGTTCCACCGCCGATAGTGAAAATAAATCCACTAGTCAAGAATAAATCTTTTGTGTCTGATATCTAATTCGCATCAGTACCCTTCAAGTACAGAAGGAAACCTTGTATACTGTAGCCTGAAGTTCAGAGTATACTTCAAGTATTTTAGAACTCGTACTAGAGCTTTCCAATGCTATTTGCTTAGATTACTCGTGTACCGACTCAACTTATTCACAGAACATGCAAGATTAGGTCGAGTATAGTTAGTGATGTACATCAAACTCCCGATGATCCTTGCATACTCTTCTTGAGCTACATGTTCTTCCTGATTTTTACTCAAGTGCATGTTGAGTTCTAACGGAGTCTTAGCCGGCGGACTATCAAAATCATTGAATTTCTTAAGCACTTTCTCAACATAATGAGATTGTGTTAAGATAATTCAATCACTTGTACAAACTATCTTGATTCCAAGAATCACATCAACTTAGTCCATATCTTTCATGTTGAAATTTCGTTTCAATATTTGTTTCGTTTGAACGATAACTTGGGGGCTACTGCCCATGATCAACATGTCATCTACATAAAGACAAACTATGACATAGCCATTAGAACCGCTCTTTATGTACACACACTTATCACACTTATTGATTTTGAAATCATTTGATAACATCGTGTTATTAAACTTTAGGTGCCACTGAATTGGTGTTTGTTTCAGACCATACAATGATCTAACAAGTTTACACATCTTTCGTTCTTATCCCGGTACAACAAACCCTTCAGGTTGTTCCATATATATTTCATCTTCCAGCTTACCATTCAGAAATGGAGTCTTTACATCCATTTGGTGAATTTCAAGATTGTGCAAGGCAGCAATTGCTAAAAGCACCCAAACAGATGTAATCCGTGTTACTGGTGAGTAGGTATCGAAGAAATCATACCCCTTTTTTTGTCTAAAGCCTTTAGCAACCAAATGAGTTTTATACTTATCAACAATACCATCTACCTTATACTTTCATTTTAGGATTCATTTGCATCCTAATGGCTTACATCCACTCGGGGGATTCCCAAGTGTGATTTTGCATGATGAAATCAATTTCACTGTTGATAGCCTTTTTTCAGAACGAAGCATCTGGACTAGATAGAGCTTCTTTCAAAGACTTTGGCTCATCATCTAATATATAGGTGATGAAGTCCAGACCAAAGGTCTTTGCTGTCCTAGCTCGTTTGCTATGTCTCGGTTTTTCATCCTCAGGATCAGAGCTAATAGAAGTCTCAGAAGTTCATTTCTCAGAACTCTCTTCTATCACGCCCTTGGTTCTACAAGGATAGATATTCTCAAAAAATATAACATTTCTCGATTCCATCATCGTTACTTCAATCATTTTGGGAATTTCTGATTTATGGATAAGAAAATGATATGCGCTACTGTTAAGTGCATACCCAACAAAGATACAATCCACCGTTTTAGGGCCAATTTTAACTTATATAGGAAGTGGCACTTCAACCTTAGCCAAACACCCCCACACTTTGAGGTATTTATAAGACGGCGTGTGTCTTTTCCACAACTTGTAAGGTGTTACATCCTTACCCTTAAGTGGAATTTTATTCAGAATATAGTTGGTTGTCAACATAGCTTCCCCCACAGATTTTGTGGTAGTCCCGAACTTATCAACAAAGCATTCATCATCTCTTTAAGAGTTCGGTTTTTGCGTTCAGCAACGCCATTAGACTGTGGTGAATATGGAGTCATAGTTTGATTAATTATACCCGTCTATGCGCATAATTCTTCAAACGGAGCAACATACTCTCCACCTCTATCACTACGAATTGTTTTAATTCGACCACTTAGTTGATTTTTGGCTTCATTTTTGAAGTTCTTAAAAGCTTCAATTACCTCATCTTTACTTTTTAAAAGATAAAGATAACAGTAATTTGTGCAATTGTCAATAAAAGTAATAAAGTAATTTTTACCGTCTCTAGTTTGCACAAATATTAAGTTACACACATCTGTATGAATTAGATCTAGAGGTTTAATGCTCCATTCTACCGAATGAAATGGTAACTTGGCCAGTTTAGCTTCAACACAAACTTCACACTTGTTTTGTGTATTAAATTGGTTTACTTTTAGCAAATTTAAATTTACTAAACATTTTATCACATTTAGATTAGCATGCCCTAATCTACAATGCCATAAATCCGAGCACTCAATAAGCAAGTAAGTAGAAAAATCAACTTTATTAGCACTTTCTTTTACAACATGGCACATAGCCATTGCATTCATTTTGAAAAGCCCATTGGCGAGATAGCCTCGACCAAGGAACCTTTCGTACTTGCTTAAAATAAACTTTTCAGACTCAAACACTAGTCTAAAACTATGATTGACTAATAGTGAGCCCGAAACCAGATTTTTGCGGATGTCTGGAACATCCAGCACATCCTTCAGAGTCAGCTCCTGGCTTGAAGTCAGCTTTAAGATCATGTTGCCCACACCAACCACTTCAGATGAGGCTTGGTTACCCATGTGCAACTTTCTACCTTCAACAGCTTTGTACGTAGCAAATGAGCTATTGTCGGAGCAAATGTGACCAGTGGCCCCGGTGTCGACGAAGCATTCTCTCGGGTTTTCCACATGGTTGGCTTCAAACATAACCGTAGCCAAATCATCGTCATCCTCATCATCTTGACGGCATTTGCCGTTGTTGTTGTGTTCATCCATGTGCGCATCATAGTTGGTACGCTTCTTCTTTAGAGCCATACAATGTTTAGACATGTGTCTTGGTTTATCACAATTGAAGCAATTATCTTTGAACTTCGTCATTAGCTTCTTTCTTTTGTCAACTTGACCTGGACGCTTTCTCTTGTTGCTATTTGATGGTCCACCACGTTCCATCAAGTTAGCCTTGCCTCGATCGGGACTCATGGTCTCGGATCCACCTTTCGATTATCAGCCTCAATTCTAAGCTTAACCACAAGGTCTTCAAGATTCATCTCCTTTCGTTTGTGCTTGAGATAGCTCTTGAAGTCCTTCCAACACAGTGGAAATTTCTCAATCATTGCAACAACAGTAAAAGCATCAGAAAGAACCATCACTTCATCATGAACGTCGTGCACAATGAGCTGAAGCTATTGTACTTGATCCATCACTGACCGGGTGTCAACCATTTTATAATCGAGAAACTTTGCCACCATGAACTTTTTAGTTTCGGCATCCTCCCTTTGTACTTCTTTTCTAATGCTTCCCATAGTTCTTTTGCACAAGTTATATTTGTATATACAGAATATAGGCTATTAACTAGGTCATTCAGAATGTAATTTTTACAAAGAAAATCTCCGTTGATCCATTGATCATACACCGTTTGTTTGTTGACATCCAGCTCATTCTCAGCAATGACTAGAGTGTCTTCTTTGACATGAGCTGCAACTCCCAAGGTGGTCATGTAGAAAAGTATTTTCTGCTGCCACCTCTTGAAATCCAGACCAAAAAACTTCTCCGACTTCTCAGCTTGGCCAAGGAGAATGGTCATCGTGGGTGCAATGATAGTTGATGATGCAGACGCCATTCCAAAGCAAAGATAATTGTTGATTTAGGTATTTATCTTGCGATTATTGTGTACAATTACATTGCTTCTAGATTTACAATAATCTGCCTTGGCTAGTGCTCACGGTTTGGCATGTTATCTCTCAAAGATAAAATAGCTTTGTTCTTCTGATAGTAGCATCACAATTTCGGTAAGGCTCCGGCAAACTAGGTAATGTTAGGATTGAGAGCAGACACGAATTGAAGTACTGTAACACCCTAACTTTCATTTGTTAAAAAAAATAAAAATAAAATCATCATACTAAACTTTTAAATTTATCACGATAAACCAGCATATAATATTTTAGTCATCTTCTCTAAAATTAAGTTAAACAATAGCAACACATTTTTTTAGCAGCATAACTCAAGACGTCGAGGAAAATTTAAATAAAACATAGCATTTGATAAATCCCAACCATTGTCTTTTCCAAAGAAAACCCAAAGATAAAGGAGAAATAAACATAAAACCCTTCTAAGCAATATATCGTATGAAAGGAATTTAGGAAAGAAAATGAATAAAATAAAGAGATGAAAGAATCTAGAAATTTAAGCTTTAAGAAATCTGCCATAGTCCATTCGATCCCCACGAGTGCTTCGACCTCGAGATCTGAAAAAAACTGAAAGGAGGTTAAGTACACCGAAGATATACTCAGTGACGAACCATGCAATTATGCACCATGTTAAACATGCATTTATATCATAACAATCATAAAACACATAAACCTTCAATTTCGCTTTTCGACTACCAGGGCAGAGACTTGTTTCCCATAGTAGAAGGGGCAGAGACTTGTTTCCCGACGAACATAAACATTTATACTAGAGCTGATACTTGTTTCCCGTAGTAGTATGGGCAGAGACTTGTTTTCCTTCTTAATATCACCATAGTTCATAATCGATTACGATATAACAACACATAAAATACATAGGATAATTTATCACATGCATATAAATTTCCTCACCTTAACCTCGATTCCGAGATAGAAATCTGAAAACACCGAACTCTTCTTGCGTATTTACTTTTCCTTTCTGCCTTCTTCTATGCATGAAAGGCTATTTAAAAAAAATACCAATGGTGTGGCTAATCCCATATGGTTAAGGAGTCTTAGTTGATAACTATCTAGTTTGAGAAAATCTTATCTCTAAAGAAGAGTTGATAAAAGAGCAATTAACCATCGCTTAAGTTGAGAAAATAAAGACAGAAAATTTTGGAGAAATCTTTTCTACAAAAATTCAAAATACAAAAACTGGAGGTTAAGAGTTCTTCCATGCAGATTCTCTTTTCTTAAAATGAAAAATATACAATTAAACACCTACTAAAATTCCTTATGCATTTCTTAATTGAAAAGGGTTGCCTTATATATATATATATATATATATATATATATATAAATGAACACACAATTTTTTTTAAAACAAAGCATTTATTAAAATTCTTGAGGCACTAAAAATCGGGGTGTTACAAGAATGCAAGATGATGATTATGTAGAATGTAGTGATTGTGTATAATGTAGCAACTTCTGCTATTTATATGCATCATTCCACTTAGGGGATAGCTAGGGTTTGGGGCATTCAATCCCAGATGGTGTAACCTCCAGGGGTTACAACTTTGCTATCAATCTCTTTTAGGAGTTACAACATCCAGCTCCTGCAGATCATGACAGGTATCCTATGTTCCAGCAGATTCCGACACATGTCCAGGGGCAGCTGCAGATCCTTGACTCCCTCAGGAGTTACATTCAGTTACACTTCAGCCCATTAACTCCACCAACTCGAGGTGGGAGTTACACATTTCAAACCTATTAACTCCACCAGCTCCAGGTGGGAGTTACACAATTCAAGGCTGGACGTGAACCATCAAGTGCACCCGCGCCCACATACGCCCAAAGTCCAATTACCAAGATCCAAGTTCAAGGATGAGGACGTGACGGGCACAGGCACGGACGGGCGCGCATGCGTGTACGCATGTGGGCTCATGACCCACATCCTTGTGCACTTTAGATATTACACTTAAGTGTTAATACACTTAAATACACATCTTAACTAAGTTAAGAAATCATTGTGGGATAATTAAATGTACTTTAAGCACATTTTCCCACACACCATAAATGCCCAATCGTGTAACCGATTTCAACCATTTATTTCTCACTCATCGAAAATCGGATTTGAGAAAATAAAAATACTACGATTATCTACTACAAATATAGAACAATCATACGCTATTTAATTCCTTCAAAACTAAATAACTCAGTCACCAAAAATAGGATAAAATGAGTCACGGCTCAATTTATTACATCCAATTTTCCAATAGTTTTGGATTAAGTGGATCCTTGAACTTTGCATCACGTTTTTTGTTTAAAAGAATACTTAAATTTTACAATATGTCAATGAAAAATTCTAGGACTCAATTAAATAAAATGAGTATTTTAGGGCTCGATTCAAACATGGTGTAAAATTTAGTGTGGTAAATGAACCGAGTCAAACCAAATAGTAGTGGACTCGAGCTCAGCTCGTTGGAAATTTTTTCTGCAATGTCAAGTGTTCGCACTTTGTGAAAAAATTTGCATTGTCAAATGACCATATTTGAGAAGTAAATGAGCATAAAAAAAGCTTAAGAAGATATGAAATCGAGCTATAAAAAATTTAAAAATAGGTCAATCGAACTATGCCTAGGATTTTGCCTCTCAAACCCTAGGCACGACCCTTATGCGCTCACGAGAAAGTGTTGTTTTGAAGGCCCGTTGACACGATCATGAGACCCTTTAATTTGAATATTAAAATAAAGTAACAAGAAAATTATGCAAACCCACTTAAAGCCCAAAATTCATACCTACACAACTAATTCACGTCTAACAATTTAATGATTCAAATTTTGGAAATGTTAAGCTTTAATTAAAATTAAGCATTACATTAAATAGTTTAATTTTACATTTTCTTATATAGAAATCATTATATTCATGGTGCGATAATTGTATTCCAATTTCCAAACTAGCCATAACATTTCAATTTGGAAAAGAAAATCGCACCATTCTTATATAGCAGCTTTGTTGTGATTTATCTCAAAAACATATTCATGCTGCAAATGATTAAGATGTTCAAAGGAATGCCACTCATAACTCATTCATAAAGTAAATCTTTTAATTAGTCACGGTGGGATGACCTAGTGGTGAAATGAGGTTACTTGGAGACCAAAGGTCATGTGTTCGAATCTCCTAAATACCGTAGATTGAGTGTGTGAGTAAAAAAAAGAGTAAATCTTTCAAGTAGTCAATAAACGTTAGGGCGTTCAGATTTAATTTTGGCAAAAAAAAATGGCATGCTTGAAAACAATCGAGAAATGAGGTAGTTACAACTAGGGCTGAAAATCAAACCAAATATATAGCTCGATACTTGACTCATGGCCGTTCGTTAAAAGCTCGTTTGAACTCGATTCGATAAGTATATCAAAAAAGTTTGAACATAATTTTGTGTTCTATAAAATTTAAAGCTCAACTCAAACTCGAGCTCGTTACGTAAAATTTGAGCAAACATGTGTAAAAATATCAAACTACTCGAGCTCGACTTGTGTTTGGTTCGATTAAAGAGCTCGTTTGAGCTCGACACGATAGATAATCAAACAAGTTCGGACATAAATTTTAAAGCTTATTATCATGTCAAACAAGATTGAACATATATATGTTTGAGCTCGATTGACTCAACTCATTTACAACCCTAATTATAACAAAGATCTTTCTTTATTTTCTTTAAACAAAGGAATTCAAAACTACTAGTATCAAGTATTATGTGCTGAATAAATCTATTCTCGTAAAACAATTAACCTGCAAATCATATAAGTATACAACAAAGTCAAATTACACTAGACAAGCTTTATACCACGATCTAGCTTGACACAATATCTTAAAGATAAAGACACTTGTAGTATAATATCATTTTTATATATGTGGCATGTGGTATATTATAATTCTATATAATAGTTGAAGTTTTTAATTTTTATCTCACTATAATTTAGACAATTGAAAAAAATTAATCTTTAGTTTAATATTATTTACTAAAAATCCGATGTCATAGTCCTAGTGTATCTTTTCATGTACTTATCAAACTTTTTTTCAATTTTCAAATATTCTCATAAAATACAAGGTAAATTACACTTTGATAACTATAATTTAGGCACTTTTTACTATATGATTAACTTTTACAAAATTAACAAAATAGTACTTCCTTTTTAAAAAAAATTTACAAATCTAACATTTAATTAATTTTACGACCCGGAAATCATATGTAATTGATTGTATTTTAATATTCTTATTTTCCCATCCATGAAAAATACATCCAATCAAAAAAATATTAAAACACAACCAATTACATACAATTTTCAGGTCGTAAAGTTGTTTAAATATTAGATTTGTAATTTTTTTTTAAAAAGTGGGTACTGTTTTATTAATTTTAAAACAACGAGTTATTTTTGAATAAGTATCCAAAGTACAATTTGCCATAAAATACATCTAAAATATTTTATTTACTATTATCTGAAACGTGAATTCACTTAAGTAGGATTTTATAACCGAAATATTCATCAAATTATATATTTGCAAAAGTTTTGAAAAAACGGATATTATTTTGCTAATTTTGAAAAAGTGGGTTATTTTTTAAAAAGAATCTAAAATGTAGGTAATTCCTTCAATGATCTTCTCCATTTGTTTCTCTCGAAGCATATCTTTGCGCTTACAAGAACCTCCAACAATATTACATAAGTGTGTGATGGTATTACAAAAAGACCCAATATTTGTATGCTTTCTAGCAACGACAACAATTGTGAGTTGAAGTTGATGAGCAAAACAATGGACATAATAAGCAGCAGAGTTCCTCTTAAGTATCAAGCTTTTCAATCCAAACAATTCACCTCTCACGTTGCTTGCACCATCATATCCCTAACCTCTCAAACTAGAAATGCTCAAACCATAAGTGGAGAACATAGAATCAATACCCTTCTCAAGTGATGCTGCAGTTGTGTCACTAACATGTACAAGACCAAGAAAACGTTCAATGACACATCCAGTCTTATTCACATAATGGAGCACAACTCCCATTTGCTCTTTCACAGAAGCATCTCGACACTCGTCAACTAAAATGGAGAAAAACTCATTTCCAATATCATCAATAATAGCTTTTGTTGTCTCAACTGCAGCTGCATTTATAATATCTTTCTGAATCTTAGGAGATGTGAGTTTGAGATTTTTTGGAGCATTTTTCAGTGCAACATTATTTATTTCTTCATTGCATGATGCAATAAATTTCAAAAGTTCAATGAAGTTGTCTTGATTCAATGATTCTTCCGACTCATCATTTCCTCGAAAAGATAATTATTGTATAATAAGGTAGCACAAACAAACAATCGATGCTTTTAATCTACAACGATAATCAAGCTTGGATTGGTTTGAGACTTTAACAAGAGAGACTTCAATGCGTTGAGCTTGATTCATCAAATATTGGCATGCCAATCTACATTTATTATGATCACTATTATGCTTTCCAATATGATCTCTCAATCTTTTTTTTTCTTGCGCCAAATATTAAACCCATCAGAAACGAATACATCATGTCCCCTTTCACTACACCATATCCCGATGAAGAATAAAGATAACAATATAAATAAACTGCTGCATCTTTTGCAATGCTATATTCCAACCAATTCTCATATTCATCAAACTAAGAAGCAACAAATTTACGTTTTCAATCCTCATCTATTAATTTGAGAAAAATTGTGATCACGTGGTTGACATGGGCCTTTTAATAAATAAGCTCTACGAATTTGCTCTATCAAGTTTGCTGGATAGCTTGTGATATTAGGTCGTAATCCCGGATCACTAGGAAAACTTTCTAAATCAACCTGAATGTTCTCTTACTTTGATGGTGCTTGAGGTTGAGCAAGTATAGATTCATTAATCGATGAAGATGATGCCTCCACAATTGGTCGTATTTTGCTATAAAAGCATTCCACTTATCTAAAAACGAAGAAAGTTTAACTTAAGTCACTGACTAATTAACAACAAATATTCTACAATATTTGACACATCATTTTAATCTACACAATGCAAACATATTGAATTATAATTATCTAAACTTTCAATTTAATTTATGTATGTAATACATTAGAAAATAAAAAATATATGTTAGAAAAATAAAATAATTAGATAAATAAACAAATAACAAATTATTATCAATAATTATAAATATTCAATCAAACTATTTTATGTTCTAATCATTCCTACCGAGTGATAATTGACAAATAAAATTCAAAAGGAAATTAACACAAGCAATTCACAATATAAAATTAAAACAATTTAATATTGGACTAAATGATTATTTACATACAATAAAATTCACCTTAATCAAGACAAATCTTAGTATCTTACTACTCCAATCTCTAAATCTCCAATCAACCCTAACTTGGGGGAAGGGGGGGGGGGGGGCCAAGAGTAGATGAATTGAGAATTTGAGAAGAAAGAAATTTGGGGGACCTCAACAATAGAAGTAGAAAATAGGGTTTGAGTTTTTGTCTCGTTTAGTTGGCATCAGGTAAGTCTTTTTTTTATGAAAGGTCATATATACTCTTCACTTTTTTTAAAAATTTGAGGGGGCTAGTGCTCACCTTTGGCCCATAGTGTGTCCGTCTCTGATTGGTTGTATATCACGGGATGTGATTCTATATTTCAGATCTAGTGTTTCAATCTGTATTCCACGGTCGAATTCAAAAGTTTAACACTAGATATTACAAAAATAAAAATTAATTATAACATAATCGACCTACTTACATCTATCAACAAAAGATTGAAATTTTAAAAATATATTATAATTCACATTTTTAAAATATTCAACTGTAATATTCATTTCTTCAAAAATTAAATACTAAAAAATAAATATAAATCATAATTGGGTGGGGGTGAACCTAAAAAACAATCATAAAATTAAACTAAAATATAATAAATTAAAATTGACGAAAAATGGAAGAAAACTTCATAAATTTGATCGTGGAACACGAGTTGGAATGCCAAATATGGAATAGAGAATCTCATTCGGTATATCACATCACTTCTGGGTTGAAATTTCCTATTACATTTTTTTTTTGTGTTTCACACCATGTTTCAGTATCGAATTTATAGTTTTAATAATAATTATTATAAAATAAAAATTAATAATAAAATAAATAATCATAGTCAAAGTTTATCAACAAAAAAAATAATTAAAAAGTTATAAAACATAATTTTGAAAAAATCAACCATAATAATGAATTATTAATTTTAAATGAAAAATAAAATATTAAAAAATAATTATAAACCCTAATTGAGCGGAGTAATCCTAAAAACAATCATAAAATTAAAGTAAATTACAAAAAAAAATTGAATAAAAAAATACAAGAAAAACTAGTGATTGAAAGTGTAATAGGAAATTCCATGTGATCACAACTCCTCTGACATTTTTTAAACGTTGATTTTTTTTATTATAATTTAATTTAATATAAATTTTTCATTTAGGTTTTATCATTACTCAAATACGATATATTAAAAAATAAATTAAAAAAAATTATGGCACACAAAATGTAACACGGTTGAACACAGGGGATCTGTTCATATCGTATATCTAAAAAAATCAAATAAATAAATAAAAGAAGAAGAAAAAAGTAAAGCAAACTCTTCTTGAGCATCTTAAATGATTTTAGGTATGTACAATCACAATCACAATCACAATCACAATCACAGAAGTTCTTTGCAAAATGACTGAACATAGAAAAAATATGTGGCTATGAAATAAGACTACCTAGAGATCCTCTAGTCCCAATTTTATGTGTCAACCGTGTACTAATATTAAAATTATATATTGTTAATATTTTTTTTATAAAAATAAAATTTATTATATTATAACTAATCATAATTAATATTTATAACTAAAAATTAAAATTTTAAAAAATTATATATCTTAAGTTTGGAATAATCAACCCAAAAAATAAATTATATTAACTAAAAATGAAATTAAGTATCAAAAAATAATTATAAATCCTAATTGGGTGGAATAAACCCTAAATAAAATTGTAAAATTATACTGAACCTATATAAATTAAAATTGAAGAAAAAAAATAAAAGAAAACATAATAATTTTGAGGTTTGGTACACGATTGACACACACAAGTTGGGACTATTCTCAAATATTCTCAAATAAATGTCCAAAATCCATACGAGAATAGATATAATCCTATAGTGGTTGAATCGTTCCCCTATTATTCTACATCTTAAATATACTCACCTACCCTTTCACACTTTAATTAAATACCAAAAAGTCATTATTAATTTTAAATTACTTTGGTTTTTTTTAATTGAAAGTAATTTTTATTTGGTATATTTATTCTCTAAAAAATTAACTATAAAATCAGGACAATTTACAATAAACCATTTTGCAACTAAAGAAAAGCAAAATAAACATTAATTACATACAAATGTGAGAAGTGAGAACCACCTTAGCCTTAAGACTACAATTATCAGCAACCGGCAAACACCACAATCAGGCAAACAGTCCCAATATTTAATTAATTTCTCTCTCTTCCATCTCATCAATATTTTACCCAACCCAATCTTATAGAATTTGATAGTTTATCACCAACCACCCCAAATACCCAACCATAACATTATATATTATTTTTCCTTTTCTTTTATTGATAAATATAATATAATTAATTAGAATTAAAATAAATAAATATTATTACTTAAAATTATAACAACACAAAATAACAAACTTATATAAAATAGACAATATGATAAAATACAAAATAAATAAACTAAGAACATACATAACAATAAACTCATCAGGAATTGAAAATAAATAAACGACAATTAAAATGGATGAAAAAAATATAAATTTAGTTATGATCATAGAATCTTTGTCATATATGCTCGATTAGTAGAATTATTTCCTTGATCCAAAGAGAGATAGAGAAAAAATGTTAAATATTATAGATTGAAATATTGAGAAGTTTTTGAAATGTGTGAAAATATATCAAAATTAGTCTTTATTTATAGAGAATGAAAATACAAATTTTGGTATTTTTTATTTTTTTAATAAATTATTAAAAATAAAATATGAATTATATCTATTTATCTAAATAAAATTTTTATATATCCCACATAATGGAGAAAAGTGTACAAATAAAATTTATTTATTCAATATGATGTAAATTTTATTTGATAAATAGATGTAATACATTTTTTTAATAATACATAAAAAAATACAAAAATAAAAGAAAATAGAGAGAGGAGAGAGAGAGAGAGAGAACGGTTGTTCGCTTGGTCTTCGGTGGTCGACCTAACAAGATGCAATTTCCATAATTTTTTTTTTATAATTTCGATAATAGTAGTCTAAGGAGTCCATGCAAAAAATTTCTACACCAATTACTTTTAAGAAACTAAATAAATACTAGTATAATTTTAGTTAATTCAAAAACATTATTCCCAAACACCTTCATTTACGTAATTTCTTAATTTCAATAAAAAGCACGAATCACTTCTTTTAGGTTACTCACATCAACATATTCAAAAAGAAATTCACTTTTTTTTTTTTTTTTGATGTCAAAGGTAACCCACAACCGCTACTGTGGTGCGCATTGGGTAAATCTCGTCCCTGTGTAATAGCCTGCAAACCTACACAGCGTGGTGCGCATTGGGTAAACCTCGCCCCTGTGTAATAGTCTGCAAACCTACACAGGGGAGGTAAACCACAATTGGCAATTGGGGAAATCCTGCCCCTGTGTAATAGCCTGCAAATCTACACAGGGGAGGTAAACCACAATTGGCAAGCCAGGTGTGATGTGACAGGCTCACACCTAGTGGTGTTGGTGGTGGGTCGAACATGGCCTCAAAAAACACCACTCCACCACTAGGTCATCCCCAAGGGGACACGAAATTCACTTTTTATTTTTACTTGCATCAACATATTGTACTTTTATTTCACTTAATCACATCAATATGATAAGTGTATATGTAAAAATAAGAGTAAATCGAATTTTGATACCTACATTTTAGATTCTTTTTAAAAGATAACTCACTTTTCCAAAAATAGCAAAATAATATTCATTTTTTCAAAAACTTTGCAAATATAACATTTGATTAATTTTATAGTTAGAAAATCCTACTTAATTGATTCCATTTTTAAAATTTATTTATTAGAGAATTTTTTTTATGCATTTGGGAAAACATAAATCTTAAAATAAAATCAATTTCTGATCAAATGTTAGATTTATAAAAAACTGAAAGAGTAAATATTTTTTTGTTAATTTCAAAAAAGTGAATTATTTTTTTAAACAAATAACTTCATACAAACAACGTATACTAAGCAAATAACTACTGATTTGAATTGGGATAACAAATGTGTGTCTAGTTGAATTTATATTGACAAATTATTAATAAAATGGTTTTTTCAGTTTGAGTAAAATTAAATAATTAATAAGTAACAAAGATTTTCAGTTTTGTAAAAGTAAATAACTAAAAATTATATAGATCATAATATCAAAAAAATCTTAACGAAATAATTGTACCCTAATTTCGCTACAATAAAAACGTACTTTAGCGATGAATTTAACAACGGATCATAATCCGTCGTTAAAATAACGATAAATTAACGACGGATTAAGTTTTTTTTTAACGACGGATTTTTTCAACGTAGCGACAGAAAAATATGTCATTAATTTTTTTTTAATTTTAGCGATAGACTAGCTATGAAATAATTCCATAGCTAAAATTGATTTTTATTTTTTATATTTTTAATTTTCCAATTGTTACTTAAATACGAATTAGAAATCGATTTTTTTAAAAAAATTAAATTTTTATTTATTTTATTTTTCCTAATTTAATTCTTTTCTTTTTTTTAATATTTTATAACATGTTTTAATATTTTACAATATTTTATATTAATTTATATTTTTTATTTTTCAATTAGTAATTAATGATGAATTTGAAATTATTATTATCAATATTAGTACGTTTTATTTATTTTAAATTTTTGATTTTTTTTTATTTTCTTTAATTTTTTTTTAATTTTTTAACTTTTCAATTACTAGTTAATTACGAATTTAAAAGTGATTTTTTAATATTTTTATATTTTATTTTTTCTGATTTATTTTATATTATAATTTTTTTATTTTTTTAATATTTCATATTAGTTTTAATTTTTATTAGATTTTTTTTATTTTTTAAATTACTAATTAAATAATTTTTTATTTTAATAATTTTTATCACTTATTTTTATTTTTATAAATATTATTAAAAAAATTTATAATATTTGTGAAAAATAATTAAAATAATCTGATATTGAATAATGATATAATATCACCTTCATGCCAAATTCTGTGAATTAATCTTGGCTTGGCTCAAGTTGCGCCTTGGGCTCGGCTCAACTTGTTAAACGGCTTGGGCGCGGCTAAGTTTCGATTTCTTTTTTTTTTGTTATGATAAAAAAATTTCGTCGCTAATCTGTCGTTAATTTTTTTTTATTTTCTAACGAGAGAATTTGGCGATAAGTTCTCAAGGGAAAACAATGTGTTGCTAATTCTGTCACTAAAGGCTTTCCATCGTTAATTTTATCGTTAAAATGACTAATGATCATATTATTAACCACGGACTGGATCTGTCGTTAATCCAACGTTTAAATGGGTTAATGGTGAATTTTTTATCTTTAACGATGGAAAAATCCATCTCTAAATGCGGATTTTTTATAGTGTTTAAATTTCACTTTATAGTAAAATTGTCTTAAGGAAGTTTCATAAAATAAGGATTGGGTAATAAATTAAATAAGATGGATTGAATAGTTGATTTTCCTACACATGTGGAATCGTCACATCAGCGATGGGTGCTTTAACTCGTGCCATGATGGGTAGGGGAACCGTTCTGTAGACAATTAATATCGGATTATATATCTATTCTACATTTGGTGTTTCAACCCGTTTTTCACTATTCAAATTTATGATTTTTCCTTCAATTTTAATTTATTGTGCTTTACTTTAATTTTTCACTTATTAATGATGGTTGATTCTACTCATTTAAGATTTACGTCTATTTTTAGGTAAATGACCAAATAAACACTCGAAATATATGTCCAATCTCACTTAGATGTATGACCTATTTTTTTTTACTCAAATACAAGTTTAAACTATTTTAGAAAGAACAATTGGCTCCCTCAACTATTCAAAATATATCAAATTCACATTTTACATTTAACACCATTATTTTTTTCCTTAATTAAAATGTGCATAAATTTCTTCTGCCTAATTATGATTAATTCGATTGATGATACTATACAATGTGGGCATGGTTGGAAAACCCTCGACATCAATTTTCTAATTATACTCTCAATTTGTCAATAGAGTATCGAATGATTGAATAATTATATGGAGAAATATCGATGAGGGTTTATATGCACATATTATATTTTAATTCTTGACATCAATTCGATGCCGGATTTTAAAATTAAAAAATGATTTTGAAACTCTATAGTGAGCTATTTGGTTGCGTTGGTTTCAATTTTGTTCGATTGACACTCACATGTGATATAACTGAGCTTTACATTTTTTATTAACGAGAAACTAACGGTCTTAACGTCGAGTCTTTGTTTAACTTTTTTTAGTAGTTTAGTGGGCGATTGTAATTTCTCAATAGTTTAGGTGTGAATAGTCATATAATTTGGGTTAAAAGTAATTACGTTAATGTGCGAACACTATAAAAAAACACAAAATGGGCGTAAAAAATGGCGACAGATTAAATTAGCGACGGATTTTTCCGTTGCTACGTTAAAGAAGGAAAATTCTATCGGTAAACAATATTTTTTTTAATATTTTAGCAACGGAATTAGCTACGGATTTTTTGTCGTTAAGAAAGAAGACGGAAAATTCCATCATAAAATAATATTTTTTAATTTTTAATTTTTTTTATTTTAGCGACGTAATTAGCTACGAAATATTTCCATCGCTAAGTTAAAGACAAAAAATTCTGTCATTAAATAATATTTTTTTAATTTTTTTTTATTTTAGTGACGGAATTAAATACAAAATATTTCTGTAGCTAAAATTAAAATTTGATTATTTTTATTTTTTTAATTTTTAGATTATTCAATTACTACTAATTATGAATTTTAAATTAATCTTTTTAATATTTTCATTAATTTTATTCTTTATATTTTTTTTATATTTTATATCATTTTTAAATTATTTTTTAAATTTTTAACTTTTATTTTTTTATTTTTCAATTACTACTAATTGCGAATTTTAAAATTAACATTTTAATAATTTATATCATATGTTTAGATTTTTTTATTTTTTAATATTTTATATTATTTTTATTTTTATTTTTTAAATATTTTTATTATAATATTTTATAATTCTATAATATTTAAAATTTAATTATATTAAGTCATTTATTTAATGCTTTTAAATAAATGTGCTAATCTCAAAATATTAATTAAAATAATATAGTATTAAATAAATGATATAATATAATTATATTTTATAATAAATACATAATAATAACAATTATAATGGATATTTAACTAAATATGAATATAATAATTATTTTTTTATTTTTCAATTACTACTAATTACGAATTTGAAATTAATATTTTTAATAATTTATTTGTATTTTTCAATTTTTTTTTTAATATTTTATATTATTTTTATTTTTATTTTTTAAATATTTTTATTTTAATATTTTATAATACTATAATATTTTAAAATATTTTTTAAAATATAATTATATTAAGTCATTTATGTAATGCTTTTAAATTAATGTGCTAATGACAGAATATTAATTAAAATAATCTAGTATTAAATTTATGATGTAATAATAATAATCAATATTTCATTCAAAATAGATTTCGTGTGTGTGTATATATGTGTGTCTGTGTGTGTGCACATACATACATACATATATATATATATATATTATTCTTAAATTATAACATAAACATTAACTAGTCCACATGATTTCATGGTCATCCCCAGAGGCCTGGGTTCAAACGCTTAATTAAAATCTAGCACTCACCTCACTTCGCTCAATTATGTTATAATTAATTTTTATTTTTACAATATCTATTATTAAGCTTATAAATCCGATCATGAAAAATGATTTAGAACACCCAACGTGAAATACAATAGAGGCTAGAGATCCTCTAGTTCAAATTGTGTGTTTCATGTGTGTGCCAACATCAAAATTGCGTAGTTTTTATAATATTTTTCATAAATATAAAATTTATTATATTATAACTAATCATAATTAATATTTATTGCTAAGATAAGAATTGAAATTTAAAAAAGTATATACCCAAAGTTTGGAATAATCAATCCTATAAATCATATATATTAACTAAAAAATGAAAATTAAATACTAAAAGATAATATATTTATAAATCCTAATTGGATAAAGTAATTAAAACCTAAATAATAATATATAATTATACTAAACAAAAAGAAATTAAAATTGAAGAAAAAAAATAGAATAAAAATAATAATTTAAATGTTGGGACACGATTGACATATAATTTTGAACTACAGGATCTCATGTGACTAAAACTTACATATAAATTAGGCAAAACACATTTTTAGGTCCTTATATTTTTACTTTTTATTTCATTAGGCTCTTATACAATTTTTTCGTTTTAATAGGTACTTAATTTTTTATGTTTTATTTTTATTAATTCCTTATTTTTACTTTTTATTTTATTAGGTCCCTATACAATTTTTTATTATAATAGGTCCTTGTACTTTTATATTTATTTTCATGAGGTTCTTGTAAATTTTTCGTTAAAAAATAACATGTAATCAATTATTATTTAATTGAATTACACATCATATCTAGTTGGAATTTTATATGATTGTTATTCCAAAAAAAGAGATAAACTTATAACCTCTCAATTAAATCATTGTGAAATAAATGAAGTAAAAAAAAAAAACAACAACCGATGTTAGAGATCATTTTAAAAAATACCGCTACTACTCATTATTTATTAAAATTCCTTGAAGTTCAATATATTAATGAACATTTTATGATCCATGCTTGAAAACAAAATAATAAAGTTTAAAAAAATGCAGAATAATAAAAGGTTATAGGATTTTCTTTTGCCTAATAATTATATAAAATTCTAACTAGGACATGATATGTAGTTCAATTAAATAAAAATTGATAATGGATTATATTTTTAACGAAAAAGTTAACCTAAAACTGTTGGATTTGATAAATAAGGACCCAATGATATTAAATATAAAAGTACAAAACCTATTGAAATGAGAAAATTGTACATGGACTTAATAAAATAAAGAGTGACAATACAAAGACATAAGGAAATCAAACTTTAAAGTACATGAACCTATTAAAATGAAAAAATTGTACAGAGACCTGATAAAACATAAAGTAAAATACAAGGACCTAATGACGTGCTTTGCCTATAAATTAAAGAGAGACTTTGAATATTAAATAAATCATCATTGCTCGGAGAGTTAATTAGGGAATAGATGAGGAGATTTAAGACTCAATTTGGTGATTCTAGAATATAATTATTTTTATTTAATTTTTGGGAGCATACAAGTGTTTGTTAGGAATCTAAGTGTGTGTAAATGTGTGAAAAATATAACTGTGCGTGAAAAAATGCGTTAGCATGTGTTTGTTAATATCATTATAAGAATAGTATACAGTCTAATTTTTAATGTAGACGGAGACAATCAACTCCCCATATATATAACAGTTAAGGAGGTTATTTGTACATTTTCCCTATTATGAATGTACTCACAATGTACCGATCAAACGAAACACTAAAAGTAACACTTAAATTGAACTGTAATAAACAGTGTACAACAAACAATTAATACATGCAGCATAAGAAAAACTATGAAAATTTGCTAATTAAACAACATATTAAATTATGAATGAAACTATTGAAAAAGACGCCCAAAATTTTTGGATCCATAAATTGTGCATGTGTCTTGGTGTTGGCCTCAAATTAATCTAATTAGGGTTTTAAAAAAATGGGTCCAATTTGGGTCAAAATTTTATTTTGGGACTAAATTGAGATTTCGGGTATAGTTGTAGGACCAACTTGAACATTTTTTCTTTAAATTAACGTCGTTAGTAACAGACGTTAATGGAAATCAATTTAGGAACTAACGGAGGGATTAACGTGATAATTTTTAAAAAGTTGAGGGATCGATTTGGGCCCACATTTTATTTCGGGACCAAACTGAGATTTCGTGTATAGTTGTAGGACTAAATTGGACCTTATCCCTTTAAAGAAATCCCGCTACTACTCATTATTTATTAAAATTTCCTTAAATTCAATATATATTCAACATTTTATGATCCATTCTTGAAGATTTATATAAATCATCACAAGTTTACAGCATACCAAAATAATAAAGTTTAAAAAATGCAGAATAATGAGGAGTAGCAGCATGAATTTTTCAACTAATTCTAGCGGCATACTCGTTGATTGATTTTTCTTGCTTTTACATAATTTAGTCAAGAGGTTATAAGATTTTCTTTTGCATAATAATTATATAAAATTCTAACTAGGACATGATATGCAGTTCAATTAAATAAAAATTGATAATGTATTATATTTTTAATGAAAAAGTTAACCTAAAACTGTTGGATTTGATAAATAAGGACCCGGTGAAATTAAATATAAAAGTACAAGGATCTGTTGAAACGAGAAAATTGTACAGTGACTTGATAAAATAAAAAGTAACAGTACAAAGACCTAATAAACAGTGTATGACAAACAATACATGCAACATAAAAAAAAAAAACTATGAAAATTTGCTAATTAAACAACATATTTCTTAGGTAAAAGTACGAGGGGATTTTTCTTCTGCACTGCTATTCCAGGCGCAGGATCTGTATCCACATCTTCTGCTCGAATTCCATCAGGCAATTCCCAATCAAAACTATAGAGCATGTTTGCAAGTCCAAGCTCCACAGTTGCAAGTCCCATAGGCATTCCGGGGCATATTCTTCGACCCGATCCAAACGGAATCAACCCGAAATCTTGCCCTCGTATGTCGATATTATTGTTTAAGAATCTTTCAGGCATGAACTCATTCGGATTTTCCCAGTACTCGGGATCTCTCCCGACTGCCCATGCACTAACATAAACTATTGTTTTGGGTTGAATTTCATAGCCATCTACAATGCATTTTTCCATTGTTTCTCTAGGTACAAGAAGTGGAGCTACAGGGTACAATCTGAAAACCTCAGTGATGACTGCTTTTAAATAGGGAAGTTTAGGTAAATCATCTTCATCTACTTTGCCCTTTTCTCCTATAAAATTTCTGATTTCTTCTTGCAGTTTTTTCATGACATTGGGTGCTTTGATTAGTACAGTCATTATCCATACAATTGCTGAGGAACTAGTATCTGCTCCAGCTATAAATATGTCCTACAAAAATGAGCAAGTTGTTAATAGCTATAAAATTTTAGGATAACTAATTAAAGTAGATTTTATAATTATTTTTACTATTTAATTTTCACTATGTAATTAATAATAGATTATTATTGCTGATTATTTCATAATTAGTATTTATAACAGCCTAATTTTTTTTAATTGAATATAAATGATGCGGAAAAGTGATTCTTTTTTATATATTTAAATGCTCTAATTTATATAAAAAAAAAAAGAACACTTACACATGAAAAATATTTATTGACCAAATTAAAGAACAGTTATTTTTAAACAAAGACGTTAAATTAATAATTTTAATTGCTTGAGTTAATTTCTAGAGTTCAATTTAAGGTGTGTGAGTCATTTATTTTATGAGGTGGATTTACATTTTAATATTCCGTATTTCATGTGAAAATCATTGGAACTATTATTGTTCATTCATTTAGTTCTCATTAATTGTGCAGAATTGTCACCGGAGCTAGGCTGCTCAATGTGTCCAAGATATTTATTTAGTTCATAAATGTTCACTAGGGTCAATTAAGATTATAATTAGTTGTAACTTTTAGAATTTGCCATCCGTCCCAATTATATAGTCCAGTTTCTGCTTGCACATAGATTAAAAATATTTATAAAAATAAGATATTAAAGTTTAACTTACAATATTACCCTTATTTAAAATTAATAACTATAAAAAAATTTAAGTGGTTGATTTTTAATTTACAAGAACTAACAAGAGTATATTTGGACATTATTATGAAAATTAATACTATTTATAATTATCAGCCTATATAATTGATCAGATACCTCAAAATAGTAATATGAGCTACATAATTGGGACGGAGGGAGTGACTAATATAAAAAAAATTATATAGTATTTAATAGTGAAACATGAATAAGTCAAATATGTCCGAATAAGTTAAATAAACCATATGGAATTTCCCCGTTACATACTCGATCTGTATTACGCTCTGTGCTACATTTTCTAATTAAGAGTTTTTCTTATACTTTTTTCTTCAATTTTTTTTTCTGTGATTTAAAATTTTATGATTATTTTTAGGACCCAATTAGAATTTATAATTATTTTTCAATTAATAATTCATTATTATGGTTAATTTTTTCAAAATTACATTTTATAATTTTTTTTAATCCATTTTCATTGTTGATAAATGTTAACTATAATTATTTATATTATAATTAATTTTTATAGCAGGTAACAAGAAATTTCAGCCCGTTAACAACCAAAACATATAGAATCCTGAAAACCAACAAATCAAAAGATGAACATTAATCAAAACTTACCATTAACAAGGCTTTGATGTGATCCCAGGTGAAATCAAACATGTGCTCTTCCTTAAGCTTGATCAAAATATCGAGAATGTCATCCTGCACATCTAGCGTTCTGGCCCTACTCGGGTCGAGGTGCTCGTCGATGAGCTCCTGGTAGAACAAGTCCAACTTCTCGCACACCGCGTCGACTTTCTTGATCATTCCGGTGAGCCTATCCACCCACCAGAGTGCCGGAAAGTAATCAGACATGTAGAAGGCGATAGAAATCGTCTGAACTTCATGCAAAAGTTGGTCGAACCGTCGCCTCTCCGATCCATGCTCGTCGTATTTCTTACCGAAAGCAACTCTGCATATCAAATCGCTGCTGAGAGCGACAGTCATCTCACTCAGATTCACAGCTTGATGAGAGGAGGCGAGGTCGGAAATCTTGGTAATAAAATGAGACACTTCCTCTTCTCGAACGGGTCGAAAAGATTGCACCTTTTTGAGGCTGAAGAGATGAATGGATGTGATTTTCCTCAGCTCCCTCCAAGAATGATCGTACGGTGCGAAGATTATGTCTATGTTGTTGTAGGATAATTTCTGCTGCGAGAGAGATCTTGGCCTGCTGCAAAATGCAAGATCTTGAGTTTTCAAGACTTCTTTTGCCAGTTTTGCAGAGGAAATTATGATTAGAGGGGTGGAACCTAGTTTCATTTGCATGATGGGGCCGTATTTTTTGGAAAGCCTCCATAGATAGAGATGGAGGTCGTCGACGGCGGCTAGTTGGTGGAGGTTTCCGATGAACGGAAGCGACGGAGGACCCGGCGGGCGGTTTGTTTTCCGAGTTTTGTGGAGGGAGAAAATCAAGATTATTGGAAGAGCTATGAGAAGTAGAAGGATCATCATGGTTTTTTTTGCTCGAGAATGAGAATCTACACAATGTGAGTGAAGAGAGCAAGAACAAGTAAGATATAAATATTGTGGATTTATGGCAAGGAAGTTGGGTGATTTGTTTGTATTTGTATCGTCACGCGTGACGTCGCGTCTGGATAGGTTGAAATTTTCTATTACATTTTTTCGTGTATTTATTATTATAGGATTTTCCGGGAAAGGAAATTATTGTAAATTTTTTGGAAAATTTGGTATTATTTTGTTAATTTTGAAAAAGTGGGTGGGTTAATTTTTTTTTAAAAGAGCAGAAAATGTAGGTATCAGAGTGTAATTTTCTTTAAAATTAAATAAATAAAATTCAACGTTTACTGTGTTTATATATCAAGAAAGAAATGGTTGAAATTTCCTGTTATTTTTTCGTGTTTCATGTCAAATTTATGGTTTTAATAATATTTATTATAAAATAAAAATTAATTATAACATAAATAATCATAGTCATCATTTATCAACAAAAAAAAATGAATTAAAAAGTTATAAAACATAATTTTGAAAAACTCAGCCACAAGTATGAATTATTAATTGAAAATCGAAAATTAAATATTAAAAAATAATTATAAACCCTAATTGGGTGGAGTAAACCCTAAAAACAATCATAAAATTAAACTAAATTACAGTAAAATAAAATTGTGTAAAAGAAATATAAGAAAAACTAGTATATTTTGAAAGTGTAGCACAGAGAGTGTAATAGGAAATTCTATATGATCACATCTGACATTTTTTAAACGTTGATTTTTTTTATTATTATAATTTAATTTAATATAAATTTTTCATTTAGGTTTCATCATTCCTGAAATAGGATATATTAAAAAATAAATTAAAAAAATAGTTATGGCACACGGAATATAACACGATTGAACATAAGAGATTTGTTCTTGTTGTATATCAAAAAAATCAAATAAATAAATAAAAGAAGAAGAAAAAGTAAAACAAACTCTTCTTGAGCATCTTAAATGATTTTTGGTAATGTACAATTACAACCACATAAGTTATTTCCAAATTAAGTGACAGAAAAAATATCTTGCTATGGAATAAGACTAGCTAGTTGATATGAACCACATACGAAGCTCCAACCATATCCCAACAATCTGAAAATCAAATGAAATAAATTGAATTTAAAATATTCGGATATGAAATTGAAATAATCTCGGTTAAAAACAAATTATACTTTTAGGGGCTTGTTGCTTTTTTTTTCTTTTTTTTTTTACTCACACACCCGACATATGATATTGAGGAGATTCGAATCCGTGATCTTTAGTTTCCAAGTAACCTCACTCCACCACTAGGTCATCCCCACCGAGACTACTTTTAGGACCGTTTGCTAGGTAGTATAAGGTTGTGATAAATACCTATGACACTCTAGTACTATGTTTGCTGACAATATTAAAATCCATGATTATATAAGGGTCTGACATGTTTTAACCATTTATATGGTATAACATATTGCACTCTACAGGTGAAATATATAATACTATAGATAATTATTAAAAATTGCGGACTAAAATAACATTGCAGATATTAATTAAAAATCTTATTATAGAATATTCACACAATATATGGTAACTAATTAAAGGATGTCGTAGGAATCGAAATTTTACAGAGAATCTAATACATATAAGCAAACACTATATTATTAATACATATATTTTAATACACCAAAACAAACATGATATTGACATATTATATGATAAAACATATCTCATATCAAACATATTCAACCTTATATATATATATATATATATATATATATATCATACAGTCTAGCAAACGAGTTCTTAATAATTTTATTATGTACTATATAATACAGTTGTTTCTGGGAGGAGGAAAATCAGTAAAAACTCATTTTTAGTATGCAGATGGGTCCATGGTTGGGAGTAGAGATCCTCTAGTCCCAACTTTATGTGTCAACCATGTACCAACATTAAAATTATATATTGTTAATACATTTTTTATATTATATTATAACTAATCCTAATTAATATTTATTGCTAACAATAAAAAATTTAAAAATTTACATATCTTAAGTTTGGAATAATCAGCCCCAAAAATCAATTATATTAACTAAAAAATGAAATTAAATATTAAAAATAAATAAAATCTTAATTGGGTGGAATAAACTCTAAATAAAATTGAAATTATACTAAACATAAATAAATTAAAATTGAAGAAAAAATAAATAAAAAAAAAACATAATAATTTTAAAATTTGATATACGATTGGCACATGTGAATTGGGACTAGAGAATCTCAAGTGTTTGGGTTGGAGGGATTTTACAACTGCAAGATGAGATTTGAGTCTCGATTGGAGTTGCTCCTACTGGTGTAGATATAATTCTATAGGGGTTGAATATTTCCCTATTATTCTACATCTCATAATTTCCATTAAATATACTCACCTACCCTATCACACTTTAATTAAATAAAAGTCATTATTAAGTTTAAATTACTTTGGTTTATTTTTTTTAATTGAAAGGAATTTTTATTTGGTATATTTATTTTCTAAAAAAATAACTATAAAATCGGGACAATTTACAATAAACCATTTTGCAACTAAAGAAAAGCAAAATAAACATTAATTACATACAAATGTGAGAAGTGAGAACCACTTTAGTCTTAAGGAGTGAGTGCAAAAAAAAAAAATCTACACCAATTACTTTTAAGAAACTAAATAAATACTACTCCCTCCGTTTCTATTTAAGTGTCACTTTGGATGAGTGCACACAGATTAATAAATTAATTGAGTTACCTAATATACCCTTATGTGAATACATTAAATGCGTTAAATATAAATGTATGAATGCATTAAATGAGGGTAAATATGTGAAAAATGAGAATTTTATGTCTTGAATTTGTAGAATGACACTTTTTTTGAAACAAAATTAAAATACTATAATGACAATTATATAGAAACGGAGGGAGTATAATTTTAGCCCATTCAAAAACATTATTCCTAAACACCTTCATTTGCATAATTTCTTAATTTCAATAAAAAGGCACATAATCACTTCTTTTAGTTTACACACATCAACATATTCAACATTAAATTCACCTTTTAATTTTACTTGCATCAACATATTCTACTTTTATTTTACTTAATCACATCAATATAATAAGTGCATATGTAAAAATAAGAGTAAATCACACTTTAGTACCTACCTTTTAATTGATTGTGCAAATATCTACATCAATATAACAAGTGTATATGCAAATATAACATTTGATCAGGTTGGAAAATCATACGTAATTGATTGCATTTTTAAGATTTATTGATTAGAGATTATTTTTTTATGCATTTGGTAAAACAGAAATCTTAAAATAAAATCAATTTCAGATCAAAAAATGAACAAATGTTAGATTTATAAAAAAATTGAACAAGTAAATATTGTTATGATTATTTTCAAAAAAGTGAATTATATAAAAGGTGGATCCAAGTGCGGTAAATCAGCAAGAGCCTCATAAATCCAATTGGGCCCAAAATAAATAAAAAAATAAAAATAAAAATAATAAAATAATAAAATAAAATAAAAAATCCGACCCTTGGATTGGGAAAGAGTATCACGAGACACTCGAGACATCTGCAACCCATCTAAATTGGCCATTAAACAAAACTACCGATTGGGAGGGAAACACTATTTTCTAGTTACTGGAATCTCATGAGAGAGAGAGAGAGAGAGAGTTGAAAAGGCTTCCTAGTTAATGGAATCTCATGAGAGAGAGAGAGAGAGAGAGAGAGAGAGTTAATGGAATCTCATGAGAGAGAGAGACTGTTGAAAAGCAAAAGAGAGATGATGGGGGAATCTAATCCCCTTCCACAGACCATAAAATGACCACTCCAAGCTATCAAAAGTCACCTTATCAAAAGATTGAACTTCTGTAAAATTCTCATTAACAAAGACTCAAGATAATGACATGTGAACTTGAACTAATGCATGATGATAAAAAATTAAAAAAAAAAAAATAGAGCTCAAGAGAGTGATATATGTGCAGTTTTGACAAAATAATACAGGCAATGGTTTGCACAAATCAAATACGGTCCTCTTCCAAAATACACCAACATCGAAATATTAAAAACGAATTTATTCCCAGAAAATCAACTTCTCTACATCCTACCAACATAATATGTCAACCCTCAATTCCACCAGCCAAGAACTCTTCCCACGCGCAATAGCAAAATCGAGACTCGGGAAGACATGGCCAAACTACCATGCCAAACGCAAACAGGGAGAACATACTTATAATTTCATAATTTATGGAAAGAATAGCAACTGGCATCAGCCCATATTACCCTTCTAGTCTGCTCTAGACTGACCGGCGCGAGAAGAGAGAATGATGCCAACAATGAGACCATAGAGAGCCAAGGCTTCAGCAAAAATGAGGATAAGAATCATGCCGACAAAGAGCTTTGGTTGTTGGGCATTGGCTCTGTCATATAGAATAGTGAAATCAGTGTAAATACTAAAACAAAAAAAAAAAGACATTCAGCTAATCATTTTTCTCTATTAAGGAAAGCAGTTATTATAATGGGAACCATGTTTTGGATCAGAATGAAAATGGCCAAAGGTGCACTAAACTAGAAAACTAGAGTTGCATTCCATCTAAACAAGAAAAATAAGATCACTTTGGAACTTTGGAAACATCAATCTGATCTCTTTCACCATATCCCCACACCCCCACACCCTCATACTTCACACCAGTTCAACTTGAAGCCAGACTTTGGTAGCATAACATCTAGAGTCACAATCTAATACGAAAGCTTCTAAACGCATCCCACTCTCATCCATTCAATGTGAAATGCAGAAATCCCTCCCTACCAGAAAACTAGTAATAACGTGGAAACAAGACCAAGAACCCCAATGCATGATAAATTTGTGAATAGTATGATAAAATCACATAAATGAAGAGACTATTATAAAAAAGAACGGGCAAGTCATTTAAACTCGAAAAGACTTCCAGTCATGCTGCAGCTTGTGGATTCAGTGAGACTATGAACTGTTGTTGACCATACCCAGACCTTCATGAAAGAAGAGGACCTAACCACTTCATAAATGCACTGATGTATTTTGCAAGAAAGATCTAAAAATAATCTAGTGTAAGAGTTATAACAATTCCCTTCACCTATTCAAATTATTATTAACACTCAAATTAATAAACAACAAATGTCAAACGGTTGATTTATTCTACATCAAACCACAACCTATCGAATAGTCTAACTGAGCAAACAATCAGCAAATCGCCATCAACAAACCAATCATGCTCACAACTGAAAATTACATACTAATCAAAATCTTAAATCATAATCGTCCAAATCTATCTAACAAGGATCAATGTGCAGAAATTACCTGACGCCGGCATCTCCAACGATTCCGATGGCCATACCGGCGGCCAGGCCAGCGAGACCACAAGCAAGTCCAGAAGAGAGGTGAGCGTAGCCATCAAACAAGTAGTAAGACTTGGCCTTAGGGTTAATACCTGTGCTAATAATCACCGCAATAATCAAACCGTAAATACCTAACACACCAGCCATGACCACCGGAACAATAGACTTCATCACCAGCTCAGGCCTCATCACGCCCATCGACGCCACTCCGACGCCGCTCTTCGCCGTGCCGTACGCCGCCCCCATACCTACACAGCAACAGACAGTATTCAATAGCAGTTATACAAGTTCAGATCTGGAAAGTAGCCGCGAAGCGATGCGATCGAGCGTGAGCTTACAGGAGAAGACTAGAGCGGCGGCAGCGCCGAGGAAGCCGAAGAACGGTGCCGTTTCATCTCCGCTGAAGGTAGACGACATCTCCGATCGGTTTGGATTACTGCAGAGATCGGATCTGAACGGATCTTCTCTGGTTTTTGCTCGTGACTCCGCGTAGAGAGAGAGAGATAGAGAGAGATTTGATGTATTATTAAGTTAAGCTTTTATTATATGCATCTAGTTGATTGGATTGCGGAGTGGAGAGCTCGTCCAACACATCGATTCCACTTCGAATTACAATTTTGGCCCTATTAATCCGGAATTTTTTTTATTTTTCTTTTTTTATTCCATGATAATAAAAGGGTATTATTGAATTGAATTATTCACTGAATAACGTGACACATAAAATATATGTTATTTATGAAAAATTGTCTATTCAAGACCTGAAAGTTGGGTAATTTATAAATTCAGAATCTGAGAGATGAAAACTCTCGATTCAGAACCCGAAAGATGAAAACTCTCGATTCAGGACCTCAAAAATAAAGAATTTTAATTTCTTTTTATTTTTCAATTAATTTTAATAATTTCTCTATTAAATTTAATAGATAATTAATAAAGGAATTTTCATTGAAAATTAATATAAAATTAATTAAGATATCAAAATTTGTGATTTTTATGTCCTGGGTTGAGAATTTTCATCTTTTAGATTCTGAATTGATAAAGTATACATCTTTTAAGTCCTAAATCGACAATTCTCCTTAATTTATTTATTCTGGAAACATTATGATATTTATCCATATTTGCTTTTATTTTATGTCTGAAAAAGTAGTGTAGATTATACTTTGATATTTACAGTTTAGGTTTTTTTTTTTTTCAAAAGTAGCCTATTTTTTCAAAATTAACAAAATAGTACTCATTTTTTCAAAAAATTTACAAATTTGAGGTTTGATCAAATATTCAGCACGAAAAATTTAGGCAATTGATTATATTTTAATATTTATATTTTCCCAACAACATAAAAAAAATCATCCAATTAAAAAATATTAAAATACAATAAATTACATGCTATTTTTGAACCATAAGATTTATCAAATTTTAGATCTATAAAAATTTTAAAAATGTGAATACTGTTTTGTTAATTTTAGAAAAGTAGACTATTTTTTAAAAGGAATAAAAAATGTTGGTATTAAAATATAATTGTTCTTAGGAAAAATTATTGCATAATCTACTTTACTAGCATGTAAATTACTAACCAAAATAATCATTTAATTGATTTTCTATTTTATTTTTTTGTAAAATTGAATATCGTGTTCGTGCAGAATTTGGATTTGTATCGTATGATTGTGTTGTGGGCATGATAAAAATTACGTTTGTGTCATATTTATATTTGCACAAAATAAATCATGTTCGTATTTGATCTTATCGCGTTGTTAAGCACGATCCGACGTGCACGAATTGCTAGTCCTACTAATACTATGTTGTTACAATGATAATGAATTAGTGATTACTAAAAATTAGGCCCAAAGATCTGTAATGGGCCTACAAGAGCCCATACCCTATGAAGTTCAATTACTTAATATTGTATTACATGAACAAAACAATTGATTTTTTATTTTATTTTTGTTCCCCTACATAATATATATATATATATATATGTATGTATGTATGTATATAAAACTTTATATTTTTATGGTTATTTTACCGTAAAGGAACACACACTTGGAAAATTACACGTAAAAATTCTACTATCCATACAAATTAATATTACGATAAATTTCACTTTAATATTTATATTTTGATTTTTTTTAAAATAGTTCACTTTTTCAAAATTTGTTAAACATTACCCATTTTTTTAAAAGTTACAAATCTAACATTTAGTTAATTTTACAGCTCAAACATTGTACATAATTTATTGTATTTTAATATTTTTATTTCCCTAGTTGCGTAAAAAATCATCGAATCAAAAAAACTTAAAATTCAATCAACGTACCATTTTTTAGATGTAAAATTGATCAAATGTTAGATTTGTAAAAAAAAATTTAAATGGTATTGTTTTATTAATTTTGAAAAAGTTAACTATTTAAAAAAAACCTAAAATATAGATATCAAAATGTAATTTACCCTTAATATTAATATTCAGGCAAATTAATGTTATATATGTATTGCAAATTCTCTATTTCACTTACTTTCACTTCATTGCATCGAAGTGTTTGTTTTGGAACTTAATTGTACAATTTTGAACTTCCAATTCTATCATATGTTGTCAAAAATGTAACACGTATGATAATGTTAAAGCTTCTAGCTACATGCATGATATAACACCTATGATCAAAAATGTATTTTCATAAACTAGTTTTCACAATTCTAAAACTTCAAATAATGTTCTAAAATAATATTATTATTTTTATGTGGAGAATAACCCGCAATCGTTACCGAGGTAAGCATTGTGTAAATCTCATTCCTATATAATAGCCTGCAAATCATACAGAATAGGTGAACCACACTTGATATGCACCTATAAATAATCATCACGACGAAAAAGAACTAAATTTTTCTTTTCATTTTTTTTTTGTTGAGAAAATCAATTCTACTTTCTATATTCCTTAGAATATAGGGTTCATCTTTACTTTAGAATATATCATGTAACTGGGGTCCAAAACACAAGCCCACAAGTTTTTTCTTCTAGAAAAAAAGTTAAAAATTAATATCATTTTATACAATGATGGAGTCAGAAATTTCAATTTCAAATAATATAATGAGAATAATATAATTAAAAGTTAATAAAATCCGACTTTCAAATAATTAATTGAGTTACACCATAAGTAACACATCCAATAAGGTATCATAACACACCATAAACACTTAATAAAACTATAAATGTTAGCTTATATAACTAGTGTGACATCTAGAATTATAAGTTTATAATTTTAAAATAGGGTTAATTGCTAAATAAATCATCACGTTTACACCTTTTTGCAAATTAGACACTACGTTTTAATTTATTTGGGATTACACATCCCCAATTTTTTCGACGAGTTAAGTATGACATATTTGGTCTAAAAACCACATCAACACATACATGTAACAAACGATGTCGATTTTATTAGTTTTCTCAATATATTTTCTATTTTAGAAATAAATAATTATATAAAGATGATTTTTTTCAATAAAAAAGAAGAGAAAGTAACAAAAACGGCGTCATTTGTTACACGTGTGTGTTGACGTGGCTGCCAACATGATTTTTGGGTCAAATACGTCATATTTAACTCACTGGTAAAATTGGGAATGTTTAATCCCATGCAAATTGAAACGTGATGTTGTAATTGACTAGATTTAAATGTGGTGTCTAATTTACAAAATGGTGTAAACGTGGAGATTAATTTGGCAATTAATCCTTTTAAAATAACGAGTCACGTGTGTTCATAGAGGGTTCCACGTTGGGTGTATCTGATACATTTGAGGTAGATTAATGATATTCAATATTTAAGCATAAATATAATTTATAATAGAGAGAGCGAATTTATGATTTATGAGTTACTTTTCATCTAAGAATGTTGACTCCATTTTATAAATATATACTCTCACAAAATTAATTAAATGATTAATTGGGCTTCATATATTTGATTATTCTGTGAAAGCAATATTTATGGTAGATTAGACTAAACTTGACAGTTCCTTTGAAGGTTTTCCAATCTTTTTTTGTTAGGGTTAATTCTTGATGAGACGAAAAGTTTGGATGGCATCAAAGAGAAAAAAAATTAACTCTAAAGTAGGGAAATGAAACATAAATTAATATTTAGATGAGATCGAAGACAAAAGGCCAATTTTTTAAAAAAATTTATTATTTTAAACCCTTAGATACGATTAAAATCTTATTTAGAATGATTAATTTAATTGTATGTATTATTTATTTATTTTTAAAAAGATAAAAATGGCAATTTTACAACTAACATGACATCTAGTGCTATAACTTTATAATTTTAAAATAACAAGTCATGTATATTCATAGAGGTTTGCGTATAAGGTGTATATGGAGTTGATCAGGTGAGAATAGAGGTGACAATTTCGGCCCGGAACAGCTTGTATTTCAGGTTTGATTGGACCAAAAAAATAGGCTTGAAATATAGAGTGTCTCGAATGGGTCAGATCACTTCGCCCAAAAAACTAAAAAAAAATACACTAGGCTCCTGGGCAACCAGCCCGGGCTCTTTTTTTGGGACGAGATGGGTTCGATTTTTATCATTGACTCGACGGGCCCGGACCAGATCAGGCGGCCTGAATTGTCACCCCTGGATGAGAACCATCTCCTATGTGATAACCTATGACCCATTATATTCCCATGTGGAAATTTAGGAACTCATTCTATCCCCGTGTGAAAATTTAGGAACCCATCACAATTCACAACCGCACAATATTTTGATCTCAATAATCTAGATTCAACACAAAAATGAGGTGGCATACTTGTAAATATATTGAACTTCACAAAAAACGATGGCATATTGGTAATAATATGTTGAACTTCAAGTCAAGTGTTTTTTTTTTTTTTAAAGTTCCTTAGAGATGATATAATACACAATTTTTGTAGAAATTTTAAACGATCATAACTAGCTCGATTTTAATATGATTTACCCAAATCATATAACAAAATAAATACATTTTAATGCATTTTCATTTAAAAGGCACAACACTTTTTTATCTGAATAAATATAGATGAAAAATATAAAAAAAAATATCTGTATGATATGATTGAAGACTAACAATTCATTGTGAAAACTATCAAAAGTCAAGTTTAGACCAAACCAATTAACAATAGTTATCAGCTATATTAGCAAATATTATTCACGTATTAGCAATATGTTACTAACATATTAGCAACGTAATGTGTGGATAATGAGAGTGTGTTAAACAAAGTTATTTTAAATGTAGCCAAATGTCTATGAATAATTTTTTAGGGCAAATTACAGTTTAATACTTAACCTTTCAACTTTTTAATAAAAATGTCCCGACTTTTATATATTTACAATTTGATACATAATCTTGTAAACTTTTGTCAAATCTATCCCATGGTCAACTATCTAGTACCCTATAACATATGTGGACAACAAGAAATCTTATGTGGATTTTTATAATGCCACATCATACCTAAAAAATAAATATCAAAAACTTTATTTATTTCCATGTAAGTTTAATAAATTAGAAAATATGAAAATTATTCGGGAGTTGTGTAATTTGAAATATAATACATTCATTAAATATATTAATGTTATTTTTTATATAATTATCTTTAATGAATATTCATACATTATTTAATAATTAACTATTCACATAATATATAGAAGATTTAAATAAATTTTTTTTTCGAATCTTACGAGTTACAACCTTTGACAAATGGATAGTTATATATATTCTTATGGAATTTTAGGTATGACTTCTTCAACAAGTGATGGTAATAATATACATAAATATTTTAATTGACAATAGATCAATATAAAAAAAAATGAAATGATTTAAGGCATTTTTATATAAATTATATACATTCACAAGATATAAATTGACATAACTTTGGCTTCGAGTTACATAAACTACAGTTTAAAAGTGAAAGGGGTAATTATTTAAGTTATATGGAAATTTAAGTTTCTAATATTTTTTTTTTTTAGGTATGATGTGGCATTATAAAAATCTACATAAGATTTATAGTAGTCCACATATACTATAAGGTACAAGATAGTTGACTAGGGGATATATTTGATAAAAAAACTACAAGGTTGGGTATCAAATTATAAATATATAAAAGTTGGGACATTTTTGTTCAAATGTCAAAAGATCGGGTATCAAACTGTAATTTACTCAATCTCCTAATCTTAACAGCATTTATCTCTCACGTTAGCTTATTAATACAAACGCTTGTGAAGACAACATTTTTAAAGGGGTTCTCTATATGACTCCAAGTATTGAGCCCAAAATCCATGAAAAACAATAGAATTTCCAAATGATGAAAATATTATAGCCTTCTAAGATTCTCAAATGCTACAAAATTTTCACCTTTATTTCACTAAATAATTGACTGGAATATGGCAATTTAATCAAATCAAATTTAGAGATTGGATTGATATATGAAGAAATGATCATAAGCAATATCCTAATGTGTAAACTATGAATCAATTTGGATCGTTTAAATTTATTTAATGGACATGTAATATCTTTTTTTTTTCTAACAGATAACTACCACCGTGTATGCAGATTTTAACATTTATAAATTGAATTTTAACATTTGCGCGTTAAATTTCAGTATTGTATTTTCTAACATATATTACAAAAGAGGCAAAAACTATTTTAGCCACTTGAACTTTTAAAAGACTTATTTTAGCCACCAACTTTAAAACATACTTATTTTAGCCACTTTGAACGAAAATACCCCTCTGAGCGTTGGTTGCGTGCTAGCAATGTGCGCAACACGCAGGGACAAAATTGTCATTCTGATTAAAATAAATATATTTAAAAGTTAGTGGCTAAAATAAAATTTTTAAAAGTTCAAGTGGCTAGTTTTATATATTTCCACATTACAAAATTATCACAACAATATCTATATGATAATATGTTAAATTTCACTATTTTACACATGCATAACTAGCTATGCTAACCATCTCTTTAGAGAGAGAGAGAAGTGATTAATTTTATGAGTTACTAGAGAGAGAGAGAGAGTCAACTGATTAAATTTATGAGTTACTTTTCATCGAAGAATGTTGACTCCATATTATAAATACTCTCACAAAATTAATCCAATGATTAATTGGGTTTAATATATTTTATTATTCTGTGAAAGCAATATTTATGTTAGAATAGACTAAACCTGAGAGTTCCTTTGAAGGCTTTCCAACAACCTTTTTTGAGGATTAAATCAAAGAGAAACGAATTATCTCTAAAGTTGAAAAATGAAACATAAATATTTTGATGAGACTACGACGACAAAACGCCAATTTTATTATTTATTTTTTTATTTTAAATGCATAGATATTATTGAAATCTAATTTATAATGATTAATTTTAATTGTATGTATTAATTTAAAAAATAAAAAATATAAAAACGACAATTTTGCAGAAAAAAAAAGAATTTTCTCTATCTAATACAAGCTTTTGTCTTTTATATTAATATTAAGATGAAAAAAAAGCATATGACATTGAGTTGGTCTGGCTAGGACGCTTTCCCATTTAAATTATAATATTATTAAAATATAAAGTAAAATATATTATTTTAAATCATTTCTTCCATTAACAGCCTACCTATCTACATTAAACATTTGCTTTTAAACATATTATTCTATTAAATGTATTATCTTGGAATAAGTTTTTCTTTTAAAAACAATTTTTTAATAAGTTTACTTGCTCATTTCATTTATATTTCAATAGTTATATATTTTGTAAAGTATTTTGACTACGACTTTAACAATGACATTCGTCTAGCTGATTTTAGTTGCCAATAAATTATATTGGATATTAAAAAAAAGTAGATTTATTTTTTAAATTTTAAACTTATAAAAATATTTCTCACGTGGCTAGCTCGCGTGTGTTGTTCTCATCCACAATATAAATTAAATTAAATAAGATATATAATTATTTTTTAGCATTTAATATTCAATTTTTGGTTAATACTATTATTTTCTATTAAATAATTATATACCCTTATTTAGTATAATGAAGTATGACAAACAACTATAAATTAAATTTATATATAAAAAATTAATAATTTTAAGTGTGTCGCGGATAATTTTAACCGAATGTATTTGATACGAAAAAATGAGTAGATTTTTTTTTCTCGTTCTCATTCACAATATAAATTGAATTAATTAAGGTATGTAATTATTTTTTAGTATTTAATATTTAATTTTTTTGTTAATAATTGATTATAGGGGTAAGGGCCAAATTGGCCACTGAACTTATTTGGGGGGCTCAATTGGGTCACTACAACTTTTTAGGGCTCAATTGGGCCATTGCGTTGTTAAAATCGGCTCAATTGAGCCACCGCGTGACGGAGGCCTAACGGCCTCCGTTAAGTCGACTCAAAACGACGTCGTTTTGTTTATTTTTTTACCCGACCCACCCCTGACCCGACCCGCTCGTCCTGTTCTTCCTCTTCTGCTTCAAGATCTTCTTCTTTCTTCAAAATCTTTTCCTCTCTCAGAATCTTTTGAGAGAAATATCCGATCTCAAGAGAGAAATTTTGGGATTTGTTGTGTTCGATTTTGAATGTTAGGAGATGGGTATGTGAATTCTGGGCAGGTTAGTTGAGATATTTGGTGGCTGCAGAGGGATGGAGTTGGAGAAGAATGGCAAATCACGAATTAGTCGGAGAAGTCGTTCGATGACGCGGAGGTCGACGAGAGCAAGTCCGGCGAGGCAATACTAGGTAATTTCTCAAATTCTTGATCGGAATCGGTGAGCTCTTCTGAGTCTTGCTCAAAGTCTGTTTCTTCTTCATCTTTTCTTTATGAGTTTGGAATATTTGAGAATGGGGTGGTTTGTTGAAGTGTGGATTGAGGTTCTGCGATGTGAATTTTTTTGGAGGAGGTGAGAAGATGATAGGTGTTTGTTTTTGGAATTAAGGAGGGATATTGGGGTGTGGAATCTGATGGCGAGGAGCTGTCGAAATCTGATAAAAATGCTTTGGGTATGGTGTTGTCTGTAGAAGATGGAGGGGGTTGTGATGATTGTTTGAGAGCCTGGGATTTGGTTTGAATACGGGAGGAGCGATGGGTTCGGTGAGGCAAGCAATTGGGGCAGATGGGATGTTGATTTGGGAGATTTCCGGCGATCCCTTTGGAAGAAGCTGCCGGATTCTGGGCAGCCTAGACGGAAGGAGATTTCCGGCGACCCGAAAATGGAAAAAAAAAGAAAAAAATAAAAAAATTGGACAAATGGGTCGGGTATCGGGTTATGGGTGGGTTGGGTTATGGGTCGGGTAAAATAATAAACCAAACGACGTCGTTTTGAACTGACTTAACGGAGGCCGTTAGGGCTCCGTCACGTGGTGGCCCAATTGAGCCAATTTTAACATGGTGGTGACCCAATTGAGCCCAAAAAAGTTGTAGTGACCCAATTGAGGTCAAAAAAGTTGTAGTGACCCAATTGAGCCCCAAATAAGTTTAGTGGTCAATTTGGCCCTTATCCCTTGATTATATCCTATTGAATAATTATATGTGGAAATGGGTAAAACTAGTCGGACAAACTTTTAAGAAATTTAATTTAGCCACTAACTTCTAAATATATATTATTTAGTTAGAATTACTATATTGCCCCTGCTCAGCACGCGGGACCAGCGCGCAGGTGTGCTTTGAGCAGGTGCCGGACTGCTGATGTGCGCGCGCACCGCGAGCTGAGTCCAGCGCGCACCGGAGTATTTTTATCTAAAGTGGCTAAAATAAATATGTTTAAAACTTACTGACTAAAATAAATATGTTTTAAAGTTTAAGTGGTTAAAATAAGTTTTGCCTCTAATTATATACCCTAATTTGGTAGAATGTACTATATATAATTAACAACTATAGATTAAATTAAAATAAAAAATTAGATAAAAATTAATAATTTTAAGTGTGTAGCGGATAATTTCAACCAAATATATTTGATATAAACATATAATTATATTTTTTTTCTTTGCTCCAAAAATATTATAATTATTTTTCTCAATTATAAACTTATAAAAATATTTGTCACGCGGCCTAGCTTGCGTGTGGTGGTCTCATCTACAATATATATATACATATATATATATATATACATATATATATATATATGTATCCAAACCACACTATCAAAAAATTCCATTCATTTCCTTTCCTCAAAAAATAAATAAATAATAAAAATAAAAAATTCCTTTTACTTCCAAACATGCCTCCGCTTCTCTTCTTCCTCCTCCTCCTCCTCCCTCACCGGCGACTCCTCACAAGCGCCGCCGCAGGCGGCAACTGGGACCTACTCCACCCCAACATCGGCGTCTCCGCCATGCACATGCAGCTCCTCCACACCAACCGCGTCGTCATCTTCGACCGCACCGACTTCGGCGCCTCCAACATCTCCCTCCCCGCCGGCAAATGCCGCCGCGACCCCTCCGACACCGCCCTCACCGTCGACTGTACCGCCCACTCCGTCGAGTACGACGTCGCTTCCGGCACCGTCCGCCCCCTCATGGTGCTCACTGACACCTGGTGCTCCTCCGCCGCCGTCCTCCCTGACGGCACCCTCGTCCAGACCGGCGGCTTCAACGACGGCGACCGCGCCGCCAGAATCTACAAGCCATGCAGCGACGGCTCCTGCGATTGGCAGGAGATCAATCCGGCGCTCGCGCAGCGGCGGTGGTACGCCACCAATCACATTCTCCCCGACGGGAGAGAGATCATCGTCGGCGGCCGGCGGCAGTTCAACTACGAGTTCTATCCGAAGAAGACGGCGGCGGAGAAGGTTATCAATCTGCCGTTTCTTGCTCAGACAAATGATCAGAAGATTGAGAACAATCTCTACCCCTTTGTTTTCTTGAATGTGGATGGAAACTTGTTCATCTTCGCGAATAATCGAGCTATTTTGTTCGATTACGTAAACGCGGTGGTGGTGAAGAATTATCCGGCCATCCCCGGCGGCGACCCGAGAAACTATCCGAGTTCGGGTTCGGCAGTTTTGCTTCCATTGAAGAATAGCTCCGGAGCTGAGGTTTTGGTGTGTGGAGGTGCACCAAAGGGTTCTTATGTTAGTGCTAATAAAAGAATGTTTGTCGAGGCACTCAACACGTGTGGTAGGATTCGAATTCAAGATCGGAACCCTCAATGGGTCATGGAGACCATGCCTGGTCCTCGGGTCATGGGGGATATGGTTTTGTTACCGAATGGTGATGTCTTGATTATCAACGGGGCGGGTTCGGGTACGGCTGGATGGGAATTAGGTAGGGATCCGGTTCTGTCACCGGTTATTTACCGGCCCGACAATCCGATCGGGTTGAGATTCGAGGTTCAAAGTTCGAGTTCCACTCCTCGATTGTACCACTCGACCGCAATACTACTCCGAGATGGTCGAGTTCTCGTTGGTGGTAGCAATCCCCATGCGTACTACAATTTTACGGGAGTTGACTTCCCTACTGATTTGACTTTAGAAGCGTTTTCTCCGTCGTACTTGAATTCGACTTACATGAGCATGCGTCCGAAAATTACGTCCCCTGTGTCACAATCTAAAATCGGGTACACACAACAGCTCGGAGTAGGGTTCACGGTTCCTTCAGGTCAAGTCGATGGCGATTCGGTAATTGTTACAATGGTGACACCCTCTTTCGCAACCCACTCGTTTTCGATGAATCAAAGGTTGTTGGTACTAGGTGGAGGAAATCTAACAAAAGTTGGGATTAACTCGTATCAAATTCGGGTCGTGACACCAGGTTCAGGTCAAGTTGCCCCACCGGGATACTATCTTCTATTCGTGGTTCATCAAAATATTCCCAGTGAGGGTATTTGGGTCCAAATAAATTGAATGATTTTAGAAAAAAAAAAAAAACTTTTGTGAATATTATAGGATTGACTTTATAGGATTGGGACATTTTATTTTATTTTTTTAATTTGCAAATACAAACCGTCCTGAAGTAAGTTGTTTGCCACTTGATATATATATGGAACATGTTTTAATTTTTTTTTATTTAACCTTAATTACCTTCGTCTATCGCAATTAATTTGATTTTTAATATTAGAAGTAACGCATATGTTATTATATTGTCTTTAACGCAATTTTTTTGGGTACAAATGTTGTATATATGCCTTATATCAGAACTACTTTTTCAGAGTTATAATTGACAGTTATAAACGATACTTTATATTATTATAATTTATACTCTCTCAATTAAAAAATATCGTAAAAATTAAAAAAATGTACCTTTTTAACGGTATTTTCTCGTTACTATTATATGTAATGATACATTTCAGTAAGTAATATATATAGGGTAGGGTTCACATGAGAACCAATCCCCATGTGGGAACTAGGAACTAATCTCAACCATACAATGCTTTGATCTCAATGGTCCAGATTTAAATAAAAAGACGGTGGTATAATGGTAAATATGAGGAAGTCAAACTTACCCCTGGTCAAAGCTGACATCATCATCCTTACACAAAATATATTTAAACTTTAAACATCCATAACTTGCTCATTTTGCATTAGATTAACACAAATTATATATCAAATTAAAGCTCTTTTCGTGCTCTTTCATTTAAGATCCATTATTCATATGTTTATTTGAAAATATATTTTTTCGTCCATAATAGAGTGATGTTAAACTCAGAATAGCATGACAAAATATTCACGATAACATGAAAGTATACACATAATAGCATGAAAAAATATTCATAACAACATGAAAAAATATTCATAAAGCACATAAATTTTCCTCATAATAGCAGTAGTAGCGTTCGTTAATAGTAGGACATTATCTGTTCATACTGGCATGCATATATATTCATATTAGCATGTATATATGTTCATTATAGCATGATAGTACTCTCATTTTAGCATAGCGAAATTTATAACAATAGACAACGGTTTTAAAGTGTTGTCTATATGATTTCTGAAAATTATGCTCAAATATTACAAGTTTGCCACCGCCTTTGACCAAAAATTAACCAAATCTTAGCCATCTAAATCAAAGTAATGGATGGATGAGATGGGTTCTTAATTCTCACATGGGGGATGAGTTCTCATTTGATCCATTCCCTATATATATATATATATATATATATATATATATGATATGATATGGAATTCAAAAGGTAGCGACTTTTCTCCATTAATTCTTAAGGCAATGTTATTGTTGTCCTTCTCATCTTTCCCGCAAACAATAGCCTTTATTCTGAAATTATTATTTTAATCAAATTTCGTCATGTATATTTAAAAAAGATCTTCAAATTTTACTAATCAATATTAAGCAAAATCTTGCATACACCGATTAGGTTGAATTGATTCGGTCAGACGAAAATTTATGATATTTTTAATATTCGAACATCTCCTATCCAAATATTCTAACACAAATTCAAAATGCAGTAACTGTCACATTAAATAGTAATTTATCTCCAATCCACGAACTCATTCTCAAACTCAAAAGAATATTCTCAACATATTCCTTCTCATATAAGTTTTTAGCTTATTTCGAAAACACCTGTATATTTATCAAATTTACAAATCGGACCTCTTAATTTTTATATCCACGATGCATTTAATAAAATAATTATCAATCAATTACTTCATACAAAATATTTTATTATTCGATAACTTAATTTCCCGGTATGTTTGTTATCGTTATTTTTTAATTTGTCATGTATTTTATTTTTAGTACTCTAAATGTGTTTATTTTTAATGTTGGTTATGTAATTTCTTGGTATGTCATGTATATCTATTTGCATTTTTGGAATGTGTTCTTTATTTTAATGTAATTGTCATAGTTTTAATTTATATGTTAATGTTATAAATTTTAATTGTTGTTGTTCTTTAATTTAAATGAAATTTTCAGAAATATGTTGTTCTCTAATTTTGAATTATTAAACAGTAAAAAAAATCATTATAAAAAAGTAAAACATATAAATAGTAAATAGAATTATTAATACAAAACAATATTAGTAACTATTGTAAATTCATAATACATAAAAGATCAATTTGTAATTTTTAAAAAGTAAAAAGCAAGTTTGTATTTGATATCCGTCTGCTACAGTAAAAACGCAAAAATGGGTATGCAAAAATGGGTATGGAGGAGAGAGAAACTCTAATTAATCGCAAAATAGGTTTGCGTTTGGCATAGGATTGGAGAGAAATTTCTACTGTAAAATAAGTTATCCAATTGGGTTGGAAATGTTTTTAGAAGTGATACTTTTTAGTATTGTTAGTGCTACTTTTTTCAATTAAAAAAATGTAGTAATATTTATAAAAATGTCACCGCCTGTTTTAGCAATAATTTTCAATAAATTAATAAAAGGGATATTTTTTAATAGGGTTAATTGGTTTAAATATCACAAATTATTCATGATTTTTGGTTTTTAACACGAACTTTAAAATGTTGCCTCCACAACACGAACTTTCATTTTTTTTTAATTACAACATCAGTTCAAAATTGAGTGCAATTACAAGTACAAAAATTATATGAAATATTTAATCTATTTTAAAATGTTATACATACAACATAAAATTACATTTTTTTTTTCCAATTATAACATTATTTTTTTTTGCAATTATAACATCATGAAATACTTACATATATATTTCATGATGCATTTTTTATTTTATTTACATGTGTTTGTAATATTATTTAGTATTGTCGTTCTATAAATAAATCTGACAGATTCATGTTGTCATATCCAAAAAATTGATTATATTACATGTCGAATATTAATTTAAACTCTATTTTCATATAATTTTTTATGTTTTTATTTTTCGTAATTATTCACTCAATCTCAAAAGTTTTGTAATTATTTATTTGTGTTTATAAATAATTTATACTCGTACCTCACACAGATAAAATACTAATTAATTTACATCAAATTTTCAATGTTAATAAAATAAAACATACATGAGAAATAAAATTGTATCAATGTATTATGGAAAAAAATAAGAAAAAAAATTAAGTATTTCGTATAATTTTTGTGCTTGTAATTCCACTCAATTTTGAACTGATGTTGTAATTATAAAAAATGTAAGTTCATATTGTGGAGGTAACATTTTAAAGTTCGTGTTAAAAACCAGAAATCATGAATAGTTTGTGATATTTAAACCAATTAACCCTTTTTAATATTACAAGCGATACTTATATAGAGAGAGAAGGAAAAGATTTGTAGAGAGAGGGAGGGAGAAGAGAGAGCGGTGGGATGCGATTTTTTACACTTTGAAGAGAGGGTATATATTTTTTACATTATTTCATTGGGCTACAATCCTCACGGCCCATCTACAACTTATATATTCTCATTATTTTTTTTTTCATATTTCATTTTTTATAGTTTTTTTGGGGGCTAATAGCTAAATAAATCATCATGTTTACACCTTTTTGCAAATTAGATGCCACATTTAAATCTAGCTAATTACAACATCACGTTTTAATTTGTATGGAATTAAGCATCCTCAATTTTTTCGATGAGTTAAATATAGTAAAACCTCTATAAATTAATACTCTGTAAATTAATAAACTTTCTAAAATAATAAAATATCCCAGTCCCGACATGGGCCTTTGTAAAAAATCATCAGATTCAATAAGATAATAAAATAATAATTTTTCGGGAAATCCTTTTATAAATGGGAGTTTCTGTTTGCACCTCCATATTTACTCTTTGCACCATAGCTTCTTCATGCACCCTCTTTTTTACTCTTTGCACCCCTAAAATTAACTATAATGCCCTTACTTTAAAAAAAATATAAAATCTGAAAATTAAAAGAATAAAAAAAAATCGTGTTCCGTTCGAAGTTGTGTATTCGAACATTTTGAATATGTTCGAAGTCTTCTGTTCGAACGGTACTTAAAAAAATTCATGGAGTCCGTTCGGAAATTAATTTTCGAACATGCCATGTTTGTTCGAAAATTAATTTCCGAACGTGACTTATTTTAAAAATTATGTATGTTCAAAAATAAAATTTCGAACAAACACAATGAGTTCGAAATTTCATTTTCGAACCACACTTAATTTTTTCTTTTTGAACAAAGGGCATTTAAGTAACTTCAAAACTATTTTATTTTTTCTTTTTTTCTTTTGGGGTGCAAAGAGTAAATATGGGGGTGCAAACAGAAACTCCCTTATAAATATTAGGTCCCATTAAAACTCTAAATTAATAGTTCATAAATATTACAATTATAAATATTATGGTAATTTGCTAAAATATGAATCTATTGTTACTTGTTTTTAAATATTACAATTATTCCAATGAATTGATGCATGCGTCCATGAATATAATAGTTAATTGTATACAATGAATTGATATTATACATAAATATATTTAATTAGTTACAAAGAATTGGTTGATGCATGAATATAATCAATGAAACATATATGAATTCATTTATTTTCAATATACATGTACTAAATTTGCTAAATTTAAAAAGTCTATCTTTTAATTAATAAAATATTAATTTATCGATATATTAATATCTCTCTAAATTAATAAAATTTCATGGTCCCAAAGTTATTAATTTATAGAGGTTTTACTGTATGACGTATTTGGTCTAAAAATCGCGTTGGCAGCCACGTCAACATACAAGTGTAACAAATGACGTCGATTTTATTAGTTTTCTCAATATATTTTCTATTTTAAAAATAAATAATTATATAAAAAATGATTTTTTTCAATAAAAAAAAAGAAAGTAATAAAAACGGCGTCATTTGTTACAAGTATGTGTTGACATGGCTGCCAACGTGATTTTTAGGCCAAATACATTATATTTAACTCATCAGAAAAATTGGGATGTTTAATCTCATATAAATTAAAACGTGGTGTTGTAATTGATTAGATTTAAACGTGGTGTCTAATTTACAAAAAAGTGAAAACGTGGTGATTTATTAAACAATTAACCTTTTTTTTCAATTATATATGACGTATGGAAAAACTTACTAGCTACAAATTTTCAAGATACATTTTCTATACGACTCTATTCCGTCATTTTTTCATATTTCCTCACAAATTGAGAATTTAATTTTCCTCCTTTTCAAGTATTATTGGACAGTCTTGATTATATCATTATGAAAAAAAAAAAATAGAGAATTATCAATCTGTAACCCAAAAGATGATTTATCGATCAATATAAATATCAAAATAGCTATTATATATTTTCAAGGATTGAAAGATCTAAAACTATCGATTTAAGGCCCCAATATTAACACCGTTAAAACTTTATCCAATAAAATAAACCGACTGTTAAATATAAATGTCATCTTGACACATAATATTTTTTTATGTTATAAAATCACTCCTCTCAAACTTAGATTGTCGCATCAAGTAAATCGATAATCATACAAAAAAGATATAGATAAGTATAAAGATACAATAAGATGGGGGAATGCAATTCCTTTTAGTAGATTGAATATGCAACTCTTATTTATATTATAAAATAGGGTAAATTACAATTTAATTCCCAACGTTCGAAGGTTTTAACAAAAATAACCTAACGTTTTAATAATAATAATTTAATTTTCAACATTTGGATATTCTAACAGAAATAACCCAACGTTTGATATTAACAATTTAATTCCCAACGTTTGAAAATTTTAACAGAAATGACTCAATATTTTAAGCTAAAAAACTATTTCGGTCGATTTCAATCACATTTACTCTTAAGTAAGCTAAAGACCCATATAATGGACTAACATTTTTGCCGAAAAAATGACATAAAATGGTTTTTTCCTCCTAAATTATCAGGTCATTTCTGTTAAAATGTTTAAACATTGGGAATTAAATTGTTAATAATAAACGTTGGGTTATTTCTGTTAGAATATCCAAACATTGGGAATTAAATTATAATTATTAAAACGTTGAATTATTTTTATTAAAACCTTCAAACGTTGGGAATTAAATTGTAATTTGCCCTATAAAATAATATAATTTTAATTGCTTAACATAATTAAATATTGAAAATGATTCGAATGTGATTATGTTAATACTTACAAAGTCGGGTATCAACTTGTAAATAGTTGAAAGTCGAGACATTTTCGAAAAACCTAATGGAGAAGAAAATGTTTAACCATATCTGAGATTTGTGGTCTAACATCACATGTTACACAGAAGAAGTGTTGCATGAAAATGGAAAATTTGGGAAAATATAGAACTGTAAAATTAGGATAATCTGAATGTATTTACAGTATCCAAAATTTACAGATTCAGGCACAGCACCCCTGACCCTGAGAGCTATATTTGCATTGGCTTGCACTGGCAAAAAGCCCGAGCTAATCTACTACATGGCTTTTCCCCTCTCACCAAGCACTACAATGGCAAGAATCGATACGAAAAAAACGACGAAATCAGCAGTGAACACATCTAAGCTAAATGTCAAAATTGAAGCTGCAACTCAGAAGAATTTACACTTTGTACATCTTGTGCAGCTAGCTTTTGCTCGAGTGACGCGTGGTGTTACGCAGCGGGAGCATACTCCGCTCCGAATTTATTAAGAGCTTGTTGCTGCGCTCGACTCAGCCATTTAGCTTCGCCAGAAAGTGGTTCAGATTGTATTCTTCGGTGTACTGTGATTGGTCCCAGAGTTCTTCTAGCCCCCCAAGAATGGATTTTAGTCCCTTTCCCTTGCTGCCTGGTAATTTTGCATCATCATCGGGTGCGTTGGATGATTTCGCTGTTCTTGCTCCCTGTATAACAAACAGATTGTTTGAGAATCGATGATATTATATGAAGTTTTGCAGCTCAAAATATACACTCCCTCCATCTCATTTTGATAGGCTTATTCAGCCTTTTGGGATGTCCCAATATATAAACACGTTTCAATATATATTTAGCTAATTTACTAATATATATACCCCTATTTAATATGTTTATATTAAGCATTAATTCATTGTTAAGGAAATAATAGGGGGCCTATTAGGAAGTTTCTTGATTAATTATCTTTCCCAATCCTTTTCGTAATCACCGTGAAAAATCTCATTCAGCCTATCAAAATGGGACAGAGCGAGTATCTTTGACAGAATGCTGAACAGATATACCTTTTGGCCTTCTGCAGAAGTGAATAGATCGAGTAACTGATCTGTGTTCATTGTATTCATGCTCGCGTTATCTGCGTTTATGACAGCATTAGCTACTGAAACTTTGAACTTTTGGAGACTCATCACTTTCTCCTCCAAGGTGCCTCGCATGATGAGGCGGTGGACATTCACAACTTTCCGCTGACCTAACCTGTGTGCTCTGTCCATGGCCTAAAAGTATTGCAAGAAAAACGTTTACGAAATCAGATGCAGAATTTGTGTTTTTCTCATTTAGTAGAATTAAAAACTCAAGCATGGCAAGATTCATATAATGACCATAAAAGCCTCAACTTAATGTTTAAAGCAAATTGCATCTTCTAAATTTAAAAATCTAGCTTAAGAACATTTCAACATTATTTATCTTAATGTGTGTTGTTTAGGCTGTGCACCTAATTTTTTTCGTGGGATTGTAGTTCAATCGGTAAGAGCACCGCCCTGTCAAGGCAGAAGCTGTAGGTTCACATGGTCCGAGAGTGTCTCAAAATAAATTTGGTATTACTTTATGGACAGCACAGTGAGCACACCAAGACACCATCATGGGGTCATATCATCACTTAAATCAGATCAAATCTGAAGCCTGCTTAAAATTGTAACTTGAAGCATATGCAAGTCGTACAATGACTAGAAATCCTTGATGATATCTCTGATTTGTTTTAGTTTTTATGCTAAATCTTTCTCCAATTAGATCGTTGGCCTGTTTTTTCGGTCAGAGATATCAGACATTGATGAATAATTATGGTCTATCTATCTTCTGATCCATATGCCATGATTAATATGCAAGGGATCCAATCAATAAGTCAATTGGCTGGGTTTGAAATAGAAACAATGTGATTGTTGATGGCAATCAGAGACAAGTTTGGAGATTGGTGGAGGGAGGAGGTAGTAATAGCTGAAGTCAATATATTCATAATAAGCACTTACAAATTCAAAACTCCCCAATATTTTGAAAACCAAACATTGGATTGTTGCAATCAAAGGTTCTAAGGTTAAGATGCAGATAATTAATAATCCACAAAATAAAAGGATCAGAGGTTTTGATTCGGGTGAGAAATATTTCTTGGTGTGAGAAATGAGACTATTGCTTATCTAATTGTACTTTATTGCTTAATTATGTAATTAAGCAATGAAATTATAGCAATTAAGCAATAAGTACAATAAGATAAGCAGCGTTATCATTTCTCACACCAAGATTGGTTCCCAACTGAACCCAACCCTATATATGTGTGCGCACGCGCTGAAGATGATCTTTGGGAAATTCAGATTTGTCAAATGAGTAGGAAATAAGGCATAATAAGGACAAACTGCATCCCTACCTGGTGATCTCTCATAGGATTCCAGTCATGCTCCATGAAAACAAGGGTATCAGCTGATGTCAAGTTCAAACCAAGCCCACCAACTGCATGCATCAATACATGGTTAACATCACGAATTCACGATAAGTTACTATCTTATCAGCTTTAGGCAAAAAATAAAAAATAAAAAAATTTACCGTGTGTTGTGAGCAGCAGAACATCAATTGTAGGGTCGGAGTTGAAGGCTTTGACAATTTCAAAGCGTTTTTCAGGTTCAACAGATCCATCCAATCGTAAATATGTAACACTGCTTGGAAGAAAGTCATTATCGTAAATTTCTCGCAACAAAGACATCTAAAGAAATAAATGGAAGACTACACACATGAACTCCAGAATGAGAAGAGTCAAGACCCTTCACTGTTTTGACAAGAATAAACATATAATGAGAAGGCGCTACTCACTTTTTCATATGAGTTTGAAACAAGTCTTTTTCAATAATGTTCAATAATGCCTGCATAAAGTCATAATTATTAAATAAGAAAAGCCCAACATTCGGGAGGATGAGTTATCATTGAGAAAAGATAAAGAATCCACTACTTTATGTTGCGCAAATATCAGAACTCTGTGCTGCCCAACAGTAATTGCACCCTCAGAATTGGATGCATCCACGCCTATTCCACACTCTTCCATTATCTCCTGGAGAGCTACAAGTTTAGGTGAATGGTGTAACTTATGAAGCTCTGCAGCGATATCAGAATTGGCAGGAACAAGTTCTGATAGCACAGGTAGCAGTGAATCTGGAACCCTTTCACCAACAACCAGTAATGGATGACTACAAAGTTTTAACAAATATTGTAGTGCCTGAAACAGAGAACAGAGAGATAAGTTGGGCATGATAAATCTAATTAGATTGGTCACAAGAGCCTTGCATACCTGGAAAACATGTGAAGATGCCTTGGGAGCCCCTCCTGCATCTTCATTATGTGTAACCATACTTGAGATTTCATGTCTAACATGTGAACCAGAAAACTGTTCATACAGTTTCAGTTGTACAGGACTCAAGTCACAATATCTGTCCTGAATAATCTTCTCTGGCAGATCAGACAAAACTTCATCCTTTGTACGTCGTAAAAGGAAAGGCATGGCCTATAATAGAGAACCCCACCAGGCACAACAGATTATTACAAATTAAAAAATGAAGAACTTAACCTAAATGCAAATGGATTGTTGCAGAACATATAGAACATTCACAATTAAAATAAACACCTGCTTGTGCAATGCTTCCATGGCTAGTACCCCTGCTTCTGCATCTTTTGCTGAACATTTGGGATCCCGGGCTGCTAACAGAGGTTTCCCATAAGTTGCCTGAAACTGTTGAAGCACCATGATTAGACTCAAAACCAACAGATGCTCTGTCACATCATCTTAGAAAAGTGAAGTATCGATCAATCATGGTTCTCTTGAATTGCAGCACAAACTTACTGTATAAGCGTTCCCTCTATTTATTAAATAAAGAAGAAAATTTCACCAAACACCCCAGGATTACTCTTGAAGTTAGACATTCATAAGGACATTATCTTATCCACAGCAAACACTACCAGCCACGACCCACGAGTTTTACAAGAATGTAAATTGCCTCCTTTATCATGTGATTTTAAATCTTGGTAGAGATATTTGAGCTAAAGAAAGCAACATCTAAGGGGGCCTCGGTTCAGATTCCTCAATAACAATGATAATGGATTTGATTGAATGGGGACTGGGGCAATGGGAATCAAATTGATTAATGAGAGGTTAGATAATAAAATGGGCTAATCGTTAACTTATTTTGATTTCAGACATCACTTACCAAGCACCGTCAATGGGAATGATTCCCCTCCTTTTCTCATTCCCTAATTCTATTAACCCCAACTGTAATGACCCGACGCGTTACACCAACCAAGCACCATGAGCATGTCATGATAAAATGATAAATAATTCTGGCAGTTCTACCTCTACTGCAATTTTCTGATCACGATACATGTTGCATACCTCTACATCCCTTATTTGTACTTTTACTGTTTTTACAAGGACACTAATATATCAATCCACTTAAATAAAGCTCTTTGCAGTAGAAAAGAGGAACATAATTATTTTCAAGGATAGTTATATCGCAAGATATCTAGTTTCCACTTTCGACAGGCAATCCTTGTGATAGCATTCATATATCAAAACTAGAAACTGCCTATCTGCATTACAAGAAAAAAAATTGCGCTTAGAACTGCAACTAACTTCACATGCTACTTTTCCAAGCAACCCTAGATATATCCCCAGTGTCATGCTCTACCATATGGAATTCAATGCACTGGAAAAGCATGAAACAGACAACCATATCCTCCTTGAGTTTTAGAATTGCAGATGATGCATAGCATATATAAATTTAATTCAAATTCTAAGAAAACTGCACAAGAGCATCAGTTCATAAGCATATGAGACTACAGAATGGTGTCCTCCAATAATAATAATTTCACAGATAAATAAAGCATCTAAAAGTGAGAGATATATGGCATACTTGTCTTTCTGTTCCAAGAAAACCTGGCATAAGGAAGTCAAAAAGAGACCAAAGATCCAACACGTTGTTCTGCAATCAGAAACAGAGTTTTCTTGTCAGCAACCGGAACAAACATATGCTTGCAACAAGAACTTAAATTAGATGAAAAACCTGGATTGGTGTTCCACTCAATATGAGACGATGCTTAGCTTTAATTTGTTTCACAGCAACTGTGACTTTAGACTTTGAGTTCTTTATAATGTGTCCTTCATCTAGGATGCAATAATTCCAGAAGAACTGCCTGAGATGATCAATATCTTTCCTAACAACATCATATGAAGTTACAATTGCATTATGCTTGCTAAATTGTGGTCTCAGAGAAGATCGCTCTTGAGCAGAACCAATGTATTGAAGTGTGGTCAAAAGAGAAGGATCAATAAACTTCTCTATCTCGTAGACCCAATGCCCAACAAGGGTTGAAGGACATATAATTAATGAAGGTGGCAAATCCTCACCCTTATTTGCACCAACATGCTCTACTATATCAGAAACCACAATTGCTGATGATTGAAGGGTCTTACCAAGACCCATATCATCACATAAGATGCCGTGAAGGTTAAACCGTCTTAAAAATGCCAGCCAGTTTATACCTTCTTGTTGATACCTGAACATAAACAGAAAAGGCAACAAATAAGAAATCAACATAAAACACCAGATATAACATTCAAAAGAAAGTTTGGATGACAAGGAAAGATGTAAATCACAATGAGACATGATAATAAGACTAGAACTATACATCAATGATTGGAAAATAATTGCAAACCTAATAGGCTCAAGTGAAAACTAACAGAAGAAAAGAACATAAAAATGGGATGCAATAAGACTAATCCTAGGGAAAAATGCCCCCTTGTTATACAGATGAAAGCCTCTTGAAAAGCTGAAAGTCCCAAATAAACAAAAGGAGTTACTAAATGACATATTCTATTGACTAAAAGAATCAATACAAGGAAGTCTCTGAAATCTTGTGGATTGAAACCCACTGTGCAACCTAAAATCTAATCCCTCCCAAACCTCATGAAGGGATTCCTTCAAGTTTTCAAATACTCTCCTGTTCCTTTCTAACCAAATAGACCAACATAATGTTGGGGATAATCCCTTTCCATGATTTATTACTACAGTACATGAATCAAGAGCACAGCCTGACTAAGAATAACCATTGCTATGGGGAAAAAAAAAACTCTTCTGCCTATTGAAATTGGCAACAATATAAGGAAACAACAGGCACTCCTTTATTTTCCAGATACAAAAAACCCATCCCCTCTTCAAATCAATGTACCCCGGAAAGCACATGTATTGACAGAAAAGATCAGAGGTACCTTCGAAGAGTCACTTTTAGCTCAAATGGAAGTTTGTAATCATCAATATGAGAATTGTCAACAAGTTGCTCCAGAAATTGTGCATCCTCCTTACTTCTAGACAAACGGTCAGTCAGGCCAACAGGCGGAGACACACCACGTGCTAGCGGAAGAAGTGGAACCAGGGCGGCAAAACTATGTGTCACACTCTGTCTAACAGAATGATCACAGTCACTCATACACCGCAAAAGAGGGACAACCAACAAAGGAGCATATGGGACCAGTTCCAAACCCAATCCTTGTACAAGCAAACTAACAAGCATGCCAGCTCCTTGTCTGGCATGCACAGATGACATATCACCTAACATGGGAACAACATTCTCAATAAGAGGCCCCATGACATCCAAAGTCATTGACTTAGCCATTGCAGTGATACATCGTGACGCAGCTAATCGTACAGCAATATGAGAATGTCTGACACATCTGAAAATACATGGTAAGAGAGTAAGCAGTTTCGGCCTGAGTGAGATCTCCAGTGAAGGAGCAATAGAACGAACCACCTGTCACAATCAAAGAAAAAAGTAGTAAGAAAGGACGTGAAACAACTATCCTGAAATCAGTATTAGATGTTGTCTAATTACGCAGTATATATCATTATTATGCAGAAAAAAATAGTTGTTGTCTCTTAAAATACAAGCATGGTACAAATACATACAACTGTTTATTTTCCAGTCAGATGACAAGGAGAGGACCCATCAATAATATATAAGGAGTAAGGTGTGCTGGATCTTCAGAGTAGTCCCAATAAATGAAGCATTTACCATCATAATTATCTTTGATTTTAATGGTGCGACTTATAAAACATAGCAAAACCTCATGCTTTTCATAAGTTTATTTTACACTCAGATGCAACTATTTTGTCAAATAAAACTCAAGGAGAAAGGAGTTTTCATTTAATTCATCTTAATGGAAATAACTGCAACATATGTCATTGAATAAAAAGTAAATCATACTTACCTGAATATTGTTTATCAAAGTCTGAGGATCATTAACAGAACTAATAGATTGATCAATCAGCTTCTCGTCTTCTGGGGTCAAGCCTTCATGATTACAAGGTTTGAGGACCTCAACAAGGCAATGCCAGATCTTAGGAAGTTTGTCAAACAAAGAGCCACCAAACTTCATGCATAAATATTTCAATGCAAGTTCAGACCCCCGTCTGCTAATGAAACCTTCAACCTTCATTCGGTCTTCCCCAGCAGAGAACATATTAACTTTTGATCTATGTCTACCACTACTACTCCCAAAGGCCAGAAGGTCTTGGTCTTCAATTAACTCAACAGAACTTAAAGCTCCTGCCTGGGGCGTTTCACAAGGATCCATGCATGCTAAAGTACATAAATTCTTGATTAGCTTGTCATTTGGACTGGGTTTACGTCCGATGCAGTGATAAATAAGCTCTGCTAATGATGCAGCAGCCTTATTTTGCAGTATTTCCTCCTTCAAGCAGAACACAAAAACATGGTGTTAGAGTGAATTGAGGTGTATTTGGATAACAAGTACACAATACCTGTTCTCTTTTGATGGAAGACATTATAGGCAGAATGATTGGATTGAGTTTTACTGGAAGCTCTGACATCCAAACAACTGCATCTGCTAGTAAAGCTGAGACAGTAAGATGCAAATTATTCTGAAACACAAGAAAATAGCAATCTCAATGTCAGAAAATCTCTCAAATCCTCTCAAGGGAGATAAAAATAATTAACAAATACTTTGGGAACCATGTGCGTACACGGAAAATGACAAAGTAGATCTAAGTTGCAAAACTAGTTTTTGACTCTGTAGTTCTATATTGCAACTAAATGTACCTGAACACATTTCAGATATCCTGAAGTTGTTAATAGTTTTTGCTTTAGAGACTCCAATTCCTCGAATAGATTCCTTCCATCAGATTCCAGTTCAGAAATACCATTACCCGTAAATACAAGCTTCGATGCAAAACTCAAGGCATCATCTGCGGTCAAACTCTCAATGTCCACTTCAATAGATGACAAGATATCATTGTACAAGCCAGATGCCTCTGTAGCAGTATACAATTGACTTGCCTCATTCCGCATCTTACTATATGTTCTTGAGAGTTCAGCATAAGGTAGAAGAGAATCTTTAGTAGGATATGCAGGATTACTGCAAGTTAATAAATCTAACAAACAGAGCCTAAATTTCACTGAAATCCCAGCAATAACTTCATCGGACTTGGAAATGTCTTTTAATTCTTTATACCAAGATATAAGAACCATAGAAACCACCTGATCAGATCAACAAACAGAAGAAGCCATCAAAATATTATCTATCCCTCTTACTTCATGCAATAAAAGTTCTTAGGGTGAAAAAATATAGAAACGCATAGAAACACTTCAAAGTTCTCTCGTCAAAAATTTACCTGCCTCTGAACTCCTGACAAAGAAGTCAATCCCTTCCAAAGTGGATCAAACACGTACTGCAAAGACGAACCATTTAACTTAGAAGCCATTAAGCCCAAAGCTGCCGATGTAACCACTCGTGTATAAGTAACTGAAATATCTAAATCTGCACCAACAACTATTTTAGTTGAATTAGCAGAAACATCGCCATTTTGCTCTCCAGACACGCTTTCTGTGGATTCTAAGGCCTTATTTTTCTGATTTTCACTTTCCAACATTACTGCTCTCATTTTAGCAGCAGCTTTGACTTGACTTTTACGAGGCAGGGCTACAGGCCAGAACATTTTCGTCGCGTCCAATGGAGAACCATATGGAGTAGTAGCAAGCTCAATCCATGAAGAGAAATATAATTTGACAGCATTTTCTAAGTCTTCCACCTGGCACTGCTCAAATGAATGGACATGTTAGTGCCACAAATAGTAGGGAGGGAGGAACACAAGAAAGTGAACTAGAAGGCAGCGGATGTAAGTCAGAAAAAGATATATACTTCTATTACTATAATTTAAAAAAAGAATCACAGGCAATCCATAAGGATGACTGAATGCTCAATTAATAACATCTTAGTCAAATTATCAAAAATGAAACTAAAAAAAGAATCGTAACTTTATAACATGGCTTCACTTGAGCAAATATTCTACAATGGAATATGTTCACTAGGCCAGGAGTTTCATCAAGGATCTTAGGCAGTCAGTTATCCGAAGAGGCAGAGTGCGTGGAAAAAACAGAAGTGGAGGATATGTAAATATTACAGCAACAATGCAGTAAAAGACATCTCATTTTCATTTACTCAAACCATTATGATTCTCATTACTACCAAAAGTAGAATAACTTTAGTTCTCGACATGACTTAATGGCAACTTAAAAGCCATTTTTTAATACCTGACATTAAACAACTAGCTGAAAAGAAATATAGATATGATCAACAATGCAGTAAAAGACATAAATTCACAGAAAAATGCTTACTTTAGTTAAGATATTCCAGACCCTCTCTGAGCAATGCAGAATCTCCTCATTTGATTCAAGGAGCAAGTTCTGGAAAACAATCCTTAGGGTGTCAGCAACTATGAAAGAAGGCCAGAATGAGCTAGACTCATCATTGATGCTCCTCCTGTAACCAGCTTCAAGCAAGCGTTCCTGCAAGTGGACCATTTAATTTACTTTTTTACAAATGAAAGCAGTAAATGAACTAAGCCATCCAACAAATAGTAACACAAGATGAGAAAGAATCTCCAAAAGGTGGGTCACAAAATTAAAATAAAATATACAAAGGTATACATAGTACCAAGGTGAGGATTGCTGATAAGCGAACAGAAGTGATACTGTGTCTCATGAAGGGCCATAACCTTGGGGCCAGAGTTGATAGCATATAAGGGTTTTCTAAAGAACTCATTCCTTCTTCAAAATCATCTGTCAGATCAAGTTCATTAAGGTCAAGCTCTGGTTTCTCTTTAGAGCCCAAGGTACCAAAAGTCTTTGGAATCATCTCCTCCTGGGAATAAATTTCTGCTAATAGATTCATTACACTGCAATAGAGATCAGACAATATCAACAATTGGAAAAACCAAACAAATTATCGTCGTAATAAACAATATAAGATGAACAGATAAAGAACTTAGTAAGGGGCCTTGCATCCAAGCATCTTTAGGAAAAATAAGGAAAGCCAGATGTAAATCATTATATTCCATATTTGAAGGGAAAAAAAGACAAGTTTTCCCCAAAAAAATAAAAATAAAATTATAGAACAAGTTAATATGTGTATCGTAACATACAATTAACAGTCTTACAGGGTTAAGAAAAACTCTGGATTGTCACTTCAAAACCTGGAAGAACGCTATATTTTTTTGCAAGTTTTTCTTTAACTCTGTAATTACTTAGAAATTAAGAACAAAGCTATATTCTTGAAACATTTTTCTTTTCTTTCAACACTTATTAAAAGCAACACTATACTCTTGATAAGTTTTTTCTTTAACTTGGTGTTATTACTTAGAAACTAAGAACAGAGCTATATTCAAAGTTATTCTTTTCTTTCTTCACTTACTTGCCCTGGGATTTTTCTACAGAAGGTTTAAGAAGTGAAAGCATGAATGATAGCAACCACAGCAGGAGGCAGGAACCCCATGAATACAACTAAATATACAAAAATAACACAGAATGAAATGTATGCCTCTATGAAAAAGACATAAAAGAAGGCACTTGAAGGAATGAAAAGAGGTAGGATCGATGTTTATAATGAAAGCATTAAAAATCAAGTCGTAAATGTGATGCAATAATAGGTAAACAGTAGAAAGAATGTAGGCAAGAATAAACCTAAAAGGAGAAAGCAAAGGACAAAATAATTCACGTGCCAAACATGAATAGCCAGAGTTAGAAAGAAGCCAAAAGGCTATAAAAAATTGAGGAAAAAAGGGATGGCAGCTAAAAGTTCAAATGAGTGAAAAGAATTAAGTGGGGGTAGAGATGCCTATTGCTTGAGATGTGGAAAAGTTTTGTAATACATATTATGGCAAGCACAAATTATGCCATATTTCACAATCAATATTAGTATTGTAAAATTGACTAACAGTCTAACACAGAGAAAGAAGAAATGGAACAACTTCAGGACCTAAATTCCAATTAGTTCAGAATCCTTACATAAATTGAAGTGTCTTGGTCAAATAAATTATTCATCTAAAAGCATGATTAAAAGATGTCAAAAGAGCATTTTGACACACACAAAAAAATGACATAAAAAGCACCTGCTGGTTGAAGGACTTAAATCATCCAGGTCAAGCAAAATATCCCATAGCAGCATAATAATAGAATGCAATACTGGACCCTTGAGAGAAGCAATAGCAGCAGAAGTTGGTATCAGAGCCTCTGCTGCAACAGCTCTCACATCATCATCAGGATCTTCAAGCCCAGTTCTACAAGCAGGAAGAACATACCCCAGTAAATCATGTAGCATCTCCTGGTATCAATGTCAGAATAGAATCAACATCAAAAGGACCAAACCGCAAAGTGTAGAATGCAGAAAAGCATACAAGAGAATACCAAATTAGTAATATATGGGAAGGAGAATCGTGAAGAGAATCTTTTCACCAAAGAAAATCTTTCAAGTTCTCTTTTAAAAATTAAAAAAAAAACAAAAACAAAAATCCCTCCCTTAAAGAGAACACTTTAATAAACCATAAGAATGACCACCTATTTATCAAGTTGTTTTCAGAGTGCTCATATAACAAATGATGACTTCAAACATTAGGTATGCCAAGATGAGTGGCACCGAGTGTGCAGGATATAATTCTCAGGCTGAATACTTAATAAATTAAGGTGTCACCGAATAGACGCTGCTATTTGATCAAAACTAAGAATTGTTCAGATCAATATCTGTTCTTAAAGGTGGTGACAACTAAAAATGCAACAAATCCAACAACTGAAAGAGTCAATATTCGTTCTACTAAAACAGCCAAATCCATTAAAGGTGGTGACGGCAAAAAATGCAACAAATCCAACAACTGAAAGAGTAAAAAAGCATTCTCCAGAATTATAAGAGAAAATCACCTATATAAGACAAATAAGAAGAGAAAATTACTATATCTAAAACTAAGCACAGCAATGCATCCAGAATTACCTAACCAAATTGAATTATCCATAACTAGTAAATCACTAAGAAAAGTTATTTCTGACTTTCATTAAGACCAGTTTCTTCCTTGACATCACATGAGCATGTCTATTATGAAACCCACATGAAGCTAACAAGTGTGCATATCAGAAATCAGAAGCTCCCCTCAATTAACGCACAGCAAACAAAAATATAAGTAATACAACTTTCAGTGGCATATTATCAATCAATGTAGTGTATTGCTGGACGTCAGGCAATCAAAACCAGAATTCTAATTCAATAGCCACAATAACTAAGTTCAATTCTTTTAGTAGCATAAAGATAAAAGGTTCAAGATGTTGCAGAATATCTTTAGGAGAATGAAACAAATAACTGAAATTGAATCAATCTCCATACCATTAACACCAGCTTAAGGTCATATCACACAAAGAAATATGCCAAAACCAAATTCAGAAAGAAAAGCGCACACAAAACACAGAAATCTACCTGTCGCACTGCAACTAAATATTTAATGCCCAAAAGACTCCCATGACGAATCTCCCACTCTGGTCTACGCTGAAAGAATAGAAGGGATAATTAAAAAGATGTTGTGTCAAAAGAGTTGGCCTCACAAAGACTCAACTTAGGAAGCTAATCATTTTGTACTCAAATACATACCTGCATTTGCAATAAAGCGGTCAGTGTGTCTCTAACAGATTTTGGAGGCATGTATTTGAACACAGCACCTAAAGCCTGAGCACAAGTTTCCCTAACTGGCGCGACAACTTGATCAGAGACATAATCACCAAACCTGTAAATTGAAAATTCCACCAAATCAGATCTCACCAAATTTTCAAGTGATTCAATTTTCATCCGAGGTATTCTATACACCTTAGGAACAGGGCCATAACACGGTAAAACAACAAGAAACACAAAAACTTAATGAAAAAACTACATAAAGATATAATCATCGTGCTTGAACCCACAGAATTTCTAGTTTTCTTCTGTGGCTTCACTATTTATCACTACAAGACATCTGTTCAGTAATTTAGAAAATACATCATACCGGTCCAGTGACAATACACACAAAAAGCGAATTGCACAATCTTGCAGAAATTCGCAATTTCTCAGCCATGAATTCCTGGCATCATTTGCAAAGTTCATGAGTTCAGAGTTTTGAGGAAGGCTTTCCAATATATTCATCTTCTCCAGAGATTCATTGCCTTCACAGCATTCCTTCACCTCAGTAGCATCATTAATAGAATGGTAAGCACTCTCAATGCCAGGTTGAGATTCCACCTTCACAAAATTAATATCAACTTCTCCATTTGCTCCTGCCGTAAGAATCGGACCTTCTTCATCAACTTTCATATAGATCTCTAGATCTGCATTACTGGATTCACTAATTGGAAATGCTGCATCTTCAATTTTTGGTCTCTTCAAAATTGGTTCCGACTCATCGAGAGGAACTTGCAAATTCAAATCAATCTCCCTCTCCCGTTTTATTGTTGTATCATTATCTTCAACTTTCAAATTAGAAACTGACAGACTACGGCAACTGACTTCAGGTATAAGGATTCCCGCACTAGCTCCTTGATAGGTTAATATCTCCCTAAGAGCCATAATACTACCATGGCGAACCTCCCAAACTGAGACACAACCAGACAGCACAATTTCATAAATATATATATTACTGAAAGACTAAATGTAGTACAACAAAGAATCACTTACCAGGATCGAACATATCCACGAGGAGTTGTTCAACAAAAGTTTGGAAAGGCCAACCCCCATCTCCATCATTCTCAAAACTTTCCTCATCAGAAATTATATCTGTAAGTTGCTGCATCAAAAGTTATTTCAGAATCCCAAGGTTCTCAAAAGAAATCCAGGCAATGAAAAGCATTGAAAAGGGCCAGATATGAAGTAAAGGACTTTGCAGAAGAAAATATGGAAGCAGAACATGTAGTACAATGAAGAAAGGTCAAGATAGTACTGAGTTCACATTCTTATAGAAACTAGAAGATCATTGACTCAGAATTTATATCAGATGTTTTGAGTAAGTTTGGCTATTGTATTAAACAATCAGTTCGAATGAGCTTAGGTTCCACCAAGAACCATTGAATAGGGCATATTACTCATAAGAATCCATAAGGTAATACCCAAATGCATACCAAAATGGCTAAATGCCATAAAATTTTCACTAAGGTCATAGGTTCTCATTTATCTCCCAGAACACAATCATGTGAATTGTGAAATAGTAAGGATGATAAATATATATATATAGACTAATCAGATAGCCCATCAATTAAGCACTATGTAAACTTATGAATCACTCAGCATGGAAATTCTCACTTATCACCTGAAGGCATAAAACTTGATATTGATTGAGTAGAGAAGTATGTGCTCCTCATTACCAAGTCTTTGGCTGAAAATTTTGTTTACCATTACTTGTTTTAGATAGATATGAAGAAATCTGTTTTTGGGTGCAATCATGTCATTAGCAAAAAAGACATCACCGCTATAACACAACACATGAAATTTGTCGACATGTTTGTTCTTGCTAGGGCCTCAAATGAGTTCTGCATTTCTATAATACCTCTAGCGAGTTTGGGAACTTGCGACACCCACCCAAACTTTTTTTAAAGTTGTTCACACATCTGAATGAGAATTCCAATAAGTTAAAATGACAATTAGCAATTTTCAAAATAACAAACAACACCCCCCTCCTCGCCCCCCCCCCCCAAAAAAAAAAAAGATTTAAACCGGGAAAGAGCATCATACTCAGGGTACAAAATTATAACTAGTTATTTTTTCAAGGGTCTTTAGCTAAGCTAAGATTATGTTGAATAGCTTGTAAGCTCCTCATCTTATAAGATGTTAAATCTTATTTTAAAAGTAAGTTGATGAAGTGCTTAGAGCTTTTAAGATGTTCATAATGGCAACGTTTTTTTTATATAGGAAACGCCATCTATTAGACAGCTAAAAATGGAAAGTACAAAGGGATGAGAAATCCCTAAAGGTAAAATCAATCTAACTACAAATACAACTCCACTCTCTAGTGATATCTAACACAGAGAAGAGAAGATCTTGATATCTTTGTGATTTGAGGCCCAAGCAACTCTAAACTAAACTATATCCCACACCTCCTCTATAGAATCTCTTTATCCTCAAAGATTCTCCTATTCATTTCTAACCACAAAGACGAAGACGGGACTGGAACAATGATTCCAAAACACTTTTGTCATTTTTTACAAATCAAACTGCCAAGATTTCAAATATATATGTATATATATCATTGACCGAACGTGGCAGAGTCCACTATAGACTAACTCATCTAGCACGCCTAATTACCACGTCTTATTCTAGAAGCAAATTCGATCTTTAAAATGGCTGCCAAGGAGCTTAAGCTCCAAAACATCTTATAAGTTGTTTTAAAGAGCTTATAAGCTCAGCCAAACAGCCTCTCCATCTGCAATGGTATGAGAGAGAAATAAACTATAGAAAGTGCCTTACTCACCTTAGAAGAGTTTGATGTGTCGACAGAAATGCTCTTTGGTGATACTATATCATGTGACGGTGCTGCCTCTGTATCTCCGTCTTTCGACCAACCTTTTGGTTGGTCTTTTGAATTACTTTTGGCCTTCCTTTTCAAGAGATTTAATTCCCTGGCACTGGGCCTTCTGGGTCTGGATGTGGGCACCATGGTTGTCACAAATTGCTGGATATTGCGTGAACGTTGTGAGGAGAAATACTGAAATGCAATACCATTCCCGGGGTAAGCAATTTTTTGCTCAATAAGGTCCTCATCTCTTATGACATCATTGACATCCATGAATTGCTCACATACGTCTAAACCTGCAAGTGAGAAGTCTACTGTTTCAGGAAGTGGATTTTTGTGTTAAGAATGTGTAGTGCTTCAAGAAACTCAATTTGGTGAACTTCAGTGTGCACACAGCAAGCTTAAAGAGTGTCTTATAATCATAATACATTAATACATCAGCAGAGGACCCCATGTCTAAGAACAGTGAATCCAGAGGGACTCAGAATTATAACTCAATTTTAAATCACTCAAGACACTTAGTCAAAGACAGGTTGAATTATCAGAAACAAGAGAACAGTGGAATAGATACTGTCATCTTGCAGATTAGAAAAGAGTTAGCATCAGGCTGACTTGGTGCAATGCTTGCACTGAATCCTAATATTGAGGGGTTCCACTCAGCAAGTTAGTGATGGAAAAATATGAATAAAAATAAACATAATATGATCTATCATGTTCTGCTAACCGTTCGATATTTTTTCAAGGATAAACCCAACGTATTAAATAAAATAAAAGGTCTGTCAGTGCGATATCAAAAGGTGCAATAAGAATACAATATGTGTCACAGCATAGAAAAACCAGATCAATATTTTGCATCAAAGTGAATGATTTTTTTATTTTATTTTTTGGCAAGATGTGAATTGGGTAAAATAATATATGGTAGGGAGATCACAAATTTAGGACAAGAATATATTTCTTGTCATAGGACATGAGATCTGCGCACACTGTATCACCATACTGTTTAACCAGAAGAACAGCAGGGTAATGGATATGGACAAATCCAATCAGCACTTATTTGTGCAGTATAAATGTTACAAGCATAAGGACTAGTTGCTCAATAGGAAATAAATTGTTATGATAAATCTATCCAGTTTAAAATGATAGTAAAAGTAGCAGCACTGACCCAATCGACGCCTAAGATTTTGTTTCTGCCGAGCCAATCGTTCCTTGGGATTCTTGCAGTTGTCACTTGCAATGTCATATTCCTAAAATTTAGTCCATGGAAATCAACTGCTAAGAAAGCTATTAACCGAAAAAACTCCAATTTATCACATTAACTAAAGCCGTTTCTAATAAAAATAGATTTAAAAAATGTAAATGTATATCACAAATGTATGAAGCAGAGAAAATTACACCATGAGATCTGGTTTGTTAAATATCCACTCCATGATATCTTAATTAACATAACATAAAAAGGTGATGTACTTGATTCATGACAGAAACATAAAACATACAGGACCACCCCTAAAGCTCTAAAATGATTATGAAGAAATTTAGTTCTTGTCTTTCAATAATCAACCTCTCAAGGAAATGATGATTAAGTACCTGGCCCCCAGACGCCACCAAAGCCCCAAACTCCAACACTTTGTTAAGATCAAAACTGCAAATAAAAAATGTTGGTCATTTGAGGTAAAACAATAAACAATAAAAACTTGGGCTAGATCATGAGATGACACCACCTGTAATATCTCCAGCATAAAAGTTGCAAAGCAAGCAGTCTAAAGACTACAAGAGGCAATGAAACAGATACAAAAAGCATAAAGAAAGAAAAACCTTCTAAAAGAAGTGTGTGCTCCAATTCTCGAATGCCGATGGGGCAAAGCCACCACATCATCAAAGGTGGCAGATATCCCAGATTCCAACATCTTGGCCTCAACACAGCTAGAAAGTTCAGTCACAGACATATGTTTGACATTCTCTGCAATAGCCCCAATGGCATGTGCAGCAGCCACCCTGGTATCCCACTTTTTACTACGTAGATACTGTGACACCTGCACTTTCATTTGAACATGGTCACATTGAATGGAGTAGCCAAAAGCAATATGACCAGTACTTTTATGCTAAAATGAGTTCTGAACAAGAACACGTATAAATAGATGCCATGTAAAAGGACTGCAAGCCATTCCGATACTCATAATAGAGATGCTTTCTAGTTCTTTATTTGGCTTCAAAGCTCTTTTTGTGGAGGCATGTACGACCTCCATCAACTAAGGCATCCCGCTGTCCGCTCCTTCTAGATTTTTCAAGGGTCAAATCATACCAAGTGTAGCGGTGCGCAATAGGTCGGTACGGGTTGGAACCGACCGAAAAATGAGATAACCGACATTCCTGAAAAAGTCGGTGACGACGATCAACCACCGAACCGAACACCAACAGTGTTCATTCAGTTGGTTCGACCAAAAAAACAAAAAAAAGGCAGATTTTCGCATTCCAAACTCCAATCCAAAATGCCAAAAAAAAAAAGGGCTCCACCTCTGGCTGGTGGTGTTGACTGATGTGGCGAGAGTGTGGAGGCAAGACGCTAGGGCCAGCCTAACAGTGGCTGAGATCTGGGCATGCCGGCATGGAGTGGTGGAGGTGACTGAAGTATGAGCATGCTGTTGGGAGCGCTGGAACGACGCGAGTTCGAACGGCTAGAGGGGCTGCTGGGGACTGGGGTGGGTGGTTTTACGGGAATTCTGAGAACTGGGATTTGGGTGGTTTTACGGAAATTCTCAATTCTGAGAATTGGGATTTGGGTATAGATGTGTGTTTAATTTCAATTTATTCGGAGTATATAATTTAATTACCACAATCTTCAGTGGATCGGTCAACACTCAATTTTTTTAAAGAAGGACCGATCACCGACCAAAATTTCATCAGTTAACCATCCTATACACCGAACACCGAACCGACCAAAATTGATCACTTCAATCGGTTATTTCGGTCACAGTTCAGTTTTTTATCTCCCCTATCCAAGTGTGTCCATTCAGAACAAAGAGACTTCACCCAAAATATTAACTATAATAAAATAAAATTGAACTGGACTAAGTTACTATGGTCATAAAACAGGCAACCATGCATTAAACATCTTGCACAACATTATGGCCACGAACATAATGTAATCACTTAGAATATAGAAATTACAGTAATTGCAACTGACAATGAAATAAATATAACAGAGGCATGGTGTCAGCGCAAAAAATAACATATATTAGCAATTTGCACAAGTATTTGTCATTTCAGAGTAAATATGTTTCACAAATTAAGACTTAAGTAACTTCCATGATAAATTATTGGAAATTTTACTGCATAAAATAGTGTAATAACCGAAACTGTTTCTTTCTGCACACGCGAAAATAATAAATAAATAAAATTACAGCTTCAAATGCCATAAGTTAATAGTTTTAAATGTTAAAATTTATTAATACCTACAGTTATCTTTAACAATAAAGTCATATTTTTAATGTATAATCATGCATTTTTCAGCTGTACAACAAATTTTAGACTTAACAAAAATAACAATAAAAGTAAAAAAGAAACAAAAATCTTGGTGTCTAATTTAACATATTACCTAAATTACAATCCCTGCAACTAAATTCTCTTTGAATCTGGCTTTAATGTCTAGGTTACAATTATTACACGGGAAAAGCACGATAAAAATTATGTTGACAGCTGATGAGATTGACCCCTTGCATACCCTTTACAAATATTAAAACACGCTTTTCATGTCTCCTTTCTTTCGTTGAACTATCCATAACCACCAAAGATACAATACTTTTCATGGCTAAGAGAATATGACAATTTATCCAAGGTATTGGATGTAACCACTGAAATTCCGAAACCTCATTGCACTTTCTTACGGGAGACAAACAATAGGCACAAGAATACGCACAGAATCAATCAACCTGCTTTATGAACTACTCTCAGCAATCAGCCTGACATTGCTAATTGGAAAGTAAAAAATGAACAATAAAGGAGCTCATTTACTCAAAACCACAGGGGAAGTAAGATATGATGAAGCTTCCTCTAATAGCTCCTAGGGAGAATGTCCTTGAGGAACCAAAAAAAAGAAAAAAGACACGACCTATGATTAATCCACCATTTTCTCGGAACACGATAATACAGAATGTAACCTATATTGGATTAAATTAGGTCATGAGAGCATATATAAAGTAGCAAAATCATACCTTACTCAGAAGAGCATTCAGGTCCTGAGGATGTGACTTGGCAATTTCCCCTATCTGCCTTGCTGCAGAAAATCTCGTACCCTGGGTTGAACCCGCTTAGCATTTGTTAAGGAGAATCATCATTCAACATACCCCAATTAACAACAATGACCAGAACAAAATGAAGGCATCCAAGGGGAGGACAAAGGTGTCGTATATCTTATTCATTGTTGAATGGAAATCTAAGTACAAAAAGCAACCTGCAAGAGCATAATTAAAAAAAAAAAAAAAAACCTTGTCTCGCTTAAAATGAAGATACAATAAACATCCCAACCAGAGATAGGAGTACAGATAACTGGTATAATTAAAATTTTGACCTGAGAAACTCTAGGATTAAAAACCTAAGACCACTTATTACCAGTCCACACAGATATCAGGTACTAAAATGCTGTGTAAATTTATGCATCCAAGGAGTTGTTAAATTACTAATTTCTACAATCGCTACTCAAACAGTAAAATAAAGGATACTGTCCAACAAAGTGAGCAGCCGGTGAAGCCGCGATGACTGTTGAGCCATTCTCTGAATCCTTGACCAAAATTCCACTCAGTTTGATACCTCCCCAACTCTTGAAAGTAATTGGCAATCTTCAACTGCCATCAGGAATCTATATACACACAATAGCACAGCTGTAAAACACGTCGTTTCCGCCCATTTGCGAAGGGAATTTCTGTCCATTCATTAAGAATCCCAATTAACATGAGTCCACACAAAACTATCGACAACCCATCAAGAATTTCAAAGTAACTCTCAAATTACGATAAGTTTGAACCACCGAAATTGTGGCAAACCTACCTAATCGTTAATGGAGTAATGAGCTAGCAAATTCCGGTTTCGAATTCAAAAAAAGGGAGCATGAATTCAGCAGTTATTCAATTATATCATACAGAAAACCTCTTTCTTGCTTGAACAAATTTCAAAAACAGAACACTACATAGACATGCCCATATCAATTCTTCAAACCGCACAAATTCTCGAGGCCGAATTGAACTCAATAATCTTCTGTTAATACTAAAATTGGTGAAAATACAGCGAATGCATAAAAAAATAAAAATAAAAATTACAGAAAACAACGCACCGTTGGTTTTAGATACTTCAATCATCAACCGCGTTTGCTTAATTATTGCGGAACCCTACACCATTTCTTTCGAGAGCGATGAGGTAGAGATGAAGATTTCTGGAGAGGATATTAGGGCAACAATCTTGTTGAGTTGTAATCAGCCCTTTTTTGCTTTAATTTATCTTTTTATTTTGCTCAGAGGAATTCAGATCTTGAGGAACGAGTTTTTCTTGAAATTTAACGTCCGTCTAAATTTCCCGACTCCGTTAGTTCAATGGTTAACAAAAGGGTTCAATTGAGCTTTTTTGAAAGTTTATGGGTTCAATTGGATCTCATTCCGATAATAGTTTCGGATGGGATCCTCCATTCTAAATTTGATATTTCAATTCGTATTTCATGATCGAATTTACAAGTTTAATAATAGATATTATAAAAATAAAAATAAATTATAACACAATTAATCAGGTCATATTTATTAACAAAGGATGGAAAATTTAAAAATTATAAATCATATTTTTAAAATAATCAACTATAATAATCATTTCTTTGAAAATTAAATGTTAAAAAATAATTATAAGCACTAATTTGGTGGGTTGAACCCTAAAAAAATCATAAAATTAAATTAAAACATAATAAATTAAAATTGACAAAAAATGGAAGAAAAATTTATAAATTTAATCGTGAAACACAAGTTGGAATACCAAATTTGAAATAGAAGATCTCATCCGTACGAAATGTATCTAGATAAATGGTTTGGGATTTTATTTGGGCATATTTCCTTTCTGAAATAATATTTATAATTAATTTTTTTAAACTATATTGAATGCAAAATAGTTAACAATTTAACATCATCATCATCATCATCATTATTAAATAAAATGAGATTAATATTTATAAATAATATAGTCTAATTCTATTGGATATACAATCATAATTGTTATATTTTAAGAGAATTTCTATTTGTACTCCACCCTCTTTCTACACTTCACATTTTACTCCCTTCACTGCAATTTATTATTTGTTTGTCCCTCTCTCAAAAAAAACTAATTTAACTTAACAAAAAAAAAATTGGAACAAATAAGAAAAAAAAAATAATTGGAACGAAACAAACAAAAGTAGAAAACAATTGGTGTTCGAAAATCGCAATGAAGAACGCCACTTGAATTCGAAGAAAACGACAATCGTTTGAACACATTCGATTTTTGATCTTAATCTTCATATGTGAATTATGTTCTATAGTCCATGTCATATATTATATATTTGTAGATTCATGTGTAAAATTGTTCGGCAATTGGAGTTTAAGATGTTAGAATATATTATTGGAAGTATAAGATGCTAGAATAGGTTTTCGGTCGAAAAGAACCGAGTTTTGAACGTGTTATGGTTGGAAATTTTTGCAGATTAGCGTCGTATTCGAAATCCTGTTGAAAACAGTTACTTGGACCACAATTCATGTTGAATTCATTTGAAAATAGATTTTCAAATACTCGATGTTTGTTCAAAAAAATCGTTAGGGAATGAGACTTGGCCCATTTTAAAAATTATACTCGTTCGAAAAAGGGTTTTTGAATATACTGATGAACCCATTTTCGAACCACTCTTACTCTGTTCACAAATCGGATTTCGAATGGCGCTTAAGGTTTTTCTTGATTTATTTTATTTTCATATGAATATTATAGGAGGAGACCAAATGCATAGCAAGGAGGCAAAGTGCGATGGAGCGGTATGAGGCGATGCGTGAGGCCTGATGTGAAGTTTATTTAAAACTCATTCTGTACTTGCAAGTGAACGAGCAAACTATTGCACAAAGCAAAATGAGGTTGAATCAACATGAAAAAAGGGAACTAAACTAGCATGTATTATGACATTAATCTCTATTTGTTAACTAGACGACGGAAATAAGATTAGTTTGATCTTAAAAAAATAATTTAAATGATAAAGCAAAATAAGTAAAAACGATTAATGAACGAGTTGGGAAATCAAATGAAGGAATACTTTAAAGTTGGTTTATTTGGATTACTTAGCACAACATTCGATTATTTACAATGTTTGATTCCCGATTCAAACTCACAAAGCGATCACTATGGTATCATAAATTTCCTTTCGAAGCATTTAGAAAGTAGAATACATAACTAAGATTATTGTCTCCAATTAATGCCCAAATTGTACTTACCAAGAGCACAAATGATCTTAAACCGTAACAACTATCCTCAATCTCCAATTTAGGTGATAAAGACCCTTTTGAATTCTTAGATTTTTATGTTGAAGTTCATCTCTCGATTTTTGAATCAACATACATGACAATGCTATTTAAAGATTAACTAGTTTTCACCAATCAACAATAAACAACATCCATACATAACAAGAATTCAAAACATAAACATGAATTATCAAACATCCAAAATAAACATCATGTATACTTTATAATTCAAATAAATCCAATATTCAAGAGTCCTAAAGGTTTAGCTCTTCATTTATACATGAAAAACAAAATTACTACAAAGTTAAACATGATTTAACAAGAATAAAAATGAATAATTAAATTCGAAGGTGAAATTGGCCTTCTTCTTGCTTCAATCTTGTTCTTATTTATCTTCTCTTCAATAATTATATACCCTAATTGAGTAGGATGAACCCTAAATAATAAGTGCAAAATTAAACTAAATCATTAAGTGAAGAAAAATAAAAATACAGCAGATCGATCGAGAATGGAGCTTAGCTTGTGACTCCAAGAAAATTGATAATTTAATTTCTCCACTCTGTCTTGATCTTTCATTGGATGTGCCTGTAGAGATTATTAAAGATCACAAATTAAATTAAATTTGTTAAAGAAAACAAAAATGATCTTTCATCTGGTAATAAACTGTCGATATATTTTTAAACACAAAAAAAAAACAACAACAATCATAAAGAGACGGAGGGATTAATATATATAAAATACCATGTGGATTTCATTTAGCTTGAAGTTGTTGCCAATGCATCTTCAGGAGAAATTATAAGCTTAAATCCACCCCTTTTCCCTCCTGATTCCCCCTGCATTTGTTGGCTTGCCTCTTTGATTTTCTTGGCAGATTCCACGAGTGGTTTCGTGACACGTTCGAGTTCCACGAACTGAAGGCTTTTCCCCAGTTGGGATGGGATCTGTAGAAGTCTCTCACAGTTCTTAAGCACGAGATTCTTGAGTTTGGGAAACAGATCACCCGAAGCAATCGTCCATATCTCTAAATCAGTGCGCGCAATGTGCAGGGATTCAAGACAAAGAAAGCCGCTGCCTTCAACTTCCCAGCTACTTCCCTTGAATGCCATTTCCTTGAGTTTGAGCACCTCAAGCTTGGGCAGGCCTCCCAGCGTTGCCATATGTGGCCAGTCCAAGTGCGTAGACGACAATGTCAGGATCCTCAGATTTGGTGGGAAATTGTATTTAGGAGGAAGGCGCTGCAATGCACTTCCTGCAGGCTCGTTCGCAGAAAACGTATCATGCACTAGCTCCAGCTTTTTAAGACGTTCCAATCTCTCCAAGAGGTTCTTATCCACAATAGTGGCTAAATCCCCACGAATCCCCAAATTCTTCAGGTTCTTGGCCCGACTGAACACTTGTTCCGTGCAACTTTTGGTGGACAGTCTGCTTAGTGTTTGAAGGTTCTCACCACCATCACCTTGCACTTCCTTAAGGACAATTGCTGCTTTCGTCTTCAAATGCCTCAGTTGCTTCATCTTTCCTATGTCCGCTTTGATTTCGAATTCACTTGCCATGGTGTCAATCCTGACGGTCTGCAGATTCCATAGCTTGGAGGCATCTTTAGGAAGAGCCTTCAACTCGTTACCGGAGAGAGTGATGTACCTCAGATGGATCAGTCTGGTGAGCTTCGGGGGGAATTTGGTGAATTTGATAGGGCTCACGTCTATAACCCTGAGCAACTCAAAGGTTTCAGGGATTGCTGGAATGCACTCAGTGGGCAAGTTGACCGTTTCCTTGGAGAAACATAAAAAGGAACGAACCTTTTTACCCTCAGCTATTTTGTTAAGGAACTCCACCACATGGGAATGAATGGACAGTCGGCGGCACTTTCCTATCTCGGAGATTACCGGATGAAACTCCCCTTCCCTCATCATCTTCACCTCCTGAAACAAATTCCAATTATCCAATCCCGCCTGACCCTTGCAGAATTCTCGAATCATATCATGAACACGACACGTTTTCACATCACCGTTGGCCTTGGTTTTCTCCACCATGACTAGGTTCCTGGCTACAAGATCGTTCAGATTGTCCTCTGCCACTTCCTCCAAGCTCCGGATACCGTGATTCTGATTCTGTTTTATGAATCCTTCTGCAATCCACAAGCGTGTCAGCTTCCATGCCGGGATCTCACTGTCCTCGGCGAACACCCCCAGATAGAGAAAGCAGTCTCTCAAGTCCTCAGGCAGTTTGCTGTAACTCAAATAAATTATGTTTTCCATTTGTCTCTGCACATCATTCAGAATATAAGTACTCACACTATTCGACACCTGTTTCCACAAATCTTCCCTTTGGGAACATTCTTCAACAAGAATCCCTCCCATCACGACTACTGCAAGTGGAACTCCACCACATTTCCTGGCTATAAGCATTCCGGGCCCCTCCAATTCCTGTGGGCAGCTGTTATTCCTACCGAATACTTCTTTCTGGAGCAACTCCCAACTTTCGTCGAATGTCAAGAAACGCAGCTTGTGGGGGTCTCTTTTGGGGTTGGCTTGGACAGCTACTCTCTCATGGCGACTTGTTATCAAAACTTTGCCAGATTTGTTAGTCTTGGGCAGGGCAGCTTCGATCATTTCCCAGTCTTGGACAGTCCACACATCATCCATGAACAATAAGAATCTTCCTTGACTGAGACGAGATCGAACTTCTTGGGCCAACTTCTCAATGCTTCTGCTAGACATGTTTTCATGAGTGAACTTCTTCAAAATGGCGAGAAACATATCCTTCACATTGAATTCTTGAGAAACATACACCCAAATTAATGTTGGGAATTCGAATTGAATTTTTGGATGGTGAAAAATCTTCGAAGCAAGAGTCGTCTTCCCAAGACCAGGCATGCCCACAATAGAGATGACATCAAGTTCCTTTGTTTCTTCTTTCAGATATTTGATTAGAGTGGCTTCCTGGTCTGTGAAGCCCACCACGTTTTCTTCCACCACGTTTTCTTCTCTCTTTATCTACACACAGACCAAGAATCATTAACTTCCAAAATGTGAAAGAAGTTCTTCTATATTGCTATTCATTATCAATAACTAAAAAGTAAAATTGCACAACAATGTTCTCCAGTTTCTTGTTACATTTATCAATGTTTTCTTATCACTCATGTAATAAAAAAAAATGTACTATTTTTGAGTGATGCCAAAAGTGGATTTGATCAAAAGTGGAAATAAGCTAGTTATAGTCTTGTTAACTCATGTAATAGAGCTACCTTTTGTTTCAACTACTGAAATACATTCCAAAAGTTGTGTTCTATAAAAATCATGAATTATAAAAACAAATTAAACATATTTTAAATTAGATGATTCAGCCACAAGCACTGCAAAGGTCTAAGCAGTATATTTCATTTTTATTTTTTTTTAGAACTAAGCAATATATTTCATTAGTTAAGCAAATTTCTACAAAGAATATCATTACTTAGTAATATATAGCTAAAACTAGAAAGGCAAAACATTATTTTTGGCCTCTGTATTTTTAATTTTTTCTGAATTTGATCTCTCGACTTTATTTAGTTAAAATGAGGTCCTATACTATCAATTTAGTTAAAATGCGTCTCTGCACTATCAATCGGAGGACTAATCTCAACCGCACATTTGAGCCAACAATAAACATAATACCAAGATATTGGTCCAACAACAAAAATCAATAATTAAAAGTGGTCTAATCTGAACCGCACATATCTTCAACAACTAATCAACGGTAAGAAGAAAACCCCCAATTTCATCAACATTTAGGTCCAGAGCCACCTAAATAGCCTAATCCCAGGTATACAACAGTTACACGCTCGATTTTTTTATTTTATTTTATTTTTTCTTCGAACGAATCCTTTGTTAAAATTGAATAAAATGCAATTGAAGTGGAAAAAAGTGTATGATAATTTAGGGTTTACCTTTTGGAGTCTATTATCATCATCCGATGATACATCTCGCCCGGGCAGTCCGGCTAGGGACAGCACGGCTTTATCGTATAACGGCCAGAGTTGTTCTTCCCTGAGCTCCTTCACCGTCTTCGCAAAGCTTAGAGTTTTGCTCCGCCGCAAACATTGAGCTACATAACTAATACTCCTGCGATCATTGGATCTGTGCATAATGAAGGCGTCGATGGTGTCTTCGGCGTCATACACCGCCCACCTTATCTGCCTCTCCAGCTCTGTGATGGTGTGCCCCTTCGCCTGCATCTCCGCCAGATCTTTGAGGACTGCTTCCATCATCTCTAGCATCCTCTGCAGCTTCTTCAGCTCCGCCTCCGCCTCTGATGATATTAGATCTACCTGATAATTCACCAGATTTTTCACGTATGATATTATTAGATCTACCTGATAATTCACCAGATTTTTCACGTTTTCTAGCAGGAATTTCACTGCAGCCTCCGCCATCTTCTCTCTCTCCTTTTTAACACAGATGTTTATGTATATGTGATAGTGATATATAAATAATTATACATGGAAATAATTAGCCATTAGGTAATTAATAGATAAAATGCGAAAATCATATCATATTAAATATTCGTCTAGGTAATCAAATGCGAAAATATATCTTTAATCTACTAATGATATCTACTATTGATATCTATTTTAAACTAATCTAATTAAATATTCGTCTAGGTAATCAATATATAAAATGCGAAAATCATATTGCAACATACTATATTATTAAACATGCCAATGTATACTATATATATTACCCTATTAAATATGCCAATATATACTACATATATTTATATTAGAAATGAATATATTGCATATCTACACATAATATTCTTTTAGGATTGAGACTTAGTATATATATATATGTACACACAAGTACACACACCATATCTATTTATATTAGGAATTAATATATGAGATATTAAATGAGAATGGTATCTAGGACCTAATATTGGATTGAGGATTAATCTACTAATGATATGTATAATATAATATATATGAATATATATCCACATAGATTTTAGAGATTAGTGTGCATGTATATATTGGAACAAATCTAATTCATCCAAAAATCTACTAATGATATACATGTATAATATAATATATATGAATATATCCTCATATTATTTTCACACGTCTATATTATATATCCACATAGATTTTAGAGATTAGTGTGCATATATATATATTGGATTCTACGATTATAATTGGAAAGAAACCAATAGTGTGCATATATATTGTCTATGATTATAGAACATTTGATTTCTTTGAATATATGACATGTATAAAAAATATAATTATTTAATTATTTTAAATGATGAAATTGAAATAAAAAATAACAAATTATTATTATTATTATTATTATTATTATTATTATTATTATTATTATTATACAAATGAAAGCTGTTTTTTATGTGACAAATGTAGAGCACTACAAATCATCCATTTATGCATAAAAAAATAATAATGTATAATTGTCCACAATTATAGATTATTTGGTTTCTTTGAATATATGACATGTATAAAAAATATAATTTTTTAATTATTTTAAATGATGAAATTGAAATAGAAAAAATAACAAATTATTGCAAATTATTATTATTATTATTATTATTATTATTATTATTATTATTATAGTGCAATACAAATGAAAGTTTTTTTTTAGGCGAGAAATGTAGAGCACCACAAATCCTCCATCTATACATAAAAAAAATACAAATATCAAATTTTCAAGTAAAAGAATAATAAATAAGATTGCAAAAATTTCTTAAAATACAATGGGTCTATTGTGACACTTTCAAGTTTAATATTTCATTATTGAAAATAACAAAGTTTAATAATACAATCATTTTTATATATAATGCTTATATGTTCACATTACAAAAAGTTTGTCCCTTATATGTTAATGTTACACATCGGTTCCTGTTGCAATCTTATTTGTTTATATTTATAATTATTTTTATTTCCTTAGTTTAATTAAGTACTAGGTTATGAGTCATTTAGGCGTTGAAAGATCAATAGAAATTGAGTAGGCAGATAACTTGGGTAGGGATTTATGCAGCTTGGCTTTTACCGGTTTCTTGTTTTCTATTTGTTTTATTCTTTTTCACCCTTAACCCAATCATTATATTTCTAGGTGTCATTTATCATAAATTTTATCCGATTCACACATCCTTAATTATACTGCACAATTTTAAGTATAATGACTATCATGTTGGTTTCTAATTGGAAAACATAGGCAAAATGAGGTAAATAAAGAGATGAGTTTTATTATTTCTTACCTCTTTAGGAAATGATTGAATTTGAATGGCCTCGCATCCAGAGTTCTCTCGATTCTGTGACATATTGTTTGCTGATAAGAAAAGGGATTTGCTGCAATATCTTAAGTCGATTGTACGAAGTGTTTCAATTTGTGCAAAATCCATGGGGAACTCCTCCATCCTCACCCCTACAAGTTGCAGGTGTTCAAGACTTGGAAAATTACTTTCATCTGCTTCCCAAATCTCCAACTGACACCACTCAATCAACAAGAACTTCAGTTGACAAAACTCCCCTGCATTTGGTTTCCATGTTTGGCCTTTTGCAGCAGACATCCGCAACTTGAGAACTTCGAGGTTTGGCAGTAAACCAACCACGGACATGTCTTCCCACGGAATCAGACGACTTAACGTCAACTTCTTAAGAGAATCTGGAAATGCCATATTTTCCCAAGTCCCTCTACATTTTAGAACAAGTGACTCAAGCTTAAGAAGAAAGGCAAGATTGCTCAAACATAAATGTCTTGTCCTGCAATCAATTCCCAACTTCTTTAGATTTGGGATCCTTTGAACCACATTCATGCTAAATATAAAATCTTTGACTATTGAAAGTGTCTGCAAATTCTTGAGCTCTACAACATTATCATCATCCGGGGGACCAGCCAGAGTAATTTCAGGCATCTTCAAATGCCTAAGTTGTGGCATCTGCCAAAATTCAGATGGTAGAGATATCGGGCCAGAGAAAACAAGAGTCTGTAGATTCCAAAGCAGGGATATCAAGGAAGATGCATGGCACTTCGGAGGAATGCCGCAAGTAATGTACCTCGAGTTAATTAGCCACAGTAGATTAAGCTTGCCAATAGCACACCTTATCCACTCCCTAGCAGAGTAATTCAAGAAAGACCGATTATGTTTCCCTTCTCTCAACTCACCCCCCTTCTCTGTCTCTGAGCTGGCATGAAATACTCAGGCGGCGCACACTTTGCACCGGGGGTGAGTTGTTGGAAGCATCAAGCTTTGCAATGCATAGAAACTTATTCTTCTGAGCTTCTTCCATGCATAACAAGATTTCTATGGAAGAGATCCTCGAGATAACCTTCGTCCACGTCTTCTAATAAGCTATCACCACCAGTTGGTTTGATAAAACCTTCAGCAACCCACAATCTGATGAGTCTCGTCCTGCGCATTTCAATGTTTTTTGGAAACACGGCTTTAAGTGTATAGGCAACTCACCATAACTCAATCTTAATATTTCTATGCAATGCTTGCCGTTTTCATTCTTCGCATAGGAAGTCACATTTTTCTCAACATACTCCCGAAAATCCCTTCTCTTCTCTGACTTTGCAAGAAGTCCACCAATCACAGCAAGGGCTAAAGGAAGTCCTCCACATCCTCTAGCAATGCTTCTTCCAATCTCCTTGAATTCAATGGGACACTCCTCTCTTCCAAATACATATTCATGAATTAGTTTCCAACTATTTTCTTCGTCTAGAAGACTTATGTTGTAAGGCTTACAACATCCAAAATTTGTAGCCAATTGCTGCAGTCTTGTGGTTACCAAAATTCGACTTCCATTACAGTCATTTGGAAGAAACCTGTTTAAGTTATCCCAAGCTTGAATATCCCACATATCATCTAGGACAATCAAATACCTCCTCCCGAATAACTCTTGGTGCAATCGAAGTCCCAGTTCATCATCACTAAACTCATTCCCTTCTATTTTACTATTGATCTGTTGCAAAAGTGCAATCAAAATATCTCGCTCCTTATATTCTAGAGACACACTAACCCAAGCACGAGTGTCAAATCTTGGAATAATACAAAGATCTTTATAAACATTTGCGGCAAGAGTAGTCTTACCAATGCCACCCATTCCGACAATGGGGATGATCAGAAGGGTAGATTCATCTGAAGTGAGGAGATGCCTCATTCCAACTCTCTGCGGATGGATACAAGCTTTTTGATTACTTTCAGTATATTTTTCTTCAACACTCTTTGGATTGGAAGAAATTTTCCTATTTCCACAAGTAGACGATAAGGAGCGGAGCTCTTTTTCGCCAGAATTTGCCGCACGACATTGGATTCAATTAAATCCTCAGCTTTGTGAACTGCACCGACAATGCGGTTCTCCAGATCTTCAATTTCTTGGATGCGTCTGTTGGGATATTTTTCAAGAAAATCGATTATTGAACAAACTTGATTTTGTAGATGCTGGATCTGCTCTGTAGGAATAGTAAAGTGATGGGTAGGAGGTGGGTTGAGGATCTGGTGTAGGATGTTAGAGAGAGAAACTAAAGATGCATAAGCAGCAGCCATCTTTGGGTGATTTCTGAACTGGGATGTAGGATCGATTACACCAACATTTAAATTATTTTTTTGTGGATTTCTCAACTTTGGGCACTCTTGAATTTTCTTCTGTTGGAGCAAATTTTTGGAGGTGAAATTGAGTTTTTTCTTGAAAATTTTCCAAATTCCCAGCTCATTTTACTTGAATAGACCCAACATCTAGACAGAGCAGCCGTTGAGGGGACGCTACACTTTAATTTAATTTTAGAGTTAATATTAATATATTTAATGGAAAATAATTAAAGTAGTCAAATTCTGCACCAATTTGGTGAAATTTCAGTTTGACAATTAAAATACTCTGCACCAAATATTACAACAAATAAAATTATTCTCATAAAAATTTCACTTTGTCTTGTAATTGAAACATGAATATATTTAATGATTTAATATTTTTTTAAAATGATATCCAAAATTAATAACTATTAATTATATACTTTCAATATATATATGTTAAAAAATATTATACTATTAAAAAATTATAACATATAATATGTTTGGAATAATAAAATTACTTTAAATGATCATCAAATTATGACAATTAGTGAAAAAGTCTACGAGGCTACAACACTTAAAGAAAATACATATATTTTAACCTCAATATTTAGAATTAGTATATTTTTTCACTTACGTTTCACTAGTGCATTTTGAATCATAATTTGAGCATCTTTGTTCTTAATTTATCTATATCGAGCAAGAAATTAGTTGAACTGAACATTGTCATTTGCTGACTTCTCAACCATTGTAGTCATTTATGATATGTGCAACTTCATTCTACTCATTATATTTAATTAATTGTGCTTTTATTGAACTTATTTATTTATTAGATAATCCATTTATTAATAATGATTTTAAATAATAAAATAGTTCATTAAACGTTGTAAGGCCAACAACACCAATTTGGTATAGCATCAAATTATGACTCACCAATTTAGGGTAATATTTAAGATAATATTAGAGTGAATTTATGTCTCAAATTGATGTTTTAATCTACATTAGAGTTACTTTAATAGCAACTACAATGCTAAACGCTTATTTGATGCATAATCTGCATCAAATAAGTGCAATTTCAACAACAAATTTTTTGGCAACTCCAATACTCTACACCAAGTACACCAAATAAGAATATTCCCTTAAAAATAACATTTTGTCTTATAATTAAAATATGAGTATGTGTAATGATTTAATATTTTTTCTAAAATGATAATTATTCAAAATTAATAACTATTAATTATATACTTTCAAAAAATATAATATTAAAAAATTATATACTATAATGTGTTTGGAATAATAAAAGTACTTTAAATGAACATCAAATTTTTATAATTAGTGAAAATTATTAAGTGACTACAATACTTATGAAAATACATATATTTTAGTCTGATTATTGCAGAAAAATGATATTATGCTTAACTTTGATATCACAAATATATTAAGTGTACATGTTCATTTAGCACTATATGCTAGAAACAAAAATGGACATCTGTTTTGTCGTTCAACATAGTTAACAGATATTAGTCTAATCATGAATAAGGATACTTGTCTGTGGTAAAATCATATTTTTACAAAAAATTGTTATGCTTTTTTAACACAAAAAATTAATTTTGAAAAATAAATAAAAATCGGAATTTTTTTTTTTAAACTACTGTATTTTATTTTATTTTTTAAAAAGTACAATTTTTTATTTTATAATTTCTTAAGATAAAAATAAGTCGATAAATAGTTGGTTTTTATTTTGTTTTCGAATTTGGTCTCTATACTATCAATTGGGTTAAAATCAAATATTTTTTAATTAAAATCATGAGAAAAAAGTAACGGAAAGATTTGATTTTAATCAAATTGATAATATAAAAATATTATTTTAGCCAAACAAAATAGAGAAAGCATGAGAATTTTTTTCATGTATGAGATCAAAAAACAATGTGTTGTTTTTTGAGTAAATTTCACTTTTGATCATATTAGAATATGGTCAAAACACTTTTAGTCCAAAAAGTTACTTTTTTTGGTCTCAAATGATAAAGTAGTGATTATTGAAATATTAATTCTAATTTCTCTTTAAACACGAATTTTTTATTTATTATTTTAAAATTATGCTTAAAAATGTTGCTTAATCATGAGTTCACTTCTTTTTTTAAATGGTTCTCTTTAATTTAGAATACCATATTTATCGTAAACTAATATATATATATATATATATTATTTTTATTATATTTTAAAATAAAATTATATATTTTTAAATGAAAATGGGATAAAAGATAAAATGGTGAATATTCAAATTTAATTATATGATTGAAAGTTTGTTCAGACTTGATTAAATACGAATATAATAAATCTTGAATATATTGAATAAATTAAACTCGAGCTTCACTTGATAATACGGAAAATTATTCAGATTTTTTTAATATTCAATATTTTTCAATAAAAAAGGCCCCGGTATATTTATTTAGAAAATTGACTCATAAGATTTTTATTTTACATTAAAACTTGGTTTTCATGTCATTTCAAAGGGAGAACCATTTTTTTAAAAAGAAAGTAAATTCATTATTCAATAACTTTTATATCAATCATTCAAAACATAACTAAAAATAATAAATAAAAATGTGTGCAGTCTTTCACGTGTAGAATTTAAATTTAAATAATTACTATTTTTTAATTATTTTTTATAAAATCTATTTTATTTTGAAAAATATAATATTTATACTATTATTTGTTTTACAAAAAAAAAAAAGTTAATAAGATAATTAATTACTAGTGTATCTCCCGTACGATGTACGGACACGCTATACTATATATATATATAGATAATGTAATAATTAAATGACTATACTTTTAAATTTAATGAGTATCATATAACATATAAAATAGTCAAATTATATGAAAGTAAATTACAATAAAAATACCACAATCGGTGAAATTCATATAAATTTTGTAATACTTCTTTATATATAACATTTTAGTAAAAGTGTTATCGACATCGTCATCATTACTTATAGAGTCATAGTAAAATGATTTATATATATTTTATATATAATAATTAATAAAGATGTGACAACATATTTTGAATGCAATTTATGTATTACATTTTTAGGGGTTATGAATATAGATTGTGCTTACATGCATATGGAATATATTTTTTTATCTTATTTATTTTCATTGTTTATTTATCACATATTATTTGTACAAATTAATTTTGAAAGTTTAGCAAACTCATAATTTCGCGGTGAGAACTAATTATTATATATTTAATGATTGCAAATTTATTACTTTTGAATCGTAAATTCAAAATTCTATAGTAATTCTATTATAAAAATGATTGAAGTTTCAATATCAATATTGTAATTATTTTGAGCAAACACTTGTCATTATAATATGTTGAATACTATACATTAAAATTAAATTTAAATAAAAATTATCATGCGTGTTGAAATGTCAATGATCTTCAATATTATTATTCAGTTGCAGGACAATGTCTAACTTATAAATTAGGTTAAAAAAATATGAATATGAAAATTATGAGGCAACATTAAATATAGAAAAAAGACACGGCTCAAACGGAATGAAAAATATATAGAATTTCAATACTCAATTTGTTTAGCCATTAAAAAACTTAGAGTCATATTTTAATGATTGTTAAAAGAAAACACACGAGTGAATGAATTTGCTTAACCTTCAACCTAATGAGAACTTTCAATATTAGAGTGGAAAATTCAAATTAAATATTTTCATATTTTAAATGGTTGCAAAGCGTCGGTTTATTTTTTTTTAATTTAAGTTCTATACAAATTAAATGCATTGATTATTGCTTAAATATAAACTAATAACGTAAAGATTAAAAATGAAATAAAAGAAAAAAATGAATAAAAGGAAAAAGTTGAGGAAAAGGAAAAAAAAGAGAGTTAAATGCACAAAAAAAAATTAAGGGTTAAAAATGAAATAAAAGAAAAAAAAATCAAACAGAAGGCAAAACAAACTTTAAGCCTAAGTTATTGTCAAACTTTTAATAGAAAAATAAATATAATATTAATACCTAATTAAAATTTAATAACCTAAATTTTAAAATAAAATAATAGGAAATTTTTTTTTTAAAAAAACAGAGTTAAAATGAAATAAAAGAAAAAAAAATTGAATAAAAAGAAAAAAATGGAACAAAAGGAAAAGAAACACAATGATTATTATTTAAATAAAATTAACAACATAAACACTAAAATGAAATAAAAAAAAATAAAAGAAAAATCGAATGAAGAAACAGGGGCGGAATAAAGAACAAAAACAAAACAAAAGGGGAAATGTGAAAAAAAGAATGAAAATCACTCAGCGGGAATCGATGCGCAGTTACTGAAAATGACTTTTATGCAAACTACCAACCACTGAACCAATCACTTAGTTATGTAAACTTTCGGCCAAAGATATATTCTAAATATATTTTGTACTAACTTTTTTTATTACAATTTTGCCCCTGCGATTTTGCTTTCAATTTAAATATGTCATTGAGATGAAAAGATAAATATTTGTGTGATTGAGATTGATTGATACATATTTATATGATTGAATAGATGGTATAAGATTGTAAAAAAATGAAAATTGAAATTGAAAAACAAAACAAACATGTTTTCAGTATTTTGAACGTTAAGATCATTGAAGAAGGATGGCACAAATAGATGTCTAAATAAGGCCCCTGAAGAAGTTACAATCCCATATCATCTACTGGTAAAATGTGATGTATTTGCGTACTTATTTTTGTCTAGAATATGTTCTCTATGTATGTACCCAAGTTTGTTGTAAAATTTATAAAATAATATTTAAAATTTCTGAATGAGACCATTTTGTGGGTTTTAAATGCACTCGACATATTTATATGTGACTACGTAATGATATCATATGGTTTGTTCTAGACCATTTTTTAACATTTGAAGATATTTAAAATAAAAGAAACATTTGAAAACATCTAATTTTTTTATAATACTTACTTGTTTGATGCATGAAGTTTGCAATATTGGATTACATAACAAAAATTATAATAAAAAATTTGTATTAAAAATCATCAAATTTTATCGGTGATCATGAGATTTTTTATTAACCATTCAAATTAATAATATAAAATTACAATTACGTCACTAAAATTTAATAAATATAAACTATTTATAGCGAAGAATTCCAAAAGCAACTATATTGTACAACAATAGCAAAAGAATGCCTTATTATTAGTGTATAATTAAATAAAAATATATAAAATTCATTTTATGGTCAACTATATATATGCAATAAAAATATATAATCAATTAAATATAATATACATTGTTATTAACTTTAATTTTAAAATTAATTTCTTTTATGTATAGTATAATATTTTATATGTAGACAGACTCCAAAACCACTATTTTATTATGTCAAACATATCAAATGCATTAAATATTTAAATAGTGCCAAAAATCTATATTTATTTTGAAAATATAAACAATAATAATCATGCATACCAATATAATTAATTTTGCAATATTTGTACATATGTTGCAGGTGTGTAGTTTGTTAATAGGGCTTAAATTTAATATAACTTCTCATAACATTGAGCAAATAATTATTAAACAAACAATATGAAAGAGCATTAAAAAAATGAAAGTAGACATATTATAGACAGGGGTAGAAATAGAAAAATATCTTATAAATAGGCCAAAAAAAAATCAAAGCATAAACCAGAAACTCTAGTTGTGTTGCCGTAGATTTTCCATATCTCGTCACATTGTTATTCTTAGCAAATAATCCAATCTATTGAAATTTTTCATAGATTTGCATTTCATTTACAAATATCATAAAAAAAAAAGTACTAATATTTGATCAGTTTGGTCATGTGTTTAGTGGGATGGAGGGGTTATAACTTTTTATACCTATAACCTATGCATGGAGAACCACCCGTCTCCATTAATGACAACAATTAAGCAAAATAAAACTTTCTGATTGAAAGGGCTATTGAAATTGAATGGGGCAAATGAAACGAACACATGTTGCATGTATTTAATTCCCATTAATTACGAAATTAAAAATGCAATAGAACCTTTCCTGTATATTATCCATAATTGTTTATAAGGAAAACATTCAATAGTTAAGAAGGAAAAAGAGGGGAGAAAATGAAAAATATATATTTATTTTTTATTATATAGTTATTAGTGATCGGAAAACATAAATGTCAAAAAAAATAAATTAAAAATTACCAAGAATTGTAGTAAACGACAATGTGAAAATGTCTACAATACATTGTTTTTTAAGATTTCTAAATATTCACCTTCAAATGTTACATCGTAGTTAGGCAAACACACGTAGTATTAAAATAATGAATCTCGTGTGACACTTTATATAACTGATACAGGCATTATCTTAAAAATCTGAATGGAATTTTACAGTGTAATAATGCAGGATCCAAAATGACTGACATACTTTTAGGCAATATTCTAGTTCTAGAGCAATACAACGAAGAGCAACAACACTAAGAATTAACCAATCTCATTTTTTGGTTCGGATAGGGCCCAATCGAATTCCATCTTCACTCACTTGGTCTGACTCATTGCCCATTCACAGAAATAAAATAAAAAATATATCCAAAAAAAAAAGAACACAATTCACTAGTGAGTAGTGACAGACAATATAGACATACGACTGCCATTTAAAAATTTATTATCGATGCATTCTTTTGCTAATATTATTTGAAGAAAAAAAATGTTTTGCTCAATTAAATTATTTTTATAAAAAATCTGAAAAAAAGTAAATATGTGCTGCGGTGGATTCGAACACGCGAAGTATAATGGGGTGCAGACGTAAATTTTACGTCTAACCAGACAACTGCACCAGGTATTAGTTTATGAATTTAAACAGAAAATAATTTTTATAATTAAATTTTGGTTGACTTTTTTTATGACAATTTTGCCCCTACGATTTTGCTTTAATATATGTATAGATAGATCAGTAATTAGAATATGTGTATATATATATAAATTATAATCACATTAATAATTTTAAATTTTGGTATATATAGGCTCTAAATAGATGATTTTTTTTAGCACAAAGTCATTTTGGAGTGACAATGTTTGGTAATACATGTATATATCTAAAAAAAAGCTTTGTTGACTCTCACCATAAATATTATGGGTGTATTTGAACATTTTTCTTTTATTTTTAAAATTTAAAAATATATAAAGTAATTTCCGTACATCGTACGGGAGAAATACTAGTTTCTAATTAAAAGCTAAACGTATCTTGTGGTCCTTATTCATCAGGTACTTGCATGGAAAATGTCCAAGTTGACTTTGGTCGTCTACTGAAAATGTGATGACCTCAATTATTATTATTATTATTATTTTTTTTTATTTTTGGCAACGCGGTTTTTAAGAATTGTTTAAAATATCAATGATTCATTGTATAGACAGGTAATATTTAAATTAATTACTCCCTTCGTCCCATTTTGATAGACTGATTAGAGTTTTTCACGGAGATTAAGAAAAAAATTGAGAAAGACAATTAATCAAGAAGCTTCCTAATATACTCCTATATAATTATTTGATATTAAATAGATGTATGTATTAGTAAATGAGCTAAATATATATAGAAACATGCATATATATCGGGACATACCAAAAAGGAAAACAAGTCTATCAAAATGGGACAGAGGGAATATTTCTATTTACTAACGATCAACTAGGAATGAGTAAAACAACTAATTATCAATTAAAAATTAGGAGTAATTTCACGGAGGGACTCTCACACTGATTTTTTTGGTCGCAAAATTCATTTCCTTGATTTATTATGTCCTAATTTTTTTATTATTTTATTTTGGAAAAATGTCTAAATTAGCCCCTAAACTATTTCCTGAGGTGTATTCTGACCCTCGAATTAATTTTGGTCTCATTAGACCCTTTAACTAATAAACTCGGTTCAATTAGACCCTTCAACTATCAGACTCGCCCAATTAGGCACTTTTGTTAGTGACATTCTTAACGTAATAAATAAATGGATCTTTTGAATTATAATTGAACTTCTTGGTTGTTTTAAATTGTTGAAGGAAAAATTAAAAAAGATCGAAATAAACTTCAATGAATATATTTATTAAACTAAGAATAAATTATTGAAGGAAAGATTGAAAAATAAAATTTTGAGCCACAGTGAAAAATAGAGAAAAAATGGAGATGATTAATTTGGGGAAAAAAAATATTATGAAATCTATCTAAATCCCTCGAAAAGTCCCAACAAACAACCAACTTAATGTAGATTTAACGGCGTTAGGAGTGTCACTAACGAAAGTGCCTAACTGGACGAGTTTGATAGTTGAAGAGTGTAACAGGACCGAGTTTAATAATTAAAAAGCCTAACTGAGACCAAAATTAGAATGTACATCAGAAAATAGTTTAAGGGCTAATTTAGACCTTTTTCCTTTTACTTTCATGGTGCCAAAATTAACAACCCACTTAATTTCTGAATAAAATCCTCTAATCCATTTTTCATGTCTCACTATAAAATTTAATATTTTAAAAATGTTTATTATAAAAATAAATTTTATTATAGTATTACAAATCATAATCAACATTTATTATTAAAAATTAATTTTGTTAAAAATTATATACCCTACTTTTGGAATAATTAATTATATTTACTAAAAAACAAGAAATAAAAATTAAAAAAAAAATATAAATCCTAATTAAATGAAATGAACCCTAAAAAATAATTATAAAAATTAAACTAAATCATAATAAATTAAAATTGAAGAAATTTTTTTAATGAAAATCGAATAAAAATCAAGAAGCCTCGTTACTGGGATAGTGAAAAGTGGTCAGAGGAGACTTACAGTTAATAATATTTTTTTTAAAACAAGGTGGAGGGGGTGACTTTACCTTTAGCTGGTCTTTTCTCAGAAAATTCGCCAAACCTTAGTGACGAAGCCATTCGATATACATTCACACGAGAGGATCGGAATTCGGAGAGGAGATATACAGAGAGTCAGACATTAGCATGAATCGAAGAACATATACATACATTCTGTGTTAAGAGAGAGAGAGAGAGAGAGAGAGAGAGAGAGAGAGAGAGAGGGAGACCAAAGATGGCGGAAGAAGCTGTAGTGGCATTTCTGCTAGAAAACGTGAAGAATCTGGTGAAGGATCAGGTAGATCTAATATCGGGGGCCGAGGCGGAGCTGGAGCAGCTGCAGAGGATGCTGGAGATGATTGAAGCAGTCCTCAAAGATATGGCGGAGATGCAAGCGAAGGGGCACCGGTTCACACAGCTGCAGAAGCATATAAGGGAGGCGGTGTACAACGCCGAAGACGTCATCGACGCCAGCCTCACGCACAGATCTAAAGATCGTACTAATCAATGGATTCCGAGCAGCAAAAATCTAAGCTTGGCGAAGAAGGTGAAGGATCTTAGGGAAAAGGAGCTCCAGCCGTTGTACGACCGAGCCACGCAGGCCTTAGCCGGACTGCCCATGCGAGATGCAGCATCGGCTGGGGCGACGGCAGCTGGAACATCGGATGATGATAATAGACTCCAAAAGGTAAATGATCATACACTTTTTCCACTTCGATTGCATTTTATTTAATTTTAAGAAAGGATTCGTTCGAAGCAAAAAAAAAAAAAAAAATTGAAAAATTTAAATGAATGTGCAATAGAGGATTTCAAAAAAATGAGTTTTTGGTGTGAGGAAATGGCTCCAACCGAGCTGCATCTGCGAACCCAAAATGGGATTTTGTTGATTTTCTCTCACGTTCGTATTTAAAAAATTTATAATAGTGTATTTTCTGTATTTTATAATGATTCGTATGATGTATATATTTTACTTGTGTTTATTAATTTTTTTTTTGTATATGATGTTTATTAAGAGGATAATTGAATTATAAGTGTAGAAATTTAATGTTATACATTTATTTATGAACCTTATGATTGTTTATGTTAATGTTAAAGAGTTTAAACTACTGTTTAGTTTAATTTTTTTTAATAAACTTTAATATATAATGGGTACCCGACGGATGGGTATGGGTGTGGGGAGCAATACCTGACCCCACAGCGCCCCGTTTACATCCCTAGATTTTGTATGTACTCTTTGAAAGACAGTTGAATATTAAGTGAAGGCCAGTTTTAATCATAATAAGTAAAAAGTCAATTTATTGCAACTAGACAGTTAGAGCCATTAATGTGCACCAGTAGTTGAGACCAAATTTTTATAGAGGTTTGAACCAACCGATTCTACGTCCTCTCGTCTTCCAACCGGAAGGGATCACTAGTTTTCAGTGTTTCACAACACGAATTACAGAGTGATCTCAAGCGCTGCTCACACTTGCCACTATCTGAAGATAGAACTGATTGATGGAGTTCTAAGTTTCTTTCAACATTAACCAAATCTCAACACTCAATTTCACTTCTAGCTTAGATGTTATTGCTACTGGTTTGGAGGTTTTAGTTTTGCAATCTCTCTGAATTGTCAGTGGTAGGCGATATTCAATAGAAAACAAGCTCTCTGCATAAGCTGGGCAGGATGAACTCATGTGAGGAATTCCGGTGAAGCTTGTCTTAGATAGCAATCTGGTAGCAAGAATTCTTTGAACTTCAAATGTGCTCGAGTGTTCTTGAGAATTTGGAATAACTTGCTCTTTTAAATTGGTTGACACTCAGGGAATGTGGTGTTCTTGATTCAGAAAAGATTTTCAAATGATTCAAAGGATCTCCTTTTATAGTGCGGAAACCCAAGGTATCGCTTAAGGAGGCGTTTACTTTGGATGATAGAGTAGATTAGCAATGCACGAGATTGAATATTTGAAGGATTTAAGCTTTAAAATGATTCAATCCATCAAAGTAGTATATGGTAGATTAGGCTATATTATTTATATCAATCTAATCTATCATTTAAAGTAAACGTCCCCTAAGAGGGATGGTTTGAATTATGTTCTATTTGATCGTTGATCTTGTCTTCTAGCTTCTGAGCCCTCAGTCCTCAATCACAACTCTCGTCTTCTTTCTCAAAATGGGCCACAGTCTCAACTTTCATTTTGCCTCTTTGTTTTATATCATTTGGATACTTGAAACTAAGAGGCTTCTGACTGGCTCTCGACTGCAATGCCATCTTTAAGAAATCAATTGGTTGACATAGTCAGCTTCTCGCTTGGCTCATGGTGCTTTAGCTCTGTCAACTTCTTGTCTTGTGTTTTACCCAGACTTGTAGCCAGATCAGTTTACAACTTTACATTGAATTACACTTAGCTGTATTGCATGAGTTTACAAGACTCAAACTAGCTTATTTCCACTTTTAATCAAATCAACTTTTGTCATCACTCAAAAATAGTACTTTTTTTTTATTACATGACTGATAACGTCAACTGCAAAAGAAAACATTGCTAAATCTTACAAGAAACTGGAGAACATTGTTGTGCAATTTTACCTTTTCATTGATTGATCATGAATAGCAATATAGAATATGTTCTTTTTCATTTTGTAAGTTGATGATTCTTGGTTTGTTCGTGTGTACAGAAACCGAGAGAAGACAATGTGGTGGGTTTCGCAGACCAGGAAGCCACTCTACTCAAATATCTGAAAGAAGAAACAAATGAACTTGATGTCATCTCTATCGTGGGCATGCCTGGTCTTGGGAAGACAACTCTTGCTTGGAAGATTTATCGCGATCCAAAAACTGAATATGAATTCCCAACCAAGATTTGGGTGTATGTTTCTCAAGAATTCAATTTGAAGGATGTGTTTCTCGCCATTTTGAAGAAGTTCACTCAAACGGACATGTCTAGCAGAAACGTTCAGGAGTTGGCCCGAGAAGTTCGATCTCGTCTCGAGAAAGGAAGATTCTTATTGTTCATGGATGATGTGTGGACTGTCGAAGACTGGAAACAAATCGAAGATGCCCTGCCCAAGACTAACAAAACTGGCAAAGTTTTGATAACAAGTCGCCATGAGAAAGTAGCTGAACGAGCCAACCCCAAAAGAGACCCCCACCAGCTGCGTTTCTTGACATTCGACGAAAGTTGGGAGCTGCTCCAATTAGAAGTATTCGGTAAGAATAACAGCTGCCCATCAGAAGTGGAGGGGCTCGGGAAACAAATAGCCAATCAATGTCGTGGAGTGCCACTTGCAGTGGTCGTGATAGGGGGGATTCTTGTTGAAAAACGTGTAGACAGGGCTTTTTGGGAAAAGGTGTCAGAGAGTGTGAATACGTATATTGTCCAGGATGACAGGCAGAAACGAACGGAAAACATAATTTTATTGAGTTACAACAAATTGCCTCATGACTTGAGAGACTGCTTTCTCTATCTGGGGATGTTTGCCGAGGACAGCGAGATCCCCGCATGGAAGCTGACACGCTTGTGGATTGCAGAAGGATTCATAAAACTGAATCGAAATCACGGTATCAGGAGCTTGGAGGAAGCGGCGGAGGACAATCTGAACGATCTTGTAGCCAGGAACCTAGTCATGGTGGAGAAAACCAAGGCCAACGGTGATGTGAAAACGTGTCGTGTTCATGATATGATTCGAGAATTCTGCAAGGATCAGGCGGGATTGGATAACCGGAATTTCTTTCAGGAGGTGAAGAAGACGAGGGAAGGGGTGTTTCATCCGCAAATTTCCGAGATAGGAAAGTGCCGCCGACTGTCCATTCATTCCCATGTGGTGGAGTTCATCCGCACCCGAGCTAAGGGTCCGAAGGTTCGTTCCTTTTTATGTTTCTCCAAGGAAACCGTCAACTTGCCAACTGAGTGCATTCCCTCAATCCCTGAAGCCTTTGAGTTGCTCAGGGTTATAGATGTGAGCCCTATCAAATTCACTAAATTCCCCCCGAAGCTCACCAGACTGATCCATCTGAGGTACATCACTCTGTCCGGTAACGATTTGAAGGCTCTTCCTAAAGATGCCTCCAAGCTTTGGAATCTACAGACCGTCAGGATTGACACCACGGCACGTGAATTCGATATCAAAGCGGACATAGGAAAGATGAAGCAACTGAGGCATCTGAAGACGAAAGCAGCTATTGTCCTTAAAGAAGTGCAAGGTGAAGGTGGTGAGAACCTTCAAACACTCAGCAGACTGTCTACCAAAAGTTTCACAGAAGAGGTGTTCAGCAGGGCCAAGAACCTAAAGAACTTGGGGATTCGAGGGAATTTAGCCACCATTGAGAATAAGAATCTCATGGAGAAATTGGAACGCCTTGAAAAGCTGAAGCTAGTGCACGACACGTTTTCTGCGAACGGGTCTGCAGGAAGTGCACTGCAGCGCCTTCCTCCTCAAGACAATTTCCCACCAAATCTGAGGATCCTGACATTGTCGTCTACGTGCTTGGATTGGAGGCATATGACAACACTGGGAAGCCTGCGCAAGCTTGAGGTGCTCAAACTGAAGGAAATGGCATTCAAGGGAAGAAGGTGGGAAGCTGAAAGCAACGAGTTTCGTTGTCTTGAATCCCTGCACATTGTGCGCACTGATTTAGAGATATGGACGATTGCTTCGGGTGATCGGCCGTTTCCCAAACTCAAAAACCTCGTGCTTAAGAACTGTGAGAGACTTCAACAGATCCCATCCCAACTGGGGAGAAGCCTTCAGTTTGTGGAACTTGAACGTGTCACGAGACCACTCGTGGATTCTGCCAAGAAAATTGAAACGGAAAAACAAGAAATGCAGAAGAGGGAATCGGGAGGGAGAAGGGGTGGATTTAAGCTTATAATTTCTCCCGGAGATGCATCCGCAACAACTTCAAGCTAGCACAAGCTAAATGAAATCCACATGGTAATATATATTACTTCCTCTGTTTCTTTATAAATGTTGGTTTAGTTTTTTTTTTTGTGTCAAAATTCAGAAAATTAAACGTTAATTCTTGAGTAAAAAGCTAAAATAACAATCTTAAAGAAACGGAGGGAGTATATATTTCGGTCATAGTCTAATAAATAATATCATCCTAACTCTAATAATTTTTGTTTTTTTAATTTAATTTGTGATCTTTAATAATCTCTACAGGCACATCCAATGAAAGATCAAGACAATTAGAGAGGATAAATTAAATTATCAATTTTCTTGGAGTCACAAGATAAGCTCCATTCTGGCTTGGCTAAAACCCTAGATCGCTTGCATGCAGACTGTTGTATTTTTATGTTGTTCATTTAATTTTTCAAGTATTGAACATCATTTATTTTCATTTTCATGTACAATATAATTGATGATTGAATATTTGTCCCAACCACGCACGATGGTAACTACTAAGTAATAGTTTCTTTCGCATGCAGGCTCCTTATTTTCATTTTCTATATATGTTGAGGCGTTGAGCACTTTGATAAAGCCATAGCTTTTATTCTCAAATTATAAAATATTTATTACAAAAGTGTATATATATATATATATATATATCTCTCTTTTTGGAGGAAGCTAACATATTTAGCTAATCATGGCTAACTTATAATGGTGCATGTTTACACTATTATAATTAATGTTTATTTTATAGAGAAAAAATAGAGGGCTAACTTTTAACCTAAATTGATAACACTTACACGTACACCTTGAGTACTTATTTCATTTAGTTTATTACTTTACTAGTATTTCTCCTGTGCGATGCACAAATAATTATTATTTTAGATCTGTAATATTATGATTATGTTTTAATTTTATATGTTGTGATCAATATTTAAAAATTAATAAAATGATATGCACATGCGTTAATTAATTAAATAAAAAGATCAATTTTGTATAGTTACGACAGACAAAAAGAATAATAAATTTTAGGAACTAAATGAAAATATATGTTAGAAAGATCGAATTTGAATATTTCCAACATCACGATTTTATAAATAATAATAATAATGTATAATTTTCTACGATTATAGAATATTTGATTTCTTTGAATATATGACATGTATAAAAAATATAATTATTTAATTATTTTAAATGATGAAATAGAAATAAAAAATAACAAATTATTATTATTATTATTATTATTATTATTATTATTATTATTATTATTATAATACAAATGAAAGCTATTTTTTATGTGACAAATGTAGAGCACTACAAATCATCCATTTATGTATAAAAAAATAACAATGTATAATTGTCCACAATTATAGATTATTTGGTTTCTTTGAATATATGACATGTATAAAAAATATAATTTTTTAATTATTTTAAATGATGAAATTGAAATAGAAAAAATAACAAATTATTATTATTATTATAGTGCAATACAAATGAAAGTTATTTTTCTAGGCGAGAAATGTAGAGCACTACAAATCCTCCATCTATACATAAAAAAAATACAAATATCAAATTTTCAAGTAAAAGAATAATAAATAAGATTGAAAAAATTTCTTAAAATACAACGGGTCTATTGTGACTCTTTCAAGTGTCACAATAGACCTATTGTGACACTTCGGGTAATACCCGAGGATAGCATAGAATTTTCCAACAATTGATTGCTACACACCCGACACCAACCAGATTGTGAAAAGGTGGCAATCACTATATATAATTGAAGTTGAATTCAAAGTTTCATATTTCGTAGTCCAAATTTATGTTAAGTTATTTAATTATTTTTCCATATTGGTTACTCGGTATGTACTAATTTGATAAGTTAATAATTAATAAAGTAATAAACTAAATGAAATAAGCACTAAAGGTGCAAGTGTTATCAATTTATGCTAAAGTTAGGCCTATATTTTTTCTCTATAAAATAAACTTTATAATAGTGTAGACATGCACTATGATAAGTTAGTCATGATTAGCTAAAGAGTTGGTATTCAGTGTATCACCGTCGCATATACCACTATTTCAGATGGCGCGTGGGGCCACGCGCGCCCACGCGTCCGTCTTTTTTTTTTCCTCGCAGTTTTTACTTTTTTTTTCATTTTTTTATTCGATTTCACCCAAAAAAATCCTAAAAAACACAAAATAAACCCCCTAAAAACACCCCCAAAAAACCCTAAAAAAAAAATAAACCCCTAAAAACCCCCTCAAAAAACTCTAAAAAACACCAAAAATACCCTAAAAAAACTTGGTCAAAGGGCGGGTTTGACCGCGTTGATCGGGTCAAAGGGCGGGTTTGACCGTATTGATCGGATCTAAACGCGAGTTGATCCGACCCATCTTAAATAACACTATTTACAACAGGTGCATGGAAGTGTTTGCCTTAGCTAAATAAGTTAGCTTCCTCCAAAAAGATATATCTTTACTTATGTAATAAATATTTTATAATTTGAGAATAAAAGCTATGGCTTTTTCGAAAAAGTGCTCACCCTCTCAACATAGAAAATGAAAATAAGGAGCCTGCATGCGAAAGAAACTATTACTTTGTAGTTACCATCGTGCGTGGTTTGGGACAAATATTCCAATCCTCAATTGTACATGAAAATGAAAATAAATGATGTTCGATACTTGAAAAATTAAATGAACAACATAAAATTACAGCAGTCTAAAATTACAGCAGCCTGCAAGCGATCGATCGAGGATTTTGCCTGTAGAGATAGTTAAAGATCACAAGTTAGATTTAATTTGCTAAAAAACAAAAATGATTAGAGTTAGTGGTAGTGTTATGTTATGGACATGAAATTAAATAATGGGCCGATTAGGCGGCGAACCCGACTCGGATAGATATTGGGTTGTTGCGGTGTTAGTTATTTCTTCTAATTCCTTAAGTGGCTCAATTTAATTAGTGAGGCTCGTTAATGTGTAGTGTTGCTTTTATTCTAATTATATGTAAGGTATACATACATTATCATTTCATGAAATAGAGTAAGAAGAAAATTATCTAAAATTTCCCCCTTTCCGATCTCTCTTCTATTTCTCTCTTCTTGGTCCGTCTCTCAACTCCCTCTCCCAATTCTTCTTCTAGCTTATAAGCTTTTCTACCAAATTTTCAGAAAATCATCACAAAAAATAGAAAAAAACGTGGGTTTACTACAAGTTAAAGGGACAACTCTAGAGAAAACTGAACTTCGAAGAATAATATAATAGAACAGAAAAATGCAAAAACAAAGAATTAAATACTAGTCCGACCTAGAGCCAAAACTAATTTGACACAGGCCCATAAACAAAAGTCCAGCCCAACACAAAATCCTTAAATAATAATAATAATAATAATAATAATAATAATAATAATAAAGCGCTAATCAACTCGCCACTTCTACGCGTATATATTATTTATGAGACTACGATCCGAAATATATACTTCCTTCATTTCTTTATTATTCTTGTTTTAACTTTTTAATTTAGAATTAACATTTGATTTTCTGAACTATAATATATCCATTTCTCCTATGTCATATAAAATCCCATTTACTTATATTTATCTAAAAAAACTCTCCATAAATTTTTAGGATTTGGCATCAGGTTAAAATTGGGAAGGAGTGTGCGGAAATACATAAAACAACAAATATTTTGACACAAAATAAAAGAAGCTAAAACAACAATCATATAAAGAAACCGAGATAGTATATAATACCATGTGGATTTCATTTAGCTTGTGCTAGCTTGAAGTTGTTGCCGATGCATCCCCGGGAGAAATTATAAGCTTAAATCCACCCCTTCTCCCTCCCGATTCCCTCTTCTGCATTTCTTGTTTTTCCGTCTCAATTTTCTTGGCAGAATCCACGAGTGGTTTCGTGACACGTTCAAGTTCCACAAACTGAAGGCTTCTCCCCAGTTGGGATGGGATCTGTTGAAGTCTCTCGCAGTTCTTAAGCACGAGATTCTTGAGTTTGGGAAACGGATCACCCGAAGCAATCGTCCATATCTCTAAATCAGTGCGCGCAATGTGCAGGGATCCGAGACAACGGAAGCCGCTGCCTTCAGCTTCCCACCTACTTCCCTTGAATGCCATCTCCTTCAGTTTGAGCACCTCAAGCTTGCGCAGGCCTCCCAGTGTTGCCATATGTGGCCAGTCCAAGTGCGTAGACGACAATGTCAGGATCCTCAGATTTGGCGGGAAACTGTCTGCAGGAGGAAGGCGACGCAATGCACTTCCGGGCACGTTCATATTGAGCGTGTCGTGCATCAGCTTCAGCTTTTCAAGGCGTTCCAGTTTCTCCAAGAAGTTCTTATCCACAATAGCGGCTAAATCCCCCCGAATCCCCAAGTTCTTCAGGTTCTTGGCCCGACTGAACACTTGCTCTTTGCAACTCTTGGTGGACAATCGGCTCAGTGTTTGAAGGTTCTCACCGCCTTCGCCTTGCACTTCCTTAAGGATGATAGCCGCTTTCGTCTTCAGATGCCTCAGTTGCTTCATATTTCCAATGTTCGCTCTGATTTCGAACTCACGTGCCGTGGTGTCAATCCTGACGGTCTGTAGATTCCAAAGCTTGGATGCATCTTTAGGAAGAGTCTTCAAATCGTTACCGGACAGAGTGATGTACCTCAAATGGATCAGTCCGGTGAGCTTCGGGGGGAATCTAGTGAATTTGATAGGGCTCGCATCTATAACCCTGAGCAAATCGAAGGAATCAAGGATTGCGGGAATGCACTCAGGGGGCAAGTTCACAGTTTCCTTGGAGAAACATAAAAAGGAACGAACCTTCGGACCCTTAGCTTTCATCTTGATGAACTCCACTACATGGGAATGGATGGATAGACGGCGGCACTTTCCTATCTCGGAGATTTTCGGATGAAACACCCCTTCCCTCGTCTTCTTCACCTCCTGAAACAAATTCCGGTTATCCAACCCCGCCTGGTCCTTGCAGAACTCTCGAATCATATCATGAACACGGCACGTCTTCACATCGCCGTTGGCCTTGGTTTTCTCCACCATGACTAGATTCCGGGCTACAAGATCGTTCAGATTGTCCTCCGCAGCTTCCTCCAAGCTCCTGATACCGTGATTCTGGTTCTGTTTTATGAATCCTTCAGCAATCCACAATCGCGTCAGCTTCCATGTGGGGATCTCGCTGTCCTCAGCAAATGTCCCCAGATAGAGAAAACAGTCTCTCAAGTCATGAGGCAGTTTGTTGTAACTCAATAGAATTATGTTTTCCGTTCGTTTCTGTGCATCATTCTGAATATATGCACTCACATCCACAGACACCTTTTCCCACAAATATTTCCTATCTACACGTTTTTCAGCAAGAATGCCTCCTATCACGACTACCGCAAGTGGCACTCCATCACATTTCCGGGCTATATGCATTCCGGGCCCCTCCAATTCCGGTGGGCAGCCGTTATTCCTACCGAATACTTCTAACTGGAGAAGCTCCCAACTTTCTTCGAATGTCAAGAAACGCAGCTTGTGGGGGTCTCTTATGGGGTTGGCTCGGACAGCTACTCTCTCATGGCGACTTGTTATCAAAACTTTACCAGATTTGTTAGTCTTGGGCAGGGCAGCTTCGATTTTTTCCCAGTCCTCGACAGTCCACACATCATCCAAGAACAATAAGAATCTTCCTTGCTCGAGACGAGATCGAACTTTTCCGGCCAAATCCTCAACATTTCTGCTAGACATGTTTTCATTAGTGAACTTCTTCAAAATGGCGAGAAACACATCCTTCACATTGAATTCTTGAGAGACATACACCCAAATCTTTGTTGGGAACTCATATTCAGTGTTTCGATCACGATAAATTTTCCAAGCAAGAGTCGTCTTTCCAAGACCTGGCATGCCCACGATAGAGATGACATCAAGTTCCTCTGTTTCTTCTTTCAGATATCGGATTAGAGTGGCTTCCTCTTCTGCGAAACCCACCACGTTGTCCTCTCTCGGCAGCTGTACACACGCACAGATCAAGAATCATCAACTTCCAAAACGAGAAAGAACATCTTCTATATTGCTATTAAAATTGCACAACAATGTTCTCTAGTTTCTTGTTACATTTACCAATGTTTTCTTTGCAGTTGACGTTATCACTCATGTAATAAATTAAAAATGAAAAAATTGTACTATTTTTGAGTGATGTCAAAAGTTGATTTGATTAAAAGTGGAAATAAGCTAGCTTGAGTCTTGTTAACTCATGTAATATAGCTAAGTTTACTTCAATATAAACTGATCGACAAACTGACTTTTTTGCTTACTCTTGATTAAACTCGATCATTTACCGAATCAGATCAACTTGTGAGAAAAACCGGTTGTTCAAAGAGTACGTGCAAAATCTAGGATGTAAACGGGGCATTTTAGGGTCAAGTATTGCTCTTCCACCCCTATATCCGCCTCCTAAATTGACCTCATCCCCGCCCCATTCCCGTTTAAAAAGGGGCGCGTGCGGGCGGGGCGGGTATTATCGAAGGGAAGGATATATATCCGTTTTGTACTAATATATTATTTTTTAATATTTAGTTTTCATTTTTTAGTTAATATAATTAATTTGGGGGTTGATTATTCCAAACACTTAGGGCATGTTTGGTTTGGTTGATTAGGGTAGTTTAGGGGGGATTGATAAAATTATCCCCCCTTATCCTTTGTTTGGTTTGAAGGATTGGAGCCCGGGATTGATGACGGGCCCGGGCTCCAATCACTCAATTGGGTGATTGTTCATCACCCCATTTTTGGAGTGATTAAAATTATCACTTCTCACTCATTTGTAAAATTACTAATATAACCTTATTAAAAATAATTTTTATTTTGTTGTAATATTTTTTAATCTTTTTTTATAATTATAATTTCTTACAAATAAAATTATACATATCATATTTGTACATCGCACGGGAGATATTCTAGTTTAATTTATGTCGCATCAAATTAATAGTGAACACAAAGATATGTTATAAGTAAAAAAATGAATAATTCAAAAATTTCTATAATTCAGAAAGTTATAAATTAATTTTATTTTGTTGAAATATTTTTATTAAATTTTTGTCCAATAATATATTTTTATTAAATTTTTGTCATTATTTCCCAATATTTACTAAATTATTTTTGTGCATCAATTATTTTCAATTTCATGATTTCAAGCATTTTTAATAGAAAAACACAACTTTAATAATTATAAATGAATATATTATATGAAGGGCAATTCAGGTATTTCCTAACATTTTAATCCTAATCATTCAATCCAAACAAAATATTGATAATCTATCCTAAATCATTAAAATTGTAATCAAGCAATCCAAACAAAAGATTATTTTTATCCAAACAGTGTAATCCTACTTTATCCTATCAATCTTATCCATCCCATCATCCGAACCAAACGAGGCCTTATATACAATTTTAAAAATTTTCAATTTTTACAATAAATATTAATTATGATTAATTATAATATAATAAATTTTATTTTATAAGAAATATTATTAACAATTTATAATTTTAATGTTGGCACACGGTTGCTATACAAAAATTGGAACTAGAGGATCTCTACTCAAGCAATATATTTCATTTTTATATTTTTTTAGAACTATGTTTCATTAACTAAGCAAATTTCCACAAAGAATATCATTACTTAGTATATAGCTAAAATTACAAAGGCTAAACACTATTTTGGGTCTTTGTACTTCTAGATTTTTCGTAATTGAGTTAAAACATAATAGAAATCCTCTACTCCCAACTTGTGCGTGCTAACCGTGTACCAATATTAAAATATATATTTTCAATAATATTTTTTATAAAAATAAAATTTATAATATCATAACTAATCATAATTAATACATATCGCGAAAAATTAAATTTTTAAAAATTATATATCCTAAGTTTGGAATAATCAACTCTACAAATCAATTATATTAACTAAAAAATAATTTTAAATCCTAAATAATAATATAAAATTATACTAAACCAAAAAAAATTAAAATTGAAATGTATTCCAGTTGGAACTAGATGATCTCAAGTGGTTAAAATGAGGTCTTCTCTTCCCTTTTACACCCTCGATTTTTTTATTTTATTTTTTTCCAATTTTTTTCTTTGAACGAATCCTTTTTCAAAATTAAATAAAATTGGAAAAATTGTTCGATTATTTACCTTTTTGAGTTTATTATCATCATCCGATGCTCCAGCTGCCCTCGTCCCAGCAGATGACACATCTTGCCTGGGCAGTCCGGTCAAGGTCTGCCGGGCTTCGTCGTACAGCGGCCGGAGTTTTTTTCTGAGCTCCTTCACCTCCGTCGCCAAGCTCGAAGCTTTGCTGCCCGGCATAAATTGTTTTACAGTACTACGGTCTTTGGATTTGTGTTTGTGCGTGATGCTGGCGTCAATGGTGTCTTCGGCATTGTACACCGCCTCCCTTATCTGCCTCTCCAGCTCCGTGAAGGTGTGCCCCTTCGCCTGCATCTCCGCCAGATCTTTGAGGACTGCTTCCATCATCGCCAGCATCCTCTGCAGCTCCTCCAGCTCCGCCTCCGCCCCCGATATTAGATCTACCTGATCCTTCACCAGATTCTTCACGTTTTCTAGCAGGAATTTCACTGCAGCCTCAGCCATCTTCTTCTCTCTCTCTCTCTCTTAACACAGATATTTATGTATATGTTCTTGGATTTAGGCTAATGTCTGTAATATCTCCTTTCCGAATTCCGATCCTCTCTTATGAATATGTATCGAATGGCTTCGTCACTAAGGTTTCGCGAATTTTCGAAGAAAATAGCTTAAGGTCAAGTCACCCCCTCCAACTCTCTGTTTTTTTTAATTATTAATAACTGTATAAAGCGAGTGAAAATTAATAAATAAAAGCAACTGAGGGTGGGTGACAAATGACAATATAATAACATATTTTTTAATCAGTAATAAAGAAAAGACCAGCTAAAGGTGAAGTCAACCTCTCCACCTTTTAAAAAAATATATATATTATTAACTGTATAAAGGAGGAGCGGAAATTCCAAGCAAAAACACCGAAATTATTATTATATATAAAGGCAATTGAGGGTAGATGGGTAGGTGACGGTAAATTCTAATGTTAGAAATTTACACTTTGATAATTATATTTCATTTTATTAGTATTAGTAAAACAGTATCCACTTTTTCAAAATTTTTGTAAATTTGACCTCGATCAAATTTTCAGCCTGAGATATCTATGTGGTATGCCCAACAAATTTATTTTACTTTTAATTCATAATTGACATAGAATATCCAAGTAATATTTTTTATTGGAGCAAAAAAGCTATGTAAGAATTCCAGCGTACCACATAGATATTCTAGGGTGAAAATTTGATCGAGGTCAGATTTGCAAAAATTTTGAAAAAGTTGGTACAGTTTTGCTAATAGTAATAAAGTGGGTCATTTTTGAAAAAAATGTCCAAAATATAGGTATCAAAGTGTAAATTTCCCTTCTAAGGTAGAACACATGTAGTGCATCCCCTCCTTCTGGTTGCGACACATGTTCTGGACCCATCATTTTTAAGTTATTTGCACCTCTTTTTTTTGTCTAAATTCGAAAGTTTCGACCGATAAAAAAAAAACCTATCGTGACACTTCAATTAATATATCGTGACATTTCAATTACCTATTATGACACTTAAGTACATACAGGGGCGGATCCAGAAATTTTTCTTTGCAGGGGCGAAACAACAACTCTTCGTATTTCTTATTTAATTTATTCGTGCCTCTAAGAAAGAACGTTAAAAATGAGAAATTTGTGAATAATTATGCATTTAATTACTTTTTGCCATAGGTATGTTTGTGAAATGACACCATTATCTTTATTCATTATTTTTTCTAGTGAAACAATGTCGTTTTAGGATCAGTTTACACCTTCATATTTCCTTCCCTTCCTCAAATTAAATAGAAAAGAATGTTGTTTTCATTTAAGTAAATACCTGAAAATAATAACATGAATAATTAAAATTTGAATTGAATTCTTTTCTAATATAAACTAATTCATTAATTGAAATTTAATTGGTTATGACCACCAATAAAATTTCCAATAATAATTCATTCATACTAATCATTTGATGTGGAGATTATAATTCAGGTAGCGAATTAATAAAATGATAACTTCACAGTATATAATTTATAAAATAAATTACACGAATAACATGGACCAATAATTTCAAATTAAAAACTAAAACAAATAAATAATGCAATTCAATCATGATTCATTATTAAATTGAAACTGATATCAATTAAATAAATATGTAATCTAATTCATAAAATTCGAATCACTAATGCAACCCTAATTTGTTTTGATTGGAGAGAGATTTGAGAGAATTTATTAAATTTGTTTTAATTTGTGTGTATTTAATTTTGTTCCAATATTTATTTATATATTTGAGTGAGGCTCAATTTCTCAAGCTCAATTATATATAAACTAATATCATATATTTTTTTTAAAATATATCTATATACTATATAAAAATAGAATAGTGGGGGCAATTTTGACAATTCACAATTAGTTTAATTTTCTAAAAAAACATTAATTCACAATTATGTTAATTTCATTGCTATTGAAACGGTGCCTACGTTTAATGCGGTTATTTTACATTAATTCAAGCGGTGTGTATTTTTTTTAAAAAAAACTCCATCTATTGAAACGATGCTCTGTGCAAGCAGTTTTCAAATATATATAGGAGATTATTATATCTTTACGTTGAACGAATATATAGATATGAGAAATATTGTAGGAGGAGATTTGTCATCCCCGCAAAATAACACAAAGCTTAAAATGAATGAGGATGCAAAACTGGCGAGAATTATGTGCAGTTCAAAGTTCTCTACTGAAGCATCTTCACTTGATCAAGAATGAGTAGGGATTCACTCATTCTCCTATTGTACTCGGGTATAATATATATTCAATCTTCTTCTCTCTCCTCTCTCTCTCTCTCTATGTGCATGTTCTCAAGCTAATTGAATGCAGGCATGAGAAGTTTTCACCATTCTCACATGACTTTTTCTGTGATTGATGGCTTTGTTGGCTGTCTAATTAATAATCTTTTTTTTTTTTTGGTGATTTATGACTTTGGATTTCTCTAATCTGGCAAATGTCTAATATTTAATTTATTTCTTCGTTTATGGAGATTTAATTTGTTGATATTTGACTTCTAAATGCTTTATGGCTATATATTGTTATGATATATACGTTCATCATTGATACCCCTCTCAAATTAAAGCTAGCAAATCAATCTCCGTTGTGATTAGTTGTATATATATCTTAAAGATCCAAAAGTTAATTTTCTTGGAACCATTTCATATAAACACATGCATGGAAACATATTTATGAAAAATTCATGAAATTTTTTATTTATGCAGTACATCAAAACATATTTTTAATATTACATAGATTAATAGGTTTGGAGTTGTAATTCTCTCTTCTCCCAAGTGTTGAGGAGTAGTGAATTTTTATTTATTCAATAGATTAAAACATATTTTAATTATATAAATAAATTTCGGTTTGTTATAATTCTTTTCTTCTTCCACGTGTTGAGAAGGATTATTGGTGATGAGTGTCCTCAAGAACCAACAAAACTTTGCACATACGATTTAAAATATTTTGTTTAAGAGAATTGCCTACATCAAAGGTTTCTCTATAAGTGAGTTTTATAATAACCATATCAAATATCCTCCTCCCTAAAAAAAACCTATTGAATAGAGATATATCGTATATATTTTGTAGCAAATGAAAGCTTTTACAATTTATACACGCGGCTACAATCACAATTGGAACATCAAAAGGTGATGAAAAGTTTCACATATTTCATGAAATTCCAAACTTCACCCCAAGGCAAGAATTCAACTTTTATGTGCAATAATATATATATATATATATATATTCTCTGAAATTTTAAATTTTTAACTTGGACAGCCTGTTCTAAGTAGCAACACAGATGATTTCTGGATAAATGCTTTAACAATTGGAGTGAGTGTGGCACAAGAACTTATGATTATGTGTCCATCTGCTTGATAAAATAGCTCTTTGAGCGTTTGAGCACTATTATTTTGTTAATTTATTAATGAAGAAATCGGCAAAATTGTTCAATAAATTAAATAAATATTAACTAAAAACAGATTGCCATAAAGTATGTAGTTATTATTTGTAAATACACACGGATTACTAAAATAATGTTAAATCAGAAAATTTTGGCTCAAATTCATATAATATTTTATGTATTTATTTATTTAAAAAATTACAAATTATTGTTGTGAAATTATTTCATGCACGAGTATTTTTTTCAAAATAATACTCCCTCCGTCCCATAATTATAGTCCACTTCCCATTTTCACACAGATTAAGAAATCACATTTAATATGTATTGGAAATATACAATTTACAATAATTATCCTATATTGCCCTTATTTTTTACTATATTAATTGCATTCATACTATATTAAATAGGGTTATATTTGTAAAAGAATATTTAAATACAATCCCAATTTAGAATAGGACTATAATTTTGGAACATCCCAAAAAGGAATAATGGACTATAATTATGGGACGGAGGGAGTATATATGTACAATGGTGAAATTATTATCTATAAACTTTGATTATATATTTTCTAATACATAATTTTAACTATTATATATATTGAATCAATCTCATGAATTTGGAAATAACAAGCGCACCATCATTTTCCAATCTTATTTTTTTTTGGTGATTATATATTTTCTAATACATAATTTTAACTATTATATATTGAATCAATCTCATAAATTTGGAAATAACAAGCGCACCATCACTTTCCAATCTTTTTTTTTTTTTTTTTTTTTTGTGTAGAGGCATAAAACCTCAAAAACACTATTGCTGGATTTGATTATTGGGAGTCACAGTAAAAAATAAACATTTTCTTGACAACATTTATTTTTTATTATTTTTAATATATTATATCTTTTGTTATATTTAAATTACCGACACATTAACGACGGATTGCGATTGAGACTTTTAACGACGGATTACTGACGGATTTTTCCGTCTTTAACGTAGCGACGGAAAAATCTGTCGTTAAACATTGAGTTTAATATTTTTAATTTTAATTTTTTAAGGTAACGACGGATTTTTCCGTCGCTACGTTAAAGACGGAAAAATCCGTCGTTAAAAATTAATTTTTTTAATTTTTAATTTTTTTTAATATTTTTTAAACTTAATGACGGACTAACGACGGAATAATTCCGTCGTTAAATTTTTTTTATTTTTTATTTTTTTTAATTTTTTTAATTTTTATTTTTTTTAATTTTTAATTTCCCAATTAATACTTAATTTATGAATTTGAAATTAATTTTTTTAAAATTTTGATTTTTTATTTATTTTATTTTTCAGATTTATTTTATTTTTTAATTTTTTTAATTTTTTATATTATTTTTTAATATTTTTTTATTTTTAAATTATGAATCTGAATTTTTTAATATTTTTATTTATTTTATTTTTTCAGATTTATTTTATTTTATTATCTTTAATTTTTTTATTATTTTTTATTATTTTTAATATATTATATCTTTTGTTATATTTAAATTACTAATTTATGACTTTTTTATAATCTTTAGGACTTTATATTATATAATTATTTAATTTGGAAATAAAAAATCAATGAAAATAGGTTTCGTGTGTGTATATATATACTAGTTGTATATTTTAACATAAATACCTTCTAGCCTACTTGGTTAGAGCTTTAGGGCATAGGGCCATTGACCCGTGTTTGAATCTCCTGGAGTGCAGATTTCACCTGAATTAATTTAGCTCGACAGCTCGGCTTGAGCCGCGGCTCATGCCCCTGGATCGGCTGGAATAGTTTTTTTTTTTTAACGACAGATAAATTCCGTCGTTAAATTTATTATTTTTTTATTTTTCACGACCGAATTCGGCAATAAGTTAGCGATGGATAAATCCGTCGCAAATTCCGTCGTTAACATTTTTCCGTCGTTAAATTTGTCGTTAAAATGATTTTACGACGAGAGGCTTAACGACGCATTGGATCCGTCGTTAAATTAATTTAACAACGGATTTTTGATGTTTAGCGATGAAAAAATCCGTCGCTAAAACGCGAATTTTTTGTAGTGTTAGATAATATTATTTATTTTATTGTTACAAATTAATATTTAATTTACTATGAACAATAAAATATGATCCCATGCATTGCATGGGTAATGCACTAGTAAGCCTAACAACAAGAACCTTAAATAAAAAAAATTATTAGGGGACAAAAATAAAATTTAATTAAATAACCCTATTAAAAAAATTGGGGGGGGGGGGGGGGGGGTTGGAGGGGGCAAATGCCCCCCGAAACCACCCCCCTTCATCCCCCATTGAGTACATATTGTCACAGTACGAAATCAAAATTATTTTATGGGCCGACCGATAGAGATTGAAAATAGAAAAATTTGGTTGGAAATAGTAAAGGGCATGCATTGCATCCCCCACCTTAGAATTAGCCGGTAGGTGACAATTGAAAAATAGCTTACTAGGGATTATATGATTAGGGGGTCTAAATGAGTTGAGCTTACTCGTGAGTTATTCAAAATCGATTTGAGGTTTGTCGAGTCGAACTCGAGTTGTTAACGAGTTCGAGCTCGAGCTCCATAATAGTGAGCTTGACAGGCTCGCGAGCCTTATTGAGCTTTAGTGCAATTATAAGTTTACCCTTAATAATTTAATTATTTACATATATATCATTAATAATTAAATTATATTTATTTAATTTTAAATAAATATAATTTTTATGTAATATTTATACATAATCGAGTCGAGTTGAGTCGAACTCGAGCTTGTTGAGTTTGCTATCGAGTCGAGCTCAAGCTCAAAAAATTAAAGCTAGACCGAGCTCGAGTCGAGTCGAGCTTTGAGTTTTTCTTATACTCAACTCGACTCGGCTCGATGACACCCCTGATATGATATCATAATTTTTAATCAATAATTAAAGTGTAAATTATAATTTGATATTTACATTTTGAATTCTTTTTTTAAATAGATATTTTTTTTCAAAATTAAAAAAATAATACCCACTTTTTTTAAAAAAATACAAATCTAACATTTAATTACTTTTTTGGTCCGAAAATCCTATATAATTTGGTCAGTATTTTAATATTTATATTACCCCAAACGTATGAAAAAAACCACAATTATTTTCATGATTTCATCAACTTTACTACCAAATCGGTCCGCTCTATAACTATTACCGGAGCCCAATTTTAAATTCAAATTTCGAAGTTTGGAGCCATTTCACATGTTTTATTCCTTATAAATAATACTGCATTCTATATTGCCAATTTGTCATGCTTTTAACAATGATTTTGTCTTTGGCTTTCCATGCTCCATTTATGTATTATACTTCAATTTTGTGTCTTTTTGTATTTTTGCATTACTTATTCTATATTGTATTAAAAGCTTGCAGATTTTGCAAACAATAATCTAAATCATCCATTTTCTTTTTCGTTTGAGCAAATGAAGAAGATCTGCATTCATTCAACACAAATTTGCTATGAAGCTCCACTTTGTTTTGAAGGAATAGATCTCCAGCTACAAGAATGTTTCCACTAGGTTTAAAAAGGCAGTTCTCCTGCTCCAAAAAAAAAATTACAAGTAGATAAATAGTTCGCGAAATGAACATAAGATTCAAGCTCAACAAAGTTTCTTGCATAATTTTTCAATTATATAGACTCAATATGACTTTTATTGGATGAAGGCTATTCATTCTTCTCTTTCTATTTTGCATGCAATTTTTTTATGAAATAGGACAAAGATATATGCCAAAAATTACAAAACTACAAAAATATAAAATTTGAAATTTATGAAATTACTTGGTTTACGAGAAAATACATAAAACTAATAAAATAAAACATAAAAAAATATAAACTATTTATCTGATTGAATCTTTTTATGTATTTGGATGGATGTTTTTGGCAGAAGATGGAGAGTGGGAACATGAAGACACCAAGACTGTAAAATGACATCAAGTATTGGACTTTTCTAATGCAAACTACAAGTATTGTAATATCATAAAAGCATTGACAAATAATCCATTCGCGTATCAACACTTTCATGTACAATAATATCTAATGTAATTTTTTCTAAATGGATGGAGAGGATATTAATTCAATATTATTTGCAATCAACAAGGAGTCACATACAGGGGGAGATTGTGCATCATCAAGTGTTGTTCATGTTTGCAAGACATATCAACAATCGCCCATACTTGTATATAGCTAGTGGATTGCTACAGATGGAGATCATAAAGTAGCGAGGAAAATCAAAGAATTATATTTAACTAACTCTACATTTGCCCTCAAAATTTTTGTTGCATGTTAGCCTTTAAAGATTGCAAGTCTAACACTATAAACAAACTCCACAATCTTAAAAAGATAAAAAGCATACTCAACATTTAACATGCATTTTAAGCAAATTTTAATGTTAAACACTCCAAATCATTAAGTTGATTCTTCAAGTTTCGAAGTCATATATCAACCATCATAAACAATAGAGAGCAAATTAATATTCCAATAAACAGATGAGGAAACTAATATATTAGCAAAAATCAATAGAAAAATATTTAAAAAAAAATACCTTAATGCAATGAGTAGATGCCAATGAAGAGCTTCATAATGTTTGTTCGAGAATTACAATTATCCTCGAATGTTTTGGGTTTCAGATAATTTAATAGGTCCAACCATGGACACTTATTGGATTTAATCGTGGTACCCCCACTGGGTTTAACGGTATAAGGTAAACAATACCAAGTGCATTGGGGTGCTGAACAATAGTCTAATAGTCACGTTCTTTTTCATCCGGGCCCATATGTAGCGTTTCTTGACACTGACCCTACAAAGTAATTGATAAAATAAGTTGTTAGTGTTAATGCTTGGCACTAAGCAAAGATACACCACTAAGGGAGAGATTCTCAGTGTCATGCCGTGCACTGAGCCTTTTTATCAAGTGCCCTTTTTATCAAGTGCTCTACTTTGCACTTGCTATAGTGATTTATTGATATTAATCTTTATGGTATTGAATAATCACTAAGTATTTGGTTTGTCCAAGTACAAGGTTGTTGTTCTGGACAATGTTCATAAAGATGTACATGAACGTAATTTGAACTTCTTGAAGACAACTCAAACAAGGAGTTTGGATTGAGCTGAAGATGAATATGGTTGTGTATCGTGATGATAATGCATTGATGTACGGGAATAGAATTTATGTGCCACGAAATGAAGAATTGATAAGAGAAATTTTAGATGAAGCTCATCGCACTACTTATACTTCTCACCCAGGGAGTACTAAAATGTATAGTGATTTGAGAATAACATTGTGGTGGCAAAATATGAAGAGAGATATTGCAGCTTATATTGAAAAATGTATGACTTGCCAACAAGTCAAAGCAGAACATCAGAGGCTATTCGGACTACTCAAACCATTAAAAATTCCTGAATGGAAGTGGGAACATATTACTATGGATTTCGTGGTTGGTCTACCAAAGTCATTACGTGGAAATCATGCCATATGGGTTATCGTTGACCATTTAACCAAGTCGGCACACTTCTTACCGGTTAAGATGACTCTAGGATTGGATAAACTGGCACAAATTTATGTAAGAGAAATTGTAAGACTTCATGGTGCACCTATGTCAGTGACATCAGATCGTGATACGTGGTTCACGTCTAAATTTTGGCAAAGCTTACAAAATGCAATGGGTACAAAATTGAATTTCAGCACAACTTTTCACCCACAGACTTATGGACAGTCTAAAAGAACAATACAGACCCTAGAAGATATGCTCAGGGTTGTGGTCATGGATCAAGGAGGAAGCTGGGAGGAATATTTGTCTTTAGTTGAATTTGCTTACAATAACAGTTTTCAAGTAACCATTAGAATTGCGCCTTACGAGACCTTGTATGGTCGAAGATGCAGATCACCACTTTACTGGGATGAAGTTGGTGAGAGAAAAAATTTGAGCCCAGAGATTATACAGAAAACTGTTGAGGTTATAGATAAAGTGAGACAAAGAATGAAAGAGGCCCAAGATCGACAGAAAATGTATGCAGATAAAAGAAGAAAAGATTTACAATTTCAAGTAGGAGATATGGTGTTCCTAAAAATATCTCCTACAAGAAGCATTGTGCGATTCGAAAAGAAAGGAAAGTTGCGGCCTAGATACATTGGACCGTACGAAATTCTTGAAGGAATCGGAGAAGTTAAGTTGCCTACAAGTTGGCGTTACCGCCAAAGTTAGGAGGAATTTATGACGTGTTCTATGTTTCAATGCTTTGAAAATATATTTTCGACCCAAGTCACGTTATAAATCAGGAAGAAATAGAAGTAAATCTAGATCTAACATACGACGAGTTTCCGATAGCTATTCTCAATAGAAAAGTCCAAAAGCTGCGAAATAAAGAGTTAATGCTTGTGAAAATTCAATGGAGCAGACATGGACAAGAGGAAGCTACATGGGAACTTGAAGATCAGATCTTGACAAAGTATCCAACCCTCGCCATAGCAGGTATATTCAGTTTCAGGGATGGATTTTTTTTAAAGAGTGGGGATGTAACACACCCGAAAATATAGTATTTAAATTTATTTTATAGCTAGAAATTTTATGAAATTAGAATCCATATTATTTTGAGTTAGTTAAATTATGGTCTTAGAGGCATTATAAGACCAATAAAAGTCTCGACCTTGATTGAGTTTTCTAATTAATATTAGAAATCATATTATAAAAATAGATATTAATGAAATCATTTTGGTACCAAGAACATCCAATTCGGACTTTATTTGATCTTCCAATAGAATTTATTTCATTAAATACTTTGAAATCAATTTATGCTACCAAGTCCAATTTTTCAATCCACCTTTGGCCCAATTAAGGCTCATTTGCATCCATTTACACAAACCCACATTCAACAATACCTTAATTAACATATTATTGCTAGGCCATGTGATTTAGAGGATAAATGAAATAGTGATTTTTTTTTTTATTTGGATAATCATCATCATCCACCAATCAACTATGGCCATTTGGAATTGGGATTGGGATGTTTAAAATTTAATAACACCTACGAGTGCTGATAAGTAGTATATATATATGCTTAACTTTCATTCTTTTCTTAAGTGATAAATCATGCTTAGTCATAGATATAGACAGATATAGTGCATAGATATAGTTAGTGCACGTGTAAATGTAGGGTGCGTGGATATATATTGGGGATTTCTTAAGTAAGAAGAAAAAAATAATAAATAAATAAATAAAATTAGGACCAATCAAAATTAGGTCCCGTTTGGTTGGCACGGAATCTAACTGGGGAAAGTATTCTAATTCCTTCTTTTAACATTACTGTGTTTGGTTCATTTTTATATGTAATATATATGAAAAGGAATTAGATTCTTCAAAACATGGAAAATTATGCAACTTTCCTGGAATGTGAATACCTACTCCAAGTAGGTATTCTTATTCCTTGTTTATAGAAATTTGATGTTAAATGGTTTCATTGTTCGATTTCTTCATTTATTATTATTTAATTTTTTTTATAAATTATTATTAAGTTTGGATTTGTATTTTTTAACCCAAAAATAAAAAATTATTTTTTAAAATTGAAAAAAAATATATTATCATCTTTTTTTATTAATACTAAGTTTGGATTAAAACATTTCAATCAAAAATGAGTAAAATAGAAAAAAAATGAAAAAAAAAGAAAATTTTATAAATAAAAAAATAAGTTCAAAAAATGTGATGCTTTTCTTTAAAGATTGATTTTAAAGCATGAAAGTATGACTTGGACAAAAAAATGTGATGCTTTAAAATCAATCATAAATAAAAAAATAAGTTCAAAAAATGTGATGCTTTAATCACGTGTACTACTATTACCACTAATCTTATAAAGTATGTTTATGATTAATTTTAAAGCATGAAAGTATGACTTGGACAAATAATAATGCCCACTGAGTGTTTTCTGGCACTCAACCCAAATATTTTCAAATGTTTTCAGGTCCTGTAAATCAAGCAGGTTGATGACGACCTGATGGAGTGGGTTTGATGGTTGGCCCTCATGTGATTTTTGCTTTAAACTATCTTTAAACTTATGTTTGTATGTAAATATTAAATGCTTCCGCTAATACTCTGCAAAAACTTTTAAGTTTGAAAGTTATTGACCCCAGTGGTCAAATTTTTGGTTGTATATACAAATATTTTGAATGTATATAAGGGTTGACTGTGAAGTTTTTTGAATATGTGACCTGTTTGGCTATATATGTTGCTTGTTGATAGGTCATTTGGTTATGAGTCAGTGATTTTGAAAAGCCTAGTTGAAAGTTGACTTGAGAATGCTTGAGTGCGTGGTTTGAATATTTTTAAGTTAAGGTGTTGCCCGTTTACAAATTATTTAAAAAGTTAAATCTAATTTTCTTATTAAAATTGTTTATTATGTAAGCACGTACGTATGTCTTTTGGTGACGTTTTGATCCTACTGGAACTGGGGCATTACATTAATAATTAAATTATATTAATTTAAAATTAAATAAATATAATTTTTATTTAATATTTATACATAATTGAGTCGAGCTCGAGCTTATCGAATTTACTTGGAATGATGCTACTTGACATATTGAATCTACTTGGAGTGGGCTTCATTTGTCAAGAGCTTTCCGTACCCTATGGATGTCAAACGGAAAAAATTTAAGGAGAGATAAGAGGTTGCAAGATAGGAAAAAATTTGGAGTATTCCCAAGCTCATTGATGATAATTTAATTTTTTGAATTATATTAATTTTTATATCCGGCGACTCGTGCAGTGTACTCGTCTCACGCTAACATCTGGATTCATACACTACGCTTGATAATTAATTAGGCGAAATAAATAATTTTTAAAAAACAAAGAAAAAACGATTAAAAACTAAAAATGGCAAAAATCTAGGAGAAACAAAATAAAGGGTGGGTTTCATTGGGCGCCAACCTTGCTAGGCTGATGGGGAGCGGACTGGTATTGATTTATTTTGGATGAATTTTGACTTAATTTGACTCGTTTAACAGATTGAGCATTTTTATCGAGCATTCGAACTCAGTCTCAATTGGTAAATTTTCAACCATTTCACGAACCGAGTTCGAGCAGAATTCGAACATGATAAATATTTATCGAGCTGCACAAGAGGGAAAAAGCTTGATCTTAAATATTTCTTAACGAACTGAGCTCAAATATCAAGGTGTTCGGCTTAATTTGATTGATTTACAACCCTATGTGCATTTTTAATTTAATTCAAAAAAATTAAATATTAATTCACTCTAATTTTAAAATTTTTCCTAATTCTATTTTAAAGTATATATTTATTTAAAAAATTTAGTTTACTCTAATTTTAAATTTAAGCTGAACCACTAAACCAATTATCCAATTTTTTATTCGATTCAATGGCCGGTCTAATTTTAAAAACATTAATTGACCCCACACACACCTGCCAACAGTAACTCTAAAATTAAATTAAAAAAAAAAAAACTCAATTTCATCTCTGAACTCCGAAGAAGCCCCTGCTTGACTGCTTCACCTCCAAAAATTTGCTCCAACAAAAGAAAACATAGAGCACCAAGAACACCACGAAAAATTCAAATCTTGGTGTAATCGATCCTACAACCCTAGTTCAGAAATCACCCAAAGATGGCTGCTGCTTATGCATCTTTAGTTTCTCTCTCTAACATCCTACACCAGATCCTCAACCCACCTCCTACCCATCACTTTACTATTCCTACAGTGCAGATCCAGCGTCTACAAAATCAAGTTTGTTCAATAATCGATTCTCTTGAAAAATATCCCAACAGACGCATCCAAGAAATTGAAGATCTGGAGAAGCGCATTGTCGGCGCAGTTCACAAAGCTGAGGATTTAATTGAATCCAATGTCGTGCGGCAAATTCTGGCGAAAAAGAGCTCCGCTCCTTATCGTCTACTTGTGGGAATAGGAAAATTTCTTCCAATCCAAAGAGTGTTGAAGAAAAATATACTGAAAGTAATCAAAAAACTTGTATCCATCCGCAAAGAGTTGGACGAGATCGAAGACAAAAATGGCGTGGGAAATGTGAGAAGGAACACCACGGGAGCCAGTTCATCAAGATCTCTTCCAGGTGGCAGGAGTATCATGGTAGGATTCGAAGAGCACCTCAATCAAATGAGGCATGTCCTCACTTCAGATGAGTCTACCCTTCAGATCATCCCCATTGTCGGAATGGGCGGCATTGGTAAGACTACTCTTGCCGCAAATGTTTATAAAGATGCTTATATTATTCGAAGATTTGACACTCGTGCTTGGGTTAGTGTGTCTCTAGAATATAAGGAGCGAGATATTTTGATTGCACTTTTGCAACAGATCAATAGTAAAATAGAAGGGAATGAGTTTAGTGCTGATGAACTGGGACTTCGATTACACCAGGAGTTATTTGGGAGGAGGTATTTGATTGTCCTAGATGATATGTGGGATGTTCAAGCTTGGGACAACTTAAACAGGTTTCTTCCAAATGACTGTAATGGAAGTCGAATCTTGGTAACTACAAGACAACAACAATTGGCTACAAATTTTAGATCTTGTGAGCCTTACAACATAAGTCTTCTAGACGAAGAAAACAGTTGGAAATTAATTGATGAATATGTATTTGGAAGAGAGGAGTGTCCCGTTGAATTCGAGGTGATTGGAAGAAGCATTGCTAGAGAATGTGGAGGACTTCCTTTAGCCCTTGCCGTGATTGGTGGGCTTCTTGCAAAGTCAGAGAAGAGAAGGGATTTTTGGGAGTATGTTGAGAAAAATGTGACTTCCTATGTGAAGGACGCAAATGGCAAGTATTGCATAGAAATATTAAGATTGAGTTATAGTGAGTTGCCTGTACACTTAAAGCCGTGTTTCCTTTATTTAGCCGTGTTTCCAAAATACATTGAAATGCGCAGGTCGAGACTCATCAGACTGTGGGTTGCTGAAGGGTTTATCAAACCGACTGGTGGTGATAGCTTATTAGAAGAGGTGGCCGGAGGTTATCTCAAGGATCTCTTCGATAGAAATCTTGTTATGATCAATAATCGAGGGATCATTGGAAAGGTGAAGAACTGTAGCATTCATGATTTGATAAGGGAGTTATGCATGGAAGAAGCTCAGAAGAATGAGTTTCTATGCATTGCAAAGCTTGATGCTTCCAACAACTCACCCCCTTTGGAAAGTGTGCGCCGCCTGAGTATTCATGCCGGCACAGAGACAGAGAAGGGGGGTGAGTTGAGAGAAGGGAAACATAATCGGTCTTTCTTGAACTACTCTGCAAGGGAGTGGAGAAGGTGTGTTACTGGCAAGCTTAATCTACTAAGGGTATTAGATGTGGTTAATTCCTATTCCATGGATGAAATAATGTGGCTAATTAACTCGAGGTACATTACTTGCGGCATTCCTCGGGAGTTCCAAGCATCTTCCTCGATATCACTGCCTTGGAATCTACAGACTCTTGTTTTCCCTGGCCCGATATCTCTTCCACCCAAATTCTGGAAGATGCAACAACTTAGACATTTGAAGATGCCTAAAATTACTCTAGCTGATCCCCCGGATGATGATAATGTTGTAGAGCTCGAGAATTTGCAGACACTTTCAATAGTCAAAGATTTTATATTTAGCAAGAATGTAGTTCGAAGGATCCCAAATCTAAAGAAGTTGGGAATTGATTGCGGGACAACTGAGATAATTGGATCTTTATGTTTGAGCAATCTTGCCTTTCTTCTTAAGCTTGAGTCACTTGTTCTAAAATGTAGAGGGACTTGGGAAAATATGGCATTTCCAGATTCTCTTAAGAAGTTGACGCTAAGTTGTTGTCAGATTCCGTGGAATGACATGTCCGTGGTTGGTTTATTGCCAAACCTTGAAGTTCTCAAGTTGCGGACATGTGCTGCAAAAGGCCGAACATGGAAACTAAATGCAGGGGATTTTTGTCAACTGAAGTTCTTGTTGATTGAGTGGTGTCAGTTGGAGTTTTGGGAAGCTGATGAAAGTAATTTTCCAAGTCTTGAACATCTGCAACTTGAAGGGGTGAGGATGGAGGAGTTCCCCATGGATTTTGCACAAATTGAAACACTTCGTACAATCGACTTAAGATATTGCAGCAAATCCCTTTTCTTATCAGCAAACAAGATGTCACAGGATCGAGAGAACTTTGGATGCGAGGCCATTCAAATTCAATCATTTCCTAAAGAGGTAAGAAATAATAAAACTCATCTCCTTATTAACCTATTATGCTTTTTGCCTATGTTTTCCAATTAAAACCAATATGATACTCATTATAAGATGTTCATATTATTTATGATATATATACTTAATATTGTGCAGTATAATTAAGGATGTGTGAATCGAATAAATTTATGTCAATTGGATAAATTTATGATAAATGATACCTAGAAATATAATGATAGAGTTAAGGGTGAAAAAGAATGAAACAAAAAACCAACGATATATTACTGAGACACAAAATAGAAAACAAGAAATCCGACTCAATTTATATTGATCTTTCGATACCCTCCTAACCTAGTAGTTAATAATAAAAAGACTAGGGCTCCATAAACAAAAGCCCAGCCCATTACTCTATTCTAACCTAAATAACTTAACATAAATAACTTCATTAAACTAAGGAAATAAAGATAATTATAAATTATAAATATAAAATAAATAAGATTGTAGTAGGAACCGATGTGTAACAATAAAGGACATACTTTTTGTAATGTGAACATATAAGCATTATATATAAAAAAATGATTGTAGTATTAAGGCAAAACACATTATTAAGTCCTACTTTTACGTTATGTTTTAGTAGGTCCTTGTACAATAATTTGTTTTAATAGGTCCATGTACTTCTAAATTTGATAACATCAAATCCTTATTTAACGTACTATACAGATTAGTTAATTTTGCCGTTAATTAAATAAAAAACAAAAAATTTCCATCACTCGTCGGGAGTCTGTTTTGTGAACTATTCTCTTTAATAAATTATCCATTTCTTGCGAAAATCCTACTGATACCATTGCCTCTATCTGCATGAGGCTCTCAAGTGAAGTTAGCTATCTCATATTGAATTACGACACGGTGGATTTAAATATCGATTTTCGTGGCCTTGATTTATCCATTGTTAGTCAAATTTTCTGGCCATTCGCCATCAATCATAGCTGCTCATAGACGATCAGCTTTCTCTGGTTTATGATGTTTACAAATTACAAGCATGTGCAGAAAATCCCTCTTGTTGAAGAAGAGCCCTAGCTTTCAGATTTATGGAGAAATTAGTTTGTATTATTAAGTTTTTCTATTGTTTAGTGTTCGGGAATTTGTGTTGCTAATTACACCTGATGATATCTTAATTAGTTTATGAAACTAACTAGCAAGATGAACAAATCGAAGCAAACTAGTGTTTAATATATAGCTTGAGATGAATAGCTGCAAAGCTTCATATTGCTAGCATACCAAACAAAGTCAGCTATGCACCAATGGTGCAAGAGTGGATTGTCAGACAATCCAACCAAGTTTATTGACTGCCGTCTTGAAGTCCATGAGGCAGATAGAAACATTTCAGAGTCAGAGAGATGGAGAAGGTTGTGTGCGAAACTGCATAAAATTAATAAAAGAATTAAAATGGCAAACTACATGAACGTGATTAGAGAAGCTTGAAGAAGAGAACTGGAAAATGTGTGGTATTTGTGATTTTCATTTAGTTAACGGAAAAGTTAATAAATTTGTTAGTTCCGTAACTTCCGTTAAATAAGGACATGATGTTATCAAATTTAGAAGTACTTGGACCTATTAAAACAAAATTATTGTACATGGACCTAGCGAAACATAGAATAGAAGTATAAGGATCTAACAATGTATTTTGCCTATTTATTAAACTTTGTTATTTTCAATTACATAGTTTCTAACTAGTTGGCTCATGGCTTGTACACAGACACAATTGTCGAGAGAAGACAATGTGGTGGGTTTCGCAGACCAGGAAGCCACTCTAATCAAATATCTGAATGAAGAAACAGATGAGCTTGATGTCATCTCTATCGTGGGCTTGCCTGGTCTTGGGAAGACGACTATTGCTTGGACGATTTATCGCCATCCAAAAATCCAATTCGAATTCCCAACGTTGATTTGGGTGTGTGTTTCTCAAGAGTTCAGCGTGAGGGATGTGTTTCTCGCCATTCTTAAAAAGTTCACTCATCAAGACATGTATAGCAAGAACGGTCAGGAGTTGGGCCGAGAAGTTCGATCTCGTCTCGAGCAGGGAAAATTCTTATTGTTCATGGATGATGTGCGGACTGTGGAAGACTGGAAACAAATTGAAGCTGCCCTGCCCAAGACTAACAAATTTGGAAAAGTTTTGATAACAAGTCGCCATGTGAGTGTAGCTGCCCAAGCCAACCCCGAAAGAGAACCCCACCACCTGCGTTTCTTGGAATTCGACGAAAGTTGGGAGCTTCTCCAGCTACAAGTATTTGGAAAGATCAGTGATTGTCCACCGGAGTTAGAGGGGCTCGGGAAACAAATAGCCATGCAATGTGGAGGAGTGCCTCTTGCATTAGTTATAATTGGGGGAATTCTTGCCGAAAATTGTGCTGACAGGAAAGAATTATGGGAAAAGGTATCGCATAGTATGAATGTCTACAAAAATTGTGCTGACAGGAAAGAATTATGGGAAAATATTATTTCACTGAGTTACAGCAGGTTGCCTGATGACATGAGAGATTGCTTTCTCTATCTAGGGATTTTTCCCCAAGGCACTGAGATTCCGGCATGGAAGCTGACTCGGTTGTGGATTGCAGAAGAATTCATTCAACAAAATCAAGGGAGGAGCTTGGAGGAAGTGGCGGAGGACAATTTGAACGATCTGGTGGCCAGGAACTTGGTTATGGTTCAAAAAACTAAGGCCAGTGGCGGTATCAAAACGTGTCGTGTTCATGGCATGATTCGAGAATTCTGTCAGAATGAGGCAGCAAAGAAGAATTTGTTTCAGGAGGTGAAGAAGATGAGGCAATGGGTATTTGATCCTACTATTTCTAGACTCTGCTTTCACTCCAATGTAAGGGAATTCCTCAGCAAAGAAATACCAGAGGGTCCCAATAAGGTTCGCTCATTATTATGTTTCTCCAAGGAAACCAGATACTTGCCAACAGAACACTTCTCATCAATGCTCGAAGCCTTTGGCTTGCTCCGGGTTATAGATGCGAATTCTATCAATTTCACGTCCTTTCCCTCAGGACTTACCAAACTAATCCATTTGAGGTACGTTACTCTGTCTGTCAACTTTGTTAGGTTTCTTCCTGAAGCTGTCTCCGAGCTTTGGAATCTACAAACCGTCAAGATTGACACCACGGCACGTGAATATCGAATTGAAGGAGACATAGGAAAGATGAAGGAACTAAGGCATTTGAAGACAAAAGCAGCTATTGTTCTTAAGGAGGTGGGAGGTGAAGTCGGAGAGAACCTTCAGACGCTGAGTAGATTATCAGGCAGCTGCTGCACAAAAGAGTTGTTCAATAGGGCTTCTAACCTAAAGAACTTGGGGATTCGGGGGGATTTAGTCACTATTTTGGATGCGAGCTTCTTGGAAATATTGGAACGTCTTGAAAAGCTGAAGCTAATTCACGACACATTTCCTGACAACCCATTTGAAACTGCATTGCATCGCCTTCCTCATCCAAAGAGTTTCCCACCAAATTTAAGGATCCTGACATTGTCTTCTACGTTTTTGAATTGGGCGCATATGACTACGCTGGGAAGCCTGCCTAACCTTGAGGTGCTCAAACTCAAGGAAATGGCATTCAGGGGAAGAAGGTGGGAAGCTGAAGGCAGCGGCTTTCGTTGTCTTGAATCCCTGCACATTGCGCGCACTTATTTACAGATATGGACGATTGCTTCAGGTGATCGGCCGTTTCCCAAACTCAAAAATCTCGTACTTAAGAACTGTGAGAGACTTCAACAAATCCCATCTCAACTGGGGAAAAGCCTTCAGTTCGTGGAACTTGAACGTGTCACGAAACCACTCGTGGAATCTGCCAAGAAAATTGAAGCGGAAAAACAAAAAATGCAGGGGCAATCAGGAGATAGAAGGGGTGGATTTAAGCTTATAATTTCTCCTGGAGATGCATCGACAACAACTTCAAACAAGCGCAAGCTAAATTAAATCCACATGGTATTATATATATTACTCCCTCTGTTTCTCTATGATTGTTATTTTAGCTTTTATATTTTGTGTCAATGTTTGTTGTTTTATATATTTGCACACTCTCCCTCCCAATTTTAACCTTATCCCAAACCCTAAAAATATATGGAGATAGTTTTTTTTAGGAAAATATAAGTGAATATGATTTTATATGATATAGGAGGAATGTATATATTAGTTCAGAAAATTAAATGTTAATTCTAGATTAAAAAACTAAAACAACAATTATAAAGAAATGGAGAGAGTATATATTTCGGATCATAGTCTCATAAATAATACCGTCCTAACTCTAATCGTTTTTGTTTTTTTTAACAAATTTAATTTAATTTGTGATTTTTAATAATCTCTACAGGCACATCCAATAAAAGGTCAAGACAATTAGAGAGGAGAAATTAAATTATCAATTTTCTTGGAGTAACAAGCTAAGCTCCATTCTGGCACATTATGGCTAAAACCCTCAATCGATCTGCTGTATTTTTATTTTTCTTCATTTAATTTTTCAAGTATCGAATATCATTTATTTTCATTTTCATGTACAATTGAGGATTGAAATATTTGTCTTTGTGCAAAAACAACAATATAATTGTCCCAACCACGCACGATGGTAACCACTAACTAATACTCATTTTCATTTTTTTTATGTTGAGACGTTGAGCACTTCCTTGATAAAGCCATAGCTTTTATTCTCAAATTATAAAATATTAACTGCATAAGTAAATCTATATATTTTTGGAGGAAGCTAACATATTTAGCTACTAACTTATAATAGTGTGTGTGTACACTTGTAATAGTGCGTGTCTACTGGTGTTTGGTTTTCTTCTTTACGTTGTATTGATGTTGCTGTAGACAAGGATTATTTTGGTACTGGTTTTTATTGTTTTTTTTTTTATAGATGAGTATTCTTTTCCTAATATCGTTTTTTCCCACAATGAATTTTTCATATTGATTTTGATGAGGCTCTGCTGCCTAGAATTATCATTTTGTGATTTTCGGATTTTTTAATGTTCTTTCTCTTTTTTTCTCTTTTATTAATACAATTCATTAGAGGGGGCTAACTTTAACATAAAATGATAGCACTATTCGAGAGAAAAACACATTACTGGTAGGGATGTCAATTTTATCGGAAACTGATGGTTGACTAGAATAAAAGGAAAAATATATAAGGTAAGGGTTGAAAATTTTCAGCCCGAAAAAAAAAACCCGAACGGGCCGAACCGGGCAGGCTGGCCAATCGGGTTGGCCCGTTAGGCTGGACCTGACAGCCTCCAGCGTTTTGATCATAACTTTTTCTAGAAAAATGCGATTCACGAACGGTCTGATGTATTGGAAAACTAACTTAATTATCTTTACATACATACATTAAGCATTCAAAAATTCCAATTATGCTAAGAGTTATGAATTTTCAAAGTTACAACCAAGTAAATAAATCACATTCAATGATGCAATTTTTGTTAAATGTTATATTTTCATTTACAACATATATTTATAATTTATCAATGTTATAAGGACTATAAATAATTAGTATGATATATCAAATATATATTAGAATATTCGATCTTTTGTTATTGGAGTTTGATAATATATTTTATTTATTCGTTTGTTGCTTCTTGAATGTCGAGACTGTTCATTTTAATTTGTTCTATTATTTCGTTTTTGAGAATATATTTCATCTTGTTATTACTCTATTATTAGATATCATGAGATTATAACGTATTAAAATTATATTATTTATCGTGTTTTCAATTATTTAATTGTATATACATTCAAATGTTATCGTTTGTTCATGAGAAAAAATATGGATATATACGGAATTATGTAGTTGAATTGAAGCATCAAATCTCGTTAAAGTAGAAAAACAATGTACATTCCTATATTTAGACCAATGATTGAGCATGGTTATTGTGATGTAATTTGAAATCATTATTTTTGAAAGAATAAACTAAGGTTGAATATTATTTTCATGAAATGTACTTTTGATTTTTTTTCTTTATTACTCGAATGTTCTGTCATGTTCTCGGATATTTTACTTAACATTTAGACCTTTTCTACCAATCTTTGTTGATCTTGCTGTGTATAACAATATTTGTATTGGATCTAAAATAAAGTTGCAATCTTGGGGAAATTCTGGTAACAGAAATGGGAGAAGCTTTAGAAGAAATGGGAGAAGACAGTAGAAGAATTTGAGGAAGAAAATCTGGATATACTTTTTCGTTGCCTCACTTTAGGGCATACACAGCATTTAAACTTACAAAAATATTGGGGACCACAATTCCCACAACTAAATACCCTGATACCAAAAATGGACCAAGGTCCTTGATTGAATTCAACATAATAAAGAGCCCAACTAATAAATAAAAGCCCAGCATTTAAATAAGCCTTCCACCACTTGTGTCCAGATCTATCATTTCATTTTCAATTCCCTCTTCAACCACAAAATCCCAAATTCGATCATTTCTCTCTCCTAGCCCCAAAAATGGAGTCTTGATCGTTACAGTCATCACCATCAATTCTTTTTTTCTTCTTCACCATCACACCTTCGTCTTCTGTAGACAGTTGGGTCACAACATGTTCTTAGTGTGTGGTGTTAATTATATTATTTTTACCTTTTATTTTATTTTCCCATATCTTCAAGAATTTCCAACCCGAATAAAATTTTAACCGAATAAATCTGAAACTGAATATGGTTGTGAAATTGAATGGGTTGGCCCGATTGACATCTAACATTGCGGATGTGTACTTGCACCTTTAGTATTTATTTCATTTAGTTTATTACTTTATTAATTATTAACTTATCAAATTAGTACATACTCCCTCCGTCCCATTTTGATAGGCTGATTGTAAGTTTTCATGGAGATTAAGAAAATGATTGAGAAAGACAATTAATCAAGAAACTTCCTAATATGCCCCTATTTGTTTCTTTGACATTGAATTAATACCTAATGTGAACACATTAAATAGGGGTATATTTTAGTAAATTAGCTAAATATATTTAGAAACGTGCCTATATACCGGGACATACAAAAAAGAAAAATAAGTCTATCAAAATGGGCCTGTGATCCTCTACTGTGGTCTCTTACACAGCATGAAATGTTGTGCCTTTTTTTTCCCTTAAAAACTGTATCGTTTTGTAACAATTTTGAATTTTTTTTCTTTTTTTTATATGTTTAAAAAATACACAATAACAAACTTTTAAAATTACATATTATAGTAAATCCCATGAAAAGTAAAGCAAGTGAAAGAGAAAACTGAAGACCAAAAATTAAAATAATAAATCTCAATATTTAATAATTACCTTATAATAACTAAAAAATAAAATTAAAAAGAAAATTATAAACCGTAATTTTTAAACCCAATTACTATTTAATAACCTAAAAAAAAAGAAAGATAAAACTAACTCTAACTACGAAATAGTATGTTAAATATATTTTTCTAAGCCATTAGTTTTTTTTTTGTTTGAAACAAAGAAATAGAAAAAAAAAAAAAAAGAGAACGCTTGGAAAATTTTGTATCATACGACGTCGTTTTTCAGTGAAAAGTGAACAGCACGAGGTGTTGTGCAATGGAGCACTGCAGAGGATAATGGTCCATCAAAATGGGACGGAGGGAGTACCAAATAACCAATATGGAAAAATAATTATATAACTTAAACATAAATTTGGACTACGAAATATGAAACTTTGAATTGATCTTCTATATATAATGAATTTACACTATAATTTACAACTAGAAATTACAAATACAATTACAATTTACAAAGTTAATATCTACAACTAAAAAGTCTAAAATATACACATTTTCAACTTTCGGGACAAAAGAGAAGGAAAAAAGAAATTGCACTTGAACATGTATAATTTTTTCAAGCCAACTCGAAAAAAAACTATTAATTAATTAATTAATTAATTAACGAATATATATAGTTCTATTTCAAAATAAAAAGCGAAAATATATAGTGATCTAATTAAGCTGATTTCTTATAAGAAAATATTGAATTTAAATATTAATTAGTAAACATGCTCGACTCAACAACATTCAATTCAAATAATTTCAACTACACACCTTCATCACATTGCCACATTGGTGGAAAGAACACATCCATGAATTCATTACATAAAGTTAATATATATTATTCATGATTCATCCTACCCAATTAGAATGCATTATAATTTTTCAGTATTTAATTTTCAATTTTTACTTATTAATTGATTATTTGAAAAATAAAATACTAAAAAATTATATTAAATTCTAATTGGGTAGAATGAACCCTAAATAATAGCTGTAAAATTAAACTAAAGCATAATAACATATCCATCGATTCATTACATAATGTTAATATTTTATTTCATAGCATTAACAATTGCATGCATGCATCAATATCCATGAATTAATAACATCTTCATTCTTCAGACAGCCAACAAATAAGCATACAATACATACACATATATATAAATTAATAAAAATGAAAAATTTTCAGTTAGTGAAGTCTGCGGCAATTCTTCCTGATTTCATAAAAATGAATTAAAAAAATTATAAAATTGATGACTTTTAAATAATTAACCATAATAATGAATTATTAATTAATTGAAAATTGAAAATTAAATATTAAAAAAATAATTATATACCATGATTAGAAAACAAAGAAAAATGATTAAAAACTAAAAATGGCAAAAATATAGGAGAAACAAAATAAAGGGATGGGTTTCATTGGGACCCAACCTTGCTAGGCTGATGGAGAGTGGGCCCGGGCTGGTATTGATTTATTTTGAATGAATTTTGATTTAATTTGATCCGTCTAACAGATTGTGATCCGTTAAACGATATTGAACATATTTTTGTTACTAAAGAGAACTTAATAGCACCAAGAACTCCACAAAAAAATAATTTAAATCTTGGTGTAATCAATTCTACATCCCTAGTTCAGAAATCACTCTAAGATGGCTGCTGCTTGGAGCTGTAAATGAACAAAGTGTCAAAGTCACTCGCAAGTTATTAGGAGCTTGACTCGTTCGAAGCTCGTTTGTTTTCTAAACGAGTCGAACTCGAGCTCGATAAAATTATCTAGCCGAGCTCGAACAGAGTAGTGTTCGACTCAGCCAGCTAGCGAACATGTTCGAGCTCGAGCTTAATCGAACATGTTCATGAATATTATAAATAATTCAAAAGGTAAAATTTTTTATAAGCTTTTTTTTTTCCGAGTTCGAGCTCGTATATGTTGATTAAACGAACATTTTTGTCGAGCATTCGAACTCATGCTGTATTGGTACACTTTCAAGCATTTCACGAGCCAAGTTCGAGCAGAATTCGAATATGATAAATATTTGTCGAGCTGAGTTTGAACAAGAGGAAAAAAGCTCGAATTGAGCTCGACCTTAAATATATTCCTTAACGAGCTAAGCTCGAACATCAGGATGTTCGGCTCAATTCAATTCGTTTACAGCCCTATGTACGTCATTAATTCAAAAAAATTAAATTAATTTACTCTAATATTAGAATTCTTTATTAATTCCATTTTAAGGTATATATTTATTTAAAAATTTTAATTTACTCTAATTTTAGGATCCGATCCGCTCAACTACTAAACCAATTATCCAATTTTTTATTCTATTCAATGACCCGGTCTGATTTTAAAAATATTAATTAACCTCCCAATAGTAACTCTAACATTAAATTATAGTGTGGGATCAAGTTTTTGGTCAAAACCGAACGGCTGTCTATTCAAGTAAAATAAGCTTGGAAAATTTTCAAAAAAAAAAAAAAGAAAAGAAAAGGAAAAAAAAAAAGAAAAAAAAAGTCAACTCATCTCCGAACTCCGAAGAAGCCCCTGCTTGACTGCTTCACCTCCAAAAATTTGCTCCAGCAAAAGCAAACATAGAGCACCAAGAACTCCACAAAAAAATAATTCAAATCTTGGTGTAATCGATCCTACATCCCTAGTTCAGAAATCCACAATTTTTTTTTTAAATCCTGGTGTAATCGATCCTGCATCCCTAGTTCAGAAATCACCCAAAGATGGCTGCTGCTTATGCATCTTTAGTTTCTCTCTCTAATATCCTACACCAGATCCTCAACCCACATCCTACCCATCACTTCATTATTCCTACAGAGCAGATCCAGCATCTACAGAATCAAGTCTGTTCAATAATCGATTTTCTTGAAAAATATCCCAACAGACGCATCCAAGAAATTGAAGATCTGGAGAAGCGCATTGTCGGCGCAGTTCACAAAGCTGAGGATTTAATTGAATCCAATGTCGTGCGGCAAATTCTGGCGAAAACGAGCTCTGCTCCTTTTCGTCTACTTGTGGAAATAATAAAATTTCTTCCAATCCAAAGAGTGTTGAAGAAAAATATACTGAAAGTAATCAAAAAACTTGTATCCATCCGCAGAGAGTTGGACGAGATCGAAGACAAAAATGGCGTGGGGAATGTGAGAAGGAACACCACGGGAGCCAGTTCATCAAGATCTCTTCCCGGTGGCAGGAGTATCATGGTAGGATTCATATGAGGCATGTCCTCACTTCAGATGAGTCTACCCTTCTGATCATCCCCATTGTTGGAATGGGTGGCATTGGTAAGACTGCTCTTGCCGTAAATGTTTATAAAGATCCTTATATTATTCAAAGATTCGACACTCGTGCTTGAGTTAGTGTGTCTCTAGAATATAAGGAGCGAGATATTTTGATTGCGCTTTTGCAACAGATCAATAGTAAAAATATAGAAGGGAATGAGTTTAGTGATGATGAACTGGGACTTCAATTGCACCAGGAGTTATTTGGGAGGAGGTATTTGCTCGTCCTAGATGATATGTGGGATGTTCAAGCTTGGGACAACTTAAACAGGTTTCTTCCAAATGACTGTAATGGAAGTCGAATCTTGGTAACCACAAGACTGCAGCAATTGGCTACGAATTTGGGATCTTGTGAGCCTTACAACATAAGTCTTCTAGACGAAGTAAGCAGTTGGAAACTAATTCATGAATATGTATTTGGAAGAGAGGAGTGTCCCATTGAATTCGAGGTGATTGGAAGAAGCATTGCTAGAGGATGTGGAGGACTTCCTTTAGCTCTTGCTGTGATTGGTGGGCTTCTTGCAAAGTCAGAGAAGAGAAGGGATTTTTGGGAGTATGTTGATAAAAATGTGACTTCCCATGCGAAGGACGCAAATCACAAGCAATGCATCAAAATATTAAGATTGAGTTACAGTGAGTTGCCTATACACTTAAAGCCATGTTTCCTTTATTTAGCCGTGTTTCCAAAAAACATTGAAATGCGTAGGTCGAGACTCGTCAGATTGTGGGTTGCTGAAGGGTTTATCAAACCAACTGGTGGTGATAGCTTATTAGAAGAGGTGGCCGAAGGTTATCTCGAGGATCTCTTCCATAGAAATCTTGTTATGATCAATAAGCGAGGGATCATTGGAAAAGTGAAGAACTGTGGCATTCATGATTTGATAAGGGAGTTGTGCATGGAAGAAGCTCAGAAGAATAAGTTTCTATGCATTACAAAGCTTGATGCTTCCAACAACTCAACCCCTTTGGAAAGTGTGAGCCGCCTGAGTATTCATGCCGGCCCAGAGACAGAGAAGAGGGGTGAGTTGAGAGAAGGAAAACATAATCGGTCTTTCTTGAACTACTCTGCCAGGGAGTGGAGAAGGTGTGTTACTGGCAAGCTTAATCTACTAAGGGTATTAGATGTGGTTAATTCCTATTCCATGGATGAAATAATGTGGCTAATTAACTCGAGGTACATCACTTGTGGCATTCCTCGGGAGTTCCATGCATATTCCTTGATATCCCTGCCTTGGAATTTACAGACTCTTGTTTTCACTGGCCCGATATCTCTACCATCTGAATTTTGGCAGATGCCACAACTTAGGCATTTGAAGATGCCTGAAATTACTCTGGCTGGTCCCTCGGATGATGATAATGTTGTAGAGCTCAAGAATTTGCAGACACTTTCAATAGTCAAAGATTTTATATTTAGCAAGAATGTAGTTCGAAGGATCCCAAATCTAAAGAAGTTGGGAATTGATTGCGGGACAACTGAGATAATTGGATCTTTATGTTTGTGCAATCTTGCCTTTCTTCTCAAGCTTGAGTCACTTGTTCTAAAATGTAGAGGGACTTGGGAAAATATGGCATTTCCAGATTCTCTTAAGAAGTTGACGTTAAGTTGTTGTCAGATTCCGTGGAAAGACATGTCCGTGGTTGGTTCACTGCCAAACCTTGAAGTTCTCAAGTTGCGGACATGTGCTGCAAAAGGCCGAACATGGAAACTAAATGCAGGGGAGTTTTGTCAACTGAAGTTCTTGTTGATTGAGTGGTGTCAGTTGGAGATTTGGGAAGCAGATGAAAGTAATTTTCAACGTCTTGAACACCTGCAACTTGAAGGGGTGAGGATGGAGGAGTTCCCCATGGATTTTGCAGAAATTGAAACACTTCGTACAATCAACTTACGATATTGCAGCAAGTCCCTTTTCTCATCAGCAAACAAGATGTCACAGGATCGAGAGAACTGTGGTTGCGAGGCCATTCAAATTCAATCATATCCTAAAGAGGTAAGAAATAATAAAACTCATCTCTTTATTTACTTATGTTGTTTGCCTATGTTTTCCAAGTAGAAAACAATTTGATACTCATCATAAGATGTTCATATTATTTATAAAAGAATTAAAATGGCAAACTACATGAACGTGATTAGAGAAGCTTGAAGAAGAGAACTGGAAAATGTGTGGTATTTGTGTTTTTCATTGAGTTAACGGAAAAGTTAATAAATTTGTTAGTTTCGTTAAATAAGGACCTTATGTTATCAAATTTAGAAATACCGGGACCTATTAAAACAAAATAATTGTACAGGGACCTAGCGAAACATAGAATAGAAGTATAAGGATCTAACAATGCATTTTGCCTATTATTAAACTTCGTTATTTTCAATTACATAGTTTCTAACTAGTTGGCTCATGGCTTGTACACAGACACAATTGTCTAGAGAAGACAATGTAGTGGTTTTCGTAGACCAGGAAGCCACTCTTATCAAATATCTGAATGAAGAAACAGATGAACTTGATGTCATCTCTATCGTGGGCGTGCCTGGTCTTGGGAAGACGACTCTTGCTTGGGAGATTTATCGCGATCAAAAAATCCAATTCGAATTCCCAATGTTGATTTGGGTATATGTTTCTCAAGAATTCAATGTGAAGGATGTGTTTCTCGCCATTCTTAAAAAGTTCACTCATCAAGACATGTCTAGCATGAACAATCATGAGTTGGGCCGAGAAGTTCGATCTCGCCTCGAGCCGGGAAAATTTTTATTGTTCATGGATGATGTGCGTACTGTGGAAGACTGGAAACAAATTGAAGCTGCCCTGCCCAAGACTAACAAATTTGGAAAAGTTTTGATAACAAGTCGCCATGTGAGAGTAGCTGCCAGATTCAACCCCAAAAGAGAACCCCACCAGCTGCGTTTCTTGGAATTCGATGAAAGTTGGGAGCTTCTCCAGCTACAATTGTTTGGAAAGTTAAATGACTGCCCACCGGAGTTAGAGGGGCTTGGGAAACAAATAGCCAAGCAATGTGGAGGAGTGCCTCTTGCATTAGTTATAATTGGGGGAATTCTTGCCGAAAATTGTGCTGACAGGAAAGAATTATGGGAAGAGGTATCGCATAGTATGAATGTCTGCAAACACACGGAAAATATTATTTCACTGAGTTACAGCAGGTTGCCTCATGACACGAGAGATTGCTTTCTCTATCTAGGGATTTTTCCCCAAGGCACCGAGATTCTGGCATGGAAGCTGACACGGTTGTGGATTGCAGAAGAATTCATACAACAAAATCAGGGGAGGAGCTTGGAGGAAGTGGCGGAGGACACTTTGAACGATCTGGTGGCCAGGAACTTGGTTATGGTTCAAAAAACTAAGGCCAACGGCGGTATCAAAACGTGTTGTGTTCATGGCATGATTCGAGAATTCTGTAAGAAGGAGGCAGCAAAGAAGAATTTGTTTCAGGAGGTGAAGAAGATGAGGCAGTGGGTATTTGATCCTACTATTTCTAGACTCTGCTTTCACTCCAATGGGATGGAATTCCATGGAATTCCTCAGCAAAAAAATACCAGAGGGTCCCAATGAGGTTCGCTCATTATTATGTTTCTCCAAGGAAACTAGAGACTTGCCAACAGAATACTTCTCATCAATGCTCAAAGCCTTTGACTTGCTCCGGGTTATAGATGCGAATTCTATCAAGTTCGCATACTTTCCTTCAAGACTTACCAAACTAATCCATTTGAGGTACATTACTCTGTATTGCAACCATTTCATGTTTCTTCCTGAAGCTGTCTCCGAGCTTTGGAATCTACAAACCGTCAAGATTGACACCACGGCACGTGAATTTGAAATCAAAGGAGACATAGGAAAGATGAAGGAACTAAGGCATTTGAAGACAAAAGCAGCTATTGTTCTTGAGGTGGGAGGTGAACTCGGAGAGAACCTTCAGACGCTGAGTAGATTATCTACCAAAAGTTGCACAAAAGAGTTGTTCAATAGGGCTTCAAACCTAAAGAACTTGGGGATTCGGGGGGATTTAGCCACTACTGTGGATGCGAACTTCTTGGAAATATTGGAACGTCTTGAAAAGCTGAAGCTAATTCACGACACATTTTTTCGCATGCAATCTGAAAATGCATTGCATCGCCTTCCTCCTCCAGAGAGTTTCCCACCAAATCTAAGGATCCTGACATTGTCGTCTACATATTTGAATTGGGCGCATATGACTACGCTGGGAAGCCTGCCTAACCTTGAGGTGCTCAAACTGAAGGAGAAGGCATTCCACGGAAGCAGGTGGGAAGCTGAAGGCAGCGGCTTTCGTTGTCTTGAATCCCTGCACATTGCGCGCACTAATTTACGGATATGGACGATTGCTTCAGGTGATCAGCCGTTTCCCAAACTCAAAAATCTCATACTTAAGAACTGTGTGAGACTTCAAGAAATCCCATCCCAACTGTGGAAAAGCCTTCAGTTTGTGGAACTTGAACGTGTTACGGCACCACTCGTGGAATCTGCCCAGAAAATGGAAGCGGAAAAACAAGAAATGCAGAGGGAATCGGGAGGGAGAAGGGGTGGATTTAAGCTTATAATTTCTCCTAGAGATTCACACCAAATTATTTGATGATTTTTGTGCAACATTGAAATTGGTCTTATGACCTGTGTTGGGTTGAGCTGCTGCTTGGTCTTTTTTTACATTTTCTGGTGACTTTATACTATTTTGAAAAAACATTTTACAATTTCAATTATCATTTTCAATTTCAATTTGAATAAAATTTCGCAGAAAATCACTAATTAGAAGATGAAGAAGTTGATAACTCAAGTCAAGACAAAAAAGCTAAATTAAATTATTTTTATTTAATAATAATAATAATAATAATAATAATAATAATAATAATAATAATAATAATAATAATAAATCAGAAGCTCAGAAGCCAAAGTAATATATGGTTTATTATATGATAGGGATTCAAAATAATCACATACTAGTATTTCTCATGTGCAATATACAAATAATAATAATTATTTTTATTTGTAATATTATGATTATTTTTGAATTATATATGTTGTGTTTAATTTTTAAAAATTAATAAAATGATATGCATACGTGTTAATTAATTAGATGAGAAGATAAATTTTGTATAGTTACGACAGACAAAAAGAAAATTAAATTTTAGGGACTAAATGAAAATTCATGTTAGAAAGATCGAATTGAAATATTTCAAACGACACGATTTTATAAATAGCAATGTATAATTGTTCACGATTAAAGAACATTTGATTTCTTTGAATATATGACATATATGTATAAAAAATATAATTATTTAATTATTTTAAATAATGAAACTGAAATAGAAAATTAATAATAATAATAATAACTATTATTATTATTAATTATTATTATTATTATTATGATTATATATATATATATATTCTAAATATGCAATAGACGATTTATTATACCTTTTAATCATCATCACGTAACACATCCATGGATTCATTACATAAAGTTAATATATTATTTCATAAAACATTAACAATTGCATCCGTGCATCAATCAATATTCATAAATAATGACATCTTCATTCTTCACACAACCACCAGATAAGCATACAACACATACATATATAATTATATATATATATATATATATATATATATATATATTGAAAATGAATTTTTTCAATTAAGTCTGCGGCAATTCTTCCTGATTTCACCTCTTTCACCAACAAGAGGGCTAATGCTCCCCATCTTAACCATGGATTTGGCAAACTGGTGGAAAAAAGCACCCTGATTTTCAGCATAAATCTTCACCAACTCCATTGTCTCCCTCACGTTCCCACTCTGCAAAACTTGATCAGAAGTGAGAAGCCCCCTCCCCTTCAACAACAGCTTGAAGTAGGTGTTGTCGAATCTCTGCGGAGACGAAACATCGAGCGGCGACACGTTGCCGTCGCCTCCGATTTTAGGGCACACCGTTTTCAGACCGTTGTAGTAGCTCCTCTCCAGCGTTATATCTGGTTGGTTGTTCCCGTTTTGGTTGTACAGCCTTTGTCTGAACGTCACACATCTAGCTACTCCTATTGTGTGCCCTCCTGCAATATATATATATATATATATATATATATATAGAGAGAGAGAGAGAGAGAGAGAGAAACAGAGAGAGAGTTAGAAACAATTCAAGAATCATTTTATCGCTCATATACATAATATATATATATATATAGAGAGAGAGAGAGAGTTAGAAATATTTCAAGAATCATTTCATTGATCATGTATATATATATATATATATAAATATATGAGTTAGTTACGATTAAATACACAAACTTGGCAAGTGAAAACTCGTGTAGCACAAAAGTCATGTTGTTTTATAATGATATGCAAAATATTTTCCACTCAACACAAAACGACTTCGTTTTGTGACTAAATGAAGAACGATAGGAAAAATATACTGTGACAAAATTTTCAAATTTCATCATCTACATAAACAATTCTGATTTTTTTTTAATTTTTAATTTTTTTTTGGTACGAAATGACGTCGTTTTGTGATGAAGTAAAAATATTTTCCACCTAAATACAATATGATCATATGCTCGTTAGTATATTGTTTAATAGTATTATAATATTTAATAGTATGTAAGAGGGTCCAACTTATAACAATTAACCGCATATACAATCCTAAAATATAGTAATAAGTTGATATATAATAATTTTGATAAAATTTTAATGTGTTTTCTTGATTACATTTCAATATTAAAAATCAATTGGTTAACAAAATTACCTCATTGCACATTTTTTTTGTAACTAAGTATATTGACTGTGTACCCAATTTTTTCACATTTAAGATTGGAATTGTTTGTCACAATATTGCTTATAACTAAATAAATTTAATAAAAAAAACACTATGAGTATAAATATGAAAATTTAACTTCAAAAGACACTAATTGAGAATTGGAATAAACTATAAACAAAAACACACAGAAGTAAAGAACTAAAAAAATATGAAAGAAACAAGATATTATAACAATGTTTGAATTTGAAGTGAGCATATGTGTACATTTTAAGTAAATCTAATTAATTTTTAAATGCATTTGATAAAGTTAATAATAAAGAATGTGATCGAATGAAATATATCCTAACACTAGTAGTATATAAACGATGTATGAAATTTAAAATTTGTTAATTTTTTTTAAAAAATAAATTAAATATTTAAATTACTATATTAATCCTAATTTTTTTTTAAAAAAATTGAGGGGGTCCATGGGCCCCCTCGGCCCCTACACGGGTCCGCCCGTGTATATAAATATATATTTCCGATTATTATTTTTGTGTTTGTATTGACCTGATAGGGCAACAAGATCCTCGTTGTCGAGGCCTTGTTGCCTGAACTTCGCTACGAGTGTTTGGATTGTCGAGTTGGGAGCAGGGATATCGTTGTTAGATTTCCTCAGGCTCGCGGTTTTCGAGTCCCGTCGCCCTAACGGAACTTCCCAATGAGGTCCACCACTCTGTATATATGTGTTGGGACAGAATTTAAATGCGTTAGTTTTCTTGAAAGAAAAAAAATGGTTTAATTACTTTAATTTCTATTTATGGTATAGAACTGTTTTTGGTAATATTAAGGTTTTGAACTTACTAGGACAACAGAATCCCTTGCAGCAAGAGCAAGAATGTCTGCACATGAAACTGTGTGAGGGCAGACTTGCTCAAGTTTAGCTTTGATTTCATCAATCACTTCGAATCCCCTCAGGGAGTTTCTGTTAGGCCCCGAGTTTTTCTCACTCGCTATCGTCGTGCTGCTGTCCAGCAGCACGGATGCATCGCAACCCTAATAAAAAAAAAGCAGTGTAAACAAGAATTGTGTAAATAGGGATTGGTTATAATAGGGACTGCGAGTTTCGTGTGTAAACGTGAAAACATACTTCTTATTGTATTTTGATGCCAAAATACAATAAGAAAGTCATTAAGGAAAAGTAGCATCGAAATACGGAAAGAAAAGTACTAAAATTACAGTAAACAAACGTGTTTTCACTTTTAAACGTGAAAATATGCTTCTTATTGTATTTTGATGCCAAAATACAATAAGAAAATCATTAAAGAAAAGTAGCATCGAAATACGGAAAGAAAAGCACTATTACAGTAAACAAGCTTGTTTTCACGTTTATACAATAAACACCAGTTCTTATTTGAACCAAATCATATATATATATATATATATATATATATATATATATACTGCAAAAAAAATGATGAAATTGTTTGTACCTGGGCAAAGCAGTCATGGAAGTGGAGCCTGAGCAAAGAGGCAGCCATTCTTGAATCTTGGGCAATGGCATTTTCCAAGACTGACATTATGATTTCATTGGCTTGTGGGCAAGAAAACTCGTAGAACCAGGGCACGAGGCCCGGGTAGCCTCCTTGCCCGCTCCCGGAACCGAAGGCTGGGAAAGCCTCCGGCTGGGAGCAGGAGAGGAGAGCCGCGGCCACGAGGCTTAGGATCAACAACCATATTGGAGAAGCCATTTCCAAATCAAGATTTGAGTTTTTGTTGTTTGAGGTGGATGAAGATTGCTTGCACATTCATTGATTTATATATAGAGTTTGAATATTAGGAGATTGATTAATCAACTGCTCCCCTATGTGTGTACCAAATACATTTGTTATGGACCATGTCAATTTTTTTGTTGTATTATGTAATGTTTGAATTTGGGGATAGTGTTTCTGGTTTTAGTTTCACCTGCTCGAACTGCATGAAATAGTACTATGTCACCCACGTTCTTTAACAATATCTAGCTAAAATTAATTTAATTTGGAATTTTAGCTAAATGAATTATTTTTGTCATATTATATTGATTCGAGTTGAGTATTAATGGCATTTCACCAATATTCATTTATTAATTCCAATGTTTAAAATTTTAAGGAAAAAAGTTTTTTAAAAAAACTCGAACTATTGGTCGATCGAGTCCCACCTAGACACTAATATATACTCCATCCCATTCAAAATATAAGTCTTTTTGAGTTGTTGCACAAATTTTAATAAATAATATTTTTACCCAATTTAACCTCATTAATTATAATAATGGTGAAAGAATTAGATTCATAAACAAAGTTAATTGAATTTACATTAATTTATGTATTCATTTATGGGGGTAAAATTGACATGAATTTCCAAAAAGACCTTTTTTTACAAATAGTTAAAAGAGCTAAAAAGACTTATATTTTGAATGGGAGGGAGTAGTATGGAGTCCTTTTAAACTAAATAAATTTTGCAAATAAACACCTCAACTATCGTAAATTGTGATGGTAAACACATAAATTTCTTGTTTGAATATGACAGTTATAATGTTTTTTATTTGATTTTTTTAGGATTGAACAAGACATGAATTCACTTTGTAATTATATAGGGTTGTGAGTAGTTTGATGGATTTCATGTTTAAAGATTAATCTATTTTCCGTTCCTTTATTTATTCATGCATCATTGAATCGTATGTTTCATGTATGATTGTCTGATCAACTATTGTGCATGTTAGTTAATTTTGAGATCGAAAGAAGATAGTAAATAAATGGAATAAATGATTAATGCATGACATATAGATCGAAAGATTGATATAATTCATGGGGAGAGAATCAATCTTATGTGCTATTTTGAGATTATTTGTTGATTTAATTATATTTGTGATTGCTTTTATAAATATTGGAATTAAATTTGTTTATTGATTAATTGCTTACGGGAAATTCATTAAAAAATTGATTATGAAATCCACTTTTATCTGTTAATTTTCTAAAGCCCTTTTAAGTTTGTCCAGTTTGATTTATTTAATTACTTGTTTCTTTTAATTTTGTTGTTGTAAAACACCAGATTTAATTTATGGGAAATTCTAAGCACAGCCTCCATTTTACTCTTTATAGCCTCCGCAATTTTATAAAATATAATTATAAATATAATAATACTTTTTTGCCCCTTAGTCCCCAACATCTAAAATTCTATCATAGCCCCCCATATTATTCCATCCACCCATTTTCTATAATTAAAAATTAAAAATATATATACATAACTAGAAATAAAATTATAGAACACTTATGTTCCCACCCATTTTTTGGAAAATGAGAGAAGAGAGAGAATATAACAAGAAAAAGAAAAAAAAAATATAGAACGAACAAAAAAAATGAGAAAAACAAAAATCATAGCCATTATAGGTTCTTCAAAGCACAAGAGTTCTTCGAAGATTTCATGAATTCAAATTCCTTGTTTCGACAACAAATTAAGCAAATTATTTTCTTCAAATTATCCTTAATTTTCAACTCAAATTCATAATTGTCTAACAGTTCCTCGCAATTTAAAATTTAATAAGCATGCTCAAAGCATCAATAATACAAAGGAAAAACACCGCCCAATTCATTTTCAATCATTACCAACCTTTTCACATTATGTTCAATTAATGCCTGTGATTTAGAGGGATATGGTTAATGTCTATGACTTCTGTGTTTTTTTTTTTTCTCTCCTTTGTTGTAAAAAAAACAGCTCGGGAGGAAGGGGGCTATATAGTTTTATATCTATGTTTTTCTCTTTTTTAGTTTTGGGGGCTATGATAGATTGATAGGGTTAAAGTTGTTGGAGTTAAGGGTAAAAAAGTATTATCATATATAAATTTATATTTTATAAAATAACGTGGGCTGTAAAGAGTAAAATGGGGGCTATGTTTAGAATTTCCCTTAATTTATGATTTTCTAGATAAAATAAAACTGGTTGATTGGGTAATTAGGTGCAATCAGCGGAGGATTCAGAAAAAAAAAAAAAAAAAAAAAAAAAAAAAAAAAAGAAGGAGGGGGGACATCATTGTATTGTGCATAAAAAATATACACAATTAAATAAATAAATATTAATAACATATGATCATACAAAAGCCAAAAATTTAAATGAGATAGAAATGTATAAATATTTCGTACATAAAAAATGATCTAAAAATTGACACTTGGTGTGGTTATACTTGGCAAGTTCCATAGTTAAATACTCGCTTTGTACTTAATCTCGACTAAAAATATCAAACTCTTTAATTGGTTTCCCGGATCACTAACAATATTATCAATTGAATTTAGTTTACTTGTATCTAGGGTTATTTTTCCACTGATTCATTAGCAATAGGTTATACAAGAAAATGAGGAAGAGGCATCTCTACTAATTTTCAAAAAAATAAATAAAAAATCTCCATATTCCATACATACTTAAAAAGATCTATATAAATAAATTGATAAAAAGAATGACATTGAATCACAATTTAAATAAAATAATATTAATATTACTAAATAAAAAAATTGAAAGAAAAAAAAAGAAAAAGAAAGCTTACCTGGTTGAGGGAGATCGGACGGGAGCCGAGAGGGGTGTTGATTTGATTTAATTATTACTTGAGATTATTTATATAAACCATATATGGAAAAAAGAAAAAAAAAAAAACCAAAGATTTCCCCCCGCGTGCATAGGGTTGAAAATTAAACAAAATAGCTCCATACTCGACTCGTGTTCGTTTGTTAAAAGCTCGTTTGGGCTCGATTCGATAAGCATATCAAACAAGCTTGATTATAATTTTGTATTCAATAAGATTTAAAATTCGGCTCGAACTAGAGCTCGATAAGTAAAAATTGAGCAAAAATGTGTAAAAATATCAAACTACTCAAACTCGGCTCGTATTCGGCTCGATTAAAGCTCGTTTGAGCTCAATTCGATAGATAATCAAACAAGCTCAAACATAAAATTTAAAGCTCGATATCATTTCAAACAAGTTTGAACATTGTATGTTCGAGCTCAGCTCGACTCGACTCATTTACAGCCCTACGCATGCGATTAAATTCAATCTCAATGGATACGACTTTATTCACACACTTTTTGCTATAAATTACACCATAAACTTTACGAACTGGTTTTTAGTGAAATGAAACAAGAGGAACCGTACTCCATATTCAACCAAGGAGATGGTGGTAATAACAATTTTGAGCTAATTACACTTAGTATCTAATGTTTGGATTTTTTACACTTTTGTCCTGAAATTTCAATAGCTGCATATTGATCCCTGATAAAATGCTGCACAAATTAATATTTATAATACTAGATTAATTTTCCGACCTCGCAAATGTTTATTTGGACTGTGGGAAATCTTCCAAACTTAGCCATTTACTAATTCAATTTCTACAAATTAAATATTGGAAGCAACCGACCAATGTGGTTGCTGCTCATCACCATTTTTGGAAATCCACACCAACATCTGTGAGATCAGAAAATATGTTACTTCTGAAATTTTTTGCACAAAAATGTAAAAAAAAAAAAAAAAAAAGTCCGAATATTGGGTACTGAAGTGTAATTAATCCTAACGGTTTTACTCATTAGACCCATTTTGAATTTATTATTCCCTTATAATCAAATATATCAATCATTACATAAGAAAGAAGTTTTTCACCAAAAACTGAAAATAAGAAAAAGATACAGAAGTCTTCATAGAGCTTTATCCCCAACACAAGTTGAATGTCTACTCTTATTCAGAAACAAACAGTTGGATACAAGTCTTGCCTGTTGCTGTCTTACTCTTGGGACAAAGCTGCAAATCATCATCACAGGTTATTAAGATCTCCTCATTATCTTCATCCACATATTTCAGTTTGAAACTACCCCTCTTCAAATTTAGCCTCCTGGCCACTTCTTCAGAAATCCTACTCACTCCTATTGGGAGACATAACTCAAATCTTATTTTTTCTTCCTTGTATTTCACCTTTATCATCACCTTCTCAACCTCTTCCTGAACATTTTCGTTGGGAGATGTGTGTAACAGTCGAAGGCTGCCCCTGTTGTTTGTTGCCCGTATATCCTGCTGAAGATCCCGATCACTTTCTCTTTCAAAGAGGGATGGATTCCTTGCATGCTTTTCGTTAAAGGGCCACCTAGAGATGCCACAGTCTCTACATGCACGCTTTATTGTCGATTTTCCAACTGCATCAAAAAATAAATCCTCATTCAATTCTTAATAGTAGACTTAAGAGTAAATTACAATAAGAATAGGATCCAAACACTTTTAATCCCAAGATAATTTTTTCAACATTTTTGGTCCTAAAGTTTATATTTCAACACTTATGATCCCAAAATCTAACGGATTATACTTAACATTCGTTAAGTACCTATTTTGGAGCCAAAATAATACCTATTATGGATTTAAATTTTCAATGCATTCTCTCTATTTTCACCCTTAATTAGACGGTGCAACCAAGATCAACAAAATAGGTACTATTTTGACTCCAAAATAGATACTTAAAGGATGTTAAGTATAGTCTGTTAGTTTTTTGGACCAAAAGTGTTGAAATATAATCTGAGAGACAAAAATTGTACATTTTGGGACTAAAAGTGTTTGAATCCTATTCTTACGGAATCAAAAGTATAATTTACACAGCAGACATATCACTTAAGTTTCAAGCCAAGAAGATAAAAGTAACTGTTAGGAAGTGTTTAGGCTCACCGCCAAGCTCTTCTGCAACATCATCGAGCTTCTTCCCAAAATGTGGCTCGAGAACCTCACGACTAAGATGGAGAGAGGTTTTTCTTTTTCCTTTTCCTTTCTCTGATCTCTTGAAATTATCAGAAGCCGAAGAACTGCATTGTTCTCTATGTGTGGCATAAGAATCCGACTGCAACTGTGGTTCTTCAATATTTTGATACTCCTTTTTGCTGTACTGGACACTTTTAAACTTAACTGGAAACACATTTGACTGCAGGTCTGGTTCAGAGGAAGTCGGTTTGTTTGCTTCAGAAAACTCGATAACTTCAACTACCAACTCCTCATCTCCTATTTGTTTTCCAGATGTGATCTTAAAACTTTTAAGTTCCCGCTTCATTATTGGCAGTAGAAAGTTCAAGAAGGACAAGAGATTCTCATATGTTGATGGACCTTGGTAGAGAAAGAACTCTACAATATAAAGAAGGTCCCCCGTGCGTGAGCTTTGCAAACAAATTGCAAAACAACAAACATCACGTTTTTCACTCATGTCATAGTGTGATAGGGGCTGATCAACTATGCTAAATTCACATAAATTTCGACAAAAACATGATTTATTTTCAGATGCCAATACCATTCCAACAATCCCTTTTCTGGTTTGTACATGAATGCAATGAACTTGATTCGTAGGCATAGATTTCCAGAGTATTTTAGTAGACAATGCCAGTTCCATGCAACTCACATTACTATTAGAACTAAAACATTCTCCCTTTGGGACCCAAACATTTACCATATGAAGTTGGGGAATCTCAGTGATCAGTTCAAGGGCCTTTTTGACTTCAATCAATGCTTTTCTCCTGCCATTGATTGTCTGCTCCAAATTGAACATACCATGTCAGAAGCAGATTTTTACAGGTACAACAATAAGCGTGTTTTCGACCAAATCAACTTAAAGCATAAGAAGAGATTTACCTTGACAGCTTCTTTATTTGATAAAAATATTGGGTGGAAGTCAATATGAGTCGAGCACAGTTTTGCTGCCTGCATGGAATTGGACATAGTTAATATTCACTCAGATCAATTTATAGAAGATAGGTTGGGAATTTAGAAAAAGGGTTCGAGTACCTTGAGTGCTCTTTCGATTTTTTTAAGATCAACATATTCAAACCCTATAACCTCCAACACACCAACATACTTGTGTTCATCAAACACAGGTAAAGCAAAATATTGCTGAAGACAACATTGCACTGCATAATTTCTTATTGGAAATTCTTTTGTAGAGTAGAGAAATAGATTAGGTGTGATTTCAGGGTGCCCATTTCTGAAGACACGTCCGGGGGGTCCAAGTTCCTCTTCTTTTGCTTCATCATCCACAAAATAGTGATGTTCTATACATTTCTTCCTAAATGAAGCTAAACCTTCTGCAAGACAACCAAGTGCATAAGGCTGACCTGAAGTCTCAAGATAACACCTATCCTTCACTATTTTGGGCTCCCAAAACTGTACTATCCAATTGTTGTCTGTCCAAAACTTGACTGCTATTTTCTTCATAAACTGTACTATCTTCGTCGTAAGTAATGAGTTACTATCATTTTCAGACAAATTTTTTCTTGCTGGCCAGCCAAAAACCCATCCTTTGTGACTTGTCTTGTAGGAGGGTCGTAAGCAACATATGTCAGCCGTCTCTAAGTATTCTTTGAAGTTCGACTCCGAGAAGTTCACCACATTTAACATATTATTAATGCATTCAATTGCATTAGGCTGCCTTGATTGTCCTACCAACTCATCTGGAAGATGTTCTGTCAATACAAACTTAAAGCTTTTGAGTTTGATCTCGATTATCCTTAAGAGCAAATGCATAGAAGAATCACTAAATGAATCTTCTCCACATTTTGGTTGAAGCAAAAACTCCAATATTACAAAATTAGGGCCGTTGCTGTTGTTCACACTTTGCAGACAAATTGCAAAACAAAGGGACAACCTAGCCCTCTTGGCGTAGTGCGCCAAGGGGTTTCTTGATATGCTAAGATCAATTACAGTTCGACGGAAGTAGTTAAGATCTACTTGTAGATTGTGCAACTCACAGGCTTCAAGATACTCAAACAAATCGGAATCAATATGTTCGTACACATTGACTATCTTGTCCTGAGCAGTTATGAAAGCTGATCTTTCCATGCAGCACAAGTCAGCACATTGCTTGCAAGGGACCCAAACTTGTGCCAAAGATAATCTGGGGACTGCCTTAATAGCCAATTCAAGTATCTCTCTGATTTCACACACTGGTTGTTCCTTATATTTGTCAGGCTGAGTTGGATGGACATATTAATGAGTTGGATTGAAATATATATAGTAGTCTCTCTGTTTCAGAATAAATGATGTTTTAACATTTTAATTTTGTTTCAAATTATTTGATGTTTAGACTTTTCCATACTATATCTCCCAATTTAATTGTATCCCCTATCAAAGCACTATAAAATCTCCTACATTAACTTACCTTTGATAGATGAAATTGCTTCCATAAAATTTAGAGGTGGAGAGAGAAGGTATATTTGTATCTTTTTGTACTTCTTAATTTATGTTTTAAAACCTAAAACATTAAAACATCAATTATTGTGAAACAGAGAGAGTATATGAATATGATCAATATTATTGGAGAAATCATTTGTCAATAATAATAATAATAATAATATAATCAGGTTGACATGCTAATTACCATTTCCATTGGCCAACGGCTAAAAGGAATGAAGTTGATGTGAGTGGATCTCAACCCTGCGATCTGTATATAATGAAATATGACTACTATCAATTACTATTAGCATTAAATTGTAGAATATTCAGGCTAATGGACTTCTTATTATGGAGGAAGACTGAGTAGCATCAATTTATGGAAAGATGAGGACTTCAATACCTAATGTAAAAACCCAGTAAGTTTAGCAGGAAATTAAACGATGTTTGTGAGATATATATATATATATATATATATATATATATAGATGTTGATACTCATGAAGTATTTATGAATTTATGCGAAGCATGCATATTAATTATGCTTGATATATATAGAGTAGGCCGGATAATTAACCTGCAGTAGTTCTTGATCCAATGTCGGAGGTAGGTTTTTCATAATTACAAAATTATCGCTAGATAAGATCTCCAACACACCATAGCATTGATTTTTATGAAAATCAAATAGAGGGAGTGCCAAGTAACAACAAAAGCCGCAACGTGCAGCTTCATCACGCAGCAGTGCTGGGAACTCACTGGTAGAGTAGAGCCTCAAATCACATGTGGATTCGGGTTTCCTCCTTCGGTAGGCCCGTCCTACGCCTCCAAGTTGCTCTTGATATTCTGCTCCCTCCACATCCACACAATATACATGATCCATGCATTGCTTCCTGTACCAACAAATCCCCTTACCAGGTCGTGAAACATGAAAAGGCTGGTGTGAGGTAGAGAGGTAATGAAGCCGCCCCTCCACTTTCACTACTGCCCAAAACTGTACCAGATTATGGAACGTCACCATCGAGTTGGCTGCGAAGTGTTTGAGCAGAGTTACGATTTTGTGTTGGAGTTGTGTTGTCTCATTTGCCATCCACAAAACCCATCCCCGTCGTAATTTCTCTTCAGCTTTCAAATGAGAGACAACGTTCAACTGTTTTTTGAATTCAGATATTGAAGAATACTCGTTATAACACTCATGTCGTCCTCTTATGATTGAGAACACACGTTCCTCAAGTTCCTCATTCATCTAAGCACTCAATTGCAATCAAGACCTCACAAGTAACTGCTGTTGGGATTAAGGAGGTGACTAATTTAGGGGTTGACCTTTGCTAGAAGAATAATATGCAGACGGATAAAATAGAGAATATTTAGGTATTCATTGCATAACTTCTAATCTAATTTTGGTCAAAATGTTTAGGTGGCCTTAACATTATTATAGTTGGATAGTTGAATAGTTCCAATAAAATAAATCAACTAGCTTTCATGATTTGAGCAATCTACTTAATATGCATACTATTTCCTTTTGTTCATATATCTAGATCCATGATTATTATTTAATTTACATTATTTTTGGCCACTTGTCCAATTTAATTTCACTTGTTTTATCTATAGATGCTGGTTAATTTTTCTTAAGATTATTCAACTTCTTGTTCCATCCAATATTTTATTAGTTAATTTATATTTTTTTTTAATTAATGGGTTAGTAGCCTATATATTACATATCCCTTTATGTTATCGATCATTATATATACAACAAAACATACAACTCTATTACTAATCAGGCGTGTTGATAATTATTTGCAGAGTTGGTGTTGTGTACACCAGTTGTATATAAATCGTATAAATAGAAAAAAGTATCACTAAAAATATCACATTTATTTCAGTGAAAAATACTGCTAAATTTATTTTTTTAAAAGTGGTGGTGGCATTTTTGTAATTATAACTACATCTTTTGAATTGAAAAACTATCACTTCCAATTATGAAAAGTATCACTTTTAATACTAAAAAGTATCTATTTGATAAAAAACTTATATACAATGGGTGTGCTTAAGTCTTTAACTTATTACACTGCAACAAATTTGACAAATAGGACTCTTGTACACGTCCTATTAGGTTGTGTAATAGGACATTTCTTAGAATAGGAGGCTTCCATGAAGCGTCCTTCTGCACGTCACAACAGGCCTAATAGGACGGTTTCAAGAGCCCTAATAAGCTCTCAGTTAATAGGAGGCTTAGTAGTGTCCTATTAACTAGGAGGATTCAAAGTATAATAAGATCGCACAAACAGCATTCCCTACAGTGTATATTTTTATTTTAAGAATATAAAACAGTGAAGTTAAAGCCATCAACAAGCAAGGCATAATGAATTATAAAACCATTCCTAATACACTGCCATCCAAAGCATATTTTGCTAAAATAACCAGCAAATTTTAGCGAATTTAGAACTGTGAGGTTGCACTAAATCTAACAGTTGTATAGGTAGTGTATCATCATTTCAACGTGATCCCAACATGCCATTTTACTCCGCTCAGGTATGAAGAGAAAAGACCACAAAAACAACGATAGGTAGAACTTAAAAGTAATTCACAGCATGTGTAAGAGTTTGCATGTTAAATGTTACTACAAAGGAGCAATACTTACAATGTCAAGCCACCAAACCAATGAAATAAATCGCTACTCAAGAACATACATATACCTTACCAAATACACCACCAAGTGTTAGAAAGAGACTAAGATCTCAAAGCTTTTGGTCCTACAACTGGAAGATAGATTGATATCCATCTAAAATGAACTGAAGAATCTAAAAATACCATAGAAACAATGAGTTGATACATTAAACTTGGTTCTATGGAGCATTGCAGGTATTTTTTGAAGCTAATAGATGAACACAGAAAAGATGTGGAAAAAAAAAAAATAGCTCAACTGAAGTTAGATTTGGAAAGAAAAACATTAATAGAAGTCCCTAATTGAAAGATGCATTCACGACTGAATCTCAAGGAAACATATGTCATGCTTATACTACATGGGATCCAATACACAGATAGCTGCAGCCATTAAATAAGTGCATACAAGTATCAGAAAGGTATGCCTGACATATATTGTCTCCCAGCTTCCCAAACCGGCAACTATTTCATATCAGAATATATTAAAAACTATCAGTTATGTGCCTGATTCTGGAATTCATAATGTTAAAATAAAAAACCTGCGGTGTGATGTATCAAGTCCTCTCTGTTATCAAATTATTTGAACTGGTGAATACTACCTAAGAGCATCTCCAATGGTTCTACTTCTACATGACCAAACATCTATCTAAATCTATCTAACATATATCTCCCCAATCATTTTTTAGCAAAATAAATAAATACATATATACATATATAAATACCTAAAAAGAGACGTGGAACTCGCCTCACCCCACTCACCCCTTCTTCTACCTAGGTACTCTACTTTCTACCCTTATTTTCTACCTTCTCTATCTACCTCACCCCCACTATCATCCTAACCTATCCACCACATCCCACATCACTTTCTACCTACTCAAAAATCTCCCGTTGGAGATGCCCCAATAGCATTGCGATGAGTGCAAACTAAAATCCTTTCTGCATCTGATTGATCTCCATGTATGCTGTCTCAAATTATTTTGTGAATGACCATGATTTTAGAAGAGAACTTAACTATTATTCTAATCATAGTCATTAGCTCATAGAATCATGACACTAGTTTGAAAATGAATCAACATAAGCAATTATCAAATCAAATAAAAGTGACCTTACAACAAAGAAAATAGAGCAAAGAATGGGACCAGAAATTAGAAGTCCCTTTAAAGACTCAATCCAAACTTTCCTTCCTTACTATTATCCTTAATTCATTCACTCTTGGTTCTATTTATCCTATCTGTTCTAAGATTACAAGGCAAAGACTATTAGTCCAGAAGATTGCATTCTAAAAATATCCAGAAGTTCCAGGAGTTTAACTGTTGGATGAGACTTAATGACTGCTTCAATTCATTATCCTCAAAGTCAAGGTTTAAACATTAACGCTTATCAAACAACTAAAAAACCTACCTTCCTAATGAAGAACTAAATGCTAAAAGCAGAACTACCAGCTAGAAATTTAAATGCTTCAAATTTTCATAAATTTCATCAAGAAAAGATTCCTTTTAAACTCCATTACTTGGCGATGTCAGATTTTTCAAGATGCAGTACCTTGAATTCCTTGCTGTCTTTGTTTACTCAAACTCGGCCATATGAACAGCCTGATATGGAACAGAACATTGGTTTACCAAGATAGAAAAGAAACCTGATTATTTAAAGATTGGTATGTGAAGATCATAAGCTAATAGTTATCGCTAGATTACAAAATCAAAACACAGTAGTCATCTTTTCAGCATGATATTCCTGATTCACACACACATGCAACAAAACTTTCACAATTAATAGATAAACAAGCTATAATCCTTGATGTTGAGGAACAATACATTAATATAATCCTTCAAACAACATGCCAAATCAAAATTGAGCTTATTATTAAATTTCTCACAAATAATAACTCGTAATCAGGGAATTTTGAAGCTTAGGGCATGAAAACAGTTCTCATTTTACCGTATATATGAACTTGTCGAAAATCGAATGTGCTCGCTGCCCCAGATACTGACTTCATAGTTTGCTGACCTCCTCATCTCCATGATCATTCTTAACCCTAAAAAGCTGAGAATTTAACAGAAACACGAACCGAGTTAAATTGAGTAAATGAATGAAATGTTGTAAGCGATTTGTTTAACCAAAACAGTGAGTTAATTAGAACAGTAACGATTGCAGACTTGTGATGAGATGCGGATGACACTATTTTACTACTACCAAATGTCAAATTTGTCGCGATGGCTGCCAAACTGTTGTCCGCGCACGCCGTAGAATTCTTCATCAGCAGCTTGATTTCTTCAGCGATTGTAGCGTTTGCCTTCTCCAGCGCGTCGAAGCAGGCATCCTGGTCCGTCGCGGTGGCGCTCAGCCGCCTCCTCAAGCCGTCAACTCTGGAGACGAGCTTGTCACCACCATACACGGCGGAGATGGTGTCGCGCAGGGACCCAACGGCGTCGTTTAGCACCACGCAGCAACACATCATTTATTTTTATTTTTATTTTTATTTTTGAGTAGTGCAACACATCATTTATTGAAATAACGCAAAATCTGTATTCCTCAGTCTGGACTATAATTTAACGCCAAAAACAATATTTCATGATACTGCTTTGATAATTATTATTTTATTATAAATTATAACTAGCATTCTATTTATGCGATGTGCGGAATATTATATTTTTAAATTTTAAGATGTTTAAGTAATTCAATATGAGAATTAGTATTTCTCACGTGCGATGTATAAATAATTATTATTTATTTAAATTTGTAGTATTTAGATTATTTTTGAACTATATATGTTGTGTTTAATTTTTTTGAATTCATAAAATAATATACACGTGCATGAATTAATTAGATAAGAAAATCAGTTTTGTGTTTTTATGATAAACAAAAAAGAAAAATAAATCTTAGGAACTAAATGAAAATGCATGTTAGAAAGATTGAATTAGAATATTTCAAATGATGCAATTTTATAAATAATAATGTATAATTATCCACGATTAAAGAATATTTGATTTCTTTGAATACATGACCGTTGACTGGTATAAAAAAATATAATTATTTAATTATTTTAAATAATAAAATTGAAATAGAAAAATAATAAATTATTGCAAATTATGTTGTTGTTGTTGTTGTTGTTGTTGTTGTTGTTGTTGTTATACAACACAAATGAAAACTAACAACAACACAAATGAAAACTATTTTTTAGGTGATAAATGTAGAATACTACAAATCCTCCATCTATGCATATATATATATATATATATATATATATTACTAATCTCAAATTTCCAAGAAAAAAATAATAAATAAGATTGCAAAAATTTGTGACAACAGTTGCAATCTAAACGGTTGTGAAAAAATGCAAAAAAAAAAAGAGAGAAAAAGAAAATTTACAACAATAAATATGGGCAAACGGTAAAAAAACACCCGAATTATATGTCAAATCCCACTTAGACATACGAAGTATTTTTTGGCCCAAATACACATCTAAACTATTTAAAAAGTACAATCGGCCTCCCCAACTATTCAAAATATATCAAATTCAAATTTTTCATTTTAATACCGTTAACTTTTTCCGTTAAATAAAATGCCCATAAATTCAAAACTATTGTCTATTGACTAAAAACTATTGTCTATTGTACAAAAAATGTTGTCTAATATATTAAGGAAAAATGATGAGATAGACAATGGTTTATACCAGAACTATTGTCTATCACATGATTTTACCTTAATATATTTATAGATAGATAGATATTATTAAAATGTACATGTTCTGATAAAATATTATGACAAGAAATATAAATAAAAATAGGTACAAAATTTTGATGACTTTCTTATGTATGACACTCTTGGTTGATTTTCAATCAATAAAATTGACCGTGTCAATATTTTTTGAAAGTATATAAACATTTACAATCATTTATATAAATAATATATAGTATCATAGTAAAATAGACAAAATGGTATATTTGTCAATTTCAAGTAGATTTAGAGTTTCAATCGAAAGAGACAAGATTCACCGACAACTGACTCATCCACGACTTCTCTCTATAAATAAATGATTTTCATCAGAGCTATTGCCCGTCCACTTATGTAGAGCTTTGAACATCAATACAACAAAAAAAATGATAATAATAGGTAAATTGTAATATACAAAACACCTATGTTTATATATATAGCGAATGGCTCCTAAATTTTAGGACACGGTCTTAATTCATGGATAATAAATTAAGAACATTACAATACTCGAATAGATTTGAAAAACTTTTTTTTTTGGAGCAAAACATAGATTTAGAAAACTTATAAATCGTCATATCATACTCAATTGATTACCTACAAATTAATTATCATATTTAAATTTAAAATAGCTATGTTATTATATAATATGCATTCAAATATCATCTCCTAATTATGTTATATGTTAAATCAATCACAAAATCCTTTTCCAAATACGTATATGTTTATATATATTGATAGATTGACAAAATATATCTATAGGATCATGGATTCTAAAAATAATTTTATAAATAAAGGGAAGGTGAGAAAATAAAAGTTTGGCATTAGTATTTTATAATTGTTTATTGTATATGTATATATATGATTTAATATATACGCACATACATGGATTGTATTTAACATAATAATATTATTTAATCATATTAGTGAAGTTTTGTGCAGATTTTCGAATATACTTTATAACTTAAAAGATACAAAAATAAAATAAAATAGATGCATGTAATATAAAGGCATGGTTCTGGAAACTTATAGATATAGCAAACTTTCTGAATTTTAATGAATCTATTAAACTAAACAAATTATTAATTAATGATTATTGAGATATTAATTATATTATTTTCCATATTCGGATCGGAATTGGTATATATAGAAATTATTTAATTATATGTGTTGGACTTATAATGATTTAGATTTGTATTAACATATTTAAATATGTTAATATATGTATATTATTGTAATATAGAGATAACATGATCATCAAATTCTTTTTTAAACGTCCATTTCAAATATGTGCACGAATTTAAATGATTGATTTGCAATCTAATCATTAATAATTATTGATTTCCAATGCAATTATTAATAATTGATTAATATTCATATTGTAGTATATGAATTTAATTTATGAATTTGGAAGGGTGTTTTGAATGGGAAAAACTATGTTTTTCTATTTACGATGAATATCCTGTTTTTAGATATAATATAGATATAGACATAGATTGCTAACATATAATAATATATATATATATATATAAATTTATTTAATAGAATAATTATCAATTTAAAATCAAATTCAATATTTCATGATAATAATTAATTTACAACACATTATTTAATACGACATATTTTTCAATGTAAAACTAAATTCAATATTTTATAATAATATATATATTAAATTTTATTTGAATTAATACAAAATAAAACTACAAATTCATAAATTTTAACATTATAATCGCAAACGTAGCGGAGAATGTGAGAGTCAGCGAGATAGAGAGAGAAAGATGTGGCTTGCAGACGTGGTGCACATGTGGCAAAAAATTTGAACACGTCAAATGAGTGCGGTAAGAAAATTTGAACCGTGTTAGAATCACAAAAGCAATGAAAGACTATGTATTTTTTAATTAAAAATGAAGTAAATACTGTGTTAATTTTTACGATTAACTTTTTTTTTTTCAAGAAGTGGCCAACCACGACTTTAATAAACGTCAATACTAATTTGATTACTCCAATATAATATATATAATGCATTTATAAAGATGTTAAGTTTTGAAAAAGTCTGAACAGCTACGATTTTCCGATGACATTTTGCTTTTTAAAAAATAGCCACTTTTTTAAATTGACAAAACAGTATTTATTTTTTAAAAACAAAATTACAAGTATGACATTTGGTCAATTTTACCGTTCGAAAATCGTACACAATTAATTGTATTTTAATATTTCTTAATTTGAATTTTTTTATGGGGTTGAGAAAATAGAGATATTAAAATACGATCAATTACATATGATTTTAAATCAAATGTTAGGTTTGTAATTTTTTTTTTAAATGTACTGATTTATTATTTTGAAAAAGTCCCAAAATATAAGTTTCAAAGTGTAGTTTGTTATGGTGAACATTATTGATTATACAATTAACTTCTACTGCTATTGATGGAAAATTCTAAATATGAATTATTTTCCCTTTTCCTTTACAAAAAATAAGAGGTGGTTTTCTGTACTTTGCATGCAAATAAAAAGCCTTATATCAAATGGAAAAATGTATCACTTATAATATTAAAAAGTTGTTTTGTGCCTGACAGAGAAGGAGGAAGAAGGCGAGTGTATGGCCGGGAAATTGACGGTGGTGAGTGGGGCTCAGGGCTGCCGGCAAGCGAGAAGAAAGGGAAGAAGCTAAAGATCGTGTTTTTAAGGTTTTGCCTAATTGAAGAAATTGGGAATTCCATAATTGAAGAGGCAATCAACGGGTCAGAGAAATGGTACTGGGTCAAGTTGGATATCAAGGCTTTGGGCCTATTTCCTTATTTTATATAATTCCCAGAAGCGACCCACTTGTAATTATTTTGTTCCACTTGATTTAGGATTTATTTACCTTGAGTATAAATATGTACTATGCTTTCATGCAAATTATGAATGAAATATATCTGATCCTACCTCCTACGTTCTCTCTCTTCTCCCTATTCTTCTCTCGTTATTTCCCTTCCATTTATGTACCAAGCTTCCAGCTTTACAACAACCAACAATACAAAAATACAAGTTAATTAAAGATCCCATAAAATTTTACAAGATAGAAAGAAAAAAGACCAAAAATTCTAGAGAGATTTCTGAGGACATAACAAAAGTATCATGTTTATTTTTCTAAAATTATTGCACGCTAAAAAAAAATAGTGACATTTTTGTAATTATAATTATATTTAAATATCACTTATAATACTAAAAAAATATTACTTCTAACACTGAAAATTATCATAAATTTTCATCTGACAGTCTAATTCTATTTAACAAAGTCTGATCAAGACTTTCTGATAAAGGTTTTCTATTGAATTAATATGTAACACTAGGTAGTTTCATTGGTAATTTCTCATGATATTTAAAAGGATTAATTGAAATTGGAGATGTTATATATAAGGTTAATTAATTAGTTATAGATTGCATGCAAAAATAATCTAGCTCAATAAATACACTTTTCTAATAAGCTCTTGGATAAACAAATTGAGTGACTTACATTCATGAATTAAAATCATATTTCATTAAAGATTATTCCACAATAACTATATAACAAACAAGCAAAAACAAAAATTATAAACAAACTATTTCATTTCAAGCAACACACATATATATCAGAAATCAGATAAACTACATAAAAACGATTCCTTCGTTGCTACCATATTCTAATAAAAAAAACATTGACACGATACCAACTGAGCTATGCCTCGGAGATATATATGATCAACCCGAAATACGAGGAGGCGCGATCTCGACTCTCGCCTCCTCGTATCTCACGCAAGAAATTAACTTAATTAATCACCTAAGTCAGTCGAAGTGTTGGCCAAAAATTGATCAGATTCTGTCGAAGATTCTTCAAATTCCTCTTTGTACATTTCTTCAATCATCGGCTTCCACAGCCTCACTCTAGCATTGATGAACCAATTTGAAACCTATCATACAAAAAAAATATAAAAAATCCCACATACATATTATATCTCATTCAAACCTATGTAAAAATCATGATACATAATCACATTTTGATTGATTTTTTTTACCTGATTCTTGGACAAACCTGTCTGTGATGCTAACATTAGCTTCTCCGAGTCATTCGGATACCTAGAAAAAGTCGAAAAAATCGAAAAAACGAGTGATTTAAAGCATTATAACTTCATCAAAAATGCAGAGAGATTGAAGCGATGATTACGGGTGCAGAAAGTGTTCGAACAGCCAAGCTCGAAGAATGGTGACGGAGGTCTCCGGCAGCCCCCGGAGAGGCCTCCAAGCCTGAACCGAGCTATGCAAAATCGCTCGATTTTGCCTAGCTTCTTGATCAAACAGGCTCAACTGAGACAATGTCGAGCTTATTTTTGGCATATCTTTCGCAATTTTTTGCTTCGTGACATGAACTTGAGCTACAATGGCGTTCCTCAGACGACAGAAGTGCTTCGACATTGCTAGGATAGCGAGGGCCGTGTAGGATTTCCCGGCCCCCAATCCTGCGATAGCCTCGAACGAGTGCACTAGGTCTTCCATATGATGAGAATACTCCTCGTACCTTCTCTCCACCTATACATACACAAACATTCATGATCAAGAACGGAGTAAAAATTACGAAAGACGAAAACGGTACGTAGACGAGCATTCGAGGAGAAGATGGGGTTCGTCTCAACCTCCTCCAGCAAAGCAATGAGCTTGAGAAGGCTGACATAATCCCCATGCTTCTCACATATCGATTCAAGGCTTGAAAGATCCGCTTTCAGCTTAGACGAGAGGCGAAAAGGGCCTCTAATCCGGCTCAATCTCGTCTCCATGCATTGCTTATCGCCCCGGTCGACACTGAGCATCTCCTGAAGGAGAGACTGCGCGGGCTGCAGGTATTTCGAGCTCCCGATCGAGGCAACGAACGATTGATTAGGCCAAATATTGTACTCGAGCGATTGATTGATCACGTAACCGTGGTCTAATAAGGCGGCCCTCTGTCCGCCGCAGGGGACAGAGCCGCCGCCTAATGAGAGAGAGAGCTTCTGGGAAAGCCCGCTCGGCTTTCCCAGAAGGTCTATAAGATGGGGGTCCGGATTGTTGGATGCCCGAACAATGTCAATGGAACGCGACATTCTCTCCGAGAGGGAGTGGATCGAGCTCCGATAAGCGTCGAAATTATGATGGCCCGCGAATTGATCGTCGTTGAACGAATTCGTCGAGGCGACGAATTCGCGCAGAATGTTGTTGTTGTTGTTGTTGGATGAGTCTTCCGAAACCATGGTGCTAGAGTTTCAATTGTTTACGAGTGTTGGGACAAACATACCTATAAAAACATCCCATGTAATAATAATGATGATAATTCATTCAATGAGAGAGAGAGAGAGAGGGAGGAGGAGAGAGAAAGGAAGAGAGAGATTCTTTAAACTTTGTTGTGTTTTGTGAAGTCTAGGGTACCATCTGAAAGCTAGAAAAAGCTATGAGAGCAGAGGACTGCAGCCTTGCTTAAAGAAGCATAGATACTGATTTATGTAAATATGCTTAAATTGACATAGGGAAATTTTATTTTGTCACGCTGCTGCTTCTCTCACTAGAAACAAGCTAAAAGCAGCAATCTTTCAGCTTTACTTTCCTGCTGTGGCATTTCTTTGGGGCACTCAAAAAAAGCACATTTTCTTCACTAATTCTTGTGTTGGTTTCCTCGATTAAATACACACATATGAATAGCCAATACCATAAATTCATTTTGTTACTATTCAAAGAGCATAAGTTCTCTAGAGCGTCGTGCATTTTGCTATTCAGTGAAACTAAACACAAATTGAGATTTTGGGGGTGTCTTGCATGATGGATTCGAGATAATTTCAGGAATTTTTTAAATTTTATTTTTTTGATTGTTTTAGTCCCAAAATTAATAACTTATCTCATAATTGTTTTGGGATGTTAATTTTGAAATAAAAAGGTGGGAAAATAAAATTTGGAACGACAAAAGTCGATGACATTATATTATTTGCATTGTAATCGTCTGATATAATATATGATATGACATGTTGATTTTATTTTTCAACAAAACATCCATATTGTCATTCTCTACACATTTTTTTTGATCTCAACCTTTGTATGATGGATTCGAGATAATTTCATAATGCTTTTAGTCTCACATCTAATTTTTATGGTCGTAAAATTTATTTACTTGATGTTTTTAGTTTTAAATTTTAAATTTTTGGATTGTTGAAAGGTCCAAAAACTAATAACTTACCTCATAATTGTTTAGGGATATTAATTTTGGAATAAAAAAAGTCAAAAAATAAAATTTGAGATCACAAAAGTTGAGAACATTATATTAGTTGCATTGTAATCGGCTGATATAATATATAGATATGACATGTTGAATTCATGCCAACAAAACATCCAAACATATATTTTCATTATCTACATTTTTTTTGTTCCCAAAACTAATAACTTACCTATCTTACCACACAACTATTTAAGGATGTTAATTTTGGAATAAAAAAAATCAAAAAATAAAATTTGGGATCACAAAAGTCGAGAACATTATATTATGTGCATTGTAATCGGCTGATATAATATAAATATGGCTGCATGTTGATTTCATTTTTTCCAAAAAATTACATGCAATCATATTTGGATTCTCTGCACGTTTTTTTATCTCAATCTTGACATTTGTTGTGCTAAATTTTGTTTTCTCAATTTTTGTGGTCCTAAATTTTATTTTTCGACTTTTTTAGTTTCAAAATTGACATCCCTAAACAGTTGTGTGGTAAATTATTAGTGTTGGGACCACAAAAAAAGATGAAAAAATAAAATTTCAAAAACAAAAATAAATTTTATTGCAAGATTTCTATAATACGGGGTAATTGGGGATTGGTACATTTTACCCAATTTGAAGTTGAATTTATCCTAGACAACAAAAAGGTCTTAATGGAAGGTATTATGCAAATGAAATCGTCTATCTCATTTGATGTCTCATTTTAATTTTTATTAGATTTTATTATTATTTTTTTGAATTTTAATTTGTTTTGCTATATTTTAATTTTATAATTATTATTTAGATTTTATTCCATCCAGTTTGGCTTTATATTTATTTTTTAATATTTTTTAGTTAATATAATTGATTAATAGGTTAATTATTCCAAAATTAATATATATTATTTTTAAAAATTTCAATTTTTAGCAATAAATGTTAATTTTGATTGGTTATACAGTACTACAATAAATTTTATTTTTGTAATAAATATTTTTAAAATATTAAATTTAATAGTGCGACCCAATAGTGCGATAGAGAATATGGACCGGATGATTTTATCCCGATATTACGTGACTTAATTAGTTGCGCCAAGCTTCGGTTAGTCGGAAAAAACCGTATCCGTTCTCTTTTGAAATTAGTAGAACAAAGTTTGAATGTTTGGGATGAGAAAAAGAACAGCTAATATCGGATGGACTATATTTGGATAGGGTTCGAGTTCGAGTTCGGGTCGGGCCCGGAATGATCTGGCATGAGGAAAAAGGCAAATGAAAAAGCAAACTGTTTTTTTGCACTCTACCAGTTTCAACATTGTCTGATTGTGTATGCCTGCAAGTGCAAACATATGGGAATATGTAGCCTTTTCCTCCTTAGCTGTTCATATCATCCATTGAGATGTTGAAAGGTCACTGCAGAAATCACAATTGGGAAAAATATAATGAGCAAATTTAGATACATATATATATATGTATATGTATGTATGTGCTACATTAATTTAGGTATGGTGATGACTGATGAGATTGATGATAGATTCTGGGCAAGTCTGTGCTGGTTGGCTGTTACAATGATTTAAAAAATTTCTGTAGATTTTGACCAGTACTACTCCACCTGTCACACTCTCATTTTGTAGCTCTCTAGCTGCACCACTTCATGGAAAGTGTTGTACAATCACAATTCACAATGCACAAGATAATTATTATCTTAATATATTACTGCCGAAAAAGAAAAAGGAAATTTAGAAATGAAATTTAATTGTCAAATAAATCACCACTTTTTCACCATTTTGCAAATTAGACATCACGTTTAAATCTAATCAATTACAACACTACGTTTTAATTTGTATGTGATTAAACATCCCAAATTTTTCCGGCGAATTAAGTATGACATATTTGGCCTAAAAATTACATTGGCATCCGCATCAACACACACGTGTAACAAATGTGGCTGCCAACGTGATTTTTAGACCAAATATGACATACTTAACTTGTCGGAAAAATTAGAGATGTTTAATTCCATACAAATTGAAATGTGGTGTTGAAATTGACTAGATTTAAAAGTGGTGTCTAATTTACAAAAAGGTGTAAGCGTGGTGATTTATTTAGCCATTAAACCTATGTTTTATTAAATTCTGCTCTTCAAAATTTCAAACACACCCACACACACTTGCATGTATTTTAATATTTCTAACATCCACACTAGAAATGCGCTCGTCTTTAGATATATGAGATAATATGAAACTAGTATTTCTCATGTGCGATGCATAAATAATTATTATTTTTTAAAATTTATAATATTATGATTATTTTTAAATTTTATATAGTGTGCTTAATTTTTAAAATTAATAAAATGATATGCACATGTGTTAATTAATTAGATAAGAAGACCAATTTTATGTAGTTACGAGTTATGGCAACTAAAAATAAAATTAAATTTTAGGAACTAAATGAAAATACATGTTAGAAAGATCGAATTGAAATATTTCAAACGACGTGATTTTATAAAAAGCAATGTATAAATATCCAAGATTAAAGAACATTTGATTTCTTTGAATATATGGTATAGATATATAAAAATATAATTATTTAATTATTTTAAATGATGAAATTGAAATAGAAAAGTAATAAATTATTATTATTATTATTATTATTATTATTATTATTATTATTATTATTATAGTGTAACATAAATGAAATCTTTTTTTTTTATGCGACAGATGTAGAGTACTACATAAATCTATTATAGTGAAACATAGATGAAATCTATTTTTTATGCGACAAATGTAGAGTACTATACAAATCATCCACTTATGCATAAAAAAATAAAAAAAATATTGTAAATCTCAAATTTTCAAGTAAGAAAATAATAAATAAGATTGCAAAAATTTGTTAAAATGCAATGGTTATTATCTAAATCGTCATGAAAAATGTAAAAAAATAAGAAGAAAAATTTACAAAAATAAATGTCACTATTATTATCCAGGCAAAATCTTGTTTTTTGTCACTGTTATTTTAAATTTTTTCGAATTAGGTCTCTCTACTTCATTTGGATAAAATGAAGTCCCTATAATATCAATTTTTAGTTAAAATTAGGTCTTTGTCCTATGAATCTCGAGGGACTTAATTTTATCTAAATTGATAGTAGAGGGACTTGATTTTAACTAAAATTGAAAGTACAGGGACACAATTTAAAAATAAAAATAAAAATAAAAATTGAAAAAATAAATAAAAAACAATAAAAAATAAATATATATTGAATTTTTTAAGTATAAAATTTATTTAAAAATTAAAAAATAAATTTAACTATTTTTTTATAACCACTATAATTTTATATTTTGATTTTGATTTATTATTTTTTGAAAAAAAAAATCAAATTTTTATTTAATTAATTCTTTTATTTAACTATTGTTTGATTTTTTTTAATTTACTCTTTGAAAATAAATTAAAATTACATAATTTTATAAAAATTAAATTATTTAAATTTTTTGCAATTTATTTTTAAAATTAAAAAAATGAATAAAAAATTTAAACTATTTTTTGATTTTTTTAAAAAATAATAAATAAAACATAAAACACAAAATTACACTGGTTTCAAAAAATTTAATTAAATTTATATTTTATTTTTATTTAATTTTTTACTTAAAAAATTAATTTGTATTTATTTTATTTTTATTTTATTATTTTTTCAATTTTTATTTGTTTATTTTTAAGAAAAAATGAATTTTTATTTTTATTTTCAAATTGGGTCTCTGTACTATCAATTTTAGTTAAAATCAAGTCCTTCTACTATGAATTTAGATAAATTCATAGTAGAGAGACTTGATTTTATCTAAATTCGTAGTACATGGACCTCATTTTAACTAAATTGATAGTACAGAGACTTCATTTTAAGCAAATGAAATAGATGGATCGACTTCGAAAAAATTTAAAAGTATAGGGACCAAAAATAGGATTTTGCCTATTATCTATGAACTAAAAATTGTTGTCTATTAACTCATAACCGCTGTCTATTATATAAAAAGTGTTGTCTAAATATTACTATTAAATCGTGTGATATATAGACAATGGTTTATAGCAAAATCGTTGTCTATTACATGATTTTGCCTTAATATATGTATAGATATGAAAAATTGAAGCGATAATTAGTTGGTGATGAAATGGGTGCAAAGAGAATAAATTAATTAAAATGAAAAATTTGTGATTAATTTGATGGTTATTTTTTTTTAATTATAAATCTGAATTTCTCATTTAAGAATGAGGGGAAAATCTTGGGGTGAAATTATAGAGATCGTATGTACTCTTCAAAGTTCAAACTCCTAAAAATAGTGACCTAATCAAATTTTTCATCATTTTTTTGCATGAAATAAAAAAGCATATTCATCATTTTTTTTCCATAAACTTTGCATGTAATGAAAAAAAAAAAAAAATACGATTGCTTGATTTGAGCCTATAACCTGAAACATGTTAGATAACAGACTTTGCCAACTGCACCAGGGATAGAAATTAGTAAAGTAGCTCAACTAAATTTATATAACCGAATAATATGTCGACAGAGACGGACGCAACAATTTTAACTTGGGGGTGAAAAATAATTATAATGCAAATATAAGTAAGACAGATAAATATGTATTTAAATTAAGTACCTCGCATAAATAGAGCAATAATATCAACATTTTCAATATATCACCATCATCAATACTGCGACATTTCATACCAAGTATTTATTTTTTTATTATTTCCGCTTAAAAACTCTGAATAAATATATTGTTGTTATTTTAATAAAGTGTAGTTTTTATTTATTTATTTATTGTTATTATTTGTATTTTATGAAAAAATTGGGGCGTAACATATCCATTACGGATAAATGTGATACTTTTTAGTGTTACACTTGATCCCAATTTTGACTTTTTTTTTGTTGGTTGATCCGCTAATTTTGATCTGTCCATCTAAAATAAGCTTATTATAGTGTATGTAAGTGTTTGTAAGGAAGAAAGAGGAAGACCATTGATTGATGTAGATTTGAGGCAGGATGAAATTATCAGCTACATTATGTGCTAACACTCTATGTTACACACTTAAAATTATTAATTTTTATTTAGTTTTTTTCATCGATTTGAATTGATCATACTTTAATTTAATTTTACACTTGTTAATTATGGTTCACTTTTTCCAATTAGGGTATATAATTAATTTCTAAAATTTTATTTTATTTTTAATTAATAATTGGTTATTTCCTAAAAAATAATTATATACCCTAATTGGGAAAAATGAACAATAATTAATAAATGTAAACTTAAACTAAAGCACAATCAATTGAAATCTAAGAAAAAATGGAATAAAAATAATAATAAATTTAAATATATAACATAGAGTGTTGCACAGAATGTAGCAGTTAATTTCGTCCAGTTAACATTGAAGCTACATGAGAAAAGTACAGTGCTAGTCCAACCACAATGTGCACAAGTTAAGGAAAGTGCAAGAGAATTCAAGAAGATGGAGAAAAGGATGCTAAATAATGTTTGGAAGAATACATCCTCAAGGAAGGTGATGCACGCACAAGTTATAATTCAAACAAGAACATACAAATATAATTCAAGAACTCGAAGAATTCAAACTTGTATTGAAGAAAAGAAGTAATTGTCCAAAACTTCATTAATATTCAACCACCATTAATGAAATACATAATAAGATACATAATAAGCCTTATATAGGTCTTGAATGTGGAATACAGTATTATACAACCCACTCTGTCTCTAAACGAGGTCTGAGAATACAATAGAAGATCAAGGAATGGAATTGCACTGTGAAGAGGCGTCGATTACTACTGCTCCAATTATAGGATTAGACATTTAATCCCGTGATCAACCCTACACGATTTGTAAGTACCGATTTTGATAGATTCTTTTTTCTTTCGCTGTAGTAGATTTGAAATTGAACTTGCATGCTAATTTAACATAGGTTATCAATAATATCAAACATAAAATATGATTTATATGTGTTGGTTTTAATGAGCATCCAAATAAATCATGTGGTGGTTAATTAAAAAAAAAAAAAAAACCAACACACCCCCCAAGTAAAAAAAAAATTAATTACATGTCATTTTTTTAGTTTATAGGATTATTGATGAAGAATGATTCGGCGCCCAATGAAAAAAAAAATTGGTTCCACCCCATCTATATATTATATACCTTTAAAGTTTGCATCGATGGAACTACTACTTATTAAAAGAATCGAGTTTACCAATATGTGGATGAAATCCTCTAGCAACACTCGGTGCTGTACAATTAGATTTATTATTTTTTTTAATTTTTTAATAATTTCAATTTATTATGATTTATTTTAATTTTACACTCATTATTTAGAGTTTATTATCCTACTCATTCAGGGTATATAATTTTTTTTCAATAATAAATTTTATTTTCTAATTAATAATTGATTATTTCTTAAAAAAAAATAATTATATACCCTAATTAGGTAGAATGAACCTAAATAATAAGTCTGAAATTAAAATAAAGCATAATAAATTAAAATTGAATTAAAAAATTAAAGAAAAATTAATAAATCTAATTGTGTAGGACCAAGTGTTGCAGAGGATTTCATCCGATCAATATGTAATCGGAAATGCATAATTTCATTGATTTAAAACTATACAAAACCTCCATATTAACATTAATCTCCTCCCTACATGTACCATAACAACACGAACCAGTCGATCTCTCCGACGGCCATCACGGCTGTGGATGGTGGGAGGAGCTACCATCTCGCGGCGGCGACATATCAAACGGCCGCTCATGGTGTGGATTGGGGCTGTCGGGTGTCCCTGCTGCCATCTCTCCAACCATCTCCACCCCCGTATACTGCTGCACCACTAGCACTGAATACGTCGCAGCAAAATCCGACGACGCCAGCAAATCCCCAATCGCACCTAGCTCCGGGCACTCACTCCAGTCGGTCAGCCCCGCTGTGAGCGGCGAGGTCTGCCCCTGCCCCCTCCCTACTATAAACAGATCATGCATCGGATCAATAGCCCTTATCGCCGCCACCGTTTCTTCCCCGTTATTCACAATCTTCTCCATATACACAACGGAAGGATCATTCATCGTCCTCGCTCTGAACTCATTTACACACTCCTCATCTACTTGCATCTCTCTGCTATCATCATCCGCTTCCACTGTCACGATTTCACGGCCACTCTCAGCCGTCGCCGCCGTCGTTTCCGTTACACTCTCTCCAGGAATGAATCGCATTACGGAGAGGTTGATCCCGGGATGCTCCGACATTCTCCATGCATAAGCCAACGCCTCTCTGTCGTCAGCCCCGCCGAAGAACACAACGACAACATGGTGCTGAATTTGGTTCGCGGCCGATCGTGTTGACCCGGTGAGGCCTCTATCGACGAGGATTCCAACGGAGCAAGGTGCATTAGCTAACACATTCTGGTTGATCGTGCGGAAGGCAGGATTTGTGGGCTCCATTCCTCCATCTACCGTTTGCTGTTTGTGGAAAGGGACGATGATGAAGGAGACACGCTTGTCCTCTGCAACTTCGCAGATGTCTTCGTGCATGGTGGAGTAAGGCGAGATTGCAGTGAGCGGGTAGACTGTGACGAAACTGGCATGCTGCTGGAACTTCTCGAAGGCGCGGATGATATGATCTGATTGAGCTTGAGTCCGGTTGAGGGCCGGGCGGCCCGATTTCCGGGTGCTGTGGACAATGAGCATGGCTGATGATCGGCCCGTGAGCTCGACGAGGTGGAGAGGGTAAGTGCAGATTGGGGATCTTTTAGTTGGGTGTGAGGCTTCGAGGAGATTGATGATTGTTGGTACGTTTCTTGGAGTGTGAACGCAGGCGAGGATGCGGAATTCACCGTCTGGTTTACTTCTTTGAATTGTTCTTCGCTTGTAATAAGGTGCAGATTTTCTTGCAGGTTTGTATATGTTTGTGACAATTGGTGTGATGACTGAAGTCATAACAATGGCTACAATTACCATGATCGCGAAAGCTTTGTCATCAAGAACCTGCATTGATATGATATCGAGATTATGAAGAACAATTATCGAGAAAATTGCAAAAGTGATCCCATAGGACATGTCCTGCTGCAAAAAAGGTCTCAATACTTGCAATTGTGGTCCCAAATCAAAATTTATACGCAATATTGGTCACATAAGACTCAAATATGCAATATTGGTCCATGTCCTATGGGACCACTTTTACAATTGTGAATGCGACTAGAAAAATTGCAAGATAAGGAGCAATAATAAGCAATTTCATCGGCCTGAAATAAGAGACCTTCGAATGCAATTTAGTTTTGAGATAAATGAGATTACGAGATCAAAATATAAAATGAAAGAAGAGAAACCGGTTTCTGGTGAAATCTCCAGTAATTATGAACTAGTAAAAAAGTTTCCATTTTAGGCCAATGAGATAAATAAAAAATCACATTGTTCAGGTAAAAAAATACACATCAAATATTTTAGAGAAGACAAGACCACGAAATATGTTGAGCAACTATTCAGTCACATGTAATAGAATCTTTCAAATAATCAACTAAATTCAAACAAAAATATTAGCAGAAAAGGTAAAAAGAAAGTAAATAAATGATTTCATACACATGTATATTGATGCCGGCTTTTTCAACCCATTTGTAAATTAAAAATTAAATTTGAAATCAAAATCAAATTCGAAACCAAAATCAATCTGTAAAAGTGGTCTCATAGGACATGGGACCGATATTGCATATTTGAATCTTATGGGACCAATATTGCATATAAATTTTGATTTGGGACCATTTTTGCAGCAGGACAGTCCTATGGGACGATGACTTTTGCAATTATCATATGCAAGAATGGATTAGTAGCTAGCTAGCTAGTTACCTTCTGATCTTTGCCAACGTTGAGCACAATCATCTCAATGAGGCCTTTGGCATTCATGAGTAAGCCAAGGGTAAGCCCCTCATAAAAATGGATTTTGTAGAAGAGAGAGAAAACAAGTGTTCCAGCCACTTTGCCTGCACAAGCAAGAATGATGACCAGTGCAAGAATTGCCCAAGTGCCGAAGCCTTGAATGGAAGAAACGTCGGTTTTAAGGCCGCTGATGGTGAAGAAGAGAGGCAGAAGAAGGCCCGAAACGAAGTCTTCAAGCCTCTCTATAAGTGCAATACCAAGAGGGCCATCTGGGATCACTAGGCCAAAAACAAAAGCCCCAAAAACAGAATGTGTGCCAAGTGCATCACTGATGAACCCGGAGATCATGACTCCGGTGAGTATGACACAGATGTAGAATTCACTCACAGATTCATCTTCTGTAGATCTTCGCATCATCAGTGAGATGAGTGGCCTAACGACGAACACACAGATAGCAACAAACACCGCGCTTGAGAGGATCACCCAGAGTGAGGCTAGAGATGTGGCCTCATTCTCTGCTAAGGCAATGGCGAAGGCGAGTAGGATCCACGCACACATGTCGTTTACAAGAGCAGATGACAGAGCCAGCCTTCCTATGTCTGAGTTAAGAAGCTTGATCTCCGCCAGCACACGAGCAAGCACTGAGAAAGAAGTCACGGAGAGGGTGATTCCAAGGAAGAGTATGAATGTGCCTAACCTTGCAAACTCTGATCTCTCATGCAGTACCAAGGCAAAGGAAACACCTATGAGGAATGGTAGAATCATCCCTGCAATCGCGATCACTACCGCCTTTCTCCCCGTGCGTTTAAGCACAGTAATGTCCATTTCCACACCTATTAAGAAGAGGAAGTAGAGAAGCCCTAAATTTGCCATTGTTTCAAGAACCATCACACTCCTCAAAGGAAATATTGTCTCTGCAAATTTCTTGCTTCTTCCTAGCACTGATGGACCTAATATTATACCACCCTGTCACAATCCTACTAAGCACAATCAATATTTCATCAACAAGAATCAAACAAAATCCCCTCCTGAATTATGAGGCAAAAATTATTTTAGCCATTTAAACTTTAAAACATACTTATTTTAGCCAGTAAGTTTTAAACACACTTATTTTAGCCACTTTGAACGAAAATACCTATCTGCACGCTGGCAATGCGCGCAACAAGCAGGGGCAAAATAGTCATTCTGGCTAAAAAAATATATTTAAAAGTTAGTGGCTAAAATAAATTTTTTAAAAGTTTGACCGGCTAGTTTTATATATTTCCAAAGAAAATTTCACTTTTGGTCACATAGGACACACCTCAATTCGATTTTGGTCCCGATACTATCAATTTTGGTCCCAAACTGAGAAAATATCGATTTTGGTCCCACTTTTGGCCTAAAAATTATGGGACCAAAATGGATAATCTTAAACCTATTAATTGAACTAAAATTGAGCGATTGAAAAAAGACCAAAATTGATAGTATCGGGACCAAAATCGAACTTAGGTGTGTCCTATGGGACCAAAAGTGAAATTTTCTCTATATTTCCACAAACATAAACTGCTATATTGCAATGAATAAGCCTAATGAAGAGAGATGATCATTGTGAGACTTACAAGGATCTCAGAAATGACACGAGGCTGTCGAAGAGGTTTGAGGGCGAAGACGAGGATACGAGTGGTGACAACGACGAGGGTTAGCTGCAGAATGAAGAGCGGTAGAGAATAATCCAAAGGGTTATCGCCCAGCCAAATACCACTGGTTGTAATCATCGTTGGAGCGTAGCATACTACCATATGCTCCGTTCTGTTCTCCCCGGCCTCCGCCATTTTTACTACCTTTCAAACAATCTGTATTGTTTTCTTTAAATATGTGCAGATCGATCCTACAAAATTGTTAATTGCTAACTCTTTCTCCAATTTGTAAACTCACCAATGCTCTTCATCATTACTATTGTCATCAATTTTCAACAATCAAAGTTAGAGATGAATGGTTTTCGGAACAGATTAAGAGGAGAAAGTCGACTAGAATTCAAGATAAATACCATCTAAAACTGAATCTTTTTTTTTTTTTCCCTCTTTTTTGGTTATGATTTTGGTTGAGAGAGTTACGGAGTGTTTTGAGTGATGGGCCGTTGCATGAGGATTATATGCATGGTATATGTTTCAGGGCAATGCCTATATTGGGAAATAATTGATGTACGGATTTACCAATATAATGTATGATTTATGCAAGAAGAAGTAGCGGTGTTGGACTATAATACTAATAAAAAACTTATTTTGCCCATAAACTTAAGAAAAAACTTATTGGCAAATTCTTGTGTACAGTGATTATATATAAGTTTTATATCATATATATATGGGTTTTTTTTAAATACATCATTAAATTTTCTTTAAAGACCGCTAAATAAAATAATTAAAAAATAATTATTTATAGAATTACTTAAAATACCCTTCTGAAATAAAAATAAAATAAAATAATTTAAAATATAGGAAAAAAAATCTACAACTCTTCTTCTTCTTCTTCCTCCTCGGCATTCCACAACTAGCTTTTCCGACGAACTGAAATCAAGAAAGATCTCCAACGAACCGAAATCAAGAGAGAGAATGTTTGCTATTTGCACACACCTACACGTAGATACATACATAATTTGTGACCCGTAATAAAAGTTGGGCATCGATGATTCGTCGATGGAAGTGGTGGTCCTCGTTTGAACTTGGACAATGGTGGTTGTCGACGACGACATCCTGATAAGTTCATTTATTTCGCGTTTTTCGTGTCTTTTTTCTAGCATAAATGTCCTTTTTCTTTTCTTGTTTTGAGTCGAAAAAAAAACCAGGAAAGGGATTGGGCATTGCAAGATTCGAATCTGGCGAAAGAGATATTTTGGCCTATGAACTAAATGAAATCGATGAAATAGGCACTTGGGAACTTCATCAACAAGATCCGAATAAAATGGAAGTGGTGTGACCATATCAAATAAGGATCCAGCTAAGCAGAAAATGTCGTGCCCACAATACTCGCGCAGATTTAAAAGAGGCAGTGAAGTGGGCACATGCAAGAAAATTGGAGGGCCGTTGGGATGGATAATGTTGCTGGAGATATGATCAAGGTTGAAGGTTGTCCACTAGAGATAAAGCGAGATTAAAGCGAGATCCGTATTCAGCTCAACCACCTAAAGATAAGGCTTATCTATCCAGATTGATGTAGGCATAGGAGATCCGGTAGGTTGTTGAAGATCTCTGTCAGGGAGGGGGGATTTGATCTGATTTGTGGCTCTATTTAAACAGTTCTGTATTTTGGAAAACATACACTTGGACTGTTAAATTCGGCACTTTAATTTCTGCAAGTTATTTTCTGCATTTACCTACTGTAGCCGAGTGGCCATTTTTTAGCACAACCCGCAAGAGAACATGGTTGTGTAGACAATGATGAGCAAGTGTCGTAACCACAGAGACTAAATTAGAACTAATTGTGTGTACTACAATATCGAACCTCAATTATTATCTAGACGACAAGAAAAATGGAAAGCTAACTAATCTAAACTAAGTAAATCAATAAATAAACAGGAAAAATAAATGGAGAAGGGGACAAGAAGGTAAAGGTACTCTCGGGATTGAACTCTTCGGGTACTTAACACTAACGATCCTATTTAATGTCTATTTGTGGTGTCAAATTTCATTAGGGAAATCTCTCTTGAGACACTCAAGTTGTAGGGTACACGCTAGGTTTACCGTCTCCGATCGAATCCTACACATATACTTATCAAAAACTCCAAAGATTTATAGCCCTCACACTTAGCATCAATTCTCTCGAATTTATCGACATAGGTGTCTGACGCACGAGATTTTCACCCTAAATCCGAGCATCTTAGCTTGTTTTCCTTTGTATCTTTATCCATGTTTCGTTGCTTTTCTCATCAAAATAGTTATGTTTTGTAATAAGTGCTTTTGACACAATTTCTCGCGTTTCAGTGTCGAATCGAACGGATCGAGCCTTCGGGAAGCATCAAATAGAAACGCAACCCGAACATAAGCGTGGCGTGAGTTGCATGATCGTACCAAGAGGCGCGACCCGATGAGCTCAAAGCGGGGTGCGACCCGTGCTCAGGCGAGGCGCGAACGAACATTTACACAGAGGCCCTAAAAGCCGGTTTTGGGCACAACCTAAGTCAGAGAAAGGAGGCGCGACCTACTTGATCGCACCTGGAGGTGTGAGTGGGGTGGGACCGACCCCGTCTCGCCCCTCCCTGGTTGGTCCCGCCCCTCCTTGTCCTATTTCTGAATTTTTTCCTTTTCTTTCCATTTTTTTATTTATTTTTAGCATATGTAAATTTCCCTAGTATAAAAGGGATCTTTAGTTCGAAAATTAGAGTAAGCACCCATATTTTTACTCTTTTTAGCTCAATTTGTGGAATCTTGCTCTTAAGGATTTGGAAGTGTGAAGAAGTTGAAGTTTGGAAGATTGTATTTCATATTTCGGGTTTATTCTTATATGAATTTCATTTTTGTTGATATTTGTTTCATTTGGATTATGAGTAGCTAAACATCTTTTGTTCTTGGGGGATGTGATTCAATAAATGGGTGTTTGATTTAAATATGGATGTATGTTTTTCTTCCATTTTTCTTTTACAAATCATGCTTTAACTGTCCCTTCCCTTGGAATGGCCATCTTTGGGGAGGATTTTATGTTTAGTTGGCTTTGAGAGAAGCAATTTTACATGGGTAAATGATTTTTGAGTTCAATTTAATGTTTAATCGAGAGATTGACGTTTAATTGGAGTTTGGTAATTGATTGGACTTGAGTAATCTAAATATTGATTTAACCCTAGAGATAGGGGAATGATGTTCATCCCACATGTTCTTATGGCTTGAGAAAGCTCTTGAACTATTTTCTTGTCAATTTTGTGTGGATTGAATAAACATATATTAATGAGTGTTGCCCTAGGACTTCTTTTTCTTATTTATTAAATCATTTTAGTTGGTCAATTTTATGTTATTGTTTTTAATTGTCTTGTTGCTTACATTTTCATTCCTAGTACAAAAACTTCTCAAAATTGTATTTGGTTTAAATAGCGAAAGAATTCAAGTAATGATGCTTGCATGTTTTGAATTGCATTAATTACTCGTGTTCGACCTTATTTCGCTTTGCTACTCGATTGTGCACTTACAATGCGTGATAAGTCTTTTACAACTTTAAGACATTAAAATCTCATCAGTGTCTCATGTCTAGGGTTCGTCTATTAAGACTCATCTCTCGAATTATGAATCAATAAATAAAATTGTGTCAATTAGTGATCAATTAACCAACACCCATACATATCATAAGAACAAAAAATGAAATAGGGTCATAAACAATCAATATAAATAGAAATGCACAAATACCCAAATAATCTCAATCCTCAAATATAAAATAATTTAGCCTAACATAGTACAATGCAAGGACTAAATCATCTAAAAAAAGATAAAAAAAAGAAAAAAGAAATATGGTACAACTTGGAAGTTGGGCCCCGACTCCTATCTTGCTTCCACTATTCTCCTCTTTGCTCCATTTTCGAGCTCTAGATCCTTATTCATCCTAATTGGGTAGAAATCCTAGCTAGGGGTGAGTTTTATAGGTGGTTAGGGTTTTGAGGTGTAGGAGGAGATGGATTTGTGTTGTGAGGAGTTTTGGGATGTGTAGAGAGGCTTCTTCATTTCAATTTTCGGCTATTGAGGTGTTAAATAGAGTGGGAGAATAAAATGCAAAATGAAGAATGGGAGAAAAAGGACCAAAAAAATAGAAAATCGGTGCACGGAGAGCGACCAGGAGGAGGTCGCGCTTTGGGGTCACGTTCCGGATGAAGAAAATCGAGGTTTAGAAGGCTCAAAAACGTGGAAAATGGGTCGCGCTTTTCAGTGCTCTGGGGCGCGATCGGTAGGAGATCGTGCTTCCGGGTTACGTCTGGAAGAGGCCCGAAATGCGTTCTGAGGAGGTCGCATTTACGGTCGTGTCTGGAAGAGGCCTGAAATGCGATATAATGCTACTATTACACAATGCAATACAAAATATTGTACTAATAAAATTAACACTAACTATATAATAATATAATAAAACTACAAATAATAAAGCTAAATATCAAGAACAATTTAAATAACTAAACAAAAATTTAAATAACTAGAACAATTTAAATAATAATATTAACGACGGACTATATCCGTTGTTAGAATTTTTTTTTATGTTTCCTTTAATTTAATTAGTTAACAACGGAATTAAAGACCGTGGTTGTAATCTAAGCTATTGTAAAAAAATTGCAAAAAAAAAAAATACAACAATAAATGTCACTATTGTTGTCTATTAATTCAAAACGGTTGTCTATTATATAAAAAACTGTTGTCTAATATATTAAGGTAAAATTGTAATATAGACAACAGTTTATACCAGACCCATTGTCTATCACATAATTTTGCCTTAATATATATATATATATATATACATAGATATATATATATATATATATATATACATAGATATTTCAATTTCTCGAAAAAAAAATGTATTGATCATCATAAAAATTCGCTGATTATTTCTGACCCATCTAAGCTTGACTAGATAGTTAATTAATTAATATCTTCTTCTTCTTCTTTTTTTGAAGGGGAAAACCTTTCATAAATTATTCAAAACAATCGGTCACAACAATGTCTTGAAGCCACACTCGAAAATCGCAATTTTAATAGACCTCAGAGCTAAGAGAAATAAGGAAATGAACTCGAGCACGAAATATGTGTTTAAAACTAGTAATACAATAGATTTGGGGGATAATTTCACTTTTAATCCCGCTAGAATATAATCAAAACACTTTTGCTCCCATATCTTATGTTTTTCATCTCATAGTTTATTAGCTCATCACTTTTGGTCCCAAGGGTTTTTTTTGGACTATAGTCCTAAAACTAACAGTATTTTTATATTTTTTTCCGTATATTTTGTCGAGAATTTTTGTTGAACAAAAACCGTATATTGGCAAGAAGTTGAAATGGTTTTGTTAGGCATTTTACTTGATATTTGCTGAAAATTTTCGAAATATTATGTTATTTTGTTGAGTATTATGCTGATTTTTTTGCTAGATATTTTCCTCTTTTTTCTTAATGATTTGCTGAAAAATAAAGCTAAAATGTCATTTGAATACATACATATACTACATTTAGGACTAAAAATATTGGAAAAAAAATATTTGGGACCAAAAGTGTTGAACTAATAAACTATGAGATAAAAAACGTAAGATATGGAACCAAAAGTGTTTTGACCCCATTCTAGTGGGATTAAAAGTGAAATTATCCCATAGATTGGGGGTCACACCTGACTTGTTTGAATGAAATGTAAATATTTTATCGATGCTATTTTAAGTTGTTGAATGAGTTAGGTATCATCATACCAAAAATATTAGAGTTGTTGAATTGATCTGAGTTAAAATCGTTTTAAGCTTAGATTAGAAGTAGATCTAAATTATAAGAAGGATTTAGCGAATGGTGGAATATGTGATAGACTTAGGTGAAAAAACCTATAATATTTTGTATGATCCGATTTATCGCATTCAACATGAAATATGCTTATACCTCGCAAATAAAAGTGGGAAAAAAAAATTCTCAATTTATTCGGCCTTTTGAAATAAAAAATTCTCAATTTATTCTAAATAAAAATATTCTTAATTCTTCATTCAATAAACATATTATTTATTTTTGTGAAACAATATATAAATAAAAATTTGAAATTCACTTTTTTCCTCAGTTGAATCTTTGAACATTTTACTTAATTTCATATACAAATACACACACACACACACATATATATATATATAGATTAAAAGGGACATTTTGACAAAATAATACCCAAAATTTTAAAGTTATTGCAAATTTATCATGCGATTGATATTCCACGACCAGAATTCCTATGTCGCACGCTGGATGCTTGCGTGGACTTTTACAATCCAATAAACGAAATTAGGTAAACATAAATAACAACACGTCAGACCAAAACGATCCGAAAATTTGAAAACGATGGTATTTTGGTCCGACTTCTTGTTATTAATTTCAACGTAAGTCTGTTTATTACATCGGACCAAAACGATCCTGAAATTTGAAAACGGTAGTATTTTGGTCCGACTTCCTGTTACTAATTTCGATGTAATTAGTTTGTTTATTACGCCGGTCGTCGGACCAAAACGATTTGAAAATTTGAGAACGATAGTATTCTGGCCCGACTTCTTGTTATTAATTTTCGACGTAAGTCTGTTTATTGGATTGAAAAGTCCACGCACGCATCCAACATGCCATGTCAGATTTTATCGGTGCCGAAAAATGAATCTCATGAGATATATATTTGTAATAACTTAAACAAATCAAATATTATTTTATTAATAATTTTCATTTAAACTATTTATTCTTAATTAAAAAAAATGAAGAATATAAGCTCTACTCGAGTAAAATCGCACCTTATTCATTATTCCACTCTCGTTCGGTGCAATACACATCACTCAACTAAATCTAAAGCATTTCTTTTTAAGAAAAAAAAAGAAAAAGACAAAAAAAAGCAATGATTCCAATGTTGAGAGCCACGTGTACAACTGAGGGGTCACACGATTTTATTGTCACGTGACACGGGTCACGTGGGGGAAATAGCAGCCAACCACACGTGTGGATCAGATTGAAAACTGGCCGTTAGATCACACGCTTTTGATTATAAGTGAAATCCCCAATATTCAAACTGCCGAAGCGTTTTTCGATATTATTATTATTTTCCGACAAAGAAAAGAAAAGAAAAAAAAAAAAAGAGCGAATCATCAATCTTCACACGGAACTTCAAAAACGCATCGTTTAGCTCTCTTCTCTCTCTACGCACGAATTTCTCTCTCAAGCGATGACCTCCGCTTCGGCTTCTTCACGCAAAGTGAGTATTTTTTTTTTATTCGATTCAGATTTATGCATGATTATGATGTGTGATTGACGTTGATTTATTTCAATTTTGGTGGAAATTACTGATTTTTTTTTTTTGAAATTGTGGAACTGAAATTTTGGGGGAGAAGGCATTGAGCAAGATCGCGTGCAATCGGCTGCAGAAAGAGCTGGTGGAGTGGCAGGTGAATCCGCCGGCCGGTTTCAAGCATAAAGCTACTGATAATCTGAAAAGGTTTTTTTTTTTTTTTTTTTTTTTGATTGGTTGATTGATTGGTTTAATTTTGGAATTTGATTAAAATTGGAAATTAGAGAGATTTTTGGTAGTTATTGGAGTATAAAGCTACTGATAATCTGAGAAGGTTTTTGTTTTTTTTTTATTGATTGGTTTAATTTTGGAAATTACAGAGATTTTTGGTAGTGATTGGAGCATAAAGCTACTGATAATCTGAGAGTTTTTTTTTTTTTTTTTCTGATTGATTGGTTTAATTTTGGAATTTGATTAAAATTGGAAATTAGAGAGATTTTTGGTAGGGATTGGAGCATAAAGCTACTGATAATCTGAAAAGGTATTTTTTTTTTGTTTGATTGATTGATTTAATTTTGGAATTTGATTAAAATTGGAAATTAGAGAGATTTTTGGTAGTGATTGAAGCATAAAACTACTGATAATCTGAGAAAGTTTTTTTTTTCTGATTGATTGGTTTAATTTTGGAATTTGATTAAAATTGGAAATTAGAGAGATTTTTGGTAGGGATTGAAGCATAAAGCTACTGATAATCTGAAAAGGTATTTTTTTTTTTGTTTGATTGATTGATTTAATTTTGGAATTTGATTAAAATTGGAAATTAGAGAGATTTTTGGTAGGGATTGAAGCATACTGTCATACTGATAATCTGAAAAGTTTTTTTTTTTTGAATAATTTAATTTTGGATTTTGATTGAAATTGGAAATCAGAGGGATATTTGGTAGTGATTGATTGAGTTTTGGCATGATTAGATGGGTAATTGAAGTCAACGGGGCGCCGGGGACGCTCTATGCCGGTGAAATGTACCAGCTTCAGGTTGATTTTCCGGAGCATTACCCCATGGAAGCGCCGCAGGTGTGTTTTTGATGGAATCAGTTTCTATTTTATTTTTATTTTTGTGTGATTTTGAAGTGAATTGTTTGGAAAATTGGGAAATTTGTGTGTGGAAGAGTGTGATGGAGTTCTTTTAGGGTTTGGCTGAATATAGTGAATTGAATTTTTGCTGTTTCTTTTGCAGGTTATATTTGTGCCTCCTGCTCCTATGCATCCTCACATTTATAGTAATGGGCATATATGTTTAGGTTTGTTTTCTATACAATTCTCTCTCTCTCTCTCTCTGAGCTGAATCTTTAATATACTGGATATTTTGTTGTTTTTTATTCTTGAAATAATTTGTTTGTTTGTTTGTAGTGGTGTTATATTGATTGACAAGTGTTAAAATACTACTTAAATTGAATTAAAGTAAAAAAATTAAAATTTATGCTTTCAGTTTCTGGAAGCTGAGGAAAGTTTTAAGGGGAAAGATAATTTGCCTAACAATGGTGAAAAATTAGTTTGGGGATGCAGAATGGTTAGTTGCTTTCCTCTTGGCAGCTCTGTACAGAACATGATATAGGGCCAGTTTTGAAAATATGATGAATAAAATTCGTATGTGCACACAAAACACTTAAAAAGTTATTGTGAGTGACTTAGTGTTTTCTGTTATACTAAATGAAGAAAGGCTTCAATTTGATCTGCTATGGCATGTAACTTAACTCGACAATTTCATGTTGTAGTGACTTAGAGCCCTTTCTGTGTCTATTTCAATACGCTGTCATGCTTTCAGCATAAACAAGGTTGATTTTTTATTTTTTTTTCATATGAACTATGATATTTAATTGGTTAAAAATGTCAAGTATTTTGGGTTTGGCTGTGTGGGTTTGCAATGAGTAGGAAACTAAGAAATAAATGAAAAGATATCAAGTACAAAGTAGACTTTGAAATCAAATTCTATTACCAAAAAGGATTAAAAAAAGTTCTTTTAGAATTTCAATGGCAGAAAATATGAATCTAGAAATTCCAAATAGTAAAAAAAAAAACCTCCTTCCAGACCTAAGTGTAACAATTGTATTCACTACAACAAAACTTAGAGAGTTTGGTTGATGGATAAAGATTGCTTTTTTTGTATTCATGTATCTCTTTCTTGCTTGTGCTATGATATTGTATTTGATATTCTTTTATCCTTGATACATTTCTTGCTTGTGCTATGATATTGTATTTGAGACTCTTTTATCTTTGATGGAGAGGGTAGATTCATAATGGCAAACAGTCAGCAACCCCAACTTGTGTAAGACCTCAAAGACCTTCAATTTTTCGCACATCATTAGGATATTAATTGCATCTATATTCTAGAATAATGTTCTAGAATCGTGTCGATTATTTGTCTAATGTTATATGTGTTGCTATGTCCATGACCATCGAAATTTGATTGGCATAACTCCCTCCCCTCCTCTCATGAGTCATGTCTCAACCATCAAACATTGAACTTTACTAAAAGATTTAGGTTTTGTTATTGTATGTTGTAGTTTGATATTGTTTTGTTGATTTATAATTTCACACTTACCTTCTTTCTCTCTCATATGGCGTGTAGATATTTTATACGACTCTTGGTCCCCGGCCATGACTGTAAGTTCCATTTGCATCAGCATTCTATCTATGTTGTCAAGTTCCCCAGCGAAGGTTTGTCCAATTCTTAGCTATTTGAGTACATTTTTCATTCTTGATGTTGTCAGTAAAATTGATCTCTCGAATTTCCTCAAACGCAGCAACGTCCCGCTGACAATGATCGTTATGTGAAGAATTGTAAGAACGGTAGATCTCCCAAGGAGACGAGATGGTGGTTTCACGATGACAAAGTATAGTTGTTGAAACTTGTAACTCAACCTCACTGTAGGTCGAAGAGGATATTTTCTTCCCTTGAAGAAAAACTATGGGAAGGCAGAAAAGAGAAACAAAAATAAATATATATATTTAACTGTTGTGGATGCCTTGTCGCATAAAACAATCCGTAGATATGTTGGTATGTATAGCACAGTATCTGTCTATTCTCTGAGCCAGGTTGCATTCACTAGCGTCATTTAGATTCGATCTCAGGATGATTTTGAACGACTCTAGATGATATGAGACTGAAATAGATTAAATTGTTATTATAATGAAATGAAATGAAATTCTCTAGATAAATTTGATGATTATGCTCTTATTATGCTTTTAATTTTTTGCTTCAAATGCGAATTTGAACTTAAAGGATATTAATGAGACATGTATAAAAGGGAGATATATGTCTGTTAAGGGATTTCTCGAAGTAGACTACTCAAGAATTTCACATTTCATTTATGTCGTAATTGAATAACAACAACAAGATCTTTCTTTTGTCCCTTCCAGGTTTGTGAATAAGGAAAGGTATTTCTAGATTGTTCTAATTTCTATGTATACTAAACTATTCCAATTGTATATATATAATTTTATTAACTTCTTTTTCGAGTACTTGAACTTGAAGCATGTGAATAACCATTTATAAAGAAGAAATCAGTGAGCAAAGTCTCAGTTGCTCAAGTAATTAATTTTCTTGCTCAAGTAAAATTAAAGAAGAAATCAGTGAGCAAAGTCTCAGTTGCTCAAGTAATTAATTTTCTAGCTCAAGTAATTAATATTCTAGCTCAAGTAATTAATTTTCTTGCTCAAGTAAAATTAAAGAAGAAATCAGTGAGCAAAGTCTCAGTTGCTCAAGTAATTAATTTTCTAGCTCAAGTAATTAATATTCTAGCTCAAGTAATATTATTTATTTGTAATTAACTTTCTAGGTCTCTAATTCATTTATCTATAATTAATTTTCTCTCGGGTATTTACATGGTATTAGATAACATTATTTTGGTAACTCAAGTAACATTATTTATCAGTAATTAATTTTATCTTGAGTCTTAGGTAACATTATTTTAAATCACTTTTTTTCTTTGTCACAAATTAAGTTTATGTCTTTAGTGAGTTGTGAAAGATGTATACATACACCACCAATTCTATTCTTGTAATCTATATTGTCTTTTCTCATTTCGTAATTAAATATTTACATTTCTATCCTAATAATCTATATTGTTCTTTTCTCATTTCGTAACTAAATATTTATCTGAATAAAAGTTATTTATAATTACATTGTGTATGAAGATCTTTAAGATTTTAGTTTTCAGGTTGCGGAGAAGAATTAGAATTTATAGTGCAATTTTGATTTTCTTTATGGGTGAAGAGCTTTCAGATTAAAGATCAAATCAATGTTCAAGGTCTTTTAAACATATTTTTGGTCAAATGACCATAATTTGTTCTCTAAAAATTTCTACCATAATATATGTGTGTGTGTGTGTTTTTCATGAAAGTTTCTACTAAATTATCTAACTTTTCTCAAAAGACTAATCTAGATATAGTTTCTAGAACTTTGGGTTTTGTCAAAATGTTTTCAACCCGAGTCTTTGTCAGGCCTTCCTCATTTCTTTGTAACTTATTTTATTTCGGATAGAAATAAGTTCATCTCTTTATATCGCACCATTTATTTTTGGGAGTTGGGACGGAAGTTGTTATGTTCTAAATATGAATTTCTTAAATATTTCTCTACAAATATAAATCATTTCACTATGTTTAAATAATTTTATTAAGAATTAAAGCTTCCAAAGTGGTAAACTAAGCTTATTAAGGGTAGCTGTATCCTAAAAATTGTGATTTAACTTAACTAACCATCAATTATTATAAATATAGAGAACTATTTTTGAATTTCTTTCTTTCATTTTCAAGTTAACAGTTATTCCATCACACAAGCACCACTCAACTATTTGATATATTTCATGGAATATTACGTTTTAGTGTGTGGAAGGGGATTGAATAGATTGATATATTGTTAGCTGGAGAGTCTAAATCCAGTAATTGTTTAGATAATTTAATATGAATAGTGCAATAGTATAGAGTGTAGTTAAAAAACATTGTGTTACGTTATTGAGATACACAGTCTAGTCTAAACAGGTTATCGTATGAATTATGTTGGCTAGAACTAATGACATTTCTCTAATTATTAAAGTTGTTGGTCTACGATTGTACTTAGAGTTATTTACTGATTATTAAGTAACAACCCCTACAAGAAACACGCAATTTAGCGCTGGACTTTAGCGACAGACAAAAATTCATCATCATTGGTGATGGAATTGCTACGGACTATTTGTCGCTACTAAAAAATGGATGGAATGGTCCGCGCTTAATATTTACGACGGACTCACGATGGACCTCTTATCGTTAGAGGTTATGACTGACCGTATCCTCATTAGTAATTTTCTTTCTTATATATTTTTTAATTTAATTTATTAACGACGAATTCATATCCATTATTAGTGGTTTACGACGATCTAGAGATGGAATGCTTCTTGTTGGTTCGCTAGTATTAACTATGAATTTTAATCCATCGTTAATTATTTTATGGCATTTTATTTAATGGAATTACTTAATTAATGGCAGAATATTTCGTCGTTAATACTAGCGAATGAATATTCCGTCATAAATCCATTGGTAAAATTTAAGAATACAAGATATCTAATCCTCCTCTTCTCTTTTCCGATTTAGAACCCTAACCCTAAATTGGAGAATCCTCTCACCCCCGATGACTCCCCTCCATCCCACCACTGCCCTCTCCCCCCGACATGAACCCCGATGACTCCTCTCCCTCCCTCGTGCCCCTGCCTCTCTTTCTCCTCTCTATTTCCCCCGCATGCAGACATCCCCGTTGCACGTATGCAAATCTTCTCTTTCAAGATAACTATGTTCAACGGTAACTATGTTGTCTAACACTCGATCAATAAAGTAAAAATTGTTCACCATACCACTTTATACAATATCATCATTAGTCGAAGAAATTTCTCATTCAATATTTATTACTGCGGTGGGTAATGAAGGGTCTAATTGATCGTCAATTGAAACCAAAAAGGTTTTTCATAAGCGATTAAACCTAAAAGATACTTTAGATGAGAGTTGTATTCAAACATTTTTACTCAATACACAGAGTTAAAATGCAAAAGTACTGAAAAATAAAAGGATGTTTCTATTTGTACTACAAATTTTGTTCTACGCACCTCACCCAAATTTTAGGTTTCACATTTTACTCACATCATATAATATGATTTATTTACACTTCACTCTAAAAATCTAAGACATGCAAATTCAGTTGTGTTAAAAAAAAAATTGATTTTTGAAACTTTTTTAAGTAACTTTAATTTTTGGAGAATTATCAATTCAAAACTTGAAAGATGCATAATATATTGATTCAGGACCTGCCATATGAAACTATCAATTCAAGACTCAAAAGATAAAAAATATCAATTTAAGACCTAAAAATTACGAATTTTAGTTTCTTTTTATTTTTTTAATTATTTTTAACAATTTCTTTATTATATTTAATAGATTTTTAATTAAAAATTTTTTGTTAATAATTAGGTAAAACATTGTTTTTGGTTTCCGTACTTTTAAATTTTTTCGAATTAGGTCCCTCTAATTTATTTAGTTAAAGTGAGGTCCTTATACTATCAATTTGGTTAAAATGAGGTCCGTGTAATATCAATTTAGATAAAATCAAGTCTCTAGGGGATTTATTTTTATCCAAATTTAGTAGTACATGAACTTGATTTTAACCAAATTAATAGTACAAGTACCCAATTCAAAAATAAAAATATAAATTGAAAAAATAATTAAATAATTGTAAATAGTTTATTTAAAAAATTAATAAAATATATTTAATTAATTTTTTAAAACCAATATAATTTTTTTTATTTATTATTTTTTGAAAAAAAAATTCAAATGATAGTTTTACAAATTTTTTTTATTTAATTGATTTTTTATTTTATTTAAATATTGTTTGATTTTTTTAATTTACTTTTTTGAAAATAAAATAAAATTACAATATATTATAAAAATTAATTAATTTATTTAAAATTAAAATATGAATAAAAAGATTTAAACTATATATTTTTTTATTTTTCAAAAAATAAAATAAAATAAAATAAAAATAAAAGTACAATGGTTTCAAAAAATTTAATTAAATTTATATTTTATTTTTATTTAATATTTTACTTAAAATAATCAATTTGTATTTATTTTTATTTAATTATTCTTTCAATTTTCATTTGTTTATTTAAAAAAAAAAAGATTTTTCATTTTTATTTTTAAGTTGGATCCCTATACTATCAATTTGATTAAAAAAAAATTAAATTCGTGAATTTTGAAGTTCTAGATTAATAATTTTCATTTTTCAGGTTTTAATTTGATAGTGTTTATCTTTCAGGTCCTAATTTGATAAATCACCCATCTTTCAAGCTTTGAATCCACAATTCTCCTTGAAAAAAATTCATTTCTACTTTTTTTTTTAATAATGATACAAATAATAAATTGCATCTTTCAAGCTTTGAATCCACAATTCTCCTTAAAAAAAATTCATTTCTACTTTTTTTTTTAATAATGATACAAATAATAAATTGCATCTTTCAAGCTTTGAATCCACAATTCTCCTTAAAAAAAATTCATTTCTACTTTTTTTTTATAATGATACAAATAATAAATTGCATACTGCAAATAGAAACACTCAATTAAAATTAAATAGCAATCCAAATAATTAAATACACCCAAATTGAATGCCGGATTTTTTTTTTTACTCCACCTATCCTAAATAGTGGGAGTTTTCATATGCCTATGATTTTACTTTGATCCTTTCTATTTCATCTGGACTTGTATGTTAACACCCTTTGTATTTGTATAAGCTCGATTTGTTCAACCCTTTCCCGACTACCTGAACTTTTCCGATTTACTTATTTTCCCCCCTTGAACTTATCTAGAGATTTAATTTTCGTAAATATTGTACAATTGTCTTTTATTCTATTACGTGTTATTACCTAAAAAAAAAACCAAATAAATTTGGATAGCAATCCAAATAATTCTTTTAACGGCTAATAACCACAAAAGCCCATTTTATATCTTCTTCCAACTTCTGAATAACTGTAATTGAGAATTTGATGCTCAAGAAATCATTATCATGAGCTTATGTTTCTGCTCAATCTTGAAACCCTCGTTTCTCAACCGCGAACTGGATTTCGTTTCTCGATGTCGATTGGCGCCAAACCCTAACTGCAACAAACCCTTTCAATTCTTGAATCTTCAACTTCACGATCGAGGTTTCCCTCATCTCAAGGCGGTTCAAGCTGACGGAGTCGGAGTTCTCTACTCCGACGACACCGTTTCGGAGCGGGCCGCGCCGCTTGATGCTGAAACCGAGCATGGGGCGGCGGTCGATGGAGTCGTGGGAACTGCGACGGAGGAATCTCATGAATCCCCAAATCGGACTCGGTTGAAGAAGATCGAAGGGAAGAAGGGGAACGTTGACGACGGCGATGAGGAGAATCGGTTCAATCTGCGAAATGGACGAGAGGTATCTGTTTCTTGTTCAATCCTAATTCTTGATTTTCTGATAAAGTTTTCACTTTTTAGTGTATTATAATTGAAAATTTTCATTTGGTGTATAGTATCGAGTTATGAATTATGATTCACGCGGTATGAAAAATGAGGAATTTGGTGTTTCTATGTACATGTTTTTTTGGTTTTTTTTTTTAAAAATAAAATTATTAATGTGAGATCCTAAAGCTAGGTGTTTGAAGAGAAAGCTTATCTTGTTGGTGTGGCGAGGAAAGGCGACACTGATAGTTCCTTTGATATAGAGGAATCACTTAGTGAGTTAGAGCAGCTTGCTGACACAGCTGGATTGCGTGTTGTTGGTTCGACTCACCAGAAGTGAGTAAATAGATAATGTGATTTCTATTATTATGTTTTGGTTACGAGCGTACTATTTCTTGAGAACGTTTGGAGATTGTTTGCCAAGTGAGCTGATCTTTGTATTTGTTGCAGCCTTGTGGCGCCCAATCCCAGGACATATATAGGGTCCGGGAAAGTGGCAGAGATTAAGAGTGCCATCCATGCATTTGATGTTGAGACAGTTATTTTTGACGACGAGCTTTCACCAGGGTTGGTACTTAATGACTTTACTAGTTGGGCTTATATTTTTCTGAATTTTCCATCCTTTTAGTTGTGGCATATTTGCTGTAGTTCAGGGTATTGTTATGGTTAATTACATCCACGAGTTGGTTCAATAGTTTGCTTAGTTTTATTTGACCCGAACTCCTGCAATGTGGTTAGTCGGTTGGGCAGAGGAAATAAGATTTTATGATGCTGACTCTGTCATTCTTCTTTGCTCTTTGTGAGGATTTTTATGCTTAAATGGTTTCTTCCTCTTGTAACTGTTTTTTATTGTTTGAAGACAGGCAGTTGAGGAATTTGGAGAAGGCCTTTGGTGGTGATGTTAGGGTATGCGATCGCACTGCACTCATCCTAGATATCTTCAACCAGAGAGCAGCCACTCGGGAAGCTGCTCTACAGGTAATTTGTGTTGATTTATGTGTTGAAGACTATTACTTCTGTTGGTGTTATCAAGACAAACTTTTGCTCTCAGGTTTCACTAGCTCAGATGGAATATCAACTGCCACGGTTAACAAAAATGTGGTCTCATCTTGAACGCCAAGCTGGAGGACAAGTGAAGGGTATGGGTGAGAAACAAATTGAAGTTGATAAGCGTATCTTGCGTGACCAGGTATGCAGATTGCTTTCATCTACTATTGTTAGGTCTTCATGCAGCAGCAGTATCAGCATCTCATGTTTGTTGCCTTTTCTTTATCATCTATGCTTGACTTCCTTGCTAATGTGGTTTGCATATATGTAACTTGCATTTTTTCTGGATTTTTCAGATTGGTGCTCTCAAGAAAGAGATAGAATCTGTCCGCAAACATCGCAAGCAGTACAGGAACCGCCGATTCGACATACCCGTCCCAGTTGTATCTTTGGTAGGAAGTACTCCTTTCTTGTTTGGTTAGTGGATTAACCAGACATTGAAGTTCGTATATAATATCAGCTCCACTTCTCTCTACTGTCAACCCCTTACGTGCATTTACTATAGCTTAACACATCAGACAAAGTCCGTATATGTTCAGCAACTTTCTATCATGACTACACTGAACATCTATTGTTTTTGTTTTCACGGCGGTTCTGTCCAAGCACCCCAGTTGACGCAGCATCCCATTCTTTCCATGCTCTTTGGTGATATGTAGAGCTACAAATTGAATATTCTCTATAATATTTCTAAGTTGATTGCGTTGTGGAGAAATTATTCACATGATGTTATCATCAAGAAAAAAGCTTAGTGTTGCACAAGAGAGGCTCAACTTAAATGCGAATGATATCAATGATGTTTGTCATCTAATTGAAAGATAGCTACAAGATCATGTTTTATTAAATGCAAGAATCAAAGTCTACATCTTGTGATTGATTATATATACAAATAGTTGGCATGTAGGTTTACTGTGTATCTCCTCTTACAAATTAGTGTTTGTTCAGCCCTTGTTTCAAATGAGAGGTATGACTGTCAAAATTGATTTTCAGGTTGGGTACACAAATGCTGGAAAAAGTACACTTCTAAACCGGTTGACTGGAGCTGATGTTCTTGCAGAGGACAAGCTTTTTGCAACACTTGATCCTACAACAAGAAGGGTCCAGGTTAGTATAATGTCCGAAAATAAACTTCTTTCAACTCCTTTTAGGGCATTTAACATCTGTCTAGTGATGATCTCTTCCGGTAATATATTTTAGTGATTTTTCTAACCACAGACACAGTAGTTGGAGAAGTACAACTTCAAATTTCTTAATAATTAATTCATTGATAGTTTTATTATCTCTTTCATTATTCAATTACCAAAGAAAAACTTTCTGTTGATGGCTATTTTGTGCCAAAAAGATGATTCTGTAATCTAAATGTCATCTTTCTATGCACTAAATGTAAGTTACTGATTTTTATTATCTTTTGCCCAGATGAAGAACGGGAAGGAGTTTCTTTTGACTGACACTGTCGGTTTCATTCAGAAGTTACCAACAACATTGGTAAGTGCATTTCTAACTCCATAAATTTTATGATTGTTGCCCAAATTTTCTTGAGATGCAGTCCATATGGTTTCAGTTTTACTGGATCAGGGTCCCCGCCCCTTCTGTGCCTCTCCTCTCTCAGAGTGTCCACCGGGAATTATTTGGGGGTTATGATCCCAATTTGGGGTTCATGGAGCATTGAGGGGTATTTGGGGGATCAAAAACATGATCCCACTTTTTAAAATAAAAACCAAAAATGAAAAAAGGGAAGTCGAAGTGCACCACATGCTGTGAGAGTGCAGTGTGGTAGCCTTGCCTTCCAGGAGTGTATATAATTAAATTTAATTGAAGACAAAATTCTAAATCTAATCACTTATATAAATTATATGATTAAAAAATATAAATTATATCATCATAATGCGCGCGCGCACACATTAAATTAAAATATAAATAAAGATAATAAATGAAAAAATATATTGTACAATATTCTTTAGAAATAGGTCTAAAATATGTGTTTCCATGAAAATGCAGTTGTTGAGGATTATGATTGTAGAGGTAGTTGGTAATGTTATTAAGGGTTGAGATTTTGTTCATGTGGCATATGAGACCCACCAAAAAATGGGATGATCTACTTTTTTGGGAATATTGTTGTGGATGTTCTTAACTGATCTTTCTTCTATCAGATAGCTGCATTCAGGGCAACTCTTGAAGAGATATCTGAGTCATCACTTCTCGTACATGTGGTGGATATTAGGTATGATTGATTTTTAAGAGTAGGCTGTAAATCACAACTATGCAGCTTCTGATACTGTTGTTCAATTTCAATCAGCCATCCAATGGCGGAGCAACAGATTGATGCTGTAGACAAAGTTCTTGAAGAACTTGATACATCCTCCATCCCAAAGTTAATTGTGTGGAACAAGGTATTACGAGTTATATAGTCATTCTGTTCTAAATTTTTATTGTTTGTTGGTAGACAGCTAGCTAAATCACTTACGGCCTGTATTTGCTGTTTCATTGTCCATAGAAACTCTTAAAAGAAATTTTCCATCTGCTAAAGCCAATGTAAGGACTCAATCTTGCTGCTTTTGCCAAATATGTTCAGGAAGGCATGCAATTAGGAAAATTGACTTCACTGATGATAATTGTCTTAAATATATCTCTAATTCATGAATATAGGAATGCATGACATGAGCCTCAGTGGTAATTGATTTCTTCTACAGCATCAGCAAGTATATCATTAATGCATGAATATAGGACTGCATGGCACAAAAAGTGGTAATTAATTGTTTCTACAACATCGGCTGAGTTGAAATTCACATAATACAATTCGGTAGTTCAATTGGTAACAGATTCTAAATCTGCTTGGTTTAGTTTCTTGATTATGGAGTGATGTCACATACCTAAAACATTCTTTGGTTCGAATTACCTGGTTTCACAGAATGTTCCAAAATGTGTTAGGATTACTTTGTGAATTAATGCATATTTTTACAGGTCGATAATGCAAAAGACCCTGAAAAAATAAGATCTGAAGCTAAGAAAGACCCTGATATTGTATGCATATCTGCTTTAACTGGTGAAGGACTAGATGATTTCTGCAACGCAGTTCAAGAAAGATTGAAGGTAATTATGAGTTCCCATCTTCCACAAATTAGAAGTTGGTTTCTTAGTTTCTCTTTTTGGCCGATATTTCTGCATGTGAATTCAATGTGCTTATGTGATCCTGTAACTTTTCTTATTCTATAGGATATGATGGTATGGGTGGAAGCTTTGATTCCCTTTGACAAAGGAGAGCTCCTAAGCACCATTCATCAAGTTGGGATGGTTGAAACAATTGTAAGCTTTCTTGTTCATATCACTATTTCCCCTTCCCTTTCTTCCCGGTGTTCTGAATGTAGGCAGCTTGAAAACATTTGAAAATCTGTGATTTTCAAGGATCTGATCTCCTTCCTGTTTCTATCTGATGTTTTCTTTGACATATCATTTCATACTTGACATAAAAAAAAACACTGATACTTTAGGAATGTGGGATATAGAGAAAGAGAAAATATAGAACATAGGATATCACTACTTGACAAAATGATTTAGCAATATAAGTACTGGAATAGAATAGTAGATGGGATATGATTCATCTTTCAGATAAGTTGCTCACTTACATCTCATCTTTTCCTAAAAAGAGGAAAGGAAAAAATGCAAAAAAAAAAAAAAAAGAACCTTAGTTGGTTGATGTTTGATCATGTGATCCTGTGAGATTCTTTGTACTGTTTGAACTCTTTCACACAAATCAACTTTCATGGAAAAAGAAAGGGTGCTGGTATAGTTTCTATTCTATTTAGAATTTGTCGGATTCTTTCATCGTGTTATCTTCTTGAAATAGAAGTTATGGGGTTTGTATAGTAATGCTAAATTAATGTTATTTTGGCAACAAGATGAGAATCACCATTTCATTTTGCGGTAGTGATCTCTCCATGCTGAATTCAATGTCCGTTTTCATTGTAGTTTTGACGATGCAATGTGAAAGTCGAGCAATCTTAGCTGATGCTCAACTCAATCAATATTAGTGTTTTTCTTAGACACAAAGTAATGCCAGAAAATGAAATGTTCAGTGATCATATGGCAGGAATACGTTGATAACGGAGCTTTGGTCAGAGCGCACGTACCACTCCGCTTTGCCAGACTTCTCACTCCGATGAGACAAAGCTGCGTGTCATAGCTCGTTTCCCAAGTATTCAGGTATGTTTCGAGTTTTAGAGGAAGACGCCATTGTTGCTGGTCTGATGAAGACACGCTATTTATGAATGCTGTACTCGTTTTCTTGTGTATATATTGCTCTGTGTAAATTATTTTACTCCACTAATTAATTTAATGAACAAAACATAAGAATGAGAACAGTCACTAATTTTCCTCCAAATATTCCAAAATCACAACCACTGCTAACTAGGAAATGATCATAAAAAAAAAAAAATTGATATCTCTCTTTCTTGATCTCAAATTAAATCCCAAATTGATCACTTTATTAATCCAATAATTAATAAAATCCCATCATCTGAGCTCGGATGACTGAGTTCTCAGCCTCCACCTTCACACAGTGCTGTGTGGCGGCGTTAACGGCGTTCACGATTTGATTGTTTTCTTTGGAGAGCTGAGCAATCTGAGCCGTCAGATCGTCGAGATGCTTCTGCTTCCTCATCCGCGACCGCCGTGCTGATTCCCATTTCGACTGCATTCTCTTCCGCAGATCGGAGCACGGCGGCGGCGAACTGGTGAAGTTCCCGCTTGAGGATGCCATTCATTCAAATTATAATTAATATATATGTATATGTATATATATGTAATGTTTATTTGAAATTAATTAAGATTTATGTACGTTTGAACTATGGACTATAGGGTATATTAGAATTTAAAATTTAATTGATTGGTGAATCAAAGTGCTGGTTTCTTGATAATTAAAATGGGAGGGATGTGAGAAATCGCAAGTGAAAGTGATGCATACAGACAATTGAGAGGGGCTGTTTCTGGTGTTGAATTTGTTGTGTATTTTAAGATCGCAACAAAGTTTAATGCATGCATCTTCCTTGCCTTAAATTTCATCTCTCAAATTTTTTTTTTGGGTTGATATGTAAATTGTAGTTACTGTCTAGGGTCAGTCCTGACATTTCGGGGGTCCATGGTAAAATAAAAAACGAGAGCCCCTTATTTATATTTTTTACGAGTAATTTGAAAAAAATTTAGTGTTGTTTTCATTCTAAATTTTGAAAAAGTGTAATCAATTCAGTGTTGTTTTCATCCTAAGTTAGATGAAAAGACATCATGTAATAAGCTCTTTTATTTTAAATATGATACAAAATATTTTATTGTTTTTAGTCTATAATTTTTTGATAATATTCGGAGAATGAAAATTGTTATATTCAGATAGTAATGTCTCAAGAAATAAATAGATTGATGATACATATATTTTTTTAGTGTTAATATAGAAAAATAGCTATTTTTACTTATGGCTCGTTTGCTAGATATTATGTTATAAGGTTGAATATGTTTGACATGAGATATGTTATACTGTATAAGATATCAATATCATGTTTGTTTTGGTGTATTAAAATGTATGTATTAGTAATATATATAGTTTGCTTAGATGTATTAGATTTTATATAAAATTTCAATTCTTAAAATATCATTTAATTAGTTACCATACATTGTGTAAATGTTCTATAATAAGATTTTTAATTAATATCTGCAATGTTATTTTAGTTTGCAATTTTTAATAATTATGTATGGTATTATGTATCCCACCTGCTGGGTATGATATATTATATCATATAAATGATTAACACATGCTGAGCCATTGCATAATCAGGTGCTTTATTATTGCTAGCAAACATGATATTAGTGTGTCATAAGTATTTATTACAACTTTATACTATCTAGCAAAAAAGCCCTTAGTAAATTATGTAAGTAGCAACTTTAAAAAAAAATGTTATTATCCATTTTTAAGGAGACTGTACAACAATAATCTTACTACAATAATTTATTATAATTTCACAAATAATTCGTGCATCAAAGAACATTCGAAATTTTTGAATCTTTTTGAATTTTTTCATCCATTCAAAAAATAAATAAATAATAATTAAATATTTAGATCAATAATTAAAAAAACAACATGGATGTCAACAAAAATTAAAAAATCAAATTTCAGAATAAATCCCTATTTTTTTAAATTACTTTAGATAATTTATTATAGATATGGTGGATTAGAGAGAGGAAATAAAATTTATAATCTTAAAAAATCACAGCTTCATCATCTTCGTCAATTAATTGATAAATTAGACAGTAAAATATGAATGTGAGAGAGAGACAAAGAGAGAGAATTAAATCTTTTGTAATTATTAATAATAAATGTAGAACTAAGGGTATTCTAGTATTTTTTTTTTTAATGAAAATGGCTAGAAACATTAATTTTTTTACAAGTGGCTATTTACACGATCGAATTCACAAGTTTAATAATAGATATTATAAAAATAAAAAATTAATTATAACATAATCGACCTAGTCACATCTATCAACAAAAGATTAAAATTTTAAAAATTATAAATCATATTTTTAATATAATCAACCATAATAATCATTTAATTTTTTTTTAAAAATTAAATACTAAAAAATAATTATAAATCTTATTTGAGTGGAGTGAACCCTAAAAACAATCATAAAACTTAACTAAAACATACTAAATTAAAAATAATGAAGAAATGAAAGAAAATTTCATAAATTTAATTATGAAACACGAGTTAAAATACTAAATCTGGAATAAAAGATCTCATCCGATTTTCTAAAGGGCACACCTTATGTAAAGAAGTTTTTGTCCAACACTAATGATTAGAATCAATAATTTATCCAACTTGCATGAAATTGAACCTAATCTGACTCATATTTGTCGTCAATTACAATCGGAATCATTATACAACTTGCATGAATATAATACGTAGAATGTGGGTCCTAAGTTAGGTAGTGTGTCTAGAATTTCTCCAATTGCTAGCTACATATTATGACAGTGTATATCCTCTCGAGTTGAGGGTAATAATCGTCGGGATTAAATTCTCTAGTCCATATTTCATGTCCTACTAATATGTTTTATTATTATATTTAATATTTTAAAAATATTTATTATAAAAATAAAATTTATTATAGTATAACCAATAATAATTAACCTTTATTGCTAAAAATTAAAATTTTAAAAAATTCTATATCCTAATTTTAGAATGATCAACCCTATTAATCAATTATATTAACTAAAAATTAAATAAAAACCCTAATTGGGTGGACTGAATCATAAATAATAATCATGAAATTAAACTAAACCAAAATAAATTAAAATTGAATAAAAATATAATAAAAATCAAAATGGGACACCTAATGGGATAGAGAATTTCATTTGCTAATCGCGGAGTAGAGATCCTCTAGTCCCAACTTTGTGTGCCAACATTAAAATTATATATTGTTAATAATATTTTTTATAAAAATAAAATTTCTTATATTATAACTAATCATAATTATTATTTATTGCTAAAAATTGAAATTTTAAAAAATAATATACCTTAAATTTGGAATAATCAAGCCCAAAAATTAATTATATTAACTAAAAAAATGCAAATTAAAGATTAAAAAATAATTATAAACCCTAAATAAAATTGTAAGATTATACTAAACCTAAAAAAAATAAAATTGAAGAAAAAAATGAAGGAAAAAGTAATAATTTTAAAATTTGGTACACGGTCAGTACACATACATTAGGACTAGAGGATTTCAAGTGCTGATCGAGGATAGGTTTCTAAAATATGGATACATAAATATTACATGATTACCCTTCCCAGAAATCTGTCACTCCACCACACACACACGAAAATGGCATCCACAGCTCCACCTCTCCGCCACCACTCAGCCGCGGCTGCTCCGCCACCACCAACCATTACATGCGTCAAACAGTTAGCAGAGTCAGCAAATCTCACCTCCATCATCCCTTCCAACTACGCCTACTTCACCAACTCTACAGAAACCAAAGCTTCTGAGCCAGGAGATTCAATCCCCATCATCGATCTTTCCCTTCTCACTTCCGACAACCCCGATCACAAGTCCACCGCCATCCGGGATCTGGACAATGCATGTCGAGACTGGGGCTTCTTCATGGTAAGAAAATTAACAATATTGTGGGGGGCAGAAAAAAAAACCAAAAAAAAAGTGTTTCATGCATCTTTTTAATTGATTTCGTAGGTAGTAAATCATGGCATACCAGAAGAGCTGATGAACGGCATACTCGAAGGGGCACGCGATTTCTTCGATCTGCCCGAGGAAGAGAAGCCGGAGTTCCAGCCTAAGGATGTTCTACGTCCGATCAGATATGGCACCAGCTTCAACACTGAGAAAGAGAGAATCTTTTGCTGGAGGGATTTCTTGAAGGTGTTTGTGCACCCTGACTTCAACTGTCCAGATAAACCAGAATCTCTCAGGTAAACAAAACTATAGCTAAAATCTCATCAAATCCAGTTTCTATATGCCTAAACTGCATAAATTGGAGTCTGTACTCGCTTGAAAGCAGTGGTGGATCCAGGGGGCCCTAACCGGAAAATTACTAGCAAATAGGTAAGGTGGTGGTGGTGGTTCCCGACTGTGGCCAGTCCCCACGCGTAGCGATCATCGGATCCGGAGGGGGAAGTAGTTAGGTAGGTTGCCATACTGTTAGAGTGAGGAGGGAAGGGGAAATTCTACGCTACCCATGAGGGTAGTGCCCCAAGTGAAGTCATAGATCTATTGGGACACTTCAAAATGTCGAGTAGGGTAGACTATCCTGCAAGGAAGAAAGATAGAATGATTGTTTGCAAAAAAGTTAGCTTGGTTGTTGGGGAAGAAGAAGTAATAAAATGGCAGGAGAGAGAAAGAGAAATTTGTTTAATCCTTTTTTATTCTTTTGATAAATTAGTTTAAATCTTTTTTTATTAGGTTTTAGTTTGGAAATAACTCATTGTCCAGACATTTAATAGAAATCAATTTTAAAGTCATGAACTTTTAAATAGATTATTTTAATATCAAATAATTATATAGACTTCTAATTATTTCAAGACTGTTTTTAAATCAAGGTCAAGGGATATATTTTTTACATGCATATGTCCGATTCATTGAGTATTTATACTAACATTAACTTGTACGTAATTGAAAATTTGATGTTGTTTTATTTTTCTAAAATAATGATGTTTAACTTTAAGACATTTTAAAGAATGCATTTGTAAATTGCACGTTAGCCGCGCTCTTCCCGTCTGATCATCTTTCAATTGTAAACTGCTTTCACTGTTGATGTATTACTGTTAGCCCCCTCTGAATTTTTTTTTTCTGGTTCCGCCACTGCTTGAACGAGAGAGTTTGTTAGTGCAGAAAGCTAATGGTGGAATACCGTGAGAGATGTGGAGATGTTGTGATGGAGTTGCTAAAAGGAGTATCGAAGAGCTTGGGGCTAGACGAAGGCGAAATGGAGGCGGGCTTAGGCATGGCCTCGACTCTACAGATTTTCACTGCTAATCTCTACCCGCGCTGCCCGAATCCGGATGCAGCGGTGGGCATGCCGCCGCATTCCGACCACGGCCTCTTTACGCTTCTGATTCAGAACGGCGTCGGCGGCCTGCAGATACAGCATAACGGGAGTTGGATCAATGCCAATGCTCTGCCCAACTCCATCTTGGTCAACACTGGCGATCACCTTGAGGTAGATCAATTAATCCTCCTTCACATATAATTTCTGTATAATCGAGTCGAGTCGAGTTCTTCTTTGATTTTTTGACCTCGGGCTTGGTTATGTGTTTAATAATAGGGTTAATTATGATTAAATAAATAAACTTTAACGCGGTTTACAATTTAGATGATACAAACTTTGAAATATTGCAATTAAAATATAATCTTGTAATTTTTTGCTAAATAGACACCGGGAATTTTCCAAGGAATGAAAACCTCATGTATAATATGAAAGAGTAAATTTCACTTTTGGTTCCATTAGAATATGATCAAAACACTTTTAGTCCCAAAAGTTACTTTTTTGGTTCCAAATGATATTTTTCAACAATTTTAATCCCATAAGATATTTTTCCGATAATTTTTAGTCTCATAAGATATTTTTCTGACAATTTTAGTCCCAAACTAACAGAGAAAATTAATTGCCATTTAAGATACTTTGAGACTAAAATTGTCGAAAAAATATCTTATGAGACTAAAATAGTCGGAAAAAATATCTTATAGAACTAAAATTGTCAAAAAAATATCATTTGGTACCAAAAAAGTAACTCTCGGGACTAAAAATATTTTGACCCTATTCTAATGAAACCAAAAGTGAAATTTATTATAACTTGAAATATTACAAAATTCAACATAATCATAATTTAAATTTCATTAATATAATAAAGATCAGTATGCAATATTGTGTTTTCATATTATTTCATATTGTGTCTATTTTGTGAAAAATTACAAGACTGTGTTTTAAAATTATAATAATTCATTTATTAAGGGTATATATGTGTGTAAAGAATTAAAATATTAAAAGTAAAAATTGTAATTACCCTTAAGTTCAACAAGCTTGCGAGTCTATTGTGAGTTTTTCTTTAATTAGATATTCAGCAATGGAAAATACAAGAGCGTTCTACACAGAGCTGTTGTGAACGATCAGAGGACGAGGATTTCAGTTGCAATGGCCAACGGCCCGTCGCGCAACACCGTCGTTTGCCCTGCGCCGGAGCTTGTGAGAGCTGAAGGCTGCGTGTCGGCGTATGTTCCGATCAAGTACGAGGACTACTTGCTGGCGCAACAGAGCAACCAACTTGATGGGAAATCAATTCTGAAAAGAGTTAGGATTGATGAAGATTGAAGACCAGTGTTAATTGTCTATTATATATATATATATAGGGGCAGACTTGGGTGAGACCGTCTCATACATGAGACGGGTCAAAACTTACATGCGGGGATCATTATTTATGGGTGAAGTATCATTAGCTCACATGTGAGTATCATTATTTATATCCGCATGTGAGTATCATTATTTATGGGTGAAGTATCAAACTCACATGTATTGATCCGTCTCATGTATGAGACCGTCTCATACAAGTTTTTGCCATATATATATAGGTTTAAATAGATGATTTATTGGACTAGTATGTATTATGCTACATAAGCAAGTTACAAAGATCTGGACCTCCTTCATGTGGATTTCCATGATCTGAATTGTTATGTAATTTTCAATTTGAATGAATACGTATGCACTTTGATTTTTCATCCTTGGGCTCGACTCGATAAAAAACTTGATAAGTGCGAATTGAGCTATGCATGAATATTAAATAAAAAGTTATTTCTATTTAATTAAAATAAAAATATTTCACTTAGTAAGGGCCTATGTGTAAATAATTACAATATTAAGAGAAAATTTGTAATCACCTTCAAGTTTGGTGATTATATCCGCAAATATAATAACCAACTAATTAATCAATCATGACGCGAAAAACATATTTCTCATATATATAAATAAAATAGACTTGGTGGAGCTTTGATGCATGGCTGTGCACATTATACCCCACTCACATTTCATCATTTGTAACGCGTAACGCCCCAAGCCATACCCCTCATATTTCACCTGGGGCGTATTGGGGGTAGGACCCAATAATGAAATGACACCCTCATATAGTCATATTTCACCTGGGGCGTATCGGGGGTGGGGTCCAATAACGAAACGACACCCTCATATTTCACCTAGGGACATATGGGGGTTCAGTAATTAAATGACATCCTCATAGTTCACCTGGGGCGTATAGGGAGTGAGACCCAGTAACGAAACAACAACACAACGAGCTCCGCTAGCAACTACTTGACATTCGTCCTCGCATTGCCAAAACGGTTAACCCAAATTTCTAGAGAGTCCATTAAGCCCATTTATATACTCATCATACTTTCATTCTCCCACCGATGTGGTATATTACACATATCGATTCATTTCCTATTTTTCATTTCGAAAAAAAAAAGAAAAAATATAAAAATGGCTTAAGATGCAGTTTCTGGAAAATTATCATCTGATTCTCTTTATCCATTTGAATTCGAAACAACCTTAAAATTAAGTTTTAGCATATTCTTCAATGCTCAAAGCATGCATTTTAGAGTTCATTTATGTCTATGTTATAACTTGCTCAACGGCTAGAGAAGTTTGGTAACACTTTTGTAATCTTCCACCATAATAATTGAATTTGAGGTTGGAAAAGACGCTAGACGGGTGGTCGGGGCCCTAGCTCCTAGACTGCCTAGGTGTTTTATCATCTTTCTGCTAGCAAGGCTTTCACCTTTGTGTTATTAGTAGGAAAATAAGATAATAGTGAATGTTGGGGAGGTGGGTACCCGTACAATGCCTGAAAAATGGTAGCCTTCAAACTGGTATGATAGTTGGTGTTATACCAGAATTCGGCTAGAGAAAAATCCATTTAGCCCATTGCTTAGGATATAAATGAACCATGCACGGTTTCAAGGCACCGATTCTGTTTGCCCATTAGATTGAGAGTGATATGCAGATGTCATATCTAATGACGTACCCATAAGCTTAAACAATTCCTTCCAAAATAGACGGGTGAAGATCTTATCTCTATCTGTAACAATGCTTTGAGGTTGGCCACGGAGCTTGTATATGGCATCTAGGAATACTCTTGCAATAGATTGTGATGTGTAGGGGTGAGCTAGAGCAAGAGAGTGTGCATACTTGGTAAGCCTGTCCACCATAACTAGGATTATACTTTTCTTAAAAGAGGCAGACAACCCTTCAATGAAATCACTAGAAATATGTGTCCATGCTTGAGTAGGAATTGGTAATAACTGCAGCAGCCCAAGATAAGGTCCTCTAGTGGATTTGTTGACACTGCAGTTGTTAACCTACTCCATTACAGTTTTCTTCATATAATGCCAGTAGAATAGCCTCTTCAATCTGATGTAGGTTCCATAGATCCCTGAGTGTCCCCCATAAGAGAAGTTGTGCATCTCATGTAGGAGTAAATATCTAATATTAGAGCCACTGCCAACAATAATCCTCCCCTTACACTTTAGTAGGTCACCCACCAATTCATATTCTGGATAAGTATTTTTATCTAGCAGCTTGGATCTGAGGATATTAGCAATCATAGAATCTTCCGTGTAGCTGCTCACCACTTGTTGTATCTAGGTGGAACAACAGTTGTGAGGGTATAACAACCTTCTGGTGAGTGCGGCATTCTTGACAACGCATCTGCAACTTTGTCATGTGCCCCATTCTTATATTGAATTTCATAGTTATATTCCAAGAGTTTTGGGATCCATTTCTGTTGCATATGAGTCATTATCCTCTGGTCTAGCAAATGTTTTAGGGGCTATTGGTTTGTCTTAATGACAAATTACTTATGACCTTGAATATAATGCTTCCATTTTTGAATGGCCATTATCACTGCTAAAAACTCTCTCTCATAGATAGAGAGTGCCAGATTCCTAGGCTGAGTGCCTTGTTCATATAGGATAGTGGTCTACATCTTTACATCAGATCTGCCCTTATTCCATTACCACTTGCATTTGTCTCCAGTATGAAAGGCAAGGTAAAATTTGGTAGAGCCAGAACATGAGTGGTAACCATAGCAGCCTTGAGAGCCTCAAATGTCTTAGTGGCTTCTTCAGTCCAATAGAAAGCTCCCTTTTTTAACAGGGCAGTAAGTGGTTTACTGAGTACCCCATAATCTCTAACAAACTTCCTGTAATAGCCAGTGAGTCAAAGGAATCCCCGTAGTTTCTTAATTGTTGTAGGAACTGGCCAATTGGTCATGTATTCAATCTTTAAAGGATCTGTAGCCACTCCTTCAGAAGTGATTATCTGACCCAGGTACTCAATACTCTCATTTTCCAAATTAAAATGACACTTATTTTCCTTAGCACAGAGCTAGTTTTGTCTCAGGATGCTTAGGACTTCTCTTAAATGCTTCAAATGTTTATCCTAAGTGGGGCTGTACACCATGATGGCATTAAAGAAAACTAATATTGGTTTCCTTAGATAGGGTCTAAAAATCTGATTCATCAAGGATTGGAATGTAGTCGGGGCATTGCATAATCCAAAGGGCATCACTAAAAATTCATAGTGCCCATTGTGTGTGCTGAAAGCAGTTAAGAACCCATGCTCAAGCTTCATCAAAATCTGAAAATAGCCTGACCTTAATTCTATCTTAGAGAAGAACTTGGCCCCATTCAACTCATCCAAAAGCTCATCTATCATAAGAATAAGGTAGTCATGTTTCACAATCAATCCATTGAGATATCTGTAGTCTACACACATCCTCCAACTTCCATCTTTTTTTCTTCACAAGCAATATAGGAGAAACAAAAGGGCTTCTACTATTTTGTACCATCCTAGTGTCCAACAGGTCCTTAACAATTCTTTCTATCTCATTCTTGTGTTTATGAGAAATTCTGTAGGGGTACTTATGCTTAGGACTGCTGTCTAACTTGAGGATAATTTGGTGTTCAATACCTCTACTTGGGGATAGCCATGTGGGTTCTTCAAAAATATCCTTGTATTAATCTAATAAATCCCTCAGATTCTGGTTGGGATCAGGATGCACAACTTTTAGTTTGACCATGTATACTTCTTCAATTGCGTAGGGGTGTGTATGGTGCAACATTTGATATAGTGAATGTTCAATAATCATATGGCAATCCCCTACTGTCATCAGAGCCTGTATTTTAACAGTCTTTCCCAACCAATTCACTGTGAAAGTCATCTTATCATAGTCTAATTCAATTGGGGTGCAGGCCAGTCACTCCTTATAAATTAGATCACGACCCTCAGTGGCTAGAGTTCTTGGTGAATATGTAAACTAGTGGCCCTGAATGTCCCATTTGAATCCACTCACTCTAGTTGAACTCACCATCCTATTACCATTAGCAACCTTTACCATTAGAGGTCTTGTGTGTTCCGGGTTATACCCTAGATCCTTGGCAGTTGATTCCCTAATGAAGCTAATCTATGTTCTCTCACCTGTTCATAAACCCTCACAGTGGTGAATCCCCCTGAGATAATGTTCACACCCATCTGCACTTCTTTCATCTCTATAGGAGAACCTGGAGAGTCTAACATCTCTTCTTCAACTATCATAGACTGCACATAAATCTTTTCCTCTTCTTCACTCATGATCATGTAAGAAAAACTATTTTTACACATGTGGCTTGCTGTAAAAGTTTCATCACAATTATAGCAAATGCCTTTCTACCTCCTAGTTGCCATTTCAATAGTTGTTAGGAGTTTAAAAGAGGATCCAAAAGGAGTAGGCTGACTCCTAGAGTTATTCACATTGCTAAAGCTCTCCCTCTTGCTCCCTGCAAATTGAGTTAGCCTAAAGCTTCCTTTGAACTTCTTAGCCATAGCTTTTACATTGTTTATTTGTTGATGCCCTAACTTAATAGCATGACTGAGAGTTCTATGCTTAAACATTTGAATTAAGGGTTGTATTTCCTCTCCTAACCCACTGATGAAACTTGCTATGAAGTAATCATCAGTGAACTGTCCTTTGTTCAACAACAGCATGCAATCTTTTAACTCTTCAAATCTGTCTACATATTCATTATATGATCCCACATGCCTTAATTTGTTGCACTCTGCTATGACCTTACCATCTCTGATTCCTCAAATCGGGCAGACACCACCTCTAAGAATTGTTCCCATGAAAGATCTATTTCACTAATAGATAGATTTTGGTACCATTGAGATGCCCTACTCTCAAAGTGCATTGTAGCTAAGGTGACCTTCTGATCATCTGGAACATTAGGTATCATTCTAAATTAACTTTGACATTTTAAAATTCATGCCCTTGGTTGATCCCCATCAAATCTAGGAAAGTCCAGTTTTGGGAAATTTGGGGATGGATTTTTAGAGTTAGAGTTTTTTTAAGGACAGCAACTTAGGCCGATTTGGAAAAGAGGACAAATTTATTGCGGGCCGAAATTTAAGGACATTAACATTTAAGTACTGCGTCAGTAGGCCAATTTTCAGTCCGAACGGGCTACGGAGGCCAATTTTCAGCCCGAACGGGCCGAAATTTAAGGACATTAACATTTAAGTGTTGCGTCCTAGCCTGTTCGGGCTGAAAATTGGCCTACGGATGCAACACTTAAATGTTAATGTCCTTAAATTTCAGCCCGCAATAAATTTGTCCTTTTTTCCAAATCGGTCTAAGCTGTTGTCCTTAAAAAAACTCTAACTCTGGTACTCTCTGCTAGGAATTACTTGTGGTTTTAGTTGGCTGCTACCACTATGACCACTAGAATTTAGGCTTCCAAGAATGGAGCTTCTGTAGTTGTACCCTTTCATTTGTCCAGATTGGATAGTTGAATTGATCCTAGAGTATTAGCAAGGTTGTCAAACTTGCCATGAACCCCTTGTATAAAACCTTTCATATCTTCATTAGCCTTAGTGATTTGTTCTTGCATCTTCATCTCAGTAGCTTCTCTTTTTAAATCTTCCGACTTTAACACTTGATAAATCTATTTTTAATGTTCTTGCAGCTCGCGCAACCTGGTTCTATCCGCCATCTTTGGATCGTGGTTCTGATACCAAATGTAGTGGAAAGATGATATTTTTTTGTAGTTTTTTGTGAGTAAATACTATGCACTGTAGGAATCTTTGTAAACTTGTAATTTATGGTATTAAAAATGTAATCTTGGTGTAAAGAAATGAGAGGAAAGTGTTTAGAAGAAACGGAGAAAGAAATAGAGAGAAAAGTATGAGGAAATAAATTGTTTCATTACTTTCTTGTTTTGTACAGACTTCTCATATTTATAGTCCAAGAACCTTCATAACCCCTAAAGCATAGTTTAAAATAATAACATAAAGTAAATAGTTATGGGCCATAACCCAGTAGGCCTCTTCTTGGAATTTAGTTTAAAAACAACTTGACCCAGTAATAACAATTAATCCAAACCGTTGGCCATTCATTCTTTAGTATCCAATCCGACAAGCCTTTCCGCTTTTGTCCCCTTCTTCCTGATTAGAGACTTTCAGTTCAAGATCGCATCTTTCCGTAGCTTTGATCCTAATTCCCACTCCGACGTCTTTCCGGTAGTTATGTCCATGACATAAACTTCAAGTGAGGTGAGTAGTTAGGTCATTGTGAATGGATAATGTCTTCTAATATTTGAGAAGAATTCATTTGTTATATCAGTTGGTGATTGTTATGTTCTCGGTTGTGTCTCGAGCAGCTTTGGACCTTTTACGACCAATTCTTCTTGATTAATATGTATATGATGATTTATGTAATAGATCTGGTATAAAGTAGCTATCTTGATAGTAAACTTGTATTAGAAATGGGAGAAATTATAGGAGAATAGTGAGAGATAAGGGAGAGAACGAGAGGGAGGAAAGTTGATATAATTCTCATTACTTGACATTAAGGCAACACGCTATTAAATTATATTAAATATTATATGTTTATGTACGTTTACGATGAACAAACTACGTATTATATTTTTATATAATATATCTTGTCACGCCCCAATTTTCATAATATAAAATAATAAAAATATTAACGAAAGGACGTCACTTTTATTAAAATATAAAGTATTTAATATCAATACAGCGGAAGCTAAACAATAAAATCTCTTTAAAATCTATCATCACACGTCACCACGCACGTCGCCCGAGTGAATCATCAACCTGAAAAATGTAATAGTTTTGGGGTGAGTGTTATTGACTCAGTGGTAAACACATTTATCCAAGCTATATAGTTATAACAAATTATAATCTGGGTAGCCCGTGGCTAATAATATATCGGGACATATGCAACTCGCCAACCAATAATAATAGTTGTAACCCGTAGGTTAATAATTATTAATCTGCATAAGAGCATAACAAAGACAAATAATATGTGCGTCACATCGTATTCCTCATCTTGACTTGAACTTTGACTTGAAACAAATAGTATGGGTTAATTAGTCCACACGCGGCCTAATAATATAAATAATTAATTAATACTAAATTATAAAAATAATTAAGAATAATAAAATGAAAATGCATGATTGAAGCACCCTTCACTACTCTTGGCCCAACAAATTAACCACTCATTTGATTAAACTAGCTTTACGTGGCCCATTTAACCAAAAATCCTAACTTGGTCCATTGCCACCCAAATTAAATCATACGACCTATATCTATTCCACAAATAATCTCCCAACTCACTATAGTTTTCGGCCAACTCACCCAAGGAAAATGACAAGTATGGTTTCTCTCTCTAACCACTCTTATATCTCACAACAGCAACAACAAAACAAATGAACATTACCATTTCCTCAAACTCTTCCTCTCTCTCGGCAGACTCCTCCTAGGTAAAATAGAAATAAGAATAAAACTCCCTCTCCTCTTTCTGCATCACAAGAACCACCATTCAAGAGCCACAACCCCGACAACCTATTCCCCCATTTCCCTCTCTCTCTCGTACCACCGACGATGAAGATATCGCCGAGAAATCATCGCGACCGTCTTAACTCCCCCAATGGAATGCAAAAGTAAGAATTCAGATATATATATATATATATACAATAAAACCTCATTAAATTAATACTCGATAAATTAATAAATTCTTTAAGATAATATTTTTCTCCGATCCTGACTTGGGCCAATGGAAAAATTATAAATATCGATAAAATAATAAAATAATATACCCTTCAAAATTATAAATTAATAATTCCTTAAAAATTTTAAAAATTTGATATGTTGTTTATAGAGTGTAATCTCTCACCATAATACAATGAATTTTTTTAGTAAAAATAAAATGAATAGTATTTAATTATTAAGAAACAGTTAACATTACTTATTAATTTTTTCATTAATATAATGTAAAATAAATTTATTTTAATATCAATTAGATAAATATGATACATGAATTCATAAGATACAATGACTTTTGATATAATCAAATTCAATTTTATTGAATCATGAAAACACTCTTTTAATTAATAAATATTAATTTATGGATTAATTAATATCACTATAAAATAATAAATTTGCATAAAATCTCATAGTCTCAACCCTATTAATTTATAGATGTTTTACTGTATATACCTCGACAGAAAACTCTATTGCTATTGGAAAGGAAATGATTTAGAATGAGATGGTTGAATTGAGATTGGTGATTGAGTTGAGCAATTGGGTCTCCCTTTTATAACAAAAGATTTGGAGCTGAAAGAGTAGATTTTTAAAGTTCAGAATTTAATAGGGAAAATACTAGAAAGATTCTTCATTAATCAATCTTAGGCAAGAAACGGCAGATCATGGAGGTGGAAAGTTCCTGTCTGTTCATCTCTCTGAAGTGAAGAAGAAGACGTTCGGTTTGGGCTAAAAACTTGGGTTAGGGAAAAAGTGTATTGGGCTGGGCTTAGAAAAATAAATAAATAATTTTATTGAAAGAAGTAGGTGATTATTTGGGCTCAAGACAATTGGGCTGGAATTTAAAATAATTACTGGGTTATCTCAATAAAACATAGATCTTAAGATATTTTAGGAGAATGAATCAAAATAATAATAATAATAATAATAATAACCGACAAAATCATATAATAACATTAATGTCGTTGATTATAATCTTAATAATAATATAGTTAAAAGTGATATAGGCGCGACTTATAAGAACGTAACCAAAATAATATAACATGCATTATGAAAATTATTTTTGGAAATAAAATGTAGCAAATTTTCTAAAAATTTTCGGGTCGCTACATATCTCATTTTCTTTTAATCGTTTCAATCATTCTTGTTAACTTTTAGTTTTAAAAATTGAAGAAGAATAAAAGATTATTATGCATTATATAATTTAATTTATCTTTTATTCTATTAAAATAATTTTATATCTTATAATTTACGAATACATTATTATATTTTAATTTTTATTGATTATTCATTTTAACTTTTAATTTTATTGATCGAAAAAATAGAAGATTATATTTATTACATTTAATTTAATGGTATAAAATAAGAATGAGAACAGTCACTAATTTTCCTCCAAATATTCTAAAATCATAACCACTACTCTCTAGGAAATGATCATTACAAAAAAAAAATGATATATCTCTTTCTTGATCTCAAATTAATCACTTTATTAATCCAATAATTAATTTTTTTAGGAACAAAATTATAAAAAACGGTTTTCTAAAAAAATGACGTTTGTTACATGTGTGCGCCGATGTGGTTGCCAATGTGGCTTATAGATGAGATCACATTATAATTTTTAGAAATAAAAATGATTTTCTAAAAAATAACAAAAATGATGTCGTCGGTTACATGTGTGCGCTAACATGACTGTTAATATGATTTATAAACTTAATACATCATGTTTAATTGTTCAAAAAATTTAATTTCATTCAAATTAAATAGAGTGTTGTAATTGATTAAATTTAAATATACATTTAATTTAAAAAAATTAAAAATATTTAATCTCATTCAAATTAAAATGTTTATTCAACAGTATTCAACTTCTATGGTTCATGTTGCCTTTTGAAATCTAAGTAGAAAATTGTGGACCCTTTTATTATTGATTACTTTTTTCCTTTTCATTAGGTACGTACGTTAATAATTTGTATAGCCATTTATTCCTTGCCAATAAAATAAAACATTGATGTATATTATAAAATTATAGCAACATGATATTCCCATTCATGGGGACATATTACAATTTACTAGTCAAACTCATTGGACTTATTTTTGGGTTTATTTGTGATAATAATGGAAGTTAAAGTTTCCTTTAAGTAATGAAGTCTGATTAGAAAACCAATTTTGCTAGCTAGCTTAGTGGACCCTTGAACAAAGATGGGCCCACTATTTCGCATACACGATAACGTGTATGATGCTGTCTTACGGATTAAAATTCACATAGGATCTGAATCCAAAAATTAATATTTATTGACACATAATTTATATTTGTATACAAATTTTGACTCGTTACTTAATTTTGGCATGAAAGATGATCTTACACAAAATTCCTTATGTTAAATAATATGTCAAATTAAATTTTAAAGAATGGGCATGAGGTCATGCATTCAATCACATTGCACTAACTTTAGGATTTTGATAAAGCTAGTTATAATATTAGAGATATTGTAATGCAAAGGACTATCTATTATTCTATTAGGTCTCGAAAATTTAGCAATTATTTATTTTTTAATATGCTTCAAAATTAATTTCAAAAAATAAAATTATAGGCTCTAAATCAACTAGTTTAATGTTGAAGAAAGGTAAAATCTGGTTCCTTTGAGAATAGCCTAGTGGTGGAGTGATGTTATCTGATTTGTAGGCTATTACATAAAGACGAGATTTACCCAATGCGCACTTCAGTAGCGGCTGCGGGTTACCCTTGATATAAAAAAAAAAGGTAAAATCTGGCTAGGATATATTACCATCCCAACTTTTACTTACGTCATTAAAGCTAATTAAAGCCACTTACTCTCCACTAAACAATAATACAATTAATCTTATTTCTTGTTAAGCTTTATGTTTTAATAGCTGCCCACATGCTATCATCACTTGCATATATATTTAATAAAAGGGATATATATATATATATATATATATATTTCTGTTTTAATTTTATTTTTAAGAAAAAAACTGAACCACATAAACAATCAAGAATCCAAATTGACTAAAGCAACAAGTCAATGCGGAAAGTCATACAATCAACGATTCGAAATGGAAAAAAATAAAAGACACGGTCTAGCTTAGCTTGCTAAGGAATGAGCAACCTCATTGTACACAGTTAAACACTACTCTTTGTTCATCATGAAACACACACGTGCGCGCACACACAAGTATATATATAACAAAGGTGATTAAAAGTGAATATATTATTATTTTTGTTCATTCTTAAATACTCTCTCCGTCTCGGTTATATAGTCTATTTTCTAGTTACACGTATATTAAAAATATTTATGAAAGATAGATATTAAAATTAAATTTCCAATAATATCCTTATTTAATATTTATGAATTTCAAAGTTCAAGTGGTTAGTTTTTTAATTTTCAAGATTCAACAATGGTGTATTTGTACATTAATATAAAAATTAATAATATTTATAATAGTGAGACTATATAATTGGGACACCTCAAAATAGTAATAGACCAGGACTACATAATCTGGACGGGGCTATATAAACACATTTGAAGATATAAATTATAATTAGGGAGAGTAGATTTTTAATTTAATCGTGTCTAATTTGACATTAATATTTTTACCAATTGATTTATAGAATTGAAATATTTTCCTCGAATAATGTGAGAGAGAAACAATAATTGTGAACCTAAAAGGAATTGACACCGGTACTCCATTAATTTTGTGTAGATTATTTATGAGTTTGGTATTGGGCAATTCTTTCCCATTAATTGGTCCCAATCTTCAATTTCCTATGCCAGTTGAATTAATGGTGCCTTTTTATTTATTCATTAAAGGGTAAATTACACTTCATGTCCCAAAGTTTGACACTTAAAATAGTAGTACTCAATCAGTTACTATTTAAATGTCATTTTGGATGAATGCACACAAATTAATAAATTAATTAAATTACTTAATACACTCTTGTATGAACATTAAATGAGTTAAATATAGATATTTGAATACATTAAATGAGGGAAAATATGAGAAAAATGTGAATTTTCTGTCTCGAATTTGTAGAATAACACTTTTTTTAAACAAAATTAAAATGATAGAATGACATTTATATAGAAACGGGGGGAGTAATACTCAATCTATATTGAATATTCTCTTCATTCCAATTATATAGTCTCTTTTTCTACTCGCACGTAGATTAAAAATATTTGTGAAAATAAAATACGAAAGCTAAACTTCTGATATTACCTTTATTTAAAATTTATAACTTTCAAAAATTTGAGTGAAATTAGTATTAAATTTTCAAGACCTAATAATGGTGTATGTGTACATTACTCTGAAAAATACTACTAATAGTAATAGAACTATATAATTAAAAGACTCCAAAATAGTAATAGATTACTCCACTCTAGTTCCATTTGGTGTGCCATAACTAGAATTTTTTAAATATTTTTAAAAAAGTTTTAATATATCCTAATTAGAGAAGTATGAACCATAAATAAATTTTTTAATTAAATTAAATTATAATAAATTAAAAATTAAAAAAAAACAACTTTTTTGTAAAAAAAAAAACAATGAAGCTTGACATAAGAAATACAACAGGGTGCATACCATGTGATCTGGTGTGGACTATATAATTGGAACGAGAGAAGTAGTAATAAATCACCTACCACTTTTACCACAATTAATTTATCAAATACTACAACTGTCTTAATATATAAATACACCACGAAAAAGATCCATACACACACACACATATCATTTGTATCAAATACAAGAAAATTTCTATGATGCACCTACGTGTAGTTTGTCATCTACCATAATAGACCTAATGTTATATTTCTATTATGACATGGAAAAATATCACATTAAATCTATTGTGGTTCAAATACAAATGAACTAGTAAATGTTGCCTTACACTGCATTTAATACTTTGACAACCCCTACAAACCAAAATCAATGTAAATTTTGTATATTTTGAGTCACTAATTTTCCCCCAAATATTCCAAAATCACAACCACTACTCCCTAGGAAATGATCATAAAAAAATAACAATATTGATACATCTCTTTCTTGATCTTAAATTAATCACTTTATTAATCCAATAATTAACAATCAAACATCTGAGCAGCCGCCATGATAGGCTGCTGGTAATTGTTGAAGAAGAAACCCTCTGTAAACTGAAACTCATCACCCTCAAACCCAAACATGCAGCTCCCCACGGCGGCAGCGGCGGCGGAGGATGAGGTGGTGCGATTCAAGATTTGGTTGAGGGATTGCAGTCTCTGCGAGAGCTCCATCATCTGAGCTCTGATGACTGAGTTCTCAGCCTCCACCTTCACACAGTGCTGTGTAGCGGCGTTGACGGCGTTCAAGATTTGATTGTTTTCTTTCGAGAGCTGAGCAATCTGAGCATTCAGATCGTCGAGATGCTTCTGCTTCCTCTGCCGCGACCGCCGCGCCGATTCCCGGTTCGACTGCATTCTCTTCCGCTTCCGCAGATCGGAGCACGGCGGCGGCGGCGGCGAACCGGAGGAGTTCCCGCTTGAGGAAGCCATTTCATTCAAATTTATTTATAATTAATATATATGTAATGCTTATTTGAAATTAATTAAGATTTATGTATGTATGTATTTATAATTGATTGGGAAATGTAATGCAGAAGCTTAATTATGAAAAAACGTAGAACCAGTAGAGAAAGACGACTGAGAAAGATTGAACGAGATGAGTTCTGCGGCGGAGAGATGAATTGATCATAAAACCAGAGAGGAGAATCTCACTCACTACAGGAGACATCAATCTCGTACATCAACAACATCAAGATTCCTTGTGTCATGTGTCAAATTAAATGATTCAAGAAAAATGATCACAAACTATGCAGATCAAGAACACGAGAGAGAGAGAGAGAGAGAGAGAGAGAGAGTAATGTGATATATTGATGAAATTTAAGCAACAAGCTATGTGTGTGTGTGAGAGAGAGAGAGAGAGAGAATAAGATGATGTTTGTTTGTGAGAGGGAGCTGAACCTCCCCTTCAAATGATCATAAACTAGACCCGGACTAGATCAAGATCAAGATCAATAACGAGAGAGAGAGAGAGAGAGAGAGAGAGAGAGAGAGAGAGAGAGAGAGAGAGAGAGAGGTTTGTGAAGGAGCAGAACCTCCTCTTCAAATGATCATAAACTAGACTTAGACCAGATCCAGAGAGAGAGAGAGAGAGAGAGAGAGAGAGAGAGAGGTTTGTGAGGGAGAGGAGATGCTGATTTATAGAAGAAAATTGTGGGCGAGAACAAGGAAGAAAAATAGAAAAGTGAACAGATTAACAGAAGAGAAATGAAATTAGGTGAAGAAAATACCAAAAAAAAAGAAGTAAATTACGCGTTAATATATGCATTTTGAGCATTTTTAAAAAATGATTACTTTTTCAAAATTAATAAAATAGTACCAATTTTTTATTTTATTTTTACGAATCTAACATTTAATTGATTGTATTTTAATGTTCATATTTTCCTAATTACGTGGAATCCCCTTAATCAATTACATTCGATTTCCAAGTCGCTAAAATTAATTAAATATTGTATTTGTAAATTTTAAATATGCATTCTTTTGTTAGTTTTAAAAAAATTGGGTCATTTTTTAAAAAAAAAGTCCAAAATATAGGTTTTGTAATTTAGCCCACTCAAAATAAAATAAAAAAGGGAAAAGTGAAGGGCAGAAAATATTGATTTTGGTATCACAAGGCGTACATATCCCTATTCAATTTTGGTTCCAATACTATCATTTTTAGTTGTTTTTTAAAAAAAAACTCCATTTTAAGAATATTAATTTTGATCTCATGATTTTAAGACCAAAATTGATATTTACTCTATTTTGAACGAAAAATAATAATATTAAGATTAAAATCGAACTGAAACATGTCACGTGGAACCAAAATCGATATTTTCATTATTAATTTTCTAGAGTGAAGGAGAGAGAGGAATCTAGGCATCTAGCTAGTGTGCAAGAGTTGTTGAGAGAGAAAGAGGAGAGAGAGTGATGAGAGGCATGTGGGGGCAGAGATGTAATTTCATAAAAGGCCAACTCCAGCTGTGTGGATGGCGGAAATGTTATCCCTACCAACAATTTTTACTGAATACAATGCCATGTATTTTACCTACTCAGACATTTTCTGCACTTGTACAGTTTTTTTTTAATTTTTTTTTTACCATTACCTCCTAAATTTACCCTTATTTAATTTATTACGGTTGGTTAGATGGTAGCCGTTTTTTTTTTACCATTACCTCCTAAATTTACACTTCCTTATTTAATTTGTTACGGTTGGTTAGGTGGTAGCCGGTAGGTGTTCTCTGTACCGGATTTTATTACGTCGTTTGTTCCGTCAGTTGAACAATTTTGATTTTTAATTCACTCTTCTTTCCAATAAAAAAAAAAACACTCCAATCTTTAAATATTTCTAAAAAATGTCATGTGATTTAATTTTCATGTCGAATTATTGACGTGGTATGTTGGAGTTTCACGTGTGAAATCACTTGGAATATGATTTCACACGCTATTATAAATGTTGGATTTTGACATGTTTGATCATCAGTCCGACACTGAAAATTGAATTCGATCATATTTTTTAAAACAATTGTTGAAAGACCATGTGTTTTTCTGCTTTATTTAAAAGAAAAAAAAATTTGTGGAAAGACCATGTGTTTGGTCACATTATGTCTATTTTACCGGAGAACACACTACATGCAACACCGACATCAAATTTCTCAATATTATAGTGAATGTATCTCATCTAACATCTTTTGATCTCATATTTAAAAAAAAATGACGAAATCTCTGTAATAAATAAGAGTATCACATTATGTTTATTTTGACGAAGAACACACTACATGCAATACCGATATCGAATTTCCCAATATTATAATGGATGCATTTCATCTATCATCTTTTGATCTCATATTTCAAAGTAAACAAGTGACTAAGCAAGACTTCCTTTGGAACTACCGAGAACGACAAACAATTTAGGCTGCTAATTAAATTCAATGTATATATATCATCACTGTCAATTTCTTCTTATAATATCAAGTTTATTGGGACATTTCTTTCTCGTTTTCACACTATTTTCTTTATCATTGTTTTTCTATGTTGCGGCAGTTTCTAACTTTATCAGGCGCCATAGCTTCTATTTAATTAATTCAAATGGAATTTTCGGTTATACTCTCGTTGTTATACTGCGTGTTACATTTTTAATTTTTTTTATATTTTTTCTTTAATTTTATTATTTTGTGATTTAGTTTAATTTTATGATTTTTTTAGATTCACCCTACCCAATTAGAGTTTATAATTATTTTAATATTTAATTTTTTATTTTCAATTAATAATTTATTATTATGGTTGATTTTTTTAAAATTATGTTTTATAATTTTTTTAATTCATTTTTTTTGTGTTGATAAAGATTGACTATGATTATTTATGTTATAGTTAATTTTTATTTTATAAAAAAATATTATTAAAATCATTAATTTGATAATGAAACATGGAGTGAAACATAAAAAAGTGTATAACATGACATTTCAACCATTTATTTACACATGGAAGTTCCTGTTACACTTTATGTGTTACACTTCGTGTTATACTTTCAAATTACGAGTTTTTCTAGTGTTTTTTTTCTTCAGTTTTTATTTTTTTGTGATTTAGTTTAATTTTATGATTGTTTTTAGGATTCATCCCACTTAATTAGGGTTTATAATTATTTTTTAATATTTAATTTTTTACTTTCAATTAATAATTCATTATTATTATTGATTTTTTAAAAATTACATTTTATAATTTTTTAAATTCATTTTTCTGTTGATAAATATTGATTATGATTATTTATGTTATTATTATCTTTTATTTTATAATAAATATTATTAAAATTATAAATTTAATAATTGAACACCGAAGGAAACATGAAAAAATGTAAATGGAAAATTTCAACCCAATTATTTATACAAATTCAATTGACACTTGATTTTCACTTACGAGCAATAATTATATTTCCTTCTAAGAATTGATTCATTTGATGAATCTAGATTTATTAGATTTACAATTTTTTTTTAAAGAAAACAATTATTATCACGGTGATTATCCACCTCCATTATTATTAATATTATTATTAATTATTAGTTGTAAATGTTGGATATTAAATATAATTTACCTCTTAAAAAAATAACATAACAATTTTTTTTTAGATGCGAAATATTCATTCGAGATTCGAGGAGCAAATACGAGCGAAACACGCTTATGGGCTATGGCTCATAATTAATTTAAATACGAATCACTTTATTTTTATTTAATAATCTTTTTAAACTACCTACCTTTAAGCAATCGTATCATTATACTATGATTCTATAATCTTCTAGATAACTTTTTTTTTTCTTTGAAGATATTATTTTTTATTTATTGTGAAGATGATTTTGTAGATAATTAAATACTATCATTCAGAAAGTGTTATATGACTTATTTAAAATATTTGACATACTTTAAAAAAGATAAATCTTTATAGGCTCTTCCAAAATGTATAATTTGCTGGTAGTTACATGATACCTAATTAAGTTTACGACATGTCGAATTCATAATAGTGTACAATATTTTAAATAAGGTAATTGAGAAATAAAAAATATTATCTAAATCAAGGGGTTGCACCATGTTTTAAAAGCCATAAAAATGGACAAATATATGTCTCAATCAAAAATCAAGTTCTACATTGTCAGGTCATTGTCTTATTAAAAATTGATTGTTATCAACTTCTATGAAAATTTTCTATGCAATGTTAAAATCCAAAAATAATTTCTATATAACAATACACATCGTTTTATATATTTTTTTATATACTATATATGTATTTAATTTGATTTCACAATATTTAATTTGATTAACAATACACATCATTTTATATATTTTCTAGAAGTTGGTTATAATGTGTACTAGTGTTTTGTGTAAGATATTTAATATAATTTTATAGCTTGTCTTATTGTAGTTTTAGTGATTTTAGCACTAACAATAAAATATAAAAAATAAGTTGTATTTTAAAAAAAATATTAACTCTAATATAATAAAATAAACTATAAAATTGTAGTAAATAAGTATGGTTTCTAATTCTCATACGAAGCACTCATGCCCATATGAAATTTCATAATTTAAAGAAATGGTATATATATGTAACTTTAATTAATACTTCATCTGTTTCATTTGATTGTTATTTTAGTTTTTTATTTTTATCTAAAATTAATAATTAATTTTATGGACTAATATACCCATCTCCTATATATAACATAAAATTGTATTCACTTATATTTTCTTAAAAATAAGACAACATTTTCTCTCCCCATATATTTTTAGGATTCAGAATATGATTAAAATTAAAGGAGAAAGTGTGAAAATATATAAAATTATAATACATACGTACACAGATAAATATGCGTGGGTGTTTTTAATATAACATTATTTGTAGCGTATGTATATATACACGTGGGGGCGCGTGCGCATGTGTGCAATAATGAAAAAGAGTGAAGAGAAAGAGAGGTGTCATAAAAATAAAATAAAAAATGACAATACCCAATTCTTCTCATTTTTATTTCCACATGAACTACTGCAATATTAATGTGGGACGAGAAAATTATATGCTACCCGATGGGATATTATCCACAATCACGAGAATCTTGATATTTAGATATTGTGCCTGTTATTTTAATTATGTATCCACTTATTTATTAAACAAATCATCTTCACAATATCCACGTATCGAGATCTTTATGATTAAGGGTAGTACCTCATGAGGTAGCATAAATTTTCCTGAATGAGAGTTGAGTTATAGATACATAAAAGCTGAAAAAATAATACATTACAGCCAGCCTAACAAACATGCTTAATTTGGGAAATACATTTCTTAAAAATTAAAGTTATATATTTGTAAACCCTACAAGAAAAATGTCTATAAATCCTATTCCTAATTTTCAACCTTAATGGTTTGGCTGTAATTTTTCAATATTTTATATATGGTTCAGACGTAACTTTTATAACACATGCTAAATAGCATAGAGAAGCTTTAATTTTGATTATATTTGCTTAGATTCTTTTAATTTATTTTCTTGAGTTGCACTGGTTGAAAATCTTACTCGTGATGTGTGACGTCCGGTGCTGAAGTATGAAGAGTGTCTCCTGTAAAACTTCTAAGCGGAGGGGTATATATATGAATAAATTGAATCCACCCAAAGGAGATGATTTCCGAGATTATAAAAAAATGAGACTATATAGACGATGAGAGCTTTAAATGATTTGATAGATACTACTCATATCATAAGATACTTCTTATTTTCTAATTCTCATTCCATCAGAACTTTAAAATTAATAACCGTAAGTTCGAATCCCGAATCTTTTCATGATAGTAGTCAAATAATTTTCTGGCAAGATCATGGGATTGTCCCAAACATGTCCTTCCTTGTCTACTATCAAAATTATTTTCGAATTCTATATGAGTTTCTTTCAAAACTCAAATTTTTTATAGCATAATTTTATATTAATGTTAGTCATTTTCTTGTATTCAAATACTTCAAATTGTCACATGCTGTGACGTCCCAAAATTTCATAAAATAAATATCAAATTTATTTAATAAAATAATTTAATACAACGGAAGCAATAAAATAATATTTATTTAATTTTGATCATCACTCCGTCTCCATGTCATCACCCTGAGCTCCCTTAGCCTGAAAAATAAATAACTATGGGATGAGTGCTATTAACTCAATGGGGTTACTGCATTTATCCAAATTATACACAATATGAACAATAAATACATAGCATAGAGTATCATTTTCCTGCAGCCCGTAGACCGAACATGCAACCCGTAGGTTGAGTAACTTTTCCTGCAGCCCGTCGGCCAAACATGCAACCCGTAGGTTGAGTAATTTTTCCTGCAGCCCGTAGGCCGAACATATAATTTCCACATATAAACTGCATAAAATGCATAATAAGGATAAATGAATATTTACATAATAATCCACGTTGGATTCCTCCCTTTACTTGAACTTTAAAACTTCATTGAAAATGAACTTAGTTAGATTCGTGCGCGCCGCCTCAAATGAAAACTAGAGTAGAGAATAATGTTTATGGTGTGATTAGAGAAGTGATTTGAGTGCACTATTTATACTAGTAGGCTAGGGCGTGAAATAGAAATATTAAATCAAAGATCAATTTGGTAGTGATTGGAGGAAAATCAATGGAGACAAATTGGTGGATTGAAGAGATTGATTGAGTAAATTGATGTTTCCCTTTTACATAAATCATCACATGTTAAAAAAAAATCAAGTGGGCTAAAAGAAAAAAAACATGGGCTTCAATAAATTTTTGACTTTTCTTGAAATACTTTATTTGAGCTTAAAAAAATAAGAATCTTTAATAATTAACATATAAAAAATATAAATGATGTAATAAATTTTTAAAATATATATTACTACTTATTTCGGCGCGACTTATAGGAACGTAATATAATATTAAAATTTTATTTGAACAACCATTCTCAAAAAAATGGGTAACGATCAATTTAAAATGAACTGGGTCGTTACACGTGCCTAAACGTGATCTCAATCAAAATGCGAAATTACCGGTCACATACAAAAATAAAAATTAAATACTAGTACATGTACGTTTACACCAGATTCTATTTTGGTTAGATATATATTTTTTTAATTTCTTTTAGAATTAGAATATAGTTTAAAAGGTTAATCTTTTGCATTTTTTTTTCGCGTTATAATCAACTCTTTCAATAATGTCGATTTAAACTTTTAATTAAGTGAAAATGTGAAAATTCATCAATCACATCTATTTTTGTATGTTTTCTTAAACTTTATTTACAATATTGATTAGTAGTAAATTAGTGTTGAATTTCATGAATCATCAATAAGTTCTAGATATTAAGGAGGTGTGGATCTAGAGGGGGGCAATGCCATTAATGCTGCCAGTGAGTCGGAAGAAATTCTCTGTTATATTCTATGCAATAATCTACTGTATATTAATTATACACTAAAATTTTCATTAATTTTTTTATTCAATTTTAATTGATTGTGTTTTAATTTAATTTTATACTTGTTAATTAGGGTCCACTTTCCCAAATTAGGATATACTATGATTTATTTTTTAGGAAATCATCAATTATTAATTAAAAAATAAAATTAAATATTGAAAAAAATTGTATACCCTAATTGGAAAAGTTAACCCTAAATAACATCTGCAAAATTAAATTAAAGCATAACCAATTGAAATCAAAGAAAAAAATGAATAGAAGCTAATAATTTGTAGTATGTGGCATAAAGTGTTGCATATAATGTAGCAGATGATTTGATTCGTCGAAATGCGAGGGTGGAGGAACCGCTAATCACTCCCCCTTCTGAGTATGTGTGTGTGTGTATATATTTCGAATTTGCTACTGGCTTAAAGTATGTAGTTTATATACTAATGTACAACATTTTTTGTTTATGTAAAATAAGACTAGCATATTTTGTACTAAATGTGTAAGTGAGTTGAGCCAACTCGTGAGTTATTGAGGATTGACTCGAACAAAACTCGAAATCGACTCAATCAATATCGAGTCGGGCTCGAGCTCGAGCTCAATAATAATAGGCTCGTGAGCCTAATTGAGCTTCAATGTATTAATTACAATTTTATCCTTAACAGTTTACTTATTTACACAAATATCATTAATAATTTTATTTTTTAATAATGAAATTAATAAGTAATATATAATTTATATATTTTTAATATTAATTATAAATCAAGTCGAAATTGAACTCGCAGAGTTTTGCTATCGGGTTGAGCTCGAACTTTGAGTTTTCTTTTCCAACTCGAGCTAGAACGTGTTATTATTCAACTCAAGTCGACTCGACTCAATTATACCCTTATTCAGTATAATGTAATTAGTACAACTGAGAACGCGTATTAATTGGGAAATAGATTTGTAAAAGAACATTGTGTAAATTTAATTAAGCAATAATTATGAGGAAGAAGATCTTGATTTTAGGCAACATTAAGGGGCAAGTGGGTGGCCATTACAAAAATTTGTACCTGTAAGAATCTATGCCATGTGAACTTTTAATTAGTCCATGTGTAATTGTGTGCTACGCACAATGTCTTCTTTTATTTTTAATTTATGTTATTTTATTATTGTTATTATTTTCAATAATCATATGGACAAAATGTACTACTCCCTCCGTTTTTATTTAATTGTCATTTTGGATGAATGCACACAAATTAATAAATTAATTGAATTACCTAATATACCCTTGTGTAAATACATTAAATGAGCAAAATATAAATGTTTGAATATATTAAATGAGGTTAAATATGAGAAAAGTGTGAATTTTATGTCTCGAAATTATAGAATGACACTTTTTTTGATACAAAATTAAATAACTAGAATGACATTTATATAGAAACGGAGGGAGTATATGTTATGTTGGATTTGTTATACTACGTTAAGTTTTGTGATTTACTTTACCAATTCAAGGTAATGCACGGTTTTTTTTAGAATGTATCAATACATATGCCGAGTTTTATATATATTTAGTTAATTTACTAATATATACCATTATTTAATATTTTTTTCGTTTCATTTTGATTTTTTTTAGTTTTTTTATCTAAAATTAACAATTAATTTTATGGATTAATATATTCATCTTGACATAAAATCTTATTCACTTATATTTTCCTAAAATAGTGTTTAGGATAGGGTTAAAATTGGGAGAAAATGTGTGAAAATATATAAAATAACAAACATTCTGACACAAAATAAAAAAGTTAAAACAACAATCAAAACGAAACGGAGGGAGTATGTCATTAAACATTAATTCATTATTAAAGAAATAAATCTGAATATATTAGAAAGTTTACTATTTAATTGTCTTTTTCATTAATTTTTAATCATGATAAAAAAAATATAATCAATCTATATAAATTAGACTATTCGATTAAGGGGATGTTTATAGTTATTTTTCTTATAAATTTTAGCGAGAGATTCTCTCTCTCTCTCTCTCTCTCTCAAATAAAATAAAATAAAATAAGGTAGGTTTGGAATAATTGGCCTTAGAGAAATTTCCTTGGGAGATGATAATTGATAAATTAAAGCATTTTTCGATGGCTAATTTGTGAGTGGGGGCTATAAGTCTTATGTTTCAAACTTAATAATTGGAATTGGAATTCGTGAAAAGTTCACGTTATTTATTATAATTGATCTAAATTAAATAAGTATAATCCAAATATTTCATTTGAATATTGTTCACAATATATTTCATTTAATTGATCTATGTAATATACACTATCCCTAGTCCACGACACAATTTTTTTTCTTAGTTAAATAATTTGTTTATACTATTGCACATGAAATAAGATGAGATCCACCCAAAACCCAACAATTAATAAATAATAACTGCAAATTTATTCTCATCACCCAATAAGACAAATATACAAACTGAGTTTTATATGTAGTTGGTTGTACAACCAAATATTAAATACTAAATATATATAACATCATTATACCAAAAAAAAAGTGAAAATTTGAAGTAATTATAAGTAATGATAGTAATTAGGTAGAGTGCATTTTCACTTTTCTTACCTGCAATGAATAATTGCAATAATAAAAATGAATAATATTCTACGAATTGAACTTTGTATGCTAGATGTTAAATCTTGATTGCACAATAAAAAAAGACAAACAAGTACCTACTCCATCATATTTTTTTCGATTGATTAAACCCTTAATTAGGTACGACATATGTCCATATATTACATTTCACCTTTTAGGAAAGCATATATACAACCAAATATAAAATTTCGCACCATCAAATATAATTTAGGTACATCAAATATATATATGGTCACTATACATCTCATGTTTTTGGGTGTTTTACATATAAAATCGTCTATTGCACATTCAGTGTTGCATTCTCTATTGCACACTCAATATTTTTTTATTTGATTTCAATTTGTTATGCTTTAGTTTAATTTTACACTTGTTATTTAGGTTCATCCTACCCAATTAGTGTTTAATATAATTTTTTTAGTATTTAATTTTTTTAATAAGTAATTAATAACTAAAATTTAAAAATTAAATACAAAAAAATTATAATGCATTCGAATTGGGTATGCTGAATCCTAAATAATAAGTGTAAAATGAAACTAAAGTATAAGAAATTGAAATCAAAGAAAAAAATTAAAAAACACAAACACTAAAATAAGGGAGTGTACGTGCAATAGGGAATGCATCGGCAAATGTCGATAGATGATTTCAACTGGGCATTTTAAGGCTATATATAAATTAGTGTTCCTTCTTTAATTTGTTATTCTATGCTTAATTAGATAGTATATATGTGGATCAATCATTAATTAACAATTATTATGAAATGTTCGTTTGAAAATATTCAAGTGATTCAGAATAGTGTGTAAAAGGGAAACGTACCGTAGTTATTCATTTGGGGGGCGGGGTCTATTTGGAGGATTTTATTTTTAGAGAAAAATGCTATTCTATTTAACTTGTAGCTACAATATATATATATATATATATATATATATATATATATATATATTAGTTTTCTATCTAGTTCTTTCGAGTATCTCATTTTGATCATAAAATAAAATAAGAATATGTAGGCCCTTTGTTTGCTTGATTGCTTATATGAAAATAACAGCTGCTTATCATGGTACAAAAGTTGGATTATTAATATAATGCTCCAAACTTGTGATAAATAGGGTCCAAAAAGACTGCCTCATTATATATATTAAACAATAATTGCACAAACATTTTTTTATTTTTTTATTTTTGAGGTGTTTGTTTACTTTTTGTTGTGTTCCAAGTTTGAGATAGACAAAAAGAGCAATGGTCGGTTTTGTAGGACCTTAATTATGACCTACTTTTTGACTAAGTAGAAAGTGGTTTGTTATCTAGCTAGATTGGGTTGAGAATTAATTTGTTTCATCTTTTGTAAAATCACACCTTCAAAAATTTTTACATGTTTATTTATGTCCTGAATTTTCATCTGTTTTGTAATTATTAGACATTATAATTATGAAAATAATAATAAAATTATCATTAACAAAACAAAATTCATTTACGACTATTGTGAATTGTTGGAATTTTTACATTTATTATCATGTTCATTGAGCTTAAGTCTAACAAAAAAAAAGGGGAAAAGATTATTTAAACTTAATTTTGAAATTCAAATTAGATTCGATGAATTGCTACACTTTGTTTTTATATCATGCATGTGAATCTTTTACTAAAGTGATTCACAATTAATAATAAAATATTACTTAATGGATTGACATTATAATGAAAAATTACTTTCCAAAGTTAGTAATGATCTTTGGAGAGAAAACTATTTTTAGCAACGATTTTGTTAGTAAATGGATAAAGATATCACAAGAACAATTTTGCGATATCTGATTTGTGTATTGGCACACTGGAAACCAACTTGTAAATGTTTTTTTTAAAAGAGCGTGACATTACACATTAGATTCCGGCACGGCGACACACAAATTAGATGTCAGGGTTTTGCTCCCATGACATTTTTGATAAAATATTGGAATAATATCAGATTTTTTTAGCATATTTTGAAATTCATATATTTTTATAAAACAGTAAAAGTTCAGGATATAAATATATTTAAGGTGGAATGTAGTTAACAAGTAAACTTTATGAATAAAAGGTTGGGAATTGAAAAAGATTTTTTACTCATGAGTTCAAAGCCCTCCAAAGTGAGTTTAAACTTTAATATTTGTCAAGCTTCAAATATCTGACAAACATTCTACACTTTAAATTTAAATATTTGGCTAAGAGACCGTTTGGATTTTAGTATTTCACTATTTATAAACTATTTCAAAACTTTGAAATATTCGTGGCAGAAAAATGACAGTTAAATAGTGCATGCACTTTAATAAAATAAGTGAAACATATATAATTTCGATACTCAAATTGTAAGAAATAGAATATATAGATATAGATATAGATATAGATATAGATGTATGTATGTATGTATGAAATTATTAATTCCACCTGAAATAACAACATTTCATAGTTTTTAGTTTTAGACATAATTTTTATTTCTTAACAATAACATCAAAATCTTACATATTTTTGTGATTAAAACATCAGTGACTATTTCAATAAATTAAAACTAATGTAACATTAAATATTACACATGTATATGCTGTGTATGCTACTAAAACAATAAGGACGTGATTGATATGGTGGAATGAAATGAAATAAAATGGTCATTCTTATGTCCATTCTCATTCCACCGATTGGTATGGTTTAAAATTGGGAATCACCATTCCTGATGGAATCGCTATTCCAAAAGGAAAGGGAATAGCCATTCCACCCACCGCCCATGGGTTTAGCTATTCTCAATGATCAAAAAAATTAATATATGATATATTTATACATAATCATATTTTATAATATTATTTTATTGTATTTAGAAAAATAAATCAAAAATCAAATTATATAATTTATTATTATTATTTAATTATTTTTATATTATTTATTTATTTTCAAAATATAATTTAAAAATATATGTTAAAATCAAATTTTGATAGCTTTTATAACTTTGTTGAAGAAAAATGAAAGTGATGCCGAAATAAATATACCATAAAAATATGTTATAATACAATATAAAATATTTATATATTTGATATAATTTAATATATTCAAATAAAAAATTGAAATGTTATTTTTTTATGAAGTAAAAAATGTTTTTATTAACTTATACAAATTATTATATATTGATTAATTAAATATTTTAGAATAAAAATTTTCAATAAAATAAATAAATTATAATTTGCTAAAAAAATAGAAAAATTACATATTAAAAAAGAAAAATGACATTTAGAAATATAAAAGATAAATTAAGCCATGTGTTGATATTTATTAGCTGTTACGCACGCTTTATTCATTTATAAGAAAATTTTAAAGCACATAAAATATTCATTATATAAAATTAAAAAAAAATGATATTTTATTCCGTTCTTCATTCCGTAGACATATCAATCATAAGAATAGTCATTCCATTCAGACACTCATTCCATTCTTAAGTTCATTCCATTCATACCTAATTCCATTCTATTATACCAATCACCTCCTAACATGTAATGTGCTTAGCATATGTGAAAATGATGTCATGATTTATTTCAATTTTAATTTATCAAAAAAGTCATGGATATTATAATTGTAAGAGTACGTAAAATTTTAGTAGTATTGCTAAGATTTATATAAAGTCTTGTCCAAAATCAAAATTTGGCGAAAGAATGTGATTTCAGGTGCAATTAATCCTTTTCGAAATAGCTATTTTATTCGCCAAGGCATGCGATTTTTGTTTTTTAATTATTTATTTCAAATGCATGATAATGATAGTAAAATATATAGTAATTATTAATGTGTATAATTATTAGAGCTGTCAAACCAGACCGTAAAATGAGTTGGACCGGTCCGGTTTTTATGTGGCCCGTTGAGCTCGGCCTAACCCAGCCCGGCCCTACACTTTTAATGCCTTAAATAGTAACTGTACCTTTCTTGAAGTGATTAACCAATCGCCTTCTAAAGTTCCTCAAGACTTTTTTACTTGCCTTCATCCCAAAGGCAACAATTTGAGCCAACCTATAATAATAATAATAATAATAATAATAATAATAATAATATTATTATTATATGGTCCAGACCGATCGAGGACGTATATTGAGTAAGCACTATTTTTGTGTAATTAGGGGTATGCAAATGATCGGTCTGATCTAAGACCGGACCGAACCGTTGGGAGCCTAATGGACCAAATAAAAATTTTATATGAGCCAGAATATTTAATGTATTTTTTTCTCCAAAATTTTAATAAATTGATTTCGGGTAGTTACAAAATTCAATGAAGTTTTGAACCCTTCTTTCATTTTTGGTTTTACAGTTTTTTAATAGTTTGGGATATGAATATTATTATATTGTATTACTTATAATTTGAATATAATATTAATATATATATCTAATATTACATAAATATATTAAATTATTATTATAATAAATCTTATTCGGTCAATCAAGTCCGTGCATTTTAATTTTTCAAGGACTGGATCGACCGAAATAATTTTCAGTCCATTGAAATTAGGATTTGATCGACCAAATAGTGTGTAAAACCGACTGAATGACTCAATTTTCGGTTAGTCTGGTCCGATCTGTTCGGTCCAAATGGATTTTGCACTCCCCTAAGTGTAATAGTTTGAAAATCACACAAAAAAGATAAACCACACCTAACAAAGTGGATATGATAATATTGTACCTAGCAGTTTTAATAAGATTCGAACTCGAGATCCTCAGATTATGTACGTCACCACGGGATTATCCTCAAATGAAATGCCTTACCTTTTGCATGATGAGATTTCCTTTGCTATATATTTTTTTTAATTATAATTCAATATTTGTCTACTTTTACACATTTGATATGTTTAAATATGATATTGTGGAAAGAGAAAGTGGACTAGTATTAGAAATAAAGAAGTAATATGTGTTTTCTAAGAGCATGCAAAATAAAATCCTACGCAATTCCTCTCCAAATACAAATTTTATTTTCTCTATACGGTGAGAAATTAAACTATCCACATTTGCTATTAAAAAAAACTTATATTTCCCAATTTATTATGTATATATTCAAGAACTACCCAATGTTAAAGTAAATATCATTAATGATTCATCTAATTTTGATCATTTTTCAGTATTATCATACATGGGATCCCGTGTATCGCAATTTTTGAGAGGGATGGGACAACAATTTTCCAATGTGACTAGTTTGACACGAGCGTGATGGCCGACAAGCGTGACAACATTTTTTACCATCATGACAGATCCAACGTGCTGAGCGTTGTTGATTGATTTCCAGTATAAAAAATGCGAATGCAAAATTTGTAACAATATAAAAATTGAGTACACTTTTGCTTGAATTTTAATTTGGTCAAATATAAATGTGTAAGAGATTTTTTCAAGTCAGCCATCAAACCATTTTCGACAAATGGTTTTTTGAACAGTTGCACTAAATTTATGTATTTCTTGAATGTGAATAATAAAATGAGCAATATATGTATGTGGGTACTTTCAAACATTTTCCCCCATGTAAATTTTCCACTTTTATTATTCAAATCACCGAAAACACATTTGTTTTACTCATTTTTAATTTTATTTTCACTTTTTCCGATCTTATATAACATATTCAATGATATATATATATATATATCATTACAGTGGGACCTTTATTTTAATATTCATCAATTCATTGTAACCATATAAATATTTATCTTTTCATCTCAACCACAAATTCAAATTGAAAAATATAATCAAACAAACATATTTCCATTTTCCAAATCTATAACTCTAAACGTTAAATCATTCATCTTAACAAAATCATTATATTTAAAAAAAAAAAACCAATGCACCTCGTAAATCAGTTGAAAACACTAGAAACTAGAAATTACAATTGAAAATTAAACCTAACAACCCTAATATTTTTACTAATGGTCACAATACTATATATATATATATATATATATATATATATATATATATAGTTAATAAATTAATTTGAGCATGTGTGCCAAATTTGATACTCTTGCTCTAGGGCGTGGCTTAAGCTACACCGTTAGCTCAAAGACATTCAAAGCTTTTGGGATACCCCTACCCCTATAATATAGGGTATAGGGGTCTATGGGTGACAATTCAAAACAAAAGGTAATAAAAGGGCACCAAAACTAGTCTCTTTAATTTATAGGCCCTTCTATACAAAAATATCACATTCCACTAGCCCAAGATCTTGCAACATACCAAATTTACTTAAAACTTATTGAATTTTCTTAAACAGTCTCATGTTATTATAGTTGATAAATGGGGACACATAACTAAAATGGTTAATTACATTTTAGTACCCACCATTTTAACGTTACCGACACTTTTATCTTGAAGTTTTAAAAATTACTCTGTTATATTCAATGTTTGCATAATTTAATCAATAAATCTAGCACGTTAACAAATTTTATGGCATCCGTTACTTGCCGGAATCAAGAAAATTGATATATATTTTTGTTGGTTATTAATTAATCTCCTTTATTCTGACAAGCAGCATGATATTTGGGATGTCGAAAATTTGGTACACGCTAGATTTATTTGATTATGCAAAGTGGAATATATAATTTTTGAAAACTTTAAGATGAAAATGTCAACAAACTCAACTATTGGGTACTAAAATTTAAGTAATTATATCTAAGAGGAGTAAATTAATTTTAGTGGAGATAGTCTACGAGCATACATCAATGTATTTAATTTATTGATTGAATACTTGAATAGAAATTAATTCGGTTGAAAACTTTTGAAAGCATTGTTCACCCAAGTAAATTTCGAACAACACGAAGATAGTTTTCCACGGTACAATTTACAATTTACAATTTATTTAGGTGTGTTTTCTGGATTATTCTGTAGAAATGAAATTTACCCAACACGTAACTTTATAGAGTGGTTCTCCTACGTTACCCCTCGAAAAATAAAAATAAAAAGCAAATAATACAGTGTGAATGCTAGAAAAGAAAGAAAAAAAAAGTGACGGTATTATGAATGTGGAGTAGCTTTATACATAGTACTCTCTCAATATCGTATTAATTGATATTTCAGCTTTTACAAGGGAAATTAAAAATTAAAAATTATGTTCCCTCAAAAAGAAATTGTGGCAAATTTACACTCTAACTATACATTAAGTTATATTTTCCTAATGTAATTTAATTTCTCTCTCATTGTAATCTACATGCCAAATTATAGGAGATTTTATAAGGTTAAAAGTGGGAAGAAGAGTACTAAAAATTGTAAAATATGAATAATTTGAAACAAAATTTAGACCGTAATACATCAATTAATATGAAACTTAAGGAGTAAATATTTGACGAAAAATTTAATTAAGCATGTGGGATAACATAAGAAAGAAAAAAAAAACAAAGAGAAACAAAAACAAAAAGCCTCGACACTTTGACAGAGAATCCAATAATACTTTTCAATTGATTGTAGCCTTTTATTTACTCGAAGCATTGGAAGGTAGGATGGTCTCCAAGATTTGCTTCTGCAGAAAATATTATTCGTATCGTTTTAGCAGATTGCCTTTAGAATATGATTATCTCCTTTTCAATATTATTGCTATAATTATATCATTTATCAATAAATTTTGTGAGACTATCTTACGTGTTAAAATCCCTAAGAAATGTGAAGATTTTGATACAATCTCATTTTTAATTATGTATTTATAGTTTTGTTGGTGTTTGAATCTTGATTTTATACAAAGCGCCCTTATAATTGTAATGTGTGAGTTTCTTTTTGTGACGAGGGTATCACACGCAAGCACTACCTGAGATACAAGTATGACTCTTGATTTCAAGTTTTATGTCTCCTTGGTGATCGGATAGCATATTAATTAAGTGAATGTTGTCACCACGGTGACATTTTAGGCCCGGCCCATTGTTGAATTTGGGTTGGGTAGGAACAAGAAAATATAGGGCCAAAATGGCTTCGGGTTGGGCTGGGCCAGTCCGAAGGGGCCGGGCCATTTAGCCCAAAATTGAAAATTTACACTATAGCCCGCAGGCAGGCCGGCTCGGCCCTAAAATCGGGTCGGGCTAGGCCTCTAAAATATAGGTCCAAAATGATTTCAGGTTAGCCTAGCTAGGCCCGATTTTTGCTATTGGCCCGATGGGCCCGGTCGGTCTACTAAAATTACTACCCCACATTATCACCTAAACATGTGTTAATTATAATAGTTTTATCAATAGAACCTGAAAGATGAATAATACCTAATTCGGAGTTTTGAAAAATGAAAATTATCATATAAAATCCTCAATGATTGAAACTATTGATCTATTGATAGTTGTTCATTTTTCAGTTTTCAAATTGATAGTCTATCTTGATGTGGATTTGACTCTCGTGGTTGTGATTTTTTCTCGAAAAATTGGACTCATTCCTTGGCGTGTCAAAAGTGAAAACACGCGGCAGAATCACTTTGACACGCCAAGGAATGAGTCCCAACCACGAGAGTCGAATCTACATCAAGATATTATTCATCTTTCAGGTTCTATTGAAAAAAATCCAAGTTTCGCACATTTACATAGAAGGAAATCAAATTGCTGATATATTAGCTAGTCCGCTTTTATCATCAGGATGGTGGCTTCATTCAATTCCAGAGATAAATTCCTTTGTTGATTTTGATTTTTTTGGCAGAGAATATTTTAGAGCTAATGATAAGGATTGAGTCTTTCGTGTTTTTTTTTCCTTTTTTGGGATGTTTTTGAACCGAGTCCTTTGTTGATTTTTTTTTTTGGTCTATATCGAGAAAACTTTTTATCTCAATTTGGTGCTCTAGTATAGAGTTCATTTAGTAATCGCGTCAGATATGTGTTACGTGACTTACGTCCATTATATTTTAAATAAAATAGTTTATTTGATTTGACTTTAGATATTTGCATGTTTTCAAAACTTCTCACGAACTTATGAAATTAAAGATTATTTACGGTAGGAAATAATAATAATAATAATAATAATAATAATAATAATAATAATAATAATAATAATAATAATAATAATAATAATAATGTGCCCAATTTAATTAATAGCTTAGAGGTGATAACGATTTAGAATTAAATTCCGTGTATATATGTGTGCCTGGAAAACAATAAAATCTGTATAATATAGAATGGGAGATCTTTCTAGGTTGTCAAATTAGTTGAAGACTATTGAATGATCACTTCAATAATTAACTTCTAAGATGATAAGCTACTAATATTATAACGAATTACACTTTAGTACCCAATATTTGGATTATTAATATTTTTGTCACAACATTTTAAAATTATATATTGATTGTCAACGTTTAGATAATCTAACAAATTTATAGCACGTGAGTAAATTTCAAACATCTCAAATCTGACATGGCTCCAGAATTGAGGAGATTGATCTATTATCAACTAATATATATACCAATCTCATTGATTCTAGCAAACCGGACCAAATTTGAAATGCCGAAAATTTACTGTCATATTAAATTTGTTAGATTACGTAAACAATTAGTATCAATATGTAATTGTTGAAACATTACGACAGAAGTATCGACGACTCAAACTCCAGTTCTTTGTAGCATTTTAGTGTAAATAATAATTATATACGCTTAGTTAGCACGAAAGAGATACATTTGGTCTTGAACGGTTTGCATAAATGCGAACTACTCGAGCGCTGAGTTTTTGATCCGCCGCTAAAATGGTTTGACGATGGATTTTTACTAAAAAAAATAGAATTTTTTTTGTAGTGAATTAACGCTATTTGTGAGAAGAATCTCATTTAATTTAGTGAGACTGCGTTGCCGATGCATTATTGAACTCTTCTTCACTAGATTAACCGTTTCTTTCTTTACCATCTGTTTTCTGAGTTTATTCATTTTCATTTGCAGTTAAAAGAGATTACACAAAATATTGTGAAAATGTGGAGGCAGTCAATCTCATTCTGCTGTTAGATACATTTACATGAAAGAAGAAGGAATTTTGGTTTGTTTTGGATGTGGTATTTGATTGTGAAAATGTGAAAATCTTCTGTCCATACTGCCCTATCTCTGTGTTTCAATTCAAGGTTGAAGCTTATTGTGATTAGAAAATGTGTTTGTATTGCTGCTATCAATCTGCTCATCCTATAGCATGTAACTAGGCAGATCTCTTTGGATTTCTGTACTTGTAAGGAATTTAACTGTACTCCAAACTTAGAACTAAATGCATATTTATGGCTGGAGACTGTTTTAACTTGGAAAAACAGATTATCATAGCAGTACATGTAATCTGAAAAATACATATTGCTGTTGGAATCCAAAGTTTAATGTCTGCTCTTAATTGAGTTTCAGTGCTTAGAACAGGGACTGTGTGTGAGAATATGTAATCAGTTGCATGCTATTTTAATCTCCCTGCACGCAAAGAATTCCGCCTATGCCTCTTATGTTACCTAGAATGTATTCATTTTCACCTGACTTCATGTTAATCGTATATCCAATATGATTTTCTCTTAATCTTTCAGGTAGCTGCAAGCACGAAACAAAACAAACGCAATCATCAGATGAATCTCAGAAGAAGAAATTAAAAACGGCACACAAAAATACGTTTCTACAACTTACAGATGGAGAATGTGTTTGAAAAGCCACGCAGAACCAAGCTCGTAAGATTGAAACAGAGGACAAATGAAACCCCATTCTGTGGTAACACAAATCTTGAAATGAGAAACCAATGCGATAAGATAAAATAAATAAAACAACCTTAAACAAATACAACATAGGATAAAAACACATTTGTTTATCACCTCATCCAACATTGATAGAAAGTTTGTCAGTTTATTTTGTAGCTCCTACTTCTCAGCACCTGAGACCTCGATCACCTTTAGACGTAGCTGAAGACTTGGAAAAACAGATTATCATAGCAGTACATGTAATCTGGAAAATCCATATTGCTGTTGGAATACTAATGGCTGGCCTATTCCCCTACCCTGCCCTATCTCTACGTAATCAGTTGCATGTTATTTTCATGGCTCTGGTTGTATGTTAATCTCCCTGCACGGAAAGAATTCCGCCTATGACTCTTATGTACTTACAGCTCCTTAAACGAAAAAAAATACTACGAGGGTCTGCAATGGCAGTAAGATTCTTTGTTCCACAAGCATAAGAAATAAAATTTAAAATCCAAAGGCAGTGCTTGCTTGTTATTGCTATTTGCTGCTATTATGCCTGACCTGCAGTGTCTCTTATCACTAGAGCAACGACATGATTCAAAATTGCTCTGCAGTTTCTGTGACCATGATGAGATAAACCCCTGCATACGAGTTGCTTTTAAGTGTACACGGCTCTTTAATCTCCCAAGGCTAAGGCTGCTGTTCCCCCACCCCTTACACCTGTTAAAAAACATGGTACAGACATATTTGAAGATTACTGAAGAATTGTAATGTGCGGAAGTATGTATGGAGCGTTGAAAGAACAATTGTATTGAATAATTTCTGTATATTTTACACAATAGGTTACACCGAGATATATAGACAATACAACGTATCACATATGGAAACAAATCAATCTAAAGATATGGTCTAAAGAACTCCTTTGATCCTTTCCTTGATTCTCGACTTTTTCTGTTTCTAACACTCCCCCTCAAGCTGAATAGTAGGATCGCCAATGTTCAGCTTGTCAAGTATCATCGTAAAGTTTCTTGCACTGACCGCTTTAGTAAGAATATCCGCTAACTGATCTTCTGATCGAACAAACGGTAGCTCAACAATCCCAGCCTCAATTTTCTCTTTGATGAAGTGTCTATCTACTTCAACATGTTTTGTTCGATCATGCTGAACAGGGTTCTCGGAAATACTGATTGCGGCTTTATTATCACAGAAGAGCTGACATACTCGAGACGAAAGGAGATCCATTTCCTTGAGCAGTTTCCTCAACCACAAGATTTCTGTCAACCCGCTTTTGATCCCTCTGAACTCTGCTTCTGCACTTGAGAGAGATACCACCTTTTGTTTCTTACTCCTCCAAGTGACGAGATTACCACCGACAAAGGTAAAGTATCCTCCTGTTGATCGTCTGTCCATAGGATTGCCTGCCCAATCAGCATCAGTATACCCATGTATATCAAAGTTCCCATGTTTCGCAAATAGCAAACCATGGCCATAAGTCCCTTTTAGATATCGAACGATTCTTAGAGCTGCATCCATATGATTAACTTGAGGTCTGTGCATAAACTGACTCACTACACCAACAGCATACGCGATATCTGGTCTTGTATGGGAGAGGTAGATTAATTTACCAACTAGGCGTTGATACCTGTCTCTGTCAGTGAATTCGACTCCTTCTTCAACTTGTAGTTTGTGATTCACGACAATCGGTGTATCAGCTGGTTTGCAATCCACCATTCCTGTCTCTGCAAGAAGATCTAAGGTGTACTTCTTTTGGCAAATGAAGATGCCTCTTTCTGATCGAAGCACTTCAATCCCGAGGAAGTACTTCAGCTTCCCTAAGTCTTTCATTTCGAACTCTGTGAACAAAGCCCGTCTTAGGTTTTCCATCTCCTCTACATCGCTGCCGGTAATGATCATGTCATCAACATAAATAATCAGGCATGTGATAAGACCCTTCTGTTTCTTCAAAAAAAGAGTATGATCTGAATTACTTTGTTGATACCCATAACTCCTCATAGCAGTGGTGAATCGGCCAAACCAAGCTCTTGGAGACTGTTTTAAACCATATAATGTTTTCCTCAACTTGCAGACTTCTCTTCTTCCGAATTGTTCTTCAAAACCCGGTGGTCTTTCCATATAGACCTCTTTACTTAGTTCTCCATGCAGGAAGGCATTGGTGACATCAAACTGGTGAAGCGGCCAATCTTGATTTGCTGCAATTGAGAGTAAGACACGAACTGTGTCCATTTTTGCAACTGGAGAGAATGTCTCAGAATAGTCCACTCCATAGGTTTGAGTATATCCTTTTGCGACGAGGCGTGCCTTGTATCTGTCTATCCTTCCATCAGGTTTTCGTTTTATAGTGAACACCCATCTACATCCAACTGGGTGTTTGCCTTCAGGAAGTTGGCATTTTTCCCAAGTATTGTTTCTAGCCAATGCTTGCATCTCTGTATCCATAGCATCCTTCCAATGCTTGGATTGAAGAGCTTCCTCTACTGATTTTGGAATTTCCACTTCTTCATACATGGCTGCCTCAAAAGCCAAGGCCATTTCTGTCAAGTTTCTCTGAGCTGTATTAGCCACCGGATGTTTAGATACTCGTGGCTTGTACTCCGGAGAGTACTTCTTCGGTGGCACGCCTCTATTGATTCTTGGTGGCAACACACGCCGTTGAGGCTCTTCCTGATGTTCAAATTGATTCTGATCCTCCCCCTGAACCTGTTCCTGCTCATCTTGTACATCACTCAACTCATTGTTAGTCTCATGACTATCTTCCTCAATATCTCCAATATCACCAATATCAGAAGAAATACCAGTAGAAATATCAGGAGAGATGTGTACCTCAGGAGTATTCTCAGCAGGAGACAATTGGACAGGTGACACAGGAGCTTCGAGTTGTACTGTGGTGGGTGATGGTGTCTCGGTGGTGATGCGCGCAAGCTCTTGTGGGACCTCAGTATTCGACACCCCTGCTGGAGATAAAACCAGTTGACACAACCAACTCAAGGAATCTCGTACACTCTCCCCCTGATTCTGGAGTTGGGATGAATAATAAAACTCGGACTCAACAAATTGACAGTCAAGAGTTGTATAGAGACGGCGAGTAGGAGGATGATAGCATCGATATCCTTTTTGGTGTGGTGCATACCCCACAAACACACATTTTAGAGCACAGGGGTCGAGTTTACTGCGAGATGCTTTGGGAATGTGAACAAATACAGTGGAGCCAAAGATACGAGGAGGTAGGGTGAGGGACACAGGAACACTGGTGTGGGTAGCGAGGCTTTGGAGAGGAGTATGATGATTGAGGATTTTGGTAGGGAGACGGTTGAGGAGATAGGCTGAGGTAGCTACTGCTTCGGGCCAAAAATGTTGGGGCACGTGGGACTCGATCATGAGAGCTTGGGTCATTTCAAGTAGGACTCGGTTCTTTCGTTCTGCAACACCGTTCTGTTGGGGGGTGTTTGGACAGGTGGTTTGATAGATAATACCATGGTGGTGAAAAAATTTCTGAAGATCTGTGTTGAGGTATTCGCCGCCGTTATCAGACCGGAGGATTTGGATTTTTTTGTGGTATTGAGTATGCACCATATGATAAAAATTAATAAAGCGATCAGTAACATCAGACTTGTTTTTCAAAACATAAAGCCAAGTCATACGCGTGCAATCATCAATAAACAGAACAAAGTACCGAAAAATAGAATTGGTAGAATCCGGGGCTGGACCCCACACATCAGAATGTATCAATGAAAAAACAGTATCAATCCTAGTGTTGGTAGGACGAAAAGTAGTACGATGACTTTTAGCCAAAATACACGTTTCACAAGACAAACTAGGATTACTCGAAAATAACGACGAAAATAATTATTTGAGATATCCGACAGATGGATGTCCTAACCGGCGATGCCATAGCCAAAGTTGTCGATCTGATGTCCCGTGAGCAAGCCTAGCAACACCTTGTTGAGACACCTCATCGACCACATACAACCCATTGCTCTCAGTGCCACGCCCAATAATCGTCTGTGTAAGAATATCCTGCAAAATACAAAATGTGGGATACATGAGAACACGACAATTAAGTTCGCGTGTCACTTGACTGACAGAGAGAAGTTTGCAAGCTAATGAAGGCACAAAAAGACACGGCAATTTAATATTGGCCGACACTCTTGCTTCACCGGCCCCCTCAACACGAGCAAAGCCCCCATTTGCTGTATAAATTTTTTGTTTAGTAGTGGGCAAAATATTTGTGAGATCATTGGGATCATAGGTCATAGTATCTGTTGCTCCGCAGTCGAAAATCCACTTAGAGTCTTTAGATACAAGAGCAAAAGAGACATTAGTATCATTAAAACTTGGGGAGGGGTTGATTTGCAATTTTGGGAGTGAGGAGGGTGAGGGTGTTAAAACCCTATTTCCCCTTTTACCTTCTGCGCCTCCCCCCTCTCTTGTTCCTTCACCTCTGCCATCGTTGTCACCGTAGCCCACAGCTACTGCTGCAAATCCCGGCCGTTCGCCGCCCTGCTCGAGCTCCTGGTGACCGTCGCCGGCGCCGGTGGCCGTCGAGCTACCCGCGGCGACTGCCGCCTTGCCGCTGTTGTTAGATTTTCCGGGTTTGTGTCCATCCTCCCACCATTCTGGATATCCCACAAGTTTGAAGCATGTTTCCTTGGTGTGTTTGTTCATGCCACAGTGAGTACAATGAAGTTTAGACTTGTCGACGGTGGATTTGCCGGGTCGATTTTCCGACCGTCGTTGACCGCGGCCATGGGCAGGAGTTTTTGAGAGGAGACCGACACCTAACTCTCCCGATGATGACGAGTCAACACCTTCAGAGGTTGCCGATCTCAATATGCGGATTCGGGCGGCCTCCTTGCGGACAGTAGCATACGCCGACTCGACTGAGGGAAGGGGGTCAAGCCGTAAGATTTCCCGGCGAGCTGCATCATATCGTCGGTCGAGTCCGCCGAGGAAATCGAATAGCCGGTGTTCTTGTACAATTCGGTTATAGGCTGTGATGTCCTCGTCATACTTCATAGGATTTGGGCGTCTCCTATCGATCGCGAGCCATAACCCTTGCATCGTGTTCCAATACTGTTCTAGAGTCTGTGTGTCTTGAGTTTGTCGGCTTGCTTGATTGTGCAGGTCATAAACTTGGAGATCATCACCGCCGCTACCGTAAGTCACGGCCAAGGCATCCCAGAGGGCTTTGGCTGTCTGATATTCTGCTACATTATTCACCAAATTGGGTTCGATATTGTGAAGGATCCAGGAAAATACTCCTAGATCCGCTTGTTCCCATCGGAGAATGGCTGTGTCATCGGTAGCCGGAGGTTGGGTCGCTCCGGTGATGTGTCCCGTTCTGCCTCGAACTCCAATTTCGACTCGCATGAGCCGAGCCCAGAGGGGATAGTTGTCTCCATTTAATTTGATGCTGAGATTGATTTTGTCTGACTGTGGTGTTTGATTTGGTATTGAATTGATTCCGGTTTTGAGGATGTTTGCAATTTGCAGGGCTAACTCATCGGAGATCTTGCTGCTGGCTGATGTTGCGGTGAGTTCAGACATCTTCTATTGAAGATGGTTTGATCGAAGGTTGAACGATGATGAGAATAAAATCTGAGTTCACAAAGTTCCTGCTGTTTCGGTTTCTTGGATCAGAGAACCTTGCTCTGATACCATGTTAAAAAACATGGTACAGGCATATTTGAAGATTACTGAAGAATTGTAATGTGCGGAAGTATGTATGGAGCGTTGAAAGAACAATTGTATTGAATAATTTCTGTATATTTTACACAATAGGTTACACCGAGATATATAGACAATACAACGTATCACATATGGAAACAAATCAATCTAAAGATATGGTTTAAAGAACTCCTTTGATCCTTTCCTTGATTCTCGACTTTTTCTGTTTCTAACAACACCATGAAATGGTCTCTCTGTATTTGAGTGTCAACGACAATGTGTTAAGGAAACCCCTGCTCTAAACTGTGGTGATCTATTATGTTGGTTGCCTTAACATGCTGATTTGTTATTAAAATTGGGGGAAAAAAATGCTGATGCAGTCCTGCTCTTATATTTCCAAGGAGAATTGTGTAGTTTTTTGCAGAAGTTGTATGAGTCCCCACATAGCTGTGTTACATGGAAGTGATTGAAATCAATCCTATGCTTAATTAAGGATCATCATGGAATCTATCTCTCCTTGCTTCTGTTTTCTACCAACTATGCCTTGCCCTGCTCTAATGTATCTGCTATTTAATGATATTCTGCTGTGAGTTCTGGTGGAATTAATTTAGAAGAACAGTCTAGTCTAACAATAATACAATATCCTCTCCAAAAGTAGTATAGCATGGTGTTATGCATGTTGATTAACTGCTTATACATTGCTGAGATTACAGCCGTCATATGCGAGTCATAAACCTCTACATGGTACTCTTTCCTTTTTTACGGGGTTTTCCCTACGGCTGGGTTTTTCCTGTTTAAAGGGTTTAAAGGTTTTGATGAGGCCATTGCACGTAGATGTTTTTCAACTCGGGGTGCATCCTTGGCACACCCAATCGTACTAGCTGCGAGCTTGTTAGCTAGATGGTCTATTTTTGCTATGGGATGGATCGTGTGCGCAAAGGAAACCTCCTAGGGATCCTCTGTCGTTGTAGTCAAGAGGATGTCCTTGTTTTGATGTATTGCACACTCTACCTATCATAGATAGTGGGAGTTTTTTCGTTTCGCTCTACCTATCCTAGATAGCGCGAACATTTTTTTTTTCTTTTCACGAGAAAGTTTTATTGCTTATTGCTAGTCACTTTGTATTAGTTGTAAGCTGTGATGGCCTAGTAGGTTGCTACCCCGCCTTTGCTACTCGAACTAGCTTCGATGTAGTTGCCCCCTCCGGCCTGTCCAAGGTTTATATGTTACAATACACCTGTACATTTTTTTTCCCTCTGAATTGTTATAAATATAGTTTCTTATATTAGTTTTCTTACTAATATAATTTCGAAAAGGTTCAAAGTGATTAGCTATAATATACTTGTTGTAAAATATCAGTCTTATCTACTACTATATAAAAAGAGCGATGTTTTACAAAATTTGATCTACCTATTATGTCCATATTATAACTTTTAATTTAAGGGTGTTAATGTAATTTAAGATAATATAATATGATATGATATGATATGATATGATACAATATAATATATTTATTTTATTATGATAAAATACCATATTAATTTAAATAATAAAATATCATATTAATTTCCATATATATATGTATAATATTAATAATACGATTGAACCTAAAGTTATCCAACAAACTACCATAGAAAAATATAATATATTTATTTTAATATGATAATATACCATATTAATTAATTTAAATAATTAAATATCATATTAATTTCCATATATACATGTATGATATTAATAATTCGATAGAACCTAAAATTATCCAACAAGCTACCATAGGAAAAATGTTTTTCTAATGCTGTGAATACTTCAATCACACGCCTTCTCTCTCTCTCAATATCTCTCTTTCTTTTTTCTTATTTCCGTACAATTTTTTGGAATCTAGAAATCTTCATCTGATAAGAAAGCCAGAAACTGGTACCTCTCTCTCTCTCTCTCTCTCACACACACACACACACACACATTGATAATTTGGCATATAAAGACTCCATTTCTGTATGTGTTTTATGCATGCATTTAAAGGCTTATTAATATATTTTGCAAGAAACACATATATTTCAAGACTAGTTTCATGCTTGGATCATTACTCAGTAATTTAACAACATTTGTTGATTAAAAGTCATGTGATGAAAATTGTACCTAGCCTCAAATTATTCAATAAATTACCATAGGAAAAAATTATTCTCAAGCAGAAATGTTAACAAACTTCTGGAGAATTTCACGGTTGGGCTTGCTAAACTGTTAAGGGACAATATCTCCTTCATCAGCACTCGCGTTGCTGGAACCTTGTAAGCACCTAAGCCTAGATATACACAAGTCGATAAATTATATATGTATAATTAATCTGTTTATGATCATATATGTTAATTCTGTGCATATATATAACATATACAGAGGCTATCTATCTCCTGAATACGCCTACAGTGGGCATCTGAGTCGGAAATCAGATGTGTATAACTTTGGAGTGCTGCTGCTGGAAATTGTCAGCTGCCGGCCAATTGTCGAATACCCCTTACAATAGGGAGAGCAGTTCCTAGTAGAGAAGGTAATTAAGAAGGTAATTAAGACAGACTTTGTTAATTATGTTTGTCAATAAGTCTAGATCTTGAAAAAAGAAAAAGGTCAATTAGTGTATGTTATTGTTTTGGGTTTTCACAGTAAGTGTAACTAAGCTGTGGCATGCAGGCATGAGGAGAATTAGACTAAGATTTAAGGTTAGATTTCTACAATATTCTTGCTGCTAAAGTAAAATAAATAAAAATAGATTGTTGTGCATTTACAAATACTTTATACTCCAATGTTAATACTCAGACGAGTTAATCTTTAACAAACTTCTGCAGAATTTGACGGTTGCTCAAGCAGACAAGTTAACCGAGCAGAAGTAGACCTGGAATAGAAAATAATTAATAAACAAACTTTTGCAGAATTTGACAGTTGCTCATGCAAACAAGTTAATTAACCAATTAAGGTTTGATTTCTACAATATTCTTGCTGCTAAAATAAAATAAATAAGAATAGATTGTTGTGCATTTACAAATATTGTTCTCTGCTTCTATACTCCAATGTGAATACTAAACCTGCAATCGAAAAAATTGGAGCACTCAAGTTCACAAGATGTCTTTAATGCATGATAGTGTGATATCCTTATTCAATTGTCGAGCCTGTAATTCATAATAGAGCCAACTAACTTAAGTATATGTAGTAAAAGCACATGGTGGGCTAGCAGCACATCAACTTTTTACCTCTAGGATATTCAAATGCCATGCCAAGCATGGTAAAATTGTCTGCAAGACCTTGTACATCAGTTCCTATTATTAGACCTTTTTTTTTGCTTTTTCAACCAGATAATAATAATTCATATAAATTATCTTGTTGAGGTTGGTAGTAACTAACATCGTAGCCTGAAATAAAGTAATAACTAACAAGTAAGGATTTCAAAAAACTTCACAGATGCGTATGTCAAGCCAATATTAACTGATTAGGCAACCAACAAACTAAATTAAAACACAAATCAACCATTTTGTCAAAGTCAAAATATCGATTTCTATATCCTATGGCCTATGCTGCCAACAAGCTTTGTTGGTTGAAACTCCATAGGCACACCCTTAAAGAAATAAGGGAAATGCATAATAAGAGAAAAAAGTATATCCGATAAAACTATTCATTCATATATGTCAATAATAACCTTCTCTTTGACATATCGAGGTAGAGCAATCAATGCAAGATTAAAGAAAGTAGTTTCTGTATGAATTGTGCACTCAATTATTTAGAACACAAGTTCGAGGATTTTATAGTACCCAGGTTCTCCTGGTTGGTTTTTCTATTACAAGTGTTCTGCAAATATAAAGGTGAAAAATCAAACTACCTCATGGTCAGTTGTGTTTTATTGATAAAAAAAAGGAGCTAACCGAGAAACCAAAAAACTAACACACCGAATGCTCAAAATAAGACATTAATTAGGGGAGGCATGCCTCATTAAAACCTAACATAGGAAAACCCCAATGGGAGAATCCTTGATATGGTCACTCTAAAAAAAAAAAGAGTTAAAATGAAATGATGATAATTTCGGATGATGTCATGTATATGTATATTTATATTTCATTCGGTTGCATATTCTAATTTAACATAGAATCATAGACAATCCAATCATATCCTTAATTCATTATATATTGATTTAGTTATGAATTATGAATTAACCATAGATACAATGAACATGTATTCATGTAAAAAAATTGTTTTTTATTTGAGAAATTATATGTATTTTTAACATCAATTTGTGAGTGTTGAATTTGCATACCATGGATGTTGAATATACCAATAAAAATTTGTAATATTATTGAAACTTTTTAAAAACCATGTCAAATTGCAAAATGAGTCAAATATAGTAATTTATTTGGAAATTATATTTTCCTATAATTCATTCAATATACTTCAATCTTAATTTCAACCTATAAATTACTAACTCACATTATGCAATATCAATAATGTACGTGAATATTGGTACCACTAGCATGTAGCTTAGTTAGGTACGTACAACTGTTAATCCCCAACTTAAAAAAAAATGTGAATATCGTTGAACCAAAAGAGATACAAAAAATAGTAAAATAAAATATACATTCACAGATAGTAATGATTTCATTTCAAGGAGTGGAGTGGAACTCTTTGGTGCACAAAAAGTTATCCATTATGTGTTGTATAAATAAAATTCATTTAATGAAACATTATTTTGGCATATTATTTTTTATACTAAAGTGAGTTTTTTTTTAAGTTATTAATTTGTAAAATTATGTTGTAATATAATCTCATGCAGCTCAAATCGTAAAACTATTATTACGAAAAATTTACTTATTTTGTCAAAATATGCTTCACTACTCATTAATTTAAGGTTCATTGGTTTAAACATGAATTTTGATTATCAACACAAACTTTAAAATGATATGTCCGACCTGTAACACAAACTTACATTTATTTTTTGTAATTACTACATCAACTCAAAATTGGGTGCAATTGAGTTTGACGTGACTATCAAAAGTTAGTTTTTTATTGTAGAGGTATTTGTATATAGTTCTTGATAATTAAACTTAATTATTAACATTAACTTAAGATATTTTTTTTGTGATATAATTTTAACATAATAGAGGTTAATATTTAAATATACAGATCGGTGAAATGATAATTATTTAAATATTATTTATAAGAGAATATATCAATTTGAATTTTACACTTGAAAGTAATTACACACACACACACATGTAAATAAAGAATATATATTTTTATGTTCTCATTTACACTAACGATCAATACATACTAATGGTAGACACATTATTATTCTAAATATTAATGTACTTATTGCTTAGTTTAAATTATATCATGTGCACACAAATAGTTGTTTTTACTTCTCACATTCATGTATGTTTATGTTTTGTTTGGATATAGGACTTTCTACACTTTTTATATTATTTAACGAACAAACATAGTTGTAAATTTTTTATTATTTTAAATAACACTGAAGTTATTTAAATAATTTTGTATTTAATTTTCGCATTTACATATGTAGTAATATATTTAAAATATAAAAACAGAGAAAAATATTATTGTATAAGCTATTATTGCATTGATATTTTTTGTATATCTTCAAGGTAATGAATGAAAACTAAAGGTGTTTCAAAAAAATATATTGTAGTACTTTTGAAGTATATATATTTCCACAAATAGAAACGATATTATATCAAGTGTAAGAATTAATTATTTGTATATATTGCATATGATAAACATAATTTTAAACAAAAAGTTAAAAAAGATACAAAATTCAGTGAGAATTAAAAAAACCACTGAAATTTGAAATAAAGTTTAAATATTAAAAAACTCATATAGTATATCCACGTTGGAATTTAAAAAGGGGGGTTCCATTTTGCTCCATTTCTTATTTCCCAGGAGCACTTTAGTCCACGTTTACTTTTCGGTCCAAATTGATACCTTAATTATTCTAAAGGCATCATTTTGATCTTGGCCATTTTGAATTATAAATCTTGATCACGTTCATTTTGAATTGTTTCAAGCCCCCATCATCATCAAACTCCATCAACGACTATTGGACTTCTATGAGTATTTTTGACTTATAAATTTTTAGTACATGTTATTTTCTTCTCCCTCCGTTTGTTAGAGGAGTGAAAATTTTTATGTTCTAGATTTTTCTTGAAATTGAACACGTTAATAAATTTTGTTACTTTCAAAAATTAATATTATAAATTCACATCAAGTATATTTTCAAGTAAAAATAATTTTCAAGCATACGTATGATAAACATTTGTGCAGTAATTTATATAAGAAAAGTACTAAATCCTCAAGAAAAAGGTTAGAAAATTATGTTCAATTTATTTATGATAATCAAATACTACTCTTATAGTTAATAATTCAATTAAAATGTGGACATTAATTATACAATTTGGAAAATAATTACAAAAAAATGAAGAGTATTTGTACATCTATATACTTTATTAATTATTTATATTTTAGTAATTTCTTAAATCAAATGTAGAGGAATTTTAGAAAAAAATATGTTTTAGACAATAATAAACAACATGATAAAATGAAAGGAAACACAAAATGCACTTATAAAAAAAAATTATACTTAAAAGTTCAACCTTTACACTCATGATTATATTATTTTTCAATTGTTATAATTTAAAAAATAAAGTACACAATTGAAAATCAGTATATCAAGATGACAATCTAATCAATTTATTTTAATCAAAACAAAATTATTGATAATCAATTTAAGTTTATCTTTTTTTGCTTTATGCAAATTTAATTATATTTCACATATTAAGAATTTTTACTTAGTAAAATACATAATCAACATGAAATTTAACACAATGATGGATTATTTATCATTCATTTTTATATAAAATAATTTATTTTGATATGCTTAGTATAATTTTATTCTAAATTAGCTATTTTATAATTACAATATACCTTATAATTGTTAATTATACATATTTTATCATTATTTAGTAATAAAATCATACAAATTACGTGCAACGCACGTTATCTATGCTAGTATAAAAAAAGGACTCGATGCGAATTTCTTACTGAAATAATTATTATAAATTAACTATGGTTGAAAAAAAAGAACTAATTAATAAAGTTATCCCAAACAAGCCTACCAAATATATAACTTAACTATTTTACAAAAAGTGGAAAATTAATCCTATAAAATATTCGAAAGTGACTATTTTATATAATCTTTTAAAACAAATCAAATCGGAATAGTTAAAATATAATTTTAGTTAAATTAGGAATTTATATCTAATTCTGGGCTTAAAATTGAAGTCTAATATTTCTCTCTCACTCAACCCGCACCGGATTTCTCTCTCTTACTCTCAAAGAGACGAAACTCACTGTTTTATTTTTGCTTAAAACTGAAATCGATATTTCTCCCTCAATCTCTCAGTCAACCCTCACCAGATTTCTCTCTTACTCTCAATATTTTTCTATTTTAACACAAACTATTCATCAAAAAAATTAATAAAAAAAATCTCTCATGTTTTGCAGCGGCGGAGGAAGAAATCAAATGCCGATATCGAATCTCAAATTTGCTCTCAAACATTACTGCAAAACTACTGCACAAATCCACCAAGTTCATGCTCAAGCCATTACCAGTGGCCTTTTCTCTCTCTACTCTTCTTCCCTTCTCTCTCATATTCTCCGTTCCTTCCCTCTCTCTTCTCCTCAACAAAACACCAATGGTGAATTCATCTACATCAACAAGATTTTCAATCTCATCCCAAATCCTTCAAATTTCAACTACAATTACATCATCAGAGCCCACAGCCTTCTCCGATCTCATACCGCCTTGATTTTGTTCCGCGAAATGCAGCGGAGGCAGATCAAGCCGGATTCCCACACATTCCCTTGCGTTCTTAAAGCTTGTAGGCTTCTGCAGAATTCGACTTCTCTCCCGGGGGTTCTTCATGCTCAAGTCACAAAGCTTGGGTTTTTGGATGATATGTATGTGCACAGCACTCTTTCTTGCACCTATGTAGGTTTGGTGACGTTGATGGCGCGAAAGGGGTGTTTGAAGAAAAGCCGTTGAAGAATGTTGTGAGTTACAATGTTATGCTTGATGGGTTTGTTAAGACTGGAGAGATCGATAGTGCCAGGGAGATGTTCGATGAAATGCCAAGCTCCTTGAGGGATGTTGTCAGTTATAATGTTATGATTGATGGGCTTTTTAAGGCTGGAGAAATTGATCGTGTTAGGGAGCTGTTCGACGAAATGTCAAGCTCCTTGAGGGATGTCGTCAGTTATAATACAATGATTGATGGGCTTGTTAAGGTTGGAGAGATCGATCGTGCCAGTGAGCTGTTCGACGAAATGCCAAACTCATTTAGGAATGCCGTGAGTTATACTGCTATGATTGATGGACTTTTTAAGGCTGGAGATATTGATCGTGCCAGGGAGCTGTTCGACGAAATGCCAAGCTCGTTTAGAAATGTTGTCAATTATACTGCTATGATTGATGGCCTTTTTAAGTGTGGAGAGATTGATCGTGCCAAGAAGCAATTTGAAGAAATGCCAAGCTCGTTTAGGAATGTCGTCAGTTATACTGCCATGATTGATGGGCTTTCTAAAGGTGGAGAGATCGATCGTGCCAGGGATCTGTGCCAGGGATCTGTTCAACGAAATGCCAAGCTCATTTAGGAATGTCGTGAGTTATACTGCTATGATTGATGGGCTTTTTAAGGCTAAAGAGATTGATCGTGCCATGGAGCTGTTTGACGAAATGCCAAGCTCGTTGAGGGATGTCGTCAGTTATACTGCTATGATTGATGGGCTTTTTAAGGCTGGAGAGGCTGATCGTGCTAGGAAACTGTTCGACGAAATGCCAGGTTCGTTGAGGAATGTCACGATTTATTTTGTTATGATTGATGGGCTTTCTAAGGCTGGAGGGATTGATCGTGCTAGGGAGCTTTTTGAAGAATTGCCAAGCTCCTATCGTGAAAACAGCATAGGATTATGGACTGCAATTCTTACGGGATTGGCTATACATGGTCACGGCGGATCAGTCCTCCGATACTTCTCAAGAATGCTGGAAGATGGTGTCAAACCAGATGGGGCAGCAATTTTGGCCGTTCTCGTGGGCTGCAATCACTCGGGACTTATCCACGATGCGAATAGAATTTTCGCGGAGATGGAGAGCGTGTATGGTGTTCCACCAGAGGCACAGCATTACGGATGCATGGTAAATATTCTTGCACGTGCAGGTCTGATAAAAGAAGCAAGGGAGGTGATAGAGGCAATGTCGATTGGGGTAGATGAAGTGGTGTGGGGAGCACTGCTCGGAGGGTGCATGAAACATGGAGTGGTCGAGGAGGCGGAGGAGGCAGCCGAGCACTTGATGCGGATGAAACCCGAAGAGGGTGCTGTGTATTCTTGTCTGGCACATATTTACGCTAATTCAGAGAGGTGGGATGACGTGGTGAAGGTGCAGATTTTGAAAGATAGCAGACGGATCAAGCAGTTTCGTGGGTGTAGCTGGATCGTGTTGGATGGAATCAGGCACGAGTTTTTGGCGGGAGATAGGTCACATCCTTGCATGAAAGAGATACATTTGGTCTTGAACAGTTTGCATAAATGCGAACTACTCAAGCACTGAGTTTTTTGATCCGTCGCTAAAATGGTTTAACAATGGATTTTTTTTTTTTTGTAGTGAATTAACACTTTTTGTGAGAAGTATCTCATTTAATTTAGTGAGACTGAGTTGCTGATGCATTATTGAACTCATCTTCCCTAGAAGTAGATGTTATGTAATAATCTGAAACTCGAACATTAATGCCTACATATTAACTGTTTCTTTTCTTTACCATCTGATTTGGAGTTCTGAGTTTATCCATTTTTATTAACAGTTAAAAGATAAAATGCTGCTATCAATCTGTATCTGCTCATCCTTACTAGGCTAAGGTCTTCCCCCAACCCTTATTTGAGTGTGATCTATTATGTTGGCTGCCTTAAAATTGAAAAAAAAAAAAAAAAACTGCCTTAATATAATTTATAATTCATAATTTACTCATATTTTCTTTTTATTTCATCAATCATTTATTTTCCCTTTTTATTTAAAAATTGCATTCATTAGTTAATTAGTAATTTATCTCACTATCCATGATAGGTTATTATTTTTCTTTCCAACTTCAACATATAAATATTTTACAATCATCTTAATTCAAATTCAAATTTCAAAGTGCTTTTTCTTATGCAATTTATAAATCATTATTCACTCATATCTCATTTTCTAACTATTTTATCGATTATTCATTTTCATGTTCATATAAATTTTAATCATATTAGTTTTGATTGATGATATAGTTCATTATTCTTATTAGTTTATTATTTTTTAATTCTATTCTACACTTTAGTTATTCTTTATATTCTACACTTATAATTAATTAAATATAAAATAGTTCATAAATTGTTCATCATTTAAATTTAAAAAATTATTGAAGATGATAAACATTATGATAAAAATAAAATAAAATGTAAATTGCACTTATTAATATTTATTTGTTAAAACCTCAACATTTTTATAATTTTAAAATTAAAATACACAAATTGAAATCATTAAATCAAGATATCTCCCAATCAATATCTTTTTAAATTTAGACCAATTTAAATATTTTCCTTTTGTTATGAGAATGTAAATTTACACGTATGATGAATTGAATTGTATTTAGGAAAAAATATTTACAATATTCAACATGAAATTTAACACCATAATTATATAATATACATTATAACTATTAGTTAAAGATATTAGGGCAAAGGTTCAATTTTTTTATTTTTTTTTGGATGTCGAGGTTATATAATATACATTATAACTATTAGTTAAAGATATTAGGGCAAAGGTCCAATTTTTTTTTTGATGTCGAGGGTAACCCGCACCCGCTACCTAGGTGCGTTCCGCCCCTGTGTAATAGCCTGCAAATCTATACATGAGAGCTAAACCACTCTTAGCAGGGCTCACACCACCTAGTGGTGTTGGTGGTGGGATTCGACCTTGAGACCTTTGGCCTCAAGATAACAACCACTCCACCACTAGGTCATCCCTAAGGGGATAACAAAGGTGCAATTTGATCCTATAATAACAATTTGCGTAGGAGCACTTTGATCCCTGTTTATTTTTTTAGTTCAAAGTGATCTCATAACTATTTTAAAGGTTCAATTTGATCCTAGTTTTGATCCTCAAACTAACAAAGATGGAGCCGGAGAGAAACAGCGTTAATAATACCCGTTAAAATACCTACTAACATACACTTTTCTCACATACTTAGATTTTTTCACATAGTAACACACCTTTTACACACACATGGATTGAACGTGAAATTTCCTCTATTTTCACAAAGAATTCCCATATGAATTGAACATGAAGTTTCCTCCATTTTCACAAAAAATCATCCATTAATGTCAGTGTTTACTTGTAAATTAATGTGGAATGCTTCTAAAATTTAGAGCGTATGTTAATTAGTAGCGAAAAATATAATTAACATAAAACTCATACAAAACCAGAAACTCCATAAAATTGTGAATAAAAGTGGTGAATTGAGGGTGGAACTAAAGATGTTGTTTTGGATGAAAATAGATGAATTTTTTGATGTGGAGATGAGAAGAAAATGTGTTTTATTTTATTTGTGAAAATGGAGGAAATTTTGTATTCAATTTATATGTATATAAAAAGTGTGTGTTAATGTGTGAAATAATTTAAGTATGTGTGAGCCTGTGTGTTAACGAGTTTTGGGTTGATTGTTGTCGACGTCTGTTGATACTAGACAACAGTTTACTATGATCGTTGTCCTTTTCAATTACTTTTAAATATTTTTGCCTACATCTTTACTTTTTCTAATTTCACCCTGCTTGTTGACAAATTCTCCAAAAATCTTTGCTAAATAGTTCAAAGCAATGAATAATTAAAAACTCAACAATAATTCATTTCATATTTAACTAAAAAGTGACAAAAAATCATGTCTCTACAACATATAACTCAACATCCAATGTATTCAAACATCTTTTTCTCAATTTTTACACAATTCTCTCCTAAAAATATCTTGTTTCTCAGTTACACCATAATAATCCTTGTCTCCAATAATAAAAGAAGTCCAAACATTTATTTTCATCATCAACGATATCACAAAAAACTACTATGTTATCTAGAATGTATTCATTTTCACATGACTTCATGTTAATCGTATATCCAATATGATTTTCTCTTAATCTTTCAAATGAATCTCAGAAGAAGAAATTAAAAACAGCACACAAAAATATGTTTCTACAACTTACAGATGGAGAATGTGTTTGAAAAGCCAAGCAGAACCAAGCTCGTAAGATGGAAACAGAGGACACATGAATCCGTCATTAATCCGTTGTTATACCATTTTAACGATATATTTTTGTTGATTTTCCATCTTTAAAATGTAGATTTTTTTTTTGTTATTGTTAACTAATTGAATAAAACATTTAAGTTTCACCAATTATTTTTAGTTCTTAAATTAAATTACATCATAATTAAAATTTTATAGTTATTGATTGATATTCAATTATCTTGCATTGCTATGTATTTATATTTATTGAAATATAAATAATGAATTAACTACCCAAATTATACAATTTGATAATTATTTTAATTGAAGAGGTGCACTTGCATGCAGCACCTCTTATTTCTAGCAATTTCAGGCGGGCGCGTGGCCCCACGCGGGCGTGCCACGTGGCGTCCACGCGCGGCGCGTGAGGCCCACGCGCCCGTCTCAGGTATCAACCTGTCTTTATCGTACTTGATACTTTTCTTCTTACCACATGGTACTTTTTATTTTACCGAACTCGTGTTTTGCTTTTCTTTGCAAATTCTTAGAATGATGATTGTTTTAGATTAATCTCAACATATACAATATAAAAACTGAGAAAAAAATCAGAATTTGAACTAAATAAACTAGTATAAAATAACTATCAGACCCCTTACTTTTTAATGATACAGATGATACTTTTCGAATGTTTTGTGATACTTTTTAATATGAAGGTTGGTACTCACTTTGGACAGTTTTTTTTTATGGGTTGACCCAGTCAAAGCGAGTTGACCCGCGTTGACCGGGTCAAAAGCGGGTTTGACCGACCCGTCTCATATAGTGTTATTTGCATCATGATGCATGCAAGTGTTTGCCTTAATTGAATTATTAATTTAAATAAATTAGTTGAATTTGTTATCATTAGACATTGTGTTATGGGCAAAGGTTCATTTTGATCCTATAACTATTTGTGTAGGAGCGCTTTGATCCCTATTTACCTTTTTGGTTCAAAATGATCCTATAACTATTTTAAAGGTTTAATTTGGTCCCTATTTTGATCCTCCAACTATTTTAAGACACACTTTTCTCATATAATTGGATTATTTCACACATTAACACACACTTTTTACACACATATGTATTGAACATGAAATTTCCACCATTTTCACAAAAATTCCTCATATGGATTGAACATGAAATTTTTTCCATTTTCACAAAGAATCATCCACTATTTTATGTTTGTATTGAAAAATCTTAATTATTTTATTTAGCATAACGTAAATAATTATTTTTGTATGTTTTTAGTTGATTTTTTTATTTTTTGTATGTTTTTTTTATTTTATCATATTTTTATGTTTTCATTTATTAATAATATTTAGATACATAGATTATTTCATACACCAACGCGCACTTTTTACATGAAATAAATTAAATTATCTGAGTAATATGAATCATTATTATATGATGAAATAAAAAACAACTAAAAAAATACAAAAATAATTATTTAAGTTATGCTAAATAAAATAATTAAGAATTTTCTATACAAACATAAAATAGTGGAGGATTCTTTGTGAAAATGGTGGAAATTTCTTGTTCAATCCATATGTGTGTAAAAAGTGTGTGTTAATGTGTGAAATAATCTAATTATGTGAGAAAAATGTGTGTTAAAATAGTTGGAGGATCAAAATAGGGACCAAATTAAACCTTTAAAATAGTTATAGGATCATTTTGAACCAAAAAGATAAATAGGGATCAAAGCGCTCCTACACAGATAGTTGTAGGATCAAAATGAACCTTCGCCCTTGTGTTATTTATGTTAAAATATTCCAACATTAAAACGTGGATTATTTTTGTTAAAATCTTCAAACATCAGCAATTAAATTACAATCATCCCTTAAAACTGAAGTCCGATATTTCTCTCTCAATCTCGGCGACTTTTTCTCTCTTACTCAATATTTTCCTAAACTATTCATCAAAAACAAAAAATTAAAAATATGCCGATATCCAATCTCAAATTTGCTCTCAAACACTCCTGCAAAACTACTGCACAAATCCACCAAGTTCATGCTCAAGCCACCACCAGTGGCCTCTTCTCTCTCTACACTTCTTCCCTTCTCTCTCATATTCTCCATTCATTCCCCCTCTCTTCCCCTCAACAAAACGCCAATGGTGGATTCATCTACATCACCAAGATTTTCAATCTCATCCCAAACCCTTCAAATTTCAACTACAATAACATCATCAGAGCCCACACATTTCTCCGATCTCCTCACACCGCCTTGATTTTGTTCCTCAAAATGAGGCGGAGGCAGATCGAGCCGAATTCCCACACATTCAATTTCGTTCTTAAAGCTTGTGGGCTTCATCAGAATTCGAATTCTCTCGCTAGGGTTCTTCATGCTCAAGTCACGAAGTTTGGATTTTTGGATAATGTGTATGTGCACAGCGCTCTTTCTTGCACCTACTGTAGGTCTGGTGACGTTGATGGCGCGAAAGGGGTGTTTGAAGAAAGCTCGTTTAGGAATGCCGTGAGTTATACTACTATGATTAATGGGCTTTTTAAGGCTGGAGAGACTGATCGTGCCCGGAAGCTGTTCGACGAAATGCCAAGCTCATTTAGAAATGTCGTGAGTTATACTGCCATGATTGATGGGCTTTTTAAGGCTGGAGAGACTGATCTTGCCCGGAAGTTATTCGACGAAATGCCAAGCTCATTTAGAAATGTCGTGAGTTATACTGCCATGATTGATGGGCTTTTTAAGGCTGGAGAAATTGATCCTGCCAGGGAGCTGTTCGACGAGATGCCAAGCTCATTTAGGATTGTCGTCAGTTACACTGCTATGATTGATGGGCTTTGTAAAGGTGGAGAGATCGATCGTGCCCGGGAGCTGTTCGACGAAATGCCAATCTCGTTTAGGAATGACGTCAGTTACACTGCTATGATTGATGGGCTTTCTAAAGGTGGAGAGATCAGTCGTGCCAAGGAGCTGTTCCACGAAATGCCAAGCTCGTTTAGGAATGTCGTCGGTATAACTGCAATGATTGATGGGCTTTCTAAAGGTGGAGAGATCGGACGTGCCAGGGAGCTGTTCAACGAAATGCCAATATCATTTAGAAATGTTGTGAGTTATACTGCTATGCTTGATGGGCTTTTTAAGGCTGGTGAGATTGATCGTGCCTGGGAGCTTTTTGATGAATTGCCAAGCTTCTATCGTGAAAACAACGTTGCATTATGGACTACTATGCTTATGGGATTGGCTATACATGGTCACGGCGGATCAGTGCTCCGATACTTCTCAAGAATGCTGGAAGATGGTGTCAAACCTAATGGGGTGACAATTTTGGCTGTTCTCGTGGGCTGCAATCACTCCGGACTTATCTACGACGCAAATAGAATTTTCATGGAGATGGAAAGTGTGTATGGTGTTCCGCGAGAGGCAAGGCATTACAGATGCATGGTCGATATTCTTGCACGTGCAGGTCTGATTAAAGAAGCGAGGGAGATGATAGAGGCAATGTCAATGGGGGGAGATGAAGTGGTGTGGGGAGCACTGCTCGGAGGGTGTAAGAAACATGGAGTGGTTGAGGAGGCGGGGGAGGCAGCCGAGCACTTGATGCGGATGACACCCGAAAAGGGTTCTGTGTATTCGTCTCTGGCACATATTTACGCTAATTCAGAGAGGTGGGTTGACGTGGTGAAGGTGCAGAGATTGAAAGATAGCAGACGGATCAAGCAGTTTCGTGGGTGTAGCTGGATCGTGTTGGATGGAATCAAGCACGAGTTTTTGGCGGGAGATAGGTCGCATCCTTGCACGAAAGAGATGCATTTGATCTTGAACGGTTTGCATAAATGCGAACTACTCAAGCACTGAGTTTTTCGATCGGTCGCTAAAACGGTTTAACAATGGATTTTTACTGTTTATCGATAGAATTTTCCGTGAGTGAAATGCGATTTGTTTTTGTAGTGAATTGACACTATTTGTGAGAAGAATCTCATTAAATTTGTGAGACTGAGTTGCTGATGCATTATTGAAGTAGATGTTATGTAATAATCTGAAACTCGAACATTAATGCCTACAGATTAACTGTTTCTTTTCTTTACTATCTGATTTGGAGTTCTGAGTTTATTCATTTTTATTAACAGTTAAAAGAGAAATTAATGCTGCTATCAATCTGCTCATCCTTACTAGGCTAAGGTCATTATTCTTATTAATTTTAATCATATTAATTGGTTGATGATATAGTTCATTATTCTTATTAGTTTATTATTTGTTTACTACACACACATGGACTAAGTAATTATGAGACACTATTAATTGTTTGATATTGATTTTGATGAATAATTGCGATTTAATTCAATGTAATGATGTTTATTTGATATCATAGGTTTAATCAAATTCATGTGTGTTTGTTTCATTATCAAATCTTAATTCTTAATTATAACTATAAACTAGAATTTTATTTACTTCATAATTAGATAGTTTTTTGTTAGATTACTTCAAAATTCAAATACACTATTTTATATTAATATTATAACTAAATAAATTATAAATGTATATCTTAAAGTTGGATAATCAATTTTTGATTACATTTTTTTTATCATATAAATCTATTTACATAGTCATATTTTTTATTTAATAAAATAAACTTAACTTAATGTTTGTAAATATCATTAGTTGATTTCCTTTTTTATGATAATATTAATTCCTAATTTCGTATAGTTCATATAGTCTATCATTATTAGTTGAATATATTTATCTGATAATATGATATTATATATGTTTATATAAACATAATATCATAATATAATATATAAATATTTGCATATATTTAAGTTTTGGAGAATTGTTACAAAAATATTATTTGATTCGATTAACATAATTGTTAATAATTTGGTCGAGTGGCTATAATAACAAATTGTAATATATTTAACTTGGCTAATGTTTGAATCGTGTTGGGGGTGAAAATTTAATTTTTTTTAGCCTATTTGTCAAATCTCGATTACAAGCTCGATTAAAAGCTCGCGAGCTACTCGATAAAAGCTCGTTTATAATCGAACTCGAGCTACTCGTGAGAAGCTCGCGAGTAGCTCGAGATTATCGAGCTAAAAAAAAAAGCTCGAATTCGGCTCGTTTAATAAACGATTGAGTTTCGCTCGAACTTTTTTCGAGCTGATACCTGAGTAGCTCATGAACAGTTTGGTTCATTTCAGCCCTAGTAGTGATCTATTATGTTGGCTGCCTTAACATGCTAATTTGTTATTAAAATTGGAAAGAGAAAAAAAAAAGTTGTATGATTCCTCACATAGCTGTGTTACATGGAAGTGATTGAAATCAATCCTATATGCTTAATTAAGGATCATCATGGAATCTACCTCTCTTTGCTTCTGTTCTCTTTAATGTATATGCTATTTAATAGATTTACTACATTTGTTATAGAGTATTTCATTAGACATATAATCACATTTAAATACCGATTCAATTACATTCTAAATATTTATTGTACTATTTGGAAGATAAATACAAAACAAACCAAGAGTGTCATTTACAGTTAAATACTTTAGTTATTCTTTATATTCTACACTTATAATTAATTAAATATAAAATAGTTCATAAATTATTCATCATTTAATTTTAAAAAATTATTGAAAATAATAAACATTATGATAAAAATAAAATAATTGAGAAATAAAATAATACTTTAGTTTTTTTTATTTTTTTTATTTTCTGATGATAAAATTTGGTGATAATTTAGCGATGAAAAATTACCTCACTAATTTTTTACATTGCTAATTATGCCATTAAACTGGCTAACGACAAGATTTTTAACTACGAACTCAATCCGTCATTAATTCGTTGTTATACCATTTTGACGATAGATTTTTGATGATTTTCCATCATTAAAACGTGGATTTCTTTTGTTATTGTTAACTAATTGAATAAATCATTTAAGTTTCACCAATTATTTTTAGTTCTTAAATTAAATTACATCATAATTAAAATTTTATAGTTATTGATTGATATTCAATTATCTTGCATTGCTATATATTTATATTTGTTGAAATATAAATAATGAATTAACTACCCAAATTATACAATTTGATAATATATTATTTTAATTGAATTATTAATTAAGTAAATTAGTTGAATTTGTTATCATTAAACATTATGTTATTTATGTTAAAATATCCAAACATTGAGATTCAAATTGTAATTATTAAAACCTAAATTATTTTTGTTAAAACTTAAAACCTAAAAACATTAGGAATTAAATTACAATTATCCCTTATGATAATAAATATCTAATTTTTGTCCGATATTTCTCTCTGAATCTCGGCGGCCGGTCAACCCTCACCAGATTTCTCTCTCAATATTTTTCTATTCATCAAAAAAAAAAAAAAAAAAAAAAAAACAAACAAATTCACTGTTTTGTTTTTGCAGCGGTGGAGAAAGAAATCAAATGCCGATATCCAATCTCAAATTCGCTCTCAAACACTCCTGCAAAACTACTGCACAGATCCACCAAGTTCATGCTCAAGCCATTACCAGTGGCCTTTTCTCTCTCTACCCTTTTTCCATTCTCTCTCATATTCTCCATTCATTCCCCTTCTCTTCCCCTGAACAAAACGTCAATGGTGGATTCATCTACATCACCAAGATTTTCAATCTCATCCCAAATCCTTCAAATTTCAACTACAATGACATCATCAGAGCCCACACCTTTCTCCGATCTCCTCACACCGCCTTGATTTTGTTCCGCGAAATGCGGCAGAGGCAGATCGAGCCGAATTCCCACACATTCAATTTCGTTCTTAAAGCTTGTGGGCTTCTGCAGAATTCGAATTCTCTTGCGAGGGTTCTTCATGCTCAAGTCACGAAGTTTGGGTTTTCGGATAATGTGTATGTGCGCAACGCTGTTTCTTGCACCTATTTTAGGTCTGGTTACGTTGATGGCGCGAAAGGGGTTTTTGAAGAAAGCTGGTTTAGGGATGTCGTGAGTTATAATATTATGATTGATGGGCTCTTTAAGGCTGGAGAGATTGATCGTGCCAGGGAGCTGTTCGACAAAATGCCAAGCTCGTTTAGGAATGCCGTAACTTATAATGCTATGATTGATGGGCTTGTTAAGGTTGGAGAGATCGGTCGTGCCAGGGAGCTGTTCGACAAAATGCCAAGCTCGTTTAGGAATGTCGTGAGTTATAATACGATGATTGATGGGCTTTTTAAGGCCGGAGATATTGATCGTGCTAGGGAGCTGTTTGACGAAATTCCAAGCTCCTTGAGAAATGTCGTGAGTTATAATGCTATGATTGATGGGCTTGTTAAGGGTGGAGAGATCGGTCGTGCCGGGGAGCTGTTCGAAGAAATGCCAAGATCATTTAGGGATGTCGTGAGTTATAATGCTATGATTGATGGGCTTTTTAAGGGCGGAGAGATCGATCGTGCTAGGAAGTTGTTCGACGAAATGCCAAACTCATTTAGGGATAACGTGACTTATAATATTATGATCGATGGGCTTTTTAAGAGTGGAGAGAATGATCGAGCTAGGAAGTTGTTCGACGAGATGCCAAGCTCATTTAGGGATGTCGTGAGTTATAATGCTATGATTGATGGGCTTGTTAAGGTTGGAGAGATCGGTCGTGCCAGTGAGCTGTTCCACAAAATGCCAAGCTCGTTTAGGGATGACGTGAGTTATACTGCTCTGATTAACGGGCTTTTTAAGGCTGGTGAGATTGATCGTGTCAGGGAGCTGTTCGATGAAATGCCAAGCTCGTTGAGGGATGTCGTCAGTTATACTGCTATGATTGATGGGCTTTCTAAGGTTGGAGAGATTGATCGTGCCAAGGAGCTGTTCGACGAAATGCCAAGCTCATTGAGGGATGTCGTCAGTTATACTGCTATGATTGATGGGCTTTCTAAAGGTGGAGAGATCAGTCGTGCCAGGGAGCTGTTCGACGAAATGCAAAGCTCGTTTAGGAATGTCGTAAGTTATACTGCCATGATTGATGGGCTTTTTAAGACTGGAGAGATTGATCGTGCCAAGGAGCTGTTCGACGAAATGCCAAGCTCGTTGAGGAATTCCGTGAGTTATAACGCTATGATTGATGGGCTTCTTAAGGCTGGAGAGACTGATCGTGCTAGGAAACTGTTTGACAAAATGCCAGGTTCGTTGAGAGATGTCACGAGTTATATTGTTATGATTGATGGGCTTTCTAAGGCAGGAGGGATTGATCTTGCCAGGGAGCTTTTTGATGAATTGCCAAGCTCCTATCGCGAAAACAACGTTGCATTATGGACTGCAATGCTTATGGGATTGGCTATACATGGTCACGGCGGATCAGTGCTCCGATACTTCTCAAGAATGCTGGAAAATGGTGTCAAACCTAATGGGGTGACAATTTTGGCCGTTCTCGTGGGCTGCAATCACTCTGGACTTATCTACGACGCAACTAGAATTTTCGTGGAGATGGAAAGCGTGTATGGTGTTCCACGAGAGGCAGAGCATTACAGATGCATGGTCGATATTCTTGCACGTGCAGGTCTGATTAAAGAAGCAAGGGAGATGATAGAGGCAATGTCGATTGGGGGAGATGAAGGGGTGTGGGGAGCTCTGCTTGGAGGGTGTAAGAAACATGGAGTTGTTGAGGAGGCAGAGGAGGCAGCCGAGCACTTGATGCGGATGACACCCGAAGAGGGTTCTGTGTATTCGTCTCTGGCACATATTTACGCTAATTCAGAGAGGTGGGAAGACGTGGTGAAGGTGCAGAGATTGAAAGATAGCAGACGGATCAAGAAGAGTCGTGGGTGTAGCTGGATCGTGTTGGATGGAATCAAGCACGAGTTTTTGGCTGGAGATAGGTCACATCCTTGCACGAAAGAGATACATTTGGTCTTGAACGGTTTGCATAAATACGAACTACTCAAACAATGAGTTTTTTGATCAAAAAGGTGGCTACTGATTTAACTCGTGAAAATCTACAGAGGTAATACATTGCTTCCTCTTTGTCTTTTATTTATTTATTTCTTTTTTTGACTTGTAAGATAAATAAAGTGGCCAAATAAGTAAGTTGTTGCTTGTAGCAAGTTTTAGTTGTACTACTCCTTGATGATAAATTTATCTTTTCTACGGTCAATTCAGTCTTTCTGTTTTTCTATGAAGGGATTATTGGAAGGAGATTGAGCTTAAAGAGTACAACTTCCTTGCAAAAGGCCAACTGAAATTTGTTTTGTTAGAGTGCTGATATGTTCCTAAATGAAAATGCAAGATTCAATGATGGCTGATTTTTTTTTATCTTAATCATTGCAAACTCATGGATTTTTGTTTATCCTTAAAAAGATAGTTTTTCTGGTAATAATTTATGACTATTTCTTTCTAACAATAAGTTCATATTCCTGTTATACCAATTGATAAACATTTTTGCAGAAAGCTAGTGGAATTCGTCATGGAAACAATTTGTGAGAACGAAGATGCTCTTGATTAGCCTTGTACTTGTTTTTTTACGCCTGATATTAGATATGTTTACATTGTTAAGAAATTATATTTTGGAAAACTTCTACGTACTTTACTGTATTGATGTTGGATTATAAAGTAATCTACTTTCTGGCTTTCTTGTAGCTTGAATATTTGTAATTTAAGCTCTCAAGATAATGTTAAGAAATTTGGAGGTGAGATTTATAATTTTGTGTATAATATTTTTACATGAATTATGCAACTTCTATTGCCTTTCATTAGTGTTTCTTATGCACCACATTAACTCTAACCTCATTGGTCTCAAGATCATTCATTATATTACTTAAAAGCCATAATACAGCTTGTCTCAAACTATAAGCAATATATATAAATGTTGTACCAGTATTACTTTGCTTAAAGGCAAGCACTCCACAGTGCAGCCAGCACAAGATTTGATTGAATAAATAGTTATTGATTTTTCGAAAGTATCTTGAAATCCTTTGAACCTCTGCAACAACATAAGGACAGATACACAAATATTAGCCAAGAGAAAGAAGTGATAAAATGGATTACACTCTCTTTTTTACTTTCCTATATCTCTTTTCAACCCTACACAGCAATCAAGCTAATGAATCCACCGAACCTTACGCATATAGAAAATGCTAACCGTATGGACGAAAAGCATGTAAGCACACATAAATTATTCATATTTAGTGTCGAAGGTATTTGAATAGCTGAATTGTAAGAAGCACTAAATGCAATTTCAATGACATTATTATCCACATCAAAATCCATCTTGTTATATACAAACAAGACCTTCCCTGAACCAGGTGCCATTCCCATTGTAACAGAAGCCAGAAACATAAATTGAATCAAAGCAGATGAGCATTAATTCCCCTTAAACCTTAAGTTCAAAATCCCATCCTAAAGATTGCGTTCTATCATCTAGTTATCATATTTGTTCAGTGCAAGAATTGTGAATAGCCTATATGAACCGACTATCAATCTCCAAAATAAAATACATCTATGAACTTCACATTCTACTAGATTGGTGTTTTGAGAGTGAAGAACACATGTTCACTAACTAAAATTCGAACTTCAATCCCAAGACTAAAGTGCACTAACTAAAAGTCACTTGATTCCCCAATTCAAAAACACAAGTTCATTACAGAACAATGATGGCAGCCACAGATAGAGAGAAAGATGCATCTATAGATTGAATCTGGTTGTTAAATTCAACACTTGAATTAAATAATCGAAAGGAAAATTTTACTAATTTGAGAGATTTCTAACAAAAAATACTAGCATCAATGAATTTCGAAGTGAGAGGAGAAGAGATCGACGGGCAACAATAATTTTGAAAGGAAGAAGAGAGAGTTAGGCTTTTCTAAAATTTAAAAAATAAATTTAATTAATATTTTTAAAACTAATGTAATTTTATTTTATTTTTTTCTTTTTTTTTTTGAAAAAATTCGAACAATAGTTTTAAAAAACTAATTTTTATTAATTTGAGTTTTTTGTTTTATTTAATTATTGTTTGATTTTTTTGAAATCACATAAAATGATAACCATTTATAAAAATTAATTTATTTTTAAATTTTTATATATTTAGTTTTTAAATTAAAATATAAAAGTAGAACAATAATTTTATTTAAAAAAAAGTTAGATTTTTTAATAAAATTTAAATTTTCATTTATTTATGTAAAAAATTATTTTTTATTTTTATTTTCGAATTGGGGTTCCTATTATCAGTTTTGTTAAAAACAATCCCTCTGCCTCACCATATTTCTCTCTCTTACTCTCAATATTTTTCTATTTTAACACAAACTATTCATCAAAAAAAAAAAAAAAAAATCATTGTTTTGCAGCGCTGGAGGAAGAAATCGAATGCCGATATCGAATCTCAAATTCGCTCTGAAACACTTCTGCAAAACTACTGCACAAATCCACCTAGTTCATGCTCAAGCCATTACCAGTGGCCTCTTCTATCTCTACTCTTCTTCCCTTCTCTCTCATATTCTCCATTCCTTCCCCTTCTCTTCCCCTCAACAAAACGTCAATGGTGGATTCATCTACATCACCAAGATTTTCAATCTCATCGAAAACCCTTCAAATTTCAACTACAATAACATCATCAGAGCCCACACATTTCTCCGATCTCCTCATACCGCCTTGATTCTGTTCCTCGAAATGCGGCGGAGGCAGATCGAGCCCAATTCCCACACATTCCCTTTCGTTCTTAAAGCTTGTGGGCTTCTGCAGAATTCGAATTCTCTTGCGAGGGTTTTTCATGCTCAAGTCACAAAGTTTGGGTTTTTGGATGATGTGTATGTGCGCAACGCTCTTTCTTGCACCTACTGTAGGTCTGGTGACGTTGATTGCGCGAAAGGGGTGTTTGAAGAAAGCTCGTTTAGGGATGTCGTGAGTTATAATGTTATGCTTGATGGGTTTGTTAAGGCTGGAGATATTGATATTGCTCGGAAGCTGTTTGAAGAAATGCCAAGCTCGTTTAGAGATGGCGTGAGTTATGCTGCTATGATTGATGGGCATTTTAAGGCTGGAGAGATTGATCATGCCAGGGTGCTGTTCGACGAAATGCCACGCTCGTTTAGAAATGTCGTCAGTTATACTGCTATGATTGATGGGCTTTCTAAAGGTGGAGAGATCGGTCGTGCCAGGGAGCTGTTCGACGAAATGCCAAGCTCGTTTAGGAATGGTGTCAGTTATACTGCTATGATTGATGGGCTTTCTAAAGGTGGAGAGATCAGTCGTGCCAAGGAGCTGTTCGATGAAATGCCAAGCTCGTTTAGGAATGTCGTCAGTTATACTGTAATGATTGATGGGCTTTCAAAAGGTGGAGAGATCGATCGTGCCAGGGAGCTGTTCAACGAAATGCCAAGCTCATTTAGGAATGTTGTGAGTTATACTGCCATGATTGATGGGCTTTTTAAGTCTGGGGAGATTGATCGTGCCTGGGAGCTTTTTGATGAATTACCAAGCTTCTATCGTGAAAACAACGTTGCATTATGGACTACTATGCTTATGGGATTGGCTATACATGGTCACGGCGGATCAGTGCTCCGATACTTCTCAAGAATGCTGGAAGATGGTGTCAAACCTAATGGGGTGACAATTTTGGCTGTTCTCGTGGGCTGCAATCACTCCGGACTTATCTACGACGCAAATAGAATTTTCGTGGAGATGGAAAGCGTGTATGGTGTTCCGCGAGAGGCAAAGCATTACAGATGCATGGTCGATATTCTTGCACGTGCAGGTCTGATAAAAGAAGCGAGGGAGATGATAGAGGCAATGTCGATTGGGGGAAATGAAGGGGTGTGGGGAGCACTGCTTGGAGGGTGCATGAAACATGGAGTGGTCGAGGAGGCGGAGGAGGCAGCCGAGCACTTGATGCGGATGAAACCCGAAGAGGGTGATGTGTATTCATCTCTGGCACGTATTTACGCTTATTCTGAGCGGTGGGACGACGTGGTGAAGGTTCGGAGATTGAAAGATAGCAGACAGATCAAGCAGATTCCGGGGTGTAGCTGGATCATGTTGGATGGAATCAAGCACGTGTTTTTTGCGGGAGATAGGTCGCATCCTTGCACGAAAGAGATACATTTGGTCTTGAACGGTTTGCATAAATGCGAACTACTCAAGCACTGAGGTTTTTGATCCGTCGCTAAAATGGTTCAACAACGGATTTTTACTGTGTAGCGGCGATGGAATTGCTGATGCATTATCCTTTTCTATTCTTAAAAATGCAGAGGAGATAGCTGTATTCTTCGTACAATATTGTAATGATTCTCACGTACACTCCTTGTCTAATCAATCTCATTTTGTGTTTATGATATTATTACTTTGAATTTCAACATATTAATTATTTTCATATTCCTCACTGTTTATCATCTATATCTGCAGGGCCTCTCCTAATTCCTCTGACCATTGTAGGTGTGCACTTAATTTATGTTTCAATATAAATATTCAAATCATGTATTGCATAATTATTAATTAAGTTTTTCCAGATTCCCCAACATGAATTCCAACATATTTGTGTATATGTGTGTTGAATTCTTTTATAAATATTCAAAATTTTCCAACACTACTTTTTTCTTAATCAATGAAGAGAGATGACTCAACTTGTGATGGACGCACAGCACATAATTGAATTCTAATTTTTTCAAAAATATTCCAGTTTTTTTAATTGCAGGGGTAAGCGTCCCTTTTATGATCATCATCGGATTCACCGGTGCATTACTGCTCTCATTTACTTACATTGGATGGATACAAGATATCTGTAAGAATCTTTACATTCCTGTGTTTGTAGTCTCATTATATATGTATATATGTCTTCTTAATTACTCTTGTTTCTCAAACGTAGTGTACGTCTTTGTTAATTAATTGTAGGGGCATACAAATTTTATCAGTTTTACTTTGGTAGAGGCAGCTTCTTCAGAAGCCTTCCTGTGCGCTAGCTCTAAAATTTATGCTGTAGTTGCTATTTCAAATCATGAATTGCATGATTAAGATGCTCTAAATTTTCCTTCAATAATTAATTTCAAGATTTCTTCTCAAAAAATTTCCAGATTTCCAACATGAATTCCAACATATTTGATTATATGTGTGTTGAATTCTTTTATAAATATTCAAAATCTAACATTTGATTAATTTTATGGCTTGAAAATCGTGTGTAATTTATAACTTGTAATAGCAGCTAAGGTTCTTGCTACGTGAGTAGCTTGCGTGTGAGACCGCAAAGAGGCGGGGCAACAAGTAGTGAATCCCCCGGCTAGGACGGTACCACAACACTATTGATATTGACCATATATAAAGCAAGAGATGATTTCGAATCTCTTGGATATATGCTCATTTAAATCTTAAGAGGAAAGTAGCTACTTTCATCATATTTGAACTTCTATTTCTGTACTTGTAATTGTCATTTCCCATGTCTTCTGTGCGTGCAGCCGTCCTTGGCAGGGACTAAAAGCAGGAGCTAAGAAACGGAAATATAAGAAAATAAGTAAGAATTGAAGAAAGTTTCAACTTCTATTCATGAGGTTACTTTATCCTGGGAAATTGCAATTGGATGAGTATTCTGTATGTGGAACTGTGGAAGTATAAATAATGATGTACATTCCTTCCATGCTTTGTGTCGGGGTTAAAGGTTGTATGATATTTCTATTATTGTTGTTCATTGTGCTTTGTAGATAAATTAGATTATGCTTATCATAAGTGAATATTCTGTAACCTTTTCGTTCGAGAAGGTCTGGATATATTTTCCAGTTTCCCTACTTTAGCGAATGCCATTTTATGGCACTATTCATTGAACTTAGACGGCTTAATCTCAACGCCTTTTGCAAATGAGATTGGAGTTGAAGACAAAGAATAAAGAGACAAGTAGCCTTATGGAGGCCAAGTCGATGATCTTGGCAAGATGAAGAGGAAGATAATATGGCGAGTTTTCAGCCAATTTCCCCAACCAAGCTGTTGGCAAGAGGTAAGTGAAGACGTGCTCCTATATGCATGCTTCTGCATGCATGCCTCTCCAACACATCATCACATTCATGTAATGTCTGTCATTAGTTGCAGGACCACAAGGTTAGCGGGAGAGGCAGCCACGTCAGCAATCCAGAGATGGATCCGTAAGCAAGTGCAAGGCACTCTTCCACCGTCGATAATAAGCTTACGTGGTTCTTGAATAAAGGGTGTTAGATGTAGTTTGTTGATTGTAATTCATCTGTTACTTTGTGCTAGGCTATTTTGTATATATAGAGGAAGCACAATAGTTTGTAACTAGATTTTTGATGAAATTAGAAATTGAGATATTTTCTTTTGAACCATGAGATATTTTCCACGATCATATACACCAATTCACAAATCCAACAGTAAGGTTTGCACAATTCTTCTTACGTTTTATTCTACATCTTGCGTTTGTTTGTTATATGCTCAATTCTCCATGATTTTTTAAAAATCGCATTGATATATGTAGTTATTATGTTTCTTGGTATGGTTTTTCTGGAGGAATTTCAATTTTTTTTAAATTCCCAAGATTCTTGATCCATTCTAGCTTCTGTCTATTTGCTGCAAAATTAAATGTTCTTACTCTATATCTTGATATGCTGTTTTTTTTTGTATTTTATCTTTAATTTCTCAGCTTCCTCTTACGATTTAGGAAGCATATGTCTGGTGAGATTATTATAACTCAAGATGCTATGGGTGAGAAGGTAAAAGAAAGAACATGAAAATTTATCATGGTTCTTGATGCATTTCTTAACTAATTGTTTTTCTTGTTGATGGGAAAAACACAGAGTGGAAAGTTTTTATAGAACTTAACAATTAGTTCTAACTAAATGTGTGTGTTGATTATTTTAACCGTGATGCTTCCTGTAAAGTGCGGGATTGGAATGGCTTGTAGGGATGGATTCCGTTGGCAGTAGCTACTAGCTAGAGTTGCTGGTTTGCACAATATTACAAGAAAAACAATTTGTTAAGAAATGCATCAAGAACCATGATATTGTGCAAACCAGCAACTCTAGCTAGTAGCTACTGCCAACGGAATCCATCCCTACAAGACATTCCAATCCCGCACTTTACAGAAGAAAGTATCACTAATTAGAAAGAAAAATATCACTAATTGCAAAAGAAAGTATCACTAATTGCAGGATAAAGTATCACAAAAGTATCATTAATTTCAGGAGAAAGTATCACTAATTACAGAAGAAAGTATCACAATTAGTGATGCTTCATTTTTTATTACTAACGATACTTACTTCATAATTAATGATACTTCTTTGTTGTTAATTTAATAATTAATGCTTAATCATCGGTAATTTTTCATTTTAATGAAAATATAACTTTTATGTTGTGAAATAACATTGATGTGAAGTATCATTAATTATCATGAAGTATCATTAATAAAATTATTACAAAAAAAACACACAATTTATACCTCTTCGTAGTGAAGTGTAAATTGGAGCCGAAAAAAAAACTGCAAAAAAAAAAGAAAAAAAGGGGTCCAGAGCTTGCGTGTTAGAGAGAGGGAGTGGGGGTGGGGGTCGGGTGGGGCTGCCAAAAAAAAAAAGAAAAAAAGGTCCAGCTTGCGTGTTAGAGAGAGGGAGTTGGGGTGGGATAGGGCGAAAAAAAAAAAAAAAAAAAATTAGATCCGGGTCGGATCAAGATCCGTCTAACGAAAGCGACCCGTTAGACCGTCCTACAGGAGTGTGCCCCATAGAAAAAACAACAACACTAAACATACGGAAAAAAGGACTTGATGCGCTGAAATAATTATTTTAAGCTAACTATTGTTAAAAAAAATTAACTAATTAATAAATTTATTTAACATTTTTATCTTTTATTTTTTGTATCACATATTTAATATTTACTTTTAAGATTTTTAGAATTATCAAGAAGTTTAACAAAAAAAATGTTGAATGGAAAATCATGCAATTTTTTTTATCAATTTTATAATTATTCATTGATCTTTAATTATCTTACATTACTATATATTTATATATATTGAAATATAAATAATAAATTAACTAAATATACAATTTGATAATTATTTTAATTGATTTATTGATTTAAGTAAATTAATTGAATTATTTACAATGAGTGAACAATAAATTCTTTAACCAAACAAAAAATGATGACAATAAAATATAGGAGTTGGATTAGAAAATGCATGTTCTTCTATAATTTCACAATTGTGGCCTTAGATTATGTGGATAAATTAAAATAAAGCATACACACAGAAAATTTACATTTTGAAATTTAAATCTTATATTGATTTATGTAAATATCTTCCAACTCGCACGTTTCAAAGAGGTAAAAAAATATAATTCTTTTGTATATTAATATTATCATTTCTTTAGTAAACAATTAAAAAATAATATTAAATATGTATGTTAAACGCACATTATCTCTATTAATAAATTAAAAATGGGCGGTCTCGTGTCAAATGGTCAACGCGTTGATCGAGTCAATACGTTGACCAAAAATTCGTCAAAATCAGTATCAACTATGGCACCAAAAATATCACTGAAAAGCACAAAAATATCATCAGTATCCTTAAAAAGTATCTACCAGAAAAAAAAAATCCGTCAATATAGTTTTAATCGTAACACTAAAAAATATCACTTAAACTTCATAGAATATCACCGGTATCCCTAAAAAGTATTACCTGTTTTGACGGTTTTTTTAGTTAACACGTGTTGATCCGGTCAAAACGTTGATTGTCTGCCTAGTGCACAGGAGAACTGGGGATTAAAAATAGGATTAATTGGTTTAAATATCACAAACTATTCATGATTTCTCATGAACTTTAAAATATTGCCTCTACAACACGAACTTACATTTTTTTGTAATTACAACATCAGTTCAAAATTGAGTACAATTACACGCACAAAAATTATACGAAATACTTAATCTATTGAATATTAACCCTTAAAAATATATCACAAATAAGGCTGCGAAATATATAATTTAACTATTCAAAAGTGACTATTTTATATAATTCTTTAAAACAAATCAAATCCAAATAATTATAATGTAATTTTAGTTAAAATTGAAATCTGATATTTCTCTCTCAGTCAACCCGCAGATTTCGCATCTTCAACCCTCACCAGATTTTTCTTACTCTCAATTCCAATAACATTCAATATTTTATATTTTAACACATTACTGTTTTGTTTTTGCAGCGGCGGCGGAAGAAATCAAATGGCGATATCGAATCTCAAATTCGCACTCAAACACTCCTGCAAAACTACTGCACAAATCCACCAAGTTCATGCTCAAGCCATTACCAGTGGCCTCTTCTCTCTCTACACTTCTTCCCTTCTCACTCATATTCTCCATTCATTCCCCCTCTCTTCCCCTCAACAAAACGCCAATGGTGGATTCATCTACATCACCAAGATTTTCAATCTCATCCCAAATCCTTCAAATTTCAACTACAATGACATCATCAGAGCCCACACATTTCTCCAATCTCCTCATAGCGCCTTGATTTTGTTCGGCGAAATGCGGCAGAGGCAGATCGAGCCGAATTCCCACACATTCCCTTTCGTTCTTAAAGCTTGTGGGCTTCTGCAGAATTCGAATTCTCTCGCGAGGATTCTTCATGCTCAAGTCACGAAGTTTGGGTTTTTGGATAATGTGTATGTGCACAGCGCTCTTTCTTGCACCTACTGTAGGTCTGGTGACGTTGATGGCGCGAAAGGGGTGTTTGGAGAAAGCTCGTTGAAGAATGTTGTGAGTTATAATGTTATGCTTGATGGGTTTGTTAAGGCTGGAGAGGTTGCTAATGCTCGGAATCTGTTTGATGAAATGCCAAGCTCGTTTAGGGATGGTCTGAGTTATAATGTTATGCTTGATGGGTTTGTTAAGGCTGGAGATATTGATATTGCTCGGAAGCTGTTCGAAGAAATGCCAATCTTGTTTAGGGATGGCATAAGTTATAATATTATGATTGATGGGCTTTTTAAGGTTGGAGAGATTGATAATGCTCGGAAGCTGTTTGAAGAAATTCCAAGGTCGTTTAGGAATGTCGCGAGTTATACTGCTATGATTGACGGGCATTTTAAGACTGGAGATATTGGTCGGGCTAGGGATCTATTCAACGAAATGCCAAGCTCGTTGAGGGATGTCGTGAGTTGTACTGCTATGATTGATGGGTTTGTTAAGGCTGGAGAGATTGAAAATGCTCGGAAGCTGTTTGAAGAAATGCCAAGCTCGTTTAGAAATGTTGTGAGTTATAATGTTATGATTGATGGGTTTGTTAAGGCTGGAGAGATTGATAATGCTCGGAAGCTGTTCGAAGAAATGCCAAGCTCGTTTAGGGATGGCGTGAGTTATGCTGCAATGATTGATGGGCATTTTAAGACTGGAGATGTTAGTCGTGCTAGGGAGCTGTTCGACAAAATGCCAAGCTTGTTGAGGGATGTTGTCATTTATAATATTATGATTGATGGACTTTTTAAAACAGGAGAGACTGATGGTGCCAGGGAGCTGTTCGAAGAAATGCCAAGCTCGTTGAGGGATGTTGTGAGTTATAATGTTATGCTTGATGGGTTTGTTAAGGCTGGAGAGATTGATAATGCTAGGAAATTTTTCAACAAAATGCCATACACATTCAGGGATATCGTGAGTTATAATGTTATGATTCATGGGCTTTCTAAGGGTGGAGAGATTGGTTGTGCAAGGAAGTTGTTTGACGAAATGCCAAGCTCGTTTCGGGATGTCGTGAGTTATACTGCTATGATTGATGGGCTTTTTAAGGCTGGAGAGATTTGTTGTGCTAGGGAACTGTTCGACAAAATGCCAAGCTCGTTGAGGAATGCCATAAGTTATAATGCCATGATTGATGGGCTTTTTAAGACTGGAGAGGCTGATCGTGCTAGGGAGCTGTTCGACAAAATGCCAGGCTCGTTGAGGAATGTCACGAGTTATATTGTTATGATTGATGGGCTTTCTAAGGCTGGAGGGATCGATCGTGCTAGGGAGCTTTTTGATGAATTGCCAAGCTCATGTCGCGAAAAGAACGTTGCATTGTGGAATGCAATGCTTATGGGATTGGCCGTACATGGTCACGGCGGATCAGTGCTCCGATACTTCTCAAGAATGCTGGACGATGGTGTCAAACCAGATGGGGTGGCAATTTTGGCCGTTCTCATGGGCTGCAATCACTCGGGACTTATCTATGATGCAAATAGAATTTTCGTGGAGATGGAGAGCGTGTATGGTGTTCCACGAGAGGCACAACATTACAGATGCATGGTCGATATTCTTGCACGTGCAGGTCTGATAAAAGAAGCAAGGGAGATGATAGAGGCAATGTCGATTGGGGGAGATGAAGGGGTGTGGGAAGCACTGCTCGGAGGGTGTAAGAAACATGGAGTGGTTGAGGAGGCGGAGGAGGCAGCCAAGCATTTGATGCAGATGAAACCCGAAGAGGGTGCTGTGTATTCATCTCTGGCACATATTTACGCTAATTCAGAGCGGTGGGACGACGTGTTGAAGGTGCGGAGATTGAAAGATAGCAGACTGATCAAGCAGTTTCGTGGGTGTAGCTGGATCATGTTGGACGGAATCAAGCATGAGTTTTTTGCGGGAGATAGGTCGCATCCTTGCACGAAAGAGATACATTTGGTCTTGAACGGTTTGCATAAATGCGTACTATGAGTTTTTTTATCGGTCGCTGAAATGGCTTAACGATGGATTTTTACTGTTTAGCTACATAATTTTCCATAGGTGAAACGCTATCTTTTCTAAATTTTTTTTTTTAGTGAATTAACACTAATTTTTAGTAGAATCTCATTTAATTTAGTGAGACTGAGTTGCCGATGCATTATTGAATAACAGTTTCTTTCTTTACCATCTGTTTTGGAATTCTGAGTTTATTCATTTTCGTTAGCAGTTAAAAGAGATTACACAAAATATTGTGAAAATGTGGAGGCAGTCAATCTCATTCTTGTGCTAGATACATTTACATGACATATGTAATCACTAATTATATATAGAATTGTTAACATAATCAGTTAATATAAAATTAGGGGTTAACATCCCAATAGCACCTCGACTACTCATTGGGACTCAACCAAGCACCTAAATGACCGTTGGCTCAATTGGTCCATTTGACTTTAAATAATGGCTCAAATTATATCAACGTAACATACATTTGGATTTTTAAACATACTAACAAAATTTTTTACATTAAAATCAAGTACAAATTCAGAACTTTTTATAACTTTTTAATAAAAGATCATCACAATAGTGTGTTTTTTTTTCTAATGAATACATTATATATGAGTAAAAAATAGGTTTCTAATGAATATATTACATAAGTTAGTTATGGCCCTTTCTAACTTCATCATAATGAACAAAGCTTACCACAAACAAAACAAAGTACATCAACACAAGCCATCAAATCTCCAGCATCACTATTAAAAACAAAAGGTGATTAAATACATTAATCTCTATGATGGAACATTTATTATGGTAGGAAATCCAAATGCCATATGAATTTACAACAAAACCACTCCTAACAGGATCAAGTATGCTTGTTTCTCCAAGTAAGCATTAATATCATCACGTGTTGTAAACTTCCAAATCGCATTAGCACATGGACTCAATTCCTTCTGGATTGTTCACAAAAGATTCATTTTTAAGACATGCCCAGGCAAATACATGGAGAAGAAAAGACTGAAAAATATCAATGAAGAGAAGAAGCATAACCAATTGAGCACTCACTACTGACTACGGATAATAAATGGATCTTTAAATTAAGCAACAATGGTTGAATGAATTTATAATTGAGAGTACACCAATACACAATGGTTGTCTTTACGCATATAAGGTTCTCTTTTTAAATGCTAAAGGAAATCATGGAACTGAACCTCTATTGTTGTGAGTGACAGAACAACTTCATTAGAGTTACCTAATTCAAGTTAATATAAGGAAAATTTAGGAGTGAAGTTGTTTTTTCCGGTTAAAACATCTTGGCAGGAACATATTTATGATGATATCTCTTTCTAAAAAATTGATATTCCTCAAATACAATCCTAAAAATCATCATTCATGTCTTACTCCCTAAAAAATAGAAATACTACTTGCATGTAAATAGAGTAGGAACACATCTCAGCAATAAACACATGGCATAAGTTATGCACCCAACTTTATAATTTTTAGTCCAATTGAACGAAAAATTGGTATTTCATTTCTTAAAAAAATTATGAAGATAAGAACAAAACCAACCCTAAACATATTTTAGATTATTACTGACTTATTCCCTGCAAACAGCTTCATCTTCATTCTGCAATCAAACATTGGACTCCACTATTGGAGATTCATATTTTCTTCCATTGAGTAGTCATAGTCTATGTCATTGTTTATAAAAACATGTCCATGCATCAAGTCACCACATAATGAACATAAAAAATAAAAAAGAATGAAGTCTTCACGAAACAGGGCTCAAAATCCATGCCATACTGTGAAGAAATTTTGAGCAATGCAACATGTTTCATCCACTGACCTTTTTTTGATAGAATGCATATAAGATTGAATGAGGTCTTCACGAAACAAGGGCTCAAAGTCAATACCAGATTGTGAAGCACTTTTGAGCAAAGCAGTATCCTTCCTTTACTAACCGTTTTGATAGCATGCACATAAAAATGATTGGGCTCTTCACGAAACAGGGGCTCAAAATCCATACCAGATTATGAAGAAATTTTGAGCAAATTGGTATCCTTCCTCTACTGACCTTTTTGATAGCATGCACATCATCCGATTCCAAGTAGGCCCCCACCCAATTCCTTTTTTACATGCCTTCAATTAAAAAGAAATAACAACACACCTACTATATATTTTTAGCTTTTAGACTCGGCCATGCCAGAATCTCAATGAAAAATAATTAACAAAAACTACTATTAGCAGCTTTCAATCCCGGGTATAATTTAGTTGTATAAGATGTGTGTCATTTTATCAAATCCATTGACAATTAAAGAGCATAATGGAAAAAGAAAAAATAGAAAAACAACTAAAAATCCAATCTTCCAACTAAAAACATGTCAATTCAGATATCCATCTTGATTGTTGTCGATTTCTACTTGATAAATCAGACACACTGAAGCTACTATTACTGTTGGAAATTATGGTGAATGGGGACAATTAAACATATTTTTTGTTAACTGGAACTGCAGAAATGCTACTGTTGATATAGGTTCTCTTGTTGATATTGTTGCTCTGAACCTCTGCAGCTATTGTTTTGATTTTAGTGTTGTTTATATTGTTGCTTGTTGTTGCTTGGGTTTGGAAATGCTTGTTGAATTGCTACTGTTGTTTCGTAGATGCTTCAGTTGAGTGTATAGATGTATATATTTATAGAATGCAGGTAGGTGTGAGGCATAAATGCTCTCCAAAGGGTTGAATTTTCCCTCCAATTGCTGAGATTTTCCTCCAATTCACTGTTATGAATAATGTTCTGTATGAGACTAAAATTGCAAAACGTTTTGGGACTAAATTTGCATTAACGTTTAATGGCAAATGTAACGGTGATGACCAATTTTGCATATCGTTGTCTAATAGGACCAAATTAGAAGGTATGAGACCATAATCAGGGAGGGCCATGTCCTGGGACCAGTTTTGAAATTTTCTCTCACAAGATTTCTCTCTCTTCGACTCTCAATATTTTTCTATTTTAACACAAAAAAAACACTGTTTTGCAGCGGTGGGGGAAGAAATCAAATGCGATATCGAATCTCAAATTCGCTCTCAAACATTACTGCAAAACTACTGCACAAATCCACCAAGTTCATGCTCAAGCCATTACCAGTGGCCTCTTCTCTCTCTACACTTCTTCCCTTCTCTCTCATATTCTCCGTTCCTTCCCTCTCTCTTCCCCTCAACAAAACGCCAATGGTGGATTCATCTACATCACCAAGATTTTCAATCTCATCCCAAATCCTTCAAATTTCAACTACAACGACATCAACAGAGCCCACCCATTTCTCCAATCTCCTCATACGGCCTTGATTTTGTTCGGCGAAATGCGGCAGAGGCAGATCGAGCCGAATTCCCACACATTCCCTTCCGTTCTTAAAGCTTGTGGGGTTCTGCAGAATTCGAATTCTCTCGCAAGGGTTCTTCATGCTCAAGTCACGAAGTTTGGATTTTTGGATAATGTGTATGTGCACAGCTCTCTTTCTTGCACCTACTGTAGGACTGGTGACGTTGATGGCGTGAAAGGGCTGTTTGAAGAAAGCTCGTTGAGGGATGTTGTGACTTACAATGTTATGCTTGATGGCCTTTTTAAGGCGGGAGAGCTGTTTGAGAAAATGCCAATCTCCTTGAGGAATGTTGTCAGTTATAATGTTATGATTGATGAGCTTGTTAAGGCTGGGGAGATCGATCATGCCAGGGAGCTGTTCGACGAAATGCCAAGCTCGTTGAGAGATGTCATGAGTTATACTGCTATGATTGATGGCTTTTTAAGAATAGAGAGGCTGATCATGCACTAACCGAAATATCGACAAATATCAATATATATCGGTATATACCGAAAATTCGGTATACCGAATATCGATATATATCAAAGAAGAACTTGATGCGAATTTCATACTGAAATAATTATTATAAATTAACTATCGTTGAAAAAAAAAAGAACTAATTAATAAAGTTATCCCAAACAAGGCTACCAAATATATATGACTTAACTATTTTACAAAAAGTGGAAAATTAATCGTATAAAATATTCGAAAGTGACTATTTTATATAATCTTTTAAAACAAATCAAATCGGAATAGTTAAAATATAATTTTAGTTAAATTAGGAATTTATATCTTATTCTGGGCTTAAAATTGAAGTCTAATATTTCTCTCTCACTCAACCCTCACCGGATTTCTCTCTCTTACTCTCAATATTTTTATATTGAGTGTTCTTATTTGCACCACCATTTTTTCAATATACACCACATTTACTATTAAAAACATAAATATTGTTTTTTCTTCATACACCAACCTTCTTTCCATTTGTAACCTTTTGTCTAATAATCAACCAAAAAAATTTAAAACGAGGGAAGATCACACCACATGAATCCTCTCTCTCCGCCATTGAATATGCAAGAAATTTTTTTTGCTGCCAATCTTGAATTCATCCTCACATGCTAATCCCACCCAATTCTATCGCCGCCGAACAACTCCCCCTTCTCTGGCTTTGCTGTCTACAAAAATTGATATTGAGAAATTTTAATCTGGTGCATCGAACTAACATTTTTAATTTGTTATCTACAAAATCGATATCGAGAATCTGGTGCATCAAACTAACGTTTTTAAAGTAGGGTTTCTGATTCTAAATATATTTCCGAATAAATCACGAGTATTCAAAAAAACTATTTTAATTTGAAACTCTTTAATTTCCTATTTTTGAAAGATATGCAGAAACTCTCAAATTGAGGTTTGAGAAAAAGAGGGTAAGAGAGTGACAGAGAGTGCCAAAGAGATGAGTTGCAGTGGCAGATGTTCTATCTCATGTGCGAGATAGTGGGGGAGAGAGAGCTCGGTGAGTCCATAAATTTTAATTTCTATATTTTCAAATAGTAATTTTTAAAAAATAAAAAGGATAGTTAAGTAAATCAATAATAATTTATTTTTAAATTAATTTTAATAATGGTGTATATTGAAATAATAGTGGTTTATATAGAAACACCCTTTATATTTCACTGTTTTGTTTTTGCTTAAAACTGAAGTCCGATATTTCTCCCTCAATCTCTCAGTCAACCCTCAATATTTTTCTATTTTAACACAAACTATTCATTTGAAAGAAATCAAATGAAAAGAATCACTGTTTTGCAGCGGCGGAGGAAGAAATCAAATGCCGATATCGAATCTCAAATTCGCTCTCAAACACTCCTGCAAAACTACTGCACAAATCCACCAAGTTCATGCTCAAGCCATTACCAGTGGCCTTTTCTCTCTCTACTCTTCTTCCCTTCTCACTCATATTCTCCATTCCTTCCTCTTCTGTTCCCCTCAACAAAACGCCAATGGTGGATTCATCTACATCACTAAGATTTTCAATCTCATCCCAAACCCTTCAAATTTCGACTACAATAACATCATCAGAGCCCACACATTTCACCGATCTCCTCACACCGCCTTGATTTTGTTCCTCGAAATGAGGCGGAGGCAGATCGAGCCGAATTCCCACACATTCACTTTCGTTCTGAAAGCTTGTGGGCTTCTACAGAATTCAAATTCTCTCGCGAGGGTTCTTCATGCTCAAGTCACGAAGTTTGGGTTTTTGGATAATGTGTATGTGCGCACTCCTCTTTCTTGCACCTATTTTAGGTCTGGTGACGTTGATGGCGCGAAAGGGGTGTTTGAAGAAAGCTCGTTAAAGAATGTTGTGAGTTATAATGTTATGCTTAATGGGTTTTTAAAGTCTGGAGAGGTTGATAATGCTCGGAAGCTGTTCGACGAAATGACACGCTCATTTAGGGATGTCGTCAATTATAATGCTATGATTGATGGGCTTTTTAAGGTTGGAGAAATTGATCGTGCCAGAGGGTTGTTCGACGAAATGCCAAGCTCATTTAGGGATAACGTGACTTATAATGTTATGATTGATGGACTTTTTAAGAGTGGAGAGAATAAACGTGCTAGGAAGTTGTTCGACGAGATGCCAAGCTCATTTAGGGATAATGTGACTTATAATGTTATGATCGATGGGCTTTTTAAGAGTGGAGAGAATGATCGTGCTAGGAAGTTATTCGACGAGATGCCAAGCTCATTTAGGGATGTCGTGAGTTATAATGCTATGATTGATGGGCTTGTTAAGGTTGGAGAGATCGGTCGTGCCAGTGAGCTGTTCAACAAAATGCCAAGCTCGTTTAGGGATGACGTGAGTTATACTGCTCTGATTGATGGGCTTTTTAAAGCTGGAGAGATTGATCGTGTCAGGGAGCTGTTCGCTGAAATGCCAAACTCGTTGATGGATGTTGTCAGGTATACTGCAATGATTGATGGGCTTTTTAAGGTTGGAGAGATTGATCGTGCCAGGGAGCTGTTCGACCAAATGCCAAGCTCGTTGAGGGACATCGTCAGTTATACTGCTATGATTGATGGGCTTTCTAAAGGTGGAGAGATCAGTCGTGCCAGGGAGCTGTTCAACGAAATGCCAAGCTCGTTTAGGAATGCCTTTAATTATACTGCTATGATTGATGGGTTTGTTAAGGCTGGGGAGATCGATCATGCCATGGAGATGTTCGACGAAATGCCAAGCTCGTTGAGAGATGTCGTGAGTTATAATGCTATGATTGATGGGCTTTTCAAGGCTGGAGAGGCTGATCGTGCTAGGAAACTATTCGACGAAATGCCAGGCTCGTTGAGAGATGTCACGAGTTATACTGTTATGATTAATGGGCTTTTTAAGGGTGGAGAGATTGATCGAGCCAGAGAGCTTTTTGATGAATTGCCAAGCTCCTATCGCGAAAACAACGTTGCATTATGGACTGTTATGATTATGGGATTGGCTATACATGGTCACGGAGGATCAGTGCTCAGATACTTCTCAAGAATGCTGGAAGATGGTGTCAAACCTAATGGGGTGACAATTTTGGCCGTTCTCGTGGGCTGCAATCACTCCGGACTTATCTATGACGCAAATAGAATTTTCGTGGAGATGGAAAGCGTGTATGGTGTTCCGCGAGAGGCAAGGCATTACAGATGCATGGTCAATATTCTTGCACGTGCAGGTCTGATTAAAGAAGCGAGGGAGATGATAGAGGCAATGTCGATTGGGGAAGATGAAGGGGTGTGGGGAGCACTGCTCGGAGGGTGTAAGAAACATGGAGTGGTTGAGGAGGCAGCCGAGCACTTGATGCGGATGACACCCGAAAAGGGTTCTGTGTATTCGTCTCTGGCACATATTTACGCTTATTCAGAGAGGTGGGACGATGTGGTGAAGGTGAGGAGATTGAAAGATAGCAGACGGACCAAGAAGATTCGTGGGTGTAGCTGGATCGTGTTGGATGGAATCAAGCACGAGTTTTTGGCTGGAGATAGGTCACATCCTTGCACGAAAGAGATACATTTGGTCTTGAACGGTTTGCATAAATGCCAATTGCTCAAGCACTGAGTTTTTTGATCCATCGCTAAAATGGTTTAACGATAGATTTTTACTGTTTAGCGACAGAATTTTCCATCGTGAAACGCGATTTGTTTTTTGTGGTGAATTGACACTATTTGTGAGAAGAATCTCATTTAATTTAGTGAGACTGAGTTGCTGATGCATTATTGAACTCTTCTTCACTAGAAGTAGATATTATGTAAGAATCTGAAACTCCAATATTAATGCCTGCAGATTAACTGTTTATTTTCTTTGCCATCTGTTTCTTTTCCATAAAAAAATATTTTTTTTATTTCATTTTTTGAACCCAAGATATTATAAAATAATCATTACCAGTTTAAAATATATAAAATTTTCATTTACCTGATGTTTTTTTTTTTTTCACCCTTTTCCCTTTTTCGTGCACAATAATTATACGTTAAAAAATATAAATGAACTCTAAAATAAAAGGAAATAATTCCATTTTTCATTTTTTTCCCTTTTTTTTCTTTTCTAATGAATATATTATATCTACTACAATATAAAACGAGCCTTGTTTTATAAAATTTGATCTACCTATTATGTCCATATTATAACTCTAATTTAAGGGTATTAATGTAATATTATATGATATAATATAATATATTTATTTAATGTAATAATATACTATATTAATTTCCATATATATAATATTATTTAAATATAATGATATAAACTAATCCTACTATAGAAACAACGAAATAAAAAAAAAATTAACAAACTTCCTTCAAAAAATTGAAAATGGATTAAGAGTCATGAATGATAATTTCATGTTAGATTTTGTAATTAAGCATATCCATCTTTGATTCTTTTTATTTTTATTTCAATTTCGTCTAATCTTAATTTGTAACGCCCCAATTTCACTTTAATAGAAAAAAGGCACGTTATCCATACTTTTCATTAATAGAAAATATTTTACTTGAAATACAGTGGAAGTTTCTAAACATAACTCGACATTTATTACATAAAATAAAGTTAAAAAAATAAATTAAATTTTTAATCGTGCTTGATCACTTGACCACCATCATCACATCTTGTCCGCTACGCATCACCCGAGCCTCCATCTGAAAAAGATAAAGTTTTTGGGGTGAGTACTTTAACTCAGTGGGGAGTGTCCAATTATCCAAGCTATATATCAAACAAAATAATATGCAAATCATAAACTTGTGTTCAGTCTGTAGACCAAACCATGTAGCCCGGAGGCTCTGCGTGATAGCTCGAAAGCTCTGCGTGATAGCCCGTAGGCTCTGCGTGTATAGCCCGAAGGCTCTGCGTGATAACCCGTAGGCTCTTGTTATGCTGTGACATCACATATATTCGGTAAAACATATAGAGAGGATAATAGGGACAAGTTCAACGTAAAACCCCACCTTCACCTTGACTTGGATATTAATTAATTATGTCCGGCGCGCTTCCTATAAATTAATTATCATAAAATTAATACTATGCATAACATGAGACAATTAAATTGTGCATGAGACTAATATATGATGCATGATTTAAAATAATAATCATGTATAGTGACATAATTTTTTTTAATTCCATTTATTATTCAATTAACTACATAAAATTATATATATATATATATATAGATGTATGGGTTTGCGGGTTTGCGTGTGTGATTATATATATATATATATATATATATATATATATATATATATCTACACGTATGGACATATATAAATATATCTATTCCCTACAACTCATAACATATATTTATTTATATATATACGCACATATATATATATACTTTACATATATAAGTACATCAATCACACATAATATATATATATATATATATATATATATATTCGTACCACACATAGATTAAAATATATGTATATATAATTAACACACTCAACACCTACATATACCTACATTACACGTGCCAGACCAACAAGACCAAATATCATAAGTATATATATATATAAGGTAGACATGTGATAATTGATGTGCTAGGTGTGTGTGTGTCAGAAAAGTGCCTAGCACTTAATTAAGTATTATATATATACCTATGGTGCTATGTGTGTGCGATAGATGTGTATATATATATATAACATAGAACTACTTTCTTCTTCTTCTTCACACAGTTTTTTTTTCCTTCTGCAACTATCGCCGAGCACAAAACCCTTACTAATGGAGGAATATCAATGGTAAAGAAAATAAAACAATATGCATGTACCTCTGAAAATCTGAAATTTCGAGATAGGAAGTCGAAGGCGATCTGATTGAGGGTAAATAAAAATAGGGAGGTGGAGTTCTCTATTTATAATGATAGATTAGGGTGGAATTTGGAATGGATTAAAAGATCTCATAGTTATCCTCGGCAACGAATCTGATAAGGATGATGAATTTTGAAAATTTGAAAGAGAAGATTTGCGGCTTAATCATTATTTGGAAACGATAGGAACAAATATATATATATATATATATATATATATATTGGAGAAGAAAGAAAAGATATAAAATATCCACAACTGGGCTCCCACAAAAGGGCTTAAAAGAAAGAGAAATGTTTGGGCTTCAAAATAAATAAATGGGCTGGAGGACTAAACTTAGGATACAACAAATAAAATGCAACAAGTTAGACACAAAATTAAATTAAATGCATGCCATGAAATGACCATGCTATAAAATAATTAATTTCTTTGGCGCGACTTATTAGACTTAATCAATTAATATCACACATAAATAAATAAATAAAATATTTAAAAAAAAAACAAATAGCAATTTAAATATATTAGAAAACTGGGTCGCTACAACCTTCCCTACTAAAAAAAATTTCGTCCTCGAAATTTCCTATTTGGTCTTAGTCCTCAAGGTATCTAAACTTAAAATCTATCATCGATCTTGCAAAATCTTGCTAATGGCATGTCTATCGCCTAAAATTCTAAGTTCTGAGATCTTCTTAACCGGCACCTAAAATAGAAGTCTATCTATGTTCTTAAACTTAAAAGATTTCTCTAGTCGATCTTAGTCTCGCTCGGCTCTAGGCTAACCATCTTATTCGGACAACTAAAATATTTTTCAAAATTGAAGCGGCATCGAAAAACTGCATTGCGATTTGGTCATCCTGGAACATCAATTTTTACCACCTTTATCAAGGATCCTACGTGCTCTATGTCTTCAATCTGCTCTCACTTGATTACGAATCTTTACCAAATTTTACCAATTTGTACGATGCAGGTCTTTTTACCAAAATAATGTAAAACTTTATTCCAACTTAAAAAAAAAAAAAAAAACTTATTTGCGTTCTCATACGTTTGCTAAAAAAAAAACTAAAACCAAAGTAGCTACGAAACTAAACTAGAAATGGGTAATAGAATCTAACGCTTTGATATCATTTTTTTTTCACTCATCGCCATTCATCGCAAAAGCTCTAGAATTTCCTCTCTTTTCGGCGTTTCCACCTCCTTTGGTGTTTCCTCTCTCGGTGTTTCCCCCTCTTCCAGCGTTCCTATTTTGATGTAATGGACACTCTCCAGGCCTTATGTCCCTCCTTGTGGCATTTGAAGCAAACTTGTGTCCCTAACTTACACTCTCCTGGATGGTATTTGTGACATTTCTGGCATTGAGGATATCGAGATATCATTCCAGACGTCTCTTCTCCAGTAACATTCGGCTTCTTCTCAGGCTGGAAACTCCGTTCTCTATCTTGGGCATCGCGGTCATCCCATCGTCTCTTCCCACCACTGCTGCTTGGAGGTCTCGAGGTTGGCTTGTCCAAATTCAGATGAGTTGACACCGCTCGAGCTCGTTGCACAATTTCTGAGTAGGTAGTGAGATTGAGCGCAGATAGGTGTGCTCCAATTTCAGGACGCGATCCATCTTCAAATCTCCAGGCCTTTTTCTCATCCGTATCCACCAAGTGAGGAGCATAGCGAGCTAGTTGGTTGAATTTTTGCTCATACTCCAGAATAGTCATGTTACCTTGCTCTATATTCATCAGCTCTTTCTCCTTTTGCTTCCGGAACGCCTTTGGGAAGTAATTCTCCATGACCATTCTTTTAAAAATGGTCCAGGTCAAGTTGGCATGTTGCTCTGGGCTCATGCTGATCTTTACTGCCTCCCACCAATGACTCGCGTCCTCCGTCAACTGGAACACTGCACGGGTAACTCTTTGGGCGTCCGAGCATCCCAAATAATCGAAGATTCGCTCCAGTTCCCGAATCCATTCTTCTGCTGCTAGAGGCCCTCCAGTTCCTTTCAAATTGGGCGGTCCTAACTGGCGAAAATGCGTCAAGATACCATCTCCTTCCTGCTGTTGATGTTGATTCTGATTCTGGTTCTGATTCGGTTGGGGTAGAACTCTTCTTAGTGCATCTGCAAGATTTTGGGCAAATGCATCCATGTCGTTGTTGTTATTCCCCCCATTCTCATTATCGTCAAAATTGTTCATTGACTCCGTTTCCTCGCTTTCCTCTTGGATTGGTTGCGTATTCTTCTTTAGTGGCATGATTCCTATTGTCGACCATAGCGCAAAGATTAAGTATTTTAATGAAAACTAAAGGTGACTATTTTATTGATCCAGCTCTCCTTGGGACATGTTCTGAGTACTAGCTGAAGTTCTTTTGCGTGTCCTAGAAGTCAACTTCTTCTAAGCATCTAATAACATAATCCTTAGGGTAAATCTCGAGGACAGTAAAAATATTTCATCATAAAACATATTTTTCATATAATCATAAACTTGACATGAAATCATAACTGTAACTTTTACCTCTTCTCAGAGCGATGCGGCGGATGTGATGATGGCCATTATTCACTTGATTTTTCTTTTTATTTTAAAGTATGCAGGAAAGTAGACCTTCTCTGATACCACTCTGTAACGCCCCAATTTCACTTTAATAGAAAAAAGGCACGTTATCCATACTTTTCATTAATAGAAAATATTTTACTTGAAATGCAGTGGAAGTTTCTAAACATAACTCGACATTTATTACATAAAATAAAGTTAAAAAAATAAATTAAATTTTTAATCGTGCTTGATCACTTGACCACCATCATCATATCTTGTCCGCTACGCATCACCCGAGCCTCCATCTGAAAAAGATAAAGTTTTTGGGATGAGTACTTTAACTCAGTGGGGAGTGTCCAATTATCCAAGCTATATATCAAACAAAATAATATGCAAATCATAAACTTGTGTTCAGTCCGTAGACCAAATCATGTAGCCCGGAGGCTCTGCGTGATAGCTCGAAAGCTCTGCGTAATAGCCCGTAGGCTCTGCGTGTATAGCCCGAAGGCTCTGCGTGATAACCCGTAGGCTCTTGTTATGCTGTGATATCACATATATTCGGTAAAACATATAGAGAGGATAATAGGGACAAGTTCAACGTAAAACCCCACCTTCACCTTGACTTGGATATTAATTAATTAAGTCCGGCGCGCTTCCTATAAATTAATTATCATAAAATTAATACTGTGCATAACATGAGACAATTAAATTGTGCATGAGACTAATATATGATGCATGATTTAAAATAATAATCATGTATAGTGACATAATTTTTTTTAATTCCATTTATTATTCAATTAACTACATAAAATAATATATATATATATAATCACACACGCAAACCCATACATCTATATATATATATATATATATATCTACACGTATGGACATATATAAATATATCTATTCCCTACAACTCATATAACATATATTTATTTATATATATACGCACATATATATATATACTTTACATATATAAGTACATCAATCACACATAATATATATATATATATTCGTACCACACATAGATTAAAATATATGTATATATAATTAACACACTCAACACCTACATATACCTACATTACACGTGCCACACCAACAAGACCAAATATCATAAGTATATAAATATATATATATATATATATATATATAAGGTAGACATGTGATCATTGATGTGCTAGGTGTGTGTGTGTCAGAAAAGTGCCTAGCACTTAATTAAGTATTATATATATACCTATGGTGCTATGTGTGTGCGATAGATGTGTATATATATATATAACATAGAACTACTTTCTTCTTCTTCTTCACACAGTTTTTTTTTTCCTTCTGCAACTATCGCCGAGCACAAAACCCTTACTAATGGAGGAATATCAATGGTAAAGAAAATAAAACAATATGCATGTACCTCTGAAAATCTGAAATTTCGAGATAGGAAGTCGAAGGTGATCTGATTGAGGGTAAATAAAAATAGAGAGGTGGAGTTCTCTATTTATAATGATAGATTAGGGTGGAATTTAGAATGGATTAAAAGATCTCATAGTTATCCTCAGCAACGAATCTGATAAGGATGATGAATTTTGAAAATTTGAAAGAGAAGATTTGCGGCTTAATCATTATTTGGAAACGATAGGAACAAATATATATATATATATATATATTGGAGAAGAAAGAAAAGATATAAAATATCCACAACTGGGCTCCCACAAAAGGGCTTAAAAGAAAGAGAAATGTTTGGGCTTCAAAATAAATAAATGGGCTGGAGGACTAAACTTAGGATACAACAAATAAAATGCAACAAGTTAGACACAAAATTAAATTAAATGCATGCCATGAAATGACCATGCTATAAAATAATTAATTTCTTTGGCGCGACTTATTAGACTTAATCAATTAATATCACACATAAATAAATAAATAAAATATTTAAAAAAAAAACAAATAGCAATTTAAATATATTAGAAAACTGGGTCGCTACATAATTAACTACGTCATTTATTCCATAAAAAATATTTTTTTTTTAATTTCATTTTTTGAACCCAAGATATTATAAAATAATCATTACCAGTTTAAAATATATAAAATTTTCATTTACCTAATGATTTTATTTTTTTTCACCCTTTTCCCTTTTTTTGTGCACAATAATTATACGTTAAAAAATATAAATGAACTCTAAAATAAAATGAAATAAAAATTGAAAATAAACACAATATATTTAAAATAATCAGTAAATTTGAAATTAAAAAATAAAATGTAGCCTAGAATATAAAAAATAAAAATATTCTAAAAATTAAAAATTAACCCTTAAAATTTTGACAAGAAAAAAATGAAAAGATTAAAATTAAATTATATTTGAAAACTAAAGAAAACCTAGACTATTAAAAAAATAAGGATAATTATTAATCAAAAGCGCTAGAGATGGTTTATCTATTGATATAGAGTCTGAAGTCGATTCAAGGTTTGAAAAATCTAAAACTTTTGATTTAAGGCATGAAAATTTAACAGTGTCAAAACTTCATCCAACAAAAGATGATATGGCTATTAAATATCCACATAATTTTTATTATATATTAAATTGAATAAAAATAAATTTATTTTTTAATATCATTTCTTGTAATTCTCACCCCAAATATTAATTTATTACATTATAATTATTCGACTTCTCCTTAGCTACCTACGAGTATACAAAATAAATGTATTACAATATTGTGCAAGATCATATTCCATATGCAAGATCATATTCCATAGAGACTAATTCTAAGTATACATGACAATTATTCACCTATGCATTTCCGCCTTCCTCTTCTCAAATTCGAGTTCAATCATGTGAAGAATTAAGATGCATGGGCATCTTAAGTAAATAAATTAATTAACACAGGCAAATTTTATTCGATATACTTATATCATAGCTCATAAGAATGCATATTGTATTTACTTGTTTATAAATTCAAATTTCACGTAACAAAATCTTGTTTTTTTAGAATCTTGTTAACTTACTCGTTGCACTTTTTGCATATTTTAATTTAAGAATTCTTATGGCACTAACCACTGCATCTTTTATCCGAATCATATCATATTGATGATATGTTTTCATGCTTTATCAATAATTATCATAAAATAATATGAATCATCCTAAAAAATATGAACACAATAAAAGAATATCAAATTCATTAGGTGAACGTAAAATTTATATTTTTTAAACCATTAACAATTATTTTATTCTCACGAACTTATGAAATTAAATACTATTTACGGAATGAAAAACTAATACTCTTTTCATTTCTGAATAAGTGTCATTCTGGATGAATGCACACATATTAATAAAGCTATTAATTAGATAATCAAATTACTTTATACACTTATGTGAATGAATTAAATGAGTTAAATATGGTTGTTTGAACGCATTAAATAAGGATAAATATGAGAAAAATGTGAAATTTTTACCTCGATTGTATAGAATGATATTTTTTTGTGAAATAAAATTAGAGTATTAGAATGATGCTTACTGTGAAACGGGAGGAGTGATATTTAGTAATGTGCCATATTTAAATAATAGATAAGAGGTGATATATAATGATTTAGAATTAAATATGCCCAGAAAAATTAATAAAATCTATATAATAGGATGGGAGATCTTTATAGGTTGTCAAATTAGTTGAAGACTCTATTAAATGATCACTTCAATAATTAGCTTTTAAGATGATAAAGTAGAGTTACCTGGTAAATATTATAAGGGTTAATTACACTTTAATACTCAACATTTAGATTATTAATATTTTTTGTGAAAAAGTATAAATACAAGTCTCATGTTTATACTGAGGGATAAATACACGCTTAACGTTTCGAAATAGAATTACTTTTTTGTAAATCATGTTGCATTCTCTTCAATATTTTCTTTAAAAAAATAATTTTTTATTTTTTTATTTATTATGATTTATTTTAATTTAAATTTTCTATTTAAGGTTCATCCTTCTCCAATTAGGATATATTGAAGAAAAAAAAAAAAAAAACTTAATTATACAACACCAAATATAACTTTGTAAGGTTTTTGTTGGTACAAATATGTCCAAAAAAGGTTTTATTGGAGCAACTAAGTCCTGCATGAGCGAATACACCAAGCTCATTTTTTAAGTTAATTTTTTTTATTAGGATTGTGGGACCCACAAAAAAATGAAAAAAAAAATTAAAGTATATTAACAGAAGTTTGCCTCTGTAAGTGAGATGGATTTATTTGCTCCAAAAACATAATTTTATTCAAGAAGTATTGTTCCTTTAAGAATATTACTTATTAAATTTGCTTTTCCTTTAAGAATACTCTCTCTCTCTCTTGATGAAGCACGAACTTTTAGGCCCAAAATCAAAAACAGCCCAAACCTTTCCTCTTCTTCTTCTTCTTCTTCTTCTTCTTCTTCTCTCTCTCTCTCTCTCTCTCTCTCTCTCTCTCTCTCTCTCTCTCTCTCAATAGCATATATATGACTACTAAAGAAATGCAAAATGCAAAGCATCATTCATTGGCCTGAAATATTGTCTCTATAACTCAGTATACATAACCATACAATTCATTGCTAGTATAGGAGACACAAAATGAATTCACGATCAAAAATTCAGCAATCTCATTTATTTCAGCGACGGATCAAAAAACTCATTGTTTGATTCAAACACGTGCAAACCGTTCAAGACCAAATGTATCTCTTTCGTGCAAGGATGCGACTTATCTCCCGCAAAAAACTCGTGCTTGATTCCATCCAACACGATCCAGCTACGCCCACGAATCTTCTTGGTCCGTCTGCTATCTTTCAATCTCTGCACCTTCACCACGTCGTCCCACCGCTCTGAATAAGCGTAAATACGTGCCAGAGACGAATACACAGCACCCTCTTCGGGTTTCATCCGCATCAAGTGCTCGGCTGCCTCCTCCGCCTCCTCGACCACTCCATGTTTCAAGCACCCTCCGAGCAGTGCTCCCCACACCACTTCATCTACCCCAGTCGACATCGCCTCTATCATCTCCCTCGCTTCTTTTATCAGACCTGCACGTGCAAGAATATCGACCATGCATCCGTAATGCTTTGCCTCTCGTGGAACACCATACATGCTCTCCATCTCCACGAAAATTCTATTCGCATCGTAGATAAGTCCGGAGTGATTGCAGCCCACGAGAACGGCCAAAATTGTCACCCCATTAGGTTTGACACCATCTTCCAGCATTCTTGAGAAGTATCGTAGCACTGATCCACCGTGACCATGTCTAGCCAATGCCATAAGCATTGCATTCCACAATGCAACGTTCTTTTCGCGGCATGAGCTTGGCAATTCGTCAAAAAGTTCCCTAGCGAGATCAATCCCTCCAGCCTTAGAAAGCCCATCAATCATAACAGTATAAATCGTGACATCTCTCAACGAGCCCGGCATTTCGTTGAACAGTTCCCTAGCACGATCAGTCTCTCCAGCCTTAAAAAGGCCATCAATCATAACACTATAAATCGTGACATCTCTCAACGAGCACGGCATTTCGTTGAACAGTTCCCTAGCACGATTAGTCTCTCCAGCCTTAAAAAGGCCATCAATCATAACAGTATAAATCGTGACATCTCTCAACGAGCCCGGCATTTCGTTGAACAGTTCCCTAGCACGATCTGTCCTTCCAGCCTTAAAAAGGCCATCAATCATAGCATTATAACTCACGACATTTCTCAACGAGCTTGGCATTTCATCAAAGAGCTTCATGGCACGAGCAATCTCACCAGCCTTAAAAAGCCCATCAATCATAGCAGTATAACTCACCACATTCCTGAATGAGGTTGGCATTTCATCGAACAGTTCCCTGGCACAACCAATCTCTCCAGCCTTAAAAAGCCCATCAATCATAGTAGTATAACTCACGGCATTCCTGAATGAGCTTGGCATTTCATCGAACAGCTTCCGAGCATTAGCAACCTCTCCAGCCTTAACAAACCCATCAAGCATAACATTATAACTAACAACATTCTTCAACGAGCTTTCTTCAAACACCCCTTTCGCGCTATCAACGTCATCAGACCTACAGTAGGTGCAAGAAAGTGCGCTGTGCACATACACATTATCCAAAAACCCAAACCTCGTGACTTGAGCATGAAGAACCCTAGCGAGAGAATTTGAATTCTGCAGAAGCCCACAAGCTTTAAGAACGAAATTGAATGTGTGGGAATTCGGCTCGATCTGCCTCCGCCGCATTTCGAGGAACGAAATCAAGGCGGTGTGAGGAGATCGGAGAGAGGTGTGAGCTCTGATGATGTCATTGTAGTTGAAATTTGAAGGATTTGGGATGAGATTGAAAATCTTGGTGATGTAGATGAATCCACCATTGGCGTTTTGTTGAGGGGAAGAGAGAGGGAAGGAACGGCGAATATGAGAGAGAAGGGAAGAAGAGTAGAGAGAGAAGAGGCCACTGGTAATGGCTTGAGCATGAACTTGGTGGATTTGTGCAGTAGTTTTGCAGTAATGTTTGAGAGCGAATTTGACATTGGATATCGCCATTCGATTTCTTCCTCCGCCGCTGCAAAAACAAAACAGTGATTTTTTTTATTTTTATTTTTGATGAATAGTTAAAAAAAAAATATTGAGAGTAAGAGAGAGAAATCTGATGAGAAATAAGTTAATTTTTATAAATGGTTCTACTTTTATTTTATTTTCAAAAAAAGTAAATTAAAAAAATCAAACAATAGCTAAATAAAATCAAAAAATTCAAATTAACAAAAATTACTTTTTTTAAAACTATTGTTCGAATTTTTTCAAAAAAATATTAAATAAAAAATTACAATGGTTTTAAAATTTTTAATTAAAATTATTTTTTAATAATTTTTTTAATTAAAAATTCAATTTATATTTATTTATTTTAAAAAATCATTTTATATATATTTTTTGAATTGGTGTTTGTGCGTAATCTTGTCTACCACAGTTCATAGAAGCCGTGGTGTATGTGCGTTTTCAAGCCCTCATTAATAATTCCAAATTTATTGTCAATTATAAATTGAAAAATATAGAAAAAGAGAAGAAGAAAAACAAAAACATAGCCCTAACTCTCTCTTCCTCCATTTAAAATTCTTTTTCCTCCTTTCAAAACGAAATGAGATGACATATTGCAACTTGCAAATTCTATTGCAACTCTTCAATATTTTTTCAATTTTTTTTTTCTTTTTTAATTTATTATGATTTATTTTAGTATAAATTTTATATTTAGGGTTCATCCATCCCAATTAGGATATATTAAAAAAAAACTTAGTTATGCAACACCAAATATAACATAGGATCCGCTCTGTTTCAAAACAGTCAACCCAAAAAATAAAAATAAAAAATAAAATTACATTGGTCTAATACATACTAAAGGAGAATGGCCCAAAAGGTTTATTGACAAAAATTGAAAAATTACAAATTTGATTGGTCAAGTAACTGTAGAAAGATAACTAAACATGCGTTTTCTCTTACACGTGTGTTTCCACCACTTGGGTCGTCCCAGGGAACAAATATTATTAATATTTAATAAAGTGCCTATTAATTTTATTTAAACAAATTCTTTGAATATTTTGTCCAAATGAAGGGTATTTATAATGTCCCTAAAATAAATAAGATTATTTTTTTTCCTTATAGAATTCTCATGCATGTGAATACGTGAATTTTCATCCATCTACGTAACCAATATTTTCATTTACGATTAACATCTTCTATAGTTCTTGAATTAATCTATTTTTATATAAAAATAGAATGTCTTATCGATATCTTTGTTAAGAATTTTTGGGTGAATCAATCGTTGATCGATGAACCCCTTCCTCATGCATTATATTAAGTATCAAAAGAAAATCCATGTTGATTTCAAAAGGGACATATATCTCTTTTCATGAATAAATGAAAATTTTACCATTTTACTTTTTGGCAATGACAAATTTGAATGTATTTTTTTATCCAAGAAGAGTTTGGATAAACCAATTTTCCAGCTATAATATCTACTTCAATTTTGTATATTTTCGGTATACCATGAAATAATTTAGTGAAAAAATATATAGACCAAAAATATAATATCATAGTTAAAAATTGCATTAATTACATATTATATATAAAATACGGATCCCATTAAGATAATTGAAGCTTTTATGTTAAATGTACATACACACAAAAAACCTAATATCATAAAGTTCCTTTTTTTAAAAAATTTTAGAGATTATTTCACATTTAAGGGTATGCATGTATGTATATACATATTAACTTTATTAAATGTTGAAATTAATATATTATGTCACATGTCATATCTGAATAATGATTTCCCTTTAATCTATAATAGTGAAATTAAAAGAGGACTAATACATAATTTGTAAATAGGTTAGTTAGTTCTTTTATTTTTTAATTGATTGTGCCTCTAAAGAACTTTACATGGGAATATTAATGAGTGCACAAAATAAAGTTTGAATAAAAAATAGATTTGAGATACTAAACATTTACCTTCGTAATAGATTCGTTAGCTTATGTAAACGTTGAGCATCAATATGTAAATTTTGAAACATTACGGCAAGGGGTATACTTCTGTTAGACCGTCTAACGGATCTCTTCCTTTTTTCTTTTTTTTGATTTTTTTTAATGGTCCCTCTTTCCCCTTTTTTCTTTGATATACAATTTTTTTTTTGCACTTGCGGCTCTCTCTTTGATTCCTTTTTTTTTTTAAGCACTAACGTGCTTTCTTTCTTTTTTTTTCTTTTTTCTTTTTCTTTTTTCTTTTTCTTTTTTTTTTAGCACAAAGTGTTTTTCCTTTTCTTTTTTTTCCTTTTTCTTCTTTAGCACGTTTGTGCTCTTCCTTTTTTTTTCTCTTTCTTTAGCATAAACGTTATATTTTCATTAAAATAAAGTTTAGAAGAAAAGTTATATTTTCATTAAAATGAAAATTACCGATAATTAAGCATTAATTATCGAATTAATAACAGAGAAGTATGATTAATTATGAAGTAAGTACACTATTAATAAAAAAGATGCATTACTAATATAATGAGTAGTTATTACTCACTATCATGTTCAATTTTTGAATTGTAACATTTTCTTTTATGTAACTAATGATTCAATTTTTGAATTGCAATATGTTTGAACTGATACTTTTCTTTTTAATTAGTGATACTTTCTTCTGCAATTAGTGATACTTTCTTCTGTGATTAGTAATATTTTTCTTCTAATTGGTAATACTTTCTTCTATGATTAGTGATACTTTTCTTTCCAATTAGTGATACTTTCTTCTGTCATTAGTGATACTTTCTTCTGCGATTAGTGATATTTTTCTTCTAATTGGTAATACTTTCTTCTATGATTAGTGATACTTTTCTTTCCAATTAGTGATACTTTCTTCTGCAATTAGTGATACTTTTCTTCTAATTAGTTATACTTTCTTCTGTCATTAGTGATACTTTTCTTTAATTAGTGATATTTTATTTGCAATTAGTGATACTTTTCTTTTAATTAGTGATACTTTCTTTTATAATTGGTGATACTTTTCCTCAATTAGTGATACTTTCTTCTGCAATTAGTGATACTTTTCTTTCTAATTAGTGATACTTTCTTCTGCGATTAATGATACTTTTCTTCTAATTAGTGATATTTTCTTTTGTGATTAGTGATACTTTTCTTTCTAATTACATTAATGATACTATAATTATTTTAAGGATACTTCAATATATATATTTTTTGAAATAAATCTATACCCTAAATTGAAATTAGTGAACCATAAAATTGAATTGAATTGAATTTATTTTTTTAAATAAAATTTCACCACATAAATATTTTTTTAAAAAAATAAATGTATACCCTAAAATGGAATTAGTGAGCACTAAAATTGAATTGAATTAATTTTTTAAAAAAGAAAGAAAGAAAGTGAAAATAATAATACTTTCTTCTGCAATTAGTGATATTTTTTTTCATAGTAATGAGACTTCACTTTCACCCCATAAAATAATGATACTCATATGTGAGTTAATAATACTTCATCTCATAAATAATGATACTTTGATTAATTAATGATACTTTGATTAATTAATTATACTTCTTTTTTTTGGCTCAATAATTAGTCAACCGACAGGAAAAAATATATTTTTTAAAAATAAATGTATATCCTGAAAAGACTATATTATAATTATTAAAAAAAAAAGAAATAAAAAAACGAGACCAAGAAAGAAAAAAGAAAGAAGAAATAAGAAAAAGAAGAAGAAGAAAATGAAAAGAGATGAAAGAAACGAAGAAGAAGAAGAAGAAGAAGAAGAAGAAGAAGAAAAAAGAAGAAAAGAGAAAAATGAGGAGTGGGCTGGAGGAGTGGGCAGGCCCAACAGGCAACACAAAAAAAAATCTGGGCGGGTTTTGTCATTTTAACTGCTAATGTTTATTTGAAAAAATATTTACTTGTAATTAGTATAGATTCATGAAAATACAATTCTCTTTATTGACCTTTATATACAATAAATAAAACTAATAGCATGTTTTAAAAAGTCAAAATTATTATACAAAACATATTCAATATATTATCTTTATTTACCTTTATATTCTGGCATATAATTAAAAGGTCAAAATAATGATACAATTATAGTAAGCAAACTACTAAGTACTGATACATAATTTTATGTCTTACTTTATTACAAACTTTTTCTTTTTACACTTTTGATAAATGCTGTGCTTAATTGGTTTATATTTTGTGTAATATGAAGAATTTCAAGACTTAAATGAATTTGGGCCTAAAAAAAAGTGGGTCAATTTGGGCTAAGGAAGCTCTCACATAAAACCAATTAATCACAATTACTTTTTAATTTGTTTCTTAGTAGTTTAGTTTTATTAATCAAAATCTCACGGGAGTCTTATGTGAGATCCTCTTACGAGTCAAAATTCAAAAAATAGTCAAAACTCTGATCCAAACACGTTCAAATACCAATAAAATTACAAATATGTCATTAAATATGGGGTTTGAATTCAGATCTTCACCCATCTTACAAATTTTGACCCTTAAGACGGTCTCACACATTTTTTTATCAAATCTGATATGCTCACTCGAGAATTAAATCCATGGTTTCTTGTGGGAGATAATCTCTCCTATATTCCTATTCATCACTCACTACCTTAAGAGCACATGAGATTTCCTGTTGTGTTTTCTATTTGATCGTGTTTTAACCGCCTTCGGAGTAAGTAATTCAATTTGGCACATTTCGAATTATTTTCAAATTTATTAAACAATTAAACTAATCCATTTTTCCTAATATATCGTTAGGAAAACGATATTAGCATGTTGATATATAAAAATGAAACGTGCTTAAATATAGTAGTTAGAATTTTAAACCATTTCACAAATTTTGATATCTTTATCAATCGAAACCAATCTTCAAATTTTAATTACTCACCCATAGTTTTTAGGCATTAAAATAGTGTAAACAATCTCCTTATTGGGCTTTTACATCTGGTTAATTAAATTAAAGATTTTTTATTTTTTTTTATTTTTTTTATTTTTGTTAAATTAAGAATTAAGCATAAGGTATAACTTGATTAATTCATGGCTCTTAAAGGTAGCAAAGTTCATCAAACTACAATATTGATGAATATATAGGGTAATAGGTTTTAATATCTTATATTATTTTTGAAATTGCAATATCCCATACTATTTGTAATGAGATTTTAACAGCCTAACTATTAAAAAACTACTCAAATCTATTATCGGAACTATTTTCCTTAAACATGACATGACGAGTTCTTTTGTGATGTGATTTGTTTTTTAAAGGAATCGACTCATTTTCCACGTCAATTAAGTGAACGCCGTCGTTTTCTCTCTAGCAATTGAAGAGGGATCAACGTCGTCTTTTGCCTAATTGACGTGGAAAATACGTGTCAACACCTTTAAAAAAGAAAACTCACGGGTGTAAACAAAAACTCACCGTGTCATTTTTCAGGTACCAGAATAGTTCTGATGACAGTTTTGAGTAGTTTTTCAATAGTTCAGAGATTAAAATACCGTATCGAATAGAATGTGATAGAATTGCAATTTCAGCAACAGTATGAGATATCAAACAGTGTTTACTTGAAAATTTATGATCAAATATAACTTTTTAACTGCTGTAACTTCCCTAAACAGTGAATGAGGCTACACCCGATGGACTGCAACGGGTGTAGTTGAGATCCTCTGGTCCACATTTGGTGTCCGACTCCTTACGAACTATCATTGGAAATATCTCAAAGATGATAATTAATAATATTTCCAACCCCTAAAAAGTTTTCAAAAAAACACCACCACCACCAAGCATAACAATTTTTTTTTCCATAGAGGGATAATTAATGTACAGGGAATGTTCATGGCATACAACACCAGACCTATGTACAAATTAGCAGGCAATTGCTCATAAAAGAGCTCGAACCCGCAGACCGCATTCCAAATGCCGAAAATATTAGAACATTAGCAGCTCAAACTGTTAATGCATGGCTTCTCATTATTGAAATCAAAAAAAGGAAAGGAGGGAAAGGAACAGAAATGATCAATGTTCTTAGTTTGAAACAGAACACGACTTACAAGGATGCTCAGAGTTCCAACCTCGAGTAGTTGAAGCTTAAATGCTGATCTCGGTCGTTGCAGGAACAGCTTCCGGGTGGTAGTGCAGTATCTCCTTCCACATCATTTCTCTAATCATCCCTTCCTCTAAATCCTCATCTATGTCAAGGTTGATCGGGACCTGAGCTGGAGGATCACATCTTGGATCGTACAGGGGAGACATGTAAGGGTGTTGAAGTGCATCAGTAACACTTATCCTCTTCGAAGGGTCAAAGACGAGCATCTTCTGTAATAGATCAATTGCCATAGGATGGGCATGAGGATAAAGGCGGGCAAAGGGGGTTCCGAGGGAGTACGGAAGAGTTCTAATGTATTTCTTTGCCTTGGGGTTGTCAATAAATTCAAGATCATCTTCTTTTTGGCTGCCAAGGATGTTGATAATTAACTTTAGCTGGTTAAGACACTCAGTGCCAGGAAAAATAGGCTTCCTACCAAGAAGTTCAGCAAAGATACAACCAACAGACCATACATCTATAGACGTCCCATAGTTGTCACAGCAGAGAAGGAGCTCTGGGGCCCGATACCAGCGAGTAACCACGTACTCAGTCATGAACTGGCCTTTACTGCTGTTAGTACGAGCAAGCCCAAAATCACATATCTTAAGATCACAGTTAGCATTGATGAGGAGGTTGCCGGGCTTCAAATCACGATGAAGAATATTTGCAGAGTGAAGATACTTCAGACCTCTTAGTAACTGCAATCAGTCATTCAAAATAGTAAAATAGAAGGTGAAACAGCGAAGGTGATGATGAGTTGGGAATTATTCAGTTCTAAGCTCCCACACCCCTCTTGTGCAAGATCAATTGATCAGAATCATAACATAAAATGACAGAATAGTGTGACAATGAAAAAGAAATCAAATCACGTCATGTCAGATTCTCAATCCTAGCATGGAAAGGCGAAAAATGCTCATCTGAAGAAAAGGGTTAGGTTCCATCCTGATTCTTAGTATCATGGATATTCCGAAGCATGGTACTTGCACAATTATTCGGGCACAAGAAGAAGATTCATCATCATAACCATAAACTAGAATGACTACAAGTGGCATGATTTTGTCCTTACTATGCACAGCCATAGTAGAGTAAAAGCTAGAAATGGATGTTGATGAGGCATTACCACAAACTTCATGACAAAAATTCTAGAATCTCAAACAAGCAATTAAAGTTTTTACAAAAAATAAAGGGGTGCCCAGTTAAGCCAATAGGGAGTAACACTAGAGAGAAATCATAACAAGTGTCCAGAAAGACCCAAAGCCCAGTCATCTCAAGAAGTATCTAGGTTTCAATAGTTGGCACAAGCCAAAGTTATTTCATTATAGATATGAGGGGGAATCGGGGCGGTAGACGTCCTGGTAAGTAGAATGAACACAAAAGAGCATTGATAAGACGACTGACCACTATTCATGTGAAGTCAGGCTTTTGCAGCACAGATTAGCAGTTCACACTCATTAGTAGGCAGATGAAACAAAGGCGGTGTTACCAGTAATTTAAGAACTTATAAGATACATATTTACATGAGCCTGCTCATTCTTCATAGAGAATAGACCATTGGAGGTCTGAAGATATAGCACACAACTAAAGAATCCAATAAAACTAATAAAATAACACATATATTAAAGGAAAATACCTGGAAAAGGAAATACTGGCAATGATCATTTGTAAGTGCTTGAGAGGACTTAACGATCTGATGCAAATCTGTATCCATAAGCTCATAAACCAAGTAAACGTCTTTGAAACTTCCCTTTTGTATAGGGAGCATCACATCCTTCAAAGCTATCACGTTTTCATGTCTGAGATGTCGGAGAAGCTTCAGTTCGCGCAAGGTTCTCAGTGCATCAACACGATTTTCAAAGGCATTGTGTATCTTCTTGATAGCAACCTTTTCATTAGTTTCCTTGTTGACTGAAGAACATACTATGCCATAGGCACCTCGACCAATTGGCTTGATTGGGACATATTTTGTATCAATCTCGAAAAGTGTCTGCCACATGGAGTAGTAATGCTTTCCTTGAGATCTAACACCATTTGGAGGTTCCACTGGAGTTGCCATACTAGTAAAGCCATTACCAAAACTTAGAACAGGTCATCTGTACAAAAATAACTTTCCTATACTTTCCTAAAATAGATATTCCCCTGAGATAAGATGTAATCTGACATGCAGTTCTCATTCAAACTTCTGCCCTAATCTTGAATTAGGTAACTGAACATGATATCATTACACGGTTCTCAGTCAAACTTCCTGCCCTAATCTTGAATTAGGTAATTGAACATGATATCATTACACGGTGGCGTCCAATAGCATAAAAGATGTAGCTATAAATAAGCAGAGTATGAATCAATTCCGTTAACATGATCGTCTAACTTGCCTAGAAAACAAAATCTCTCCACCTTTCAGCAAGATAACTGCAGTCTATCTAAATGATATGAGCGACAAAATATCAATACAAACTAGATAGCTGCAGCAATGTTTGAATAGTTGGATGAACAGTAAATGATACTCTTAGAAGTAGTATACTAAAAGAATCATTCACCATTTCCCATCTAGATAATTATACATCCATACAGGCTGACCGAGTATCGAGAAAAAATAGAAAACTATAAGCTTTCAACTAATTTTTTTACATCTTTGTTCCAAAATACAACCTGACTACTCCAAATTCAGCTGCATATCATTTACTATAGCAACTCATACCAATCACAAACACATAAATATAGGAAATATAACTGTTCAAAGCTAACAGTAAAGCAAAAATATGAGAAGTGTAATAGTATTAGAGGAAAAAATGAACATAAAAAATGATTGTTAATTAAAAGGCATAAACGCAAGCCTGCTACAAACACCAAGATTTTTTATTTTATTTTATTTTATTTTTCTTAAATTTTCAAGGAGACAACCAAGTACAATCTAAACAAAGTTTCAAATTTCACAAAAACCAAACAGACAAGTAAACATAATTGAGCATTTCAACAACGAAAAACAGAAAAACAAAGAATTCACAAAAAAGAGAGAAAAAAAAAACATACTCTTTCACACCGATATTGCCCTGAAATATCTTCAAATCGCAGCCCGAACCTCAAAATTATTCATTCTCCTGTCCAAATTCCCACTTTCCGCTCAGAATTAGCCCTAAACCCTTGCATAGATCCCCATCTTAAGCTCTGATTCAGCGGTAATTTCAGTCAAATTGCGACAGATTTTTGGAGGAATTTTAACTCAGTCAAAAAGGTGAATTTCACCTGAACTTGCTTCAATTTCACAGAATTGTAGCAGAAGGATCTGCAGCAATAAATTACCTCACATCTCTGTCGATTTTTCACTGAAACAGATAATTTGTGGATAATATTAATAATATCTTGTTATTTTCAAGGAAAAATATAATTGAGAGTAAATGTTATGATTCGTTATACCGTAGCTATCAAAAGTAGAGAGAGAGAGAGATGAGAGAGAGATCACTAATGAAGTAAACACGCACACACACACTGCCCATATTTTTTATTTTTTATTTTATTTTATATCTAACCTAATTAATTATTTATATTTGAATACTACTTGTATGAGCAAATAATTATCCTTTTTTTTACCGTTTTATATAAAGTATAATAAGTGATACTATGTATTAAAGGTAAAAACTTGCATGCACTAGATGTATATAAGTTTATATCAGACGGTCAATGCGTTTGACCGGATCAAATGCGGATCAACGCGCGTTGACCCGATCAACCTGCAAAAAAGAAAAATGGTAAAATAGGTGATACTTTTTTAATTTTGAGTGATATTTTTTAGTATTATGGTTGATACTGATTTTGACGGTTTTTATTTATTTATTTATTTTGGCCGATGCTTTTTAAGATACAGGTAATACTTTTGGGTTTTTGAGTGATACCTTTTAGTGTTACGGTTGATACTGATTTTGAATGATTTTTTTTTAGTTTACCGAGTCAACACGCGTTTTTCAGTGTTGAGCGATCAACGCGTTGACCTGGTCAATGCGTCTGATGGTACACCTAGTGCACACATGTGTTTCTCTATATAAAATTGTAGTATATGGATTTTATTTAAAAGCAAATTGCATTGTGTAACTAATTAGTAATCTTATATATAAATGTCATTTTGGATAAATACACACAAATTAATAAATTAATTAAGTTACCTAATGTTCTCGTGAACGAATAAATTAAATGAGTTAAATATAAATGTTTGAATGCATTAAATGAGGGAAAATGTGAATTTTCTGTCTCGAATTTGTAGAACGACACTTTTTTTAAATAAAATTAAAGTGCTAGGAATGATATTTATTCAGAAATCGGGAAGTATGATTTAAAATTACGGGATACTCAAATTGTAGAGATCTTTATATAAAAGAAAAATAACTCGTGTTCGACGCGCACTGCTCCTTACCCAACTATAAAAATAAGAGTATGGTTTAAAATTAATATAAGAACATTATAAATACCATGTGTTGTATGATTGGAAACAATATCATGGTTATTTATAACGGTTCTACATATGGTTAGATTATCATAAATAACGGTTCTAAATTGAAAATTAATGTTATAATAACTTATAAATAATATCTTCTTATCATTAAATTATAATCCATAATTTTTTATTTATTTTTTTGGAGTTGTAGAAAGGGAGAGTAGTCAGTCTTGAACCCCGCATGTATATCTTTTACGCAATATTCTCCACTCAAAGATGAACGTAGAAATTTTAACTTGAGGAACGAAACGCCCTAATTTTAATTTGGAAGGTGAAAATGAGTATTATAATGTAAATAATATGTATTTATATAATAAATTATATATATGTATTAGCCCTTAGATCCGTCTCTGTCTCCACTCATTTTGGTGTTTCTAAAAGAACACAATTCATAAGTTAAATGGCCAAAAATATCTTAATTTTTCAAGTTGGGAAGGAAACGATAAATCTCAAACCCGATATCACATTATTTTTTTCAGTGGTTTGCAGGCTATTACACAGGGGCGGGGTTTACCCAGTGCGCACTACGGTAGCGGTTGTGGGTTACCCTCGACATCAAAAAAAAAAAGGGAGATGTTTAGGTTTGAGGCACACAACTCTCGGATCGAATCCTCTAGTCTGAAATTTTGTGTGACAATCGTGTGTCAATATCAAAATTGCGTAGTTTTAATAATGTTTTTCATAAAAATAAAATTTATTATATTATAACTAATTCTAGTTAATATTTATTGTTAAAATTGAAATTTTTAAAAATTATATACCTTAAGTTTGGAATAATCAACCCTAAAAAATAATTATATTAACTAGAAATTAAAAATGAAAATTAAATACTCAAAAATAAATATAAACCATAATTGGGAAGAATAAATTCAAAATAATAATGAATAATTATAATAAACCAAAAGAAAATTAAAATTGGAGAAAAAGTAGAAGAAAAACTAATAATTTTGATGTTTGGTACACAGTTGACACACAAAACTTTAGATTGTGCACAACTCCCACTTCCCCCAATTAAAAATAAAATAAATATTATTATTAAAATAACAATAATTTTAATGAATTTATATTTGCATTATCGAACTTAATTACTTTCGTCAATCTGTATAATATTAATTTTATTTTTTTACCAATGTTCACATCTTATTTGATTTATGAAAAATCTCAAAATTTATTCTTACTCATAAAATAACTTAGATCATCAATTTAACTAAAAATACACTTAAATAGACATCGTTTTCTGAATTAATTTTACTGGTATTATTAGGGCTATAAAGTTTGGACTTTGTTCACATCCAACACTCTTTAAATATATATTACTTAAGAAAGGAAAAAGAGACCGACATACTAACTTTTATATAAGATAACTAATTTCGTAAACGTGTATTTCAATTTTTTTTATAAGAATGTGTTAAAATATGTCAAACTCATTCGTATGATTGAAAGTAACGTCACATGCACTTTTTGCACAATCCCCTTTAATTTTTTTAAAATTAATATTGATGTTGGAATGAGTTTTGTGGTTATAGTGCGAGATGATATTGGTGGTTTTGTTATAATTAGGGCTGATCGTATTTTGAGGTGTTCGTAGGTCGATGGGGATGAAGTATTAGGTTTGCATTCTTTTACGAATTAAGTATTTCAGTATTCAACGTGTTATTTTTGAAGTTGATTCCAAAGTGGTGGACTGGTGGTAGATGTGGTGAAATGTTCTTCTTCGATCATTTTTGAATTTGATTCGATTATTTCCAGTTGTCGCAAACTTTTCAAGGACTTCGCATGATTTTTCTCTTAATTTGGTTCGTCGTATTGCCAATTGTGTGGCTCATGGTATAGTTAGGGTTGCTCGTGATTTTTCAAAACTTTTTTTATTGGGTCGAACCTTCGGCTTTTGGGTACGCCTTTTCAATAATTCTTGTTCTTGTAGTTCTTAATAAATTATCGTTTTGGTTGTCAAAAAAACAAATTGCATCAAATTCTCTTGAGTTTTTATACAACATGCACAACTTTTAATTTTAAAAACTTTCAGTCAAAATTCCATTATTTACTTGGTATCAATACTTAAGTTTGCATGAAAATTCTTAGAATTCGTTGCCCGAAACACTGAAAAATATGAATAAGTGTAAATGTTAGAGTTAATGTTGAAGCTAGTGGTTCTTAATGCCTTCAATATGCAGTGGAAATGTAAAATATTTTTGCACAAAATATAGTTTTAAATCACACACCTTCGGTATGTGATTGTCTCAGGACGAAATTACACTTTCATTAGTGTTGAAAATTACAATGTTGATGTTGTCCAAGTTCACATTCTTGAAAACACTGCATATAATACAAGAATCATATTCTAAGTACAACCTCAAACGAATTCTAAATATACTATCTAACACTAGATAGTATGGCGATTTCGAACCCTAAACTCTCAATTCACTTACCTAATCTACAAAGATAATCAATGAACATGTAGTTGAGCAAAACAATAGACTTGATATTGAATTGATTGCCATGAATCTCGAAGAAAACTAAGGACTCTGGATTTTTTCACTCTAAATGATGATATTTTCTCTCCTTAGGTGCCTTCTCCAAGTATGAAATTCGATCCTTATAGACTTCCCAAATTAGCATCGGTTTCTTCCCAAATGATGATATCACTTTAATACTGAAAAATATGACTTTTAACATTAAAATTATCTTCTCTTATAAGGTTTATATACAATCGTTGTACATAATAATTTGCTTTAATTTATGGTCATAATGATTTAAACTATCAATCTAAAACTCCAAAAATCTTGTATTTTGGTTCATTTTATTATTTAATTATGTTCAATAATTTCTTTATTAAATTTCATAAATAATTAATAAAATGTTTTTTATTAAAAATGAATATATATATATATACACACATATAATAATAATAATAATAATAATAAATTAAAAGGATTAAAAAATATATGTTGTTAGAGTCATGAATTACTTAAGGCAAGTTGCTCTTAACTTTGACTATTTTTCTTGCAATGAGAAAAAAAAAATCTTAGTATTTTTTAGCAGCCATGTCTGACCACAAGAATACCACAGCTATAAATATTTAGGGCAAATTGCACTTTATGCAGCTCATATTTTTTTAAATGATCTAAATAAAATTAATTGATAAAAAAAATACTCAATTTTTTTTAAAATTTTGTTGCAATCTATCATGTGATCGATTTTCTAGCACCAGAAATTCAACGTGGCATGTCCGGCATGCACTTTTCAATCCCAATAAATAAAATTTGGTGGAAATAAAAAAACACCTAGGAGCAAAACGATGGCGTATTGATCTGAAAATAAAGTGATTTCGTGTTGGCAACCATATAATTATTTATCTTCACATAATTTCATTTACTAAATTGAAAATTCCACGTACGCATTTGGTGTGCCATGTGTGATTGTCGGTGCTGAAAAACCATTCATGGGATAAATTTGTAATAATTTTGAAAAATTGAATATTGTTTTGTTAATAGATTTTGCAATTTATCCAAATATTTAATCTAAATTGAATGTGAATTTCTTAGGTTTGAAGGCTCTTTGATTGCTCAATATATATTAGTTTATGTATTAAGATGAAAATGGTGGGACCATTTGTAAAGAACAAGCAAAGTTATTTAACCTTTTTCTTAATTCTATTCTCTAAGCTTGTCACCGACCAATTAATTAAACATTTTATGTATAGTATTTAGAAAACGAAATATAAATCAAACAAGTGCTAAAATTTAAACAAATTCAATTAGTTAATTATTCGTGAGCAAATCATTGTTGTTTTTAATAAAAAAAATCTGCATTTGAGATCAAGTGGATCTTTATTTGTTCTTACTCGTTTACATAATTCTAATCGGATGAAAAACTCGAAGGTATCAAATTTGCTGCAAATTAAAAGGTTGGCTGAGTCGAGTCGAGTATTAGCTTTATCGAATTTGAGCTCGATAAGAAAAATTCGAAGCTCGACTCGAGCTCGGTAGAGTTTTGAATCTTCGAGCTCAAGCTGGGTCAAACTTTGATTTTTCGAGCTCGAGCTCGACTCGATTATGTATAAATATTAAATAAAAAATTACATTTTAAATTTTAAATAAAAATGATTTATAAGTAAATAATTAAATTATTAAGGGTAAATTTATAATTGCCTTAAAGTTCGATAAGGCTCGTGAGTCTGTTGAGTTCGCTATTATGGAGCTTGAGTTTAGTAACTGCTCAAGTAAATCGACTCGAGAAAGCTCGAGTCGATTTCGAATTTTCACTGAGTTCATTCTGAGTAGGCTCGACTCACTTACACCGTAATATACAAATTCATAAACGTGACAAAATATTAAATATGTAGTTGTACTGGTGATACTGGGCCTGGTTCATGGCCCAATATCAAATGATGAATTTGTCAAAAATGAATTGGAAAAGTGATAAATCAATTAAGCCTTGAAGTTATTTTAGGTGTAAATAAGTTTTTAAAGTTGATAATTAATAACTTACATGCCCTTTACTACTATTAATATTCGAAAATAATTTTGTGCCAAAATTTTCTTTTATTTATTTTTAATTTATAACCATGTTTTCTCTAATTTATATGTACTTTGTTATTAAAAGATGTAAAAATCATCATCATTATTATTATGAAAAAATTACATATTAGAATGTTCCGGAGAATGTATTTTAGAAATTTTATTTATTATAAATTAATTATTATAATTAATACTACAATATTCTGTAAGTTCAATTTTTTAAATCCTACAAAATTATGCCGTTAAAATTCTTGACACCTAAACACACCTATCATTAAAAAATTGATAAAAAAGCAACAACGAAGTATCGAATTAGACAACTATCTTACTATTAAAATTTGTATTTAATTAAAGGCATGTTTAATTTTAACCGAAAAAAATCAGTTATTTTAGTTTTCAATTATGGAAAATTAATTCGATATTGTTTCGTTATGAAATTTTTTAATTTGATTTATTTAGATCAATTTTTAAAATAATAAAGCTAAACCATATAAACTAATGTTTTCTCAACAGACATTATGTTCTTAGTTAAAATGGTTTATCGGGTAGTAGATGAATTAAGGATAAATGAACCGATATCAAGGATAATTACTTACAATATTCTTTTATTGGGTAGTAGATGAATTAAGGATGAATTAACCGATATCAAGGATAATTATTTACAATATTCTTTTATCGGGTAGTAGATAAATTATAATCTGATTTAATTAAAAATTAAACCAAAAATATTACAGTAGTAATTATAATAATTAATTTAAAATAAACAAAATGTATAAAAATTTGGAAAAAAAGTGTCTGAAATATTTCAATAATAATAATAATAATAATAATAATAATAATAATAATATGATTTTGACATAATTTATAAAAAAATATATAGACTTAAAATAAATAGAAGAAAATGTGGCACGAATAATTTTGGAGCGGTAATAGCAGGGAGGGATATGCATATTACTAATTATCAACATTAAGAATTTATTTGTACCTAAAAATATTTTAAGAGCTTATTTAATTCTAACAAGTAACATTAGGTTGTATCTGATCATTTTCCCAAAATGAATTGATATATCTCTAAAAAAATTCGCATAACACGTGATATTTGATGTTGATTTTGAGAATACTCAGAAAAACACATGATATTTGATGCGGGCAGAAACGTGTAAAACCCGTTGATTTTGAGAATCTCTCAAAAGAACACATGATATTTGATGCTCGCAGAAATGTGTATTTTCCCGCCATTCCGCCTCTTTAGGGATTTCTGCAGTTTGGGAATTTCAATCAATGAATATACTTTGACCATCTATGGCCTCTCGAACCGGATTGATTTCGGGTTCCTTCCTCAAGCAGGGTTGCATTCCTAATTGATTTAAGAACACCGGATCGGAAGAACACAACAATAAAATAGTTGATTCTCACAAGAATATGTAATTGTACGTAAACATTACACTATTTATCAAACGCCCACTTTCCAGTAACAATCTAAATTGATCTATTTATAATATAATAAAATTTGAAAAAGAAGAAACGTGAATCCCAATTATAATAAAATTCCTTATTAATAATGCAATCTAATAAAAAACATAATATAAATATGATATCTCCATCACTAATGCTTTCACTTTTGGCACTTTACTCAAAGGTTTGTTTCGAAAAAACATGAGATGCTCTAGGTTTGTTTACAAAGATTGTGGGAGAAAATTTGTGTGAGTTAAATGTGGTTGCTTATGGAGCCGGAATCCTCTATTTCACATTTAGTGTTGTATTCTTTATTTATTTTTATTTTTTTCAAATTTTTTCTTCGATTTCAATTTTTTATGCTTTAGTTTTATTTTACACTTATAATTTAGGATTCATCATACCCAGATAGGATGCATTATAATTTTTATGCATTTAATTTTCAGTTATTAATTGATTATTTGAAAAGTTAAATACTAAAAAAATATATTAAATCATAACAGGGTATAGGATGAACCTTAAATAACAAGTATAAAATACGATCTTTAGGGCTGAAGGCTGATGCCGAATTGGGGAAATTAGTTGTTGGTCAAAATCGGGTCTTGATGATCAACAACCCCCAAGAATATTAGAATCAGGTCCCCGTTCTAATATTCCATCATTTTAGGGCATGAGAAAATATTCTACTTTTCCTTATTATATTTTTGTCTCTCCCTCGTTCTTACTCTCCTAATTCTACCCCTCCTAGCATTTCTTTTCTAAAATAATCAAGATCACAACTTTATTACACAATATTAAATCACTATTACATATAACTACAGATCTTACATAATAGGGAAGAAAAAATCTAAAAAATATAGAGAATCAGCTGAAGCCATAACAGAGGAGTTTAGACAAAGGTGTACTATATTTTCAATTTACTGCATTATAAAACTTCATAATTTATTTGTTTTGATCAGTGTAGAAATTTTACTACAACATATAAATCTGAAAAAAAAAGTTAATTTTTTAGGTGCTTGATCTTTTTATGTGTGTCTGTGTTGCAGTTATGTATATGTTGACTTTGTTTTTATACTTGTCCTTCTTGAAAAAGTATTTATAAAATTGTTGAGAGAAGGAAATTATGGAAATGGATTAAAGAGTTAAAGAATATGCTAAATAGTTATATTGATATTTTAAAATAATAAATGTATTATCATGCCCCATTTTCATCATAGTGACAGGATAGATAGAAAGGTTTTTTTTTGTTTTTTTTTTTGACAAAACATGATAGATAGAAGTTATTAATTGTTATAGTGTGGAATATATTTTCATTAAATTTATAACATATAAAGTACACTTGGTTGAATGTTTTAAGTATCTTATTTAAATATAAAAAAATGTTTTCACTAAGCAACTCATAATTTTGATAGTTTTTTACTATTTTCATTTATGTTTAGGTGCCTGCTATAGTGAAACCTCTATACAGTAATATTATCGAGATTCGAAAAAAAAAATTACTATCGAGATGTTATTCTTAAATAGAGGTTTACCTATAAAAATTATATTATTAAAAAAACTAATATACATTATACGCCACTTGAAAATGTGTCACTTTATATCCTAAAAACAAATGAATTTAAAAGATAAATAAGATTCATGATTTTTTCCCTACAAATTAAAAAAGATTCGTGAATTTAAAAAAATCAAATATATGTACATTGTGTATATATATTAGATTTAGAAGATTCATTCATGTACTATGTATCTATAAAATGTTAAAAAAATGTATGTATCATATGCAACTTTAGATAAATACTTCATATCATCTTAAGTTTAATGTAATATAGCTAAATAATTCTTCATATTTTATATATATATATTTAAATATATTTGAAATTTAATGTCATTTTATTACTATATGAAGTTAAATTTCTTAAGTGTGTCCTAAAAAAACACGAAAATATTAACATGTAGAGTTCATTCTTGTTTATGGGCAGGTCTTGTGTGCACTAAGTGCACATCAAACGGTCAACGTGTTGACCGGGTCAACGCGCGTTGACCAAAAAATCCGTCAAAATTAGTATCATTCATAACACTGAAAAATATCAATTTCAAAACTCAAAAGTATCATTTATATCATTAAAAAGTATGGGTCTGAATAAAAATAAAGAAAAAAATTGTTAAAATTAGTATCAATTTAAACACTAAAAAGTATCATTCAAAATTCAAAAAAGTATCACCTGTGTCCCTAAAAAGTATAATCCGTTTTGATAATTTTTTTGGTCAACGCGCATTGACCCCGGTCAATACGTTGACCGTCTGATGTACATCTTATATACATGAGTATTTGCGCTTATTTATAGCTGGTCCGATTTGGGATGATAACTTTTTATTCCTATAAGAAGTTTATTCTTACATAGAAGTTTTAATGTAACTTGATATCATGTGATATTATTTCTTAAATAGAAAAAAAGTGTTTAAATTTTAAAATTTTATTCTTGAATGCATGTTTTTAAAATGATGACAATCCAGTCTGGATTTAAATTAAAAGAATTAAATTTTTAGTTTGAATAGTCCATCCCATAGCTCTCTTTCTCTCTCTACAACATACACGAGTCATATAATTTAACTTATTGCAAATGTCATAAACAAACTTTACACAATAAAATATCTAGCATGTGGGAATAGTAATTTAATGGACCACTATTAAATTTCGAGCTTCAATTTCTTCATGTAGGGTTGGTTGGAAGTTAGGTTTAAATACGATTTTTCAATAAATTAGTCCCAAATCAAGTTTAAATCAATTGATATTTTAAAACCTTTAAATCCCATGTGCAAAAGTAAACGATGCTAAATTAATTCTTTCGAGATTATTTATTACTTTTCGACAGGTGAATTATCAATTCAGAACTTGAAAGATAAGTAATCTATCGATTCAGGACCTGAAAGATGAAAACTTTTAATTCAAAGCTTAAAAAATGAAACTTCTCAATCAAGAACCTAAAAAATCACGAATTTTGATTTCTTTTTTTATAATTAATTTTATATTAATTTTCAATGAAAATCCCTTCCTTATTTATGTATTAAATCTAATAAGTAAATTGCTAAAATTAATTAAAAAATAAAAAAGGACTCAAAATTCTTGATTTTTGAAGTCATAGATTGAGAATTTTCATCTTTCGGATTCTGGATTGAGAGTTTTCATCTTTTAAGTCCTGAATTAATATATTACTCATTTTTCAGGCCTTGAGTCGACAATTTTCCTTTTCAGTATTATGACTTATACTTTTTCAATTCAAAAAATGTAGTAATAACTACAAAATACCACTATCTTTTTTCTCCTTTTTAAGCAGTATTTTTATAGTAAAATAAACGTGATTTTTTTAGTATTATAACTAATATTTTTTAATTTTAATAGTGATATTTTTCTCTTTTAGCCGAATCGGGTCTAAAGCGGTACCCGTCCGTCTGATATAAAATTTGTACGTGCATCCAATTTATTGGAGAATTTGCCTATATTTAATGTTGTTAAACAATTTTATTGGATGAATGAGTTATCAAATGTCAACATCATAGGACCTTTCGTTTAATTGGATCCTAACATTTTTCGCCCCTAGCCTTTTGATTTATTTCAATAAGTGTTAATTACAATTTAATTATCAACGTTTTATTTTAAAAAAATAAAATAAAAAAAAATAACTCAATGTTGTAATGTTACAATTTAATTCTCAGCGACATTTGGACATTTTAACATAAATAACTCAACTTTTTTGATAAAAATGTTATTCCAGTCGATTTGAACAACTTTACTCTCGGTTAAGCTAAACAAGCTATATAACATAATGATATCTTTTTGCAAAAAAATAATAAAAAAATCAAAATCAAAATGATATTTTTTGTCGAAAAGGTCTGGTTATTTATGTTCAAATATTTAAATATTGAAAATTAAATTATAATTATTAAAATATTAAATTATTTTTATTAAGAGGTTCGTAGGAATTAAATTGTAATTACTCCTTTCAATAATATTTAATATTTGCACATGACGTTGATGTGGTGGAGTCTTTTATAAAAGCATATTAATGTTCAATAGGGTACAAAAGTTGATGAATATGAGTCGTTTTACAATATTCTTTCCTATAATCCCTAAAATAATATTATATGGATAAGTTGTACAGAATTATCACGTATGGTAAAAAAAAAAACTTAATTAAAATTTTTGGTTATAAATTTATAATCATGCAATGTTTGAAAAGAAGTAAATTATCAAACTAATATAATTTGTTTCCTCAAAAGAATAATGCTAATTTCTTGTCAAATAAATCTTATTAACACTACAATAAAGAAGATTTTTAGAAATAATATTATTAGAAACGATAAATGTCGTCGCTATATATTATATATAATAAAATTATGCGCCAACATTCCGTCTCTTCTAATGATTTATATATATGAATATGGACTTAGGCAGGGCCGCTCCTTGTATGAGGTAAGTGAGTCGGTCGCCTCAGACTCCAAAAATTACGATAAAATTAGGAGTCCCAATTTTTTTATAATATTATATATATATATAGCTGTAGATTTTTATTTAATGTGCTGTTTGCCAAGCGGTCAAAGTGTGTATAAATAATTCAAGAGGGGAAGTGATGAGGTCATACAAGGCAATGAAGAAAATGATCCGGAGCTGCAGTTTAAAGGTCCAATGACGCGTTTGCGAGCTAAGAAGTTGCAAGCTTATTTACAAGCTTCTATTCGTCGCAGATTCGAAATGCATGAAGATAAAATCAAGGGCAGCTCGAGATTGATCACCATGCTTGCCATAAATGATGAAGAAGGAAGCATGAAGACGTGAGAAGAAGAATGACGCCATTTGGACGTGTGCATAAAAAGTTATACGCGTTTGCATGGGAAATCGGGAGATGCTGTTTTTCATGCAAAGGTGGTAATATTAATTGTACCATGGGCTACGAAATTATTCATGTTAATTCAGCCCATGATCGAGTTCTAAGGTCCAAGATGGTGTGGAAATACAGGCCCAAATCCATTGTGGGATTTATCCTTATCTAGTTAGATTTAGATAGATTTTTGTTATCTTATTTTTGGTATCTTTTGATTTTATCCTAGTTTGATTAGGATTAGTATTTTTCAATGTTTATCTAGTTATTTAGGGTTAAAATTTCGTCCATATGCTCTCCTATAAATAGGAGCACCCTGTGACATTCATAAATCAGACAATTGCAAGAAATAAAGAGTTTTTCTCAATCTGTCTCACGATCCTTCGGTTGATCAAACTTTTATCTACAATTCTATTGTTCTAGCAAATCAATAGTCTTATTTAAGTTCTTCAGGGTATAATTAAGTACTTGGGAGAATTGCTATCCGGAGAAGCTAGACGTGCGCGTTCGGGTTATTCAACACGGGTTCGCCGAATCTATCCAATCCACAACACTACCATCGCCGCCGCCAAGTCCATCTACACCAAAGCCTTCCGCCGCCACCATCACCATAATTCCAGCCATCTTCAAGTGTTCCAAGTGTCCTCATCGTCGTTCTTTTCGTTGTTCGAATTTCTAGTAAGTTTTACCGTTTAATTCGTGTCGGTTTGAATCCTTCTTTAGCTGACGTAGTTCGAGTCCCTAAAGTCTTCCGCCTGCGTATTTTTTGTGTCTTGGATACATTGTCCGGGTCACATCATAAATTTGGTATCAGAGCCACGTCAGCTCTGCTGGTCGTGGTTCAATCCGACGTGTCATCTACGTGTCAAATACGTGTCAGTTATCTATCGTATGTGTCATTTAATTTTTGTATCGAGTCTTTTGTAACCTGATTCATATTCATTGAAAAAAAAAAGGAGCAAAAGACATCGGCTAAAAAAAACGAAAAAAAAAAAGTTGCCGATTAAAAAAAAAAAAAAAAAAAAAAAAACGAAAATCAGATTGTTCTACTTGTTTTCAATTTTAATTCCTTGTTTTTAGATTTGTTCCATATATTTAGGGATTCTTAGATTGTGTTCACACATTCAAAATCCTTATTTCCTTATCCATTAGATTTCTTACCTTGTTTAGATAGATTTCATCCTAATCTATATCTATTCAAGATCTTTCCATCCCCATCCATATCTAATCAAATCCTTCACCCTTATCCATCCATATTTTCGATCCTACACACTAAAGGGCTCGAAAATTTCATCTCTTCCATATACACCCGGTTCACCTTATACACCACATAGTCCATACACCCATACACCCGTACACCCATACACCCGTGGTCCACATACACCACCAGCTGAATTACTCATTCCACACGCCTACTTCTACTCTTAGCAACCTTCCGGCTTGATTTTATCCGTTGGAGCTTGAAGAAGACCCAGAGGAGCTAGTCAAGAGAAGCTGTTGAATTTTTCGATCAACCCACCCCCATATTTCACTCCACACGTGCACTACACATACTTGAGAGTTAAACACGAGTGGAAAAATTAAGAGTGACATACACGAGCGTTTGTGAGGAATTGTGAGATTCTACTTTACTTTTTCTTCACGTTTGTTCGTTTTGCAGGATAAATGGACCAACATGAAGATATTTTCTACACCCGTTGCTCCATCCAAGACAAAATTGGTTCCATGATTATTGACAGTGGTAGTGTATTTAACGCCATTAGTCAATATGCAGTGGACAAGCTCGGCCTAGTACCACAGAAGCATCCCAAGCCCTATAAGTTGCAGCGGCTTACAATCACAAGTCAGGTAAGTGTCGCATTTGCTATTGGTCGATATACTGACACTGTTTTATGTGATGTCATTCCTATGGAGGCAACACACATTCTTCTAGGTCAACCGTGGCAATTCGATCGAGGAGCAGTGCACGATTGTCACGCCAACACTTATTCCTTTGCTTGGAATGGACGACCCATCAAACTGATGCCTTTGGCACCTGAGGACGTCATTAAGGATCAGAAGTGGATGCAAGAAAAATTTAAAGCCGAAAGGGAAAGGAAGGCCGCAACTATCGAGAGCGAATCAATCGCCACCGTCCCTAGCCCTACTACGACACCGTTGGAGTCTTGTTCACATCAAGACATGTCGTCTAGTTCATCCAACGCAGATCACCAGTTAAATTCAGACATGATAAGTGAAGCTACAATTCCGTCGCAGCCCATATGCATTGATCCAACACTGGATTCGGGTAAGTCGGATAATCTATTAATTTCTCAGAACAGTGCTACTAATGATTGTTTTTCTAGTGATGTGCAGATCGAGAAGAGAGAGTTCGAGATTGAGCAGCCTGGAATAGCTACATCCAACCCTGATGACAGCTCGAAAGAAGTTTCCAACTCTCAAGAGGAGATCCACGAAGAGCTGAAGTTGGAGCATGATGATGTTCGACTTAGAGATCAGCTTGTTCTAGATAAGTCGTCCAACACCCACATTGTTTATCTTAAGGACGTGTTACATGAAATCGAGAGAGGTAAGAACCGTCTATACTATTCTAGTATTGATAGGTATTTGATGTGTATAGTTGAATCCATGTTTCTTTTTAGAATTAATTTGACATTTGGATTTAACTTGAATTGCATGAAAAGGTTGGATAGTAGAGAGTCATTGTTTGTTCCAACCAAGTGTAAGATGCGAGCATGGTATTTGAAATCAATTAGTTTGTGTTTTTCCATTGCTCATTTGAAAGCTATTCATAGTGTTGAACATGCTGGAAATTGCATAATTGTTTGTTATGCCATGTTCAATCCATTATATGTTACATGTTGGATAGTTGATTGTTTTGTTGAGTGTTATGCTGCATGTTTTGTGCATGAGGGCTTCTTGTTCAAGGGTTCACAGTTATGCATTTCTAAGTCTTCTATGCGTGAGTTATTAGTTCTTGAATCGCATGCGAGAGGTTTAATGGGTCACTTTGGTGTGTCTAAAACGTTAAACTTGCTGCATGAACATTTCTTTTGGCCACGTATGAAGCATGATGTTGAGAATGTGTGTAGTAGATGCATTACATGTAGGAGATCGAAATCTACATCACACCCGTTTGGTTTATACACTCCTCTACCAGCCCCGTCTTCCCCGTGGATTGATTTATCTATGGATTTCATATTAGGATTACCACGGTCTAGATCTGGTCGAGATAGTATTTTTGTGGTTGTTGATAGGTTTTCCAAGATGTCTCATTTCATTGCATGTAGGAAAACCGATGATGCAGTACACATAGCCAATCTGTTCTTTATACATGTTGTGCGTTTACATGGAATACCTAGAACTATTGTTAGTGATAGGGATTCTAAGTTTCTTGCACATTTTTGGCGTGTACTTTGGGGAAAATTAGGTACCAAATTGTTATTTTCTACTGCATGTCATCCACAAACTGATGGACAAACTGAAGTAGTTAATCGCACTTTAGGTACTTTGCTGCGAGCTTTAGTTAAAAACAACTTGAAATCATGGGAAGATTGTTTGCCATATGCTGAATTCGCCTATAATAGAGTTGTGCATTCATCTACCAATATGTCTCCGTTTGAAGTTGTTTATGGTTTTAATCCGCTAACGCCTAATGATCTGTTGCCTTTACCTGTTGAGCATCTAACAAGTGTTAAAGGTACAAGAAAAGCGGAACAAGTTAAGGAGATGCATGAGAAAATACGTGCGCGTATTGAAGCCGTTGGCGCACGTAATGCTGTTCAAAAGAATAAACGGCGCAAGCAAGTGGTTTTCCAGCCTGGAGATCGCGTTTGGATTCATCTGAGTCCTGGACGATTTCCCAACTTGAGAAAATCGAAATTGATGCCTAGAGGAGATGGACCATTCACCGTGCTGAGTCGAGTCAATGACAATGCATATCGCATTGATTTACCCGGTGAGTATAAGTGTTCATCTACATTTAATGTTGCTGACTTATCTCCCTTTTCTGCAGATGATGAGTTCGATGATGATGAGCCTGTGAATTCGAGGACGAATTCTTTTCAGCAGGGGGGGAATGATGAGGTCATACAAGGCAATGAAGAAAATGATCCGGAGCTGCAGTTTAAAGGTCCAATGACGCGTTTGCGAGCTAAGAAGTTGCAAGCTTATTTACAAGCTTCTATTCGTCGCAGATTCGAAATGCATGAAGATAAAATCAAGGGCAGCTCGAGATTGATCACCATGCTTGCCATAAATGATGAAGAAGGAAGCATGAAGACGTGAGAAGAAGAATGACGCCATTTGGACGTGTGCATAAAAAGTTATACGCGTTTGCATGGGAAATCGGGAGATGCTGTTTTTCATGCAAAGGTGGTAATATTAATTGTACCATGGGCCACGAAATTATTCATGTTAATTCAGCCCATGATCGAGTTCTAAGGTCCAAGATGGTGTGGAAATACAGGCCCAAATCCATTGTGGGATTTATCCTTATCTAGTTAGATTTAGATAGATTTTTGTTATCTTATTTTTGGTATCTTTTGATTTTATCCTAGTTTGATTAGGATTAGTATTTTTCAATGTTTATCTAGTTATTTAGGGTTAAAATTTCGTCCATATGCTCTCCTATAAATAGGAGCACCCTGTGACATTCATAAATCAGACAATTGCAAGAAATAAAGAGTTTTTCTCAATCTGTCTCACGATCCTTCGGTTGATCAAACTTTTATCTACAATTCTATTGTTCTAGCAAATCAATAGTCTTATTTAAGTTCTTCAGGGTATAATTAAGTACTTGGGAGAATTGCTATCCGGAGAAGCTAGACGTGCGCGTTCGGGTTATTCAACACGGGTTCGCCGAATCTATCCAATCCACAACACTACCATCGCCGCCGCCAAGTCCATCTACACCAAAGCCTTCCGCCGCCACCATCACCATAATTCCAGCCATCTTCAAGTGTTCCAAGTGTCCTCATCGTCGTTCTTTTCGTTGTTCGAATTTCTAGTAAGTTTTACCGTTTAATTCGTGTCGGTTTGAATCCTTCTTTAGCTGACGTAGTTCGAGTCCCTAAAGTCTTCCGCCTGCGTATTTTTTGTGTCTTGGATACATTGTCCGGGTCACATCAGGAAGGCATCAAATCCACCGAGCCACAGTTCTCTTTTTTTTACCATTTTCTTTACTTTTTTCGCCGGTTTTTCTTTTTACTTTTTTTTTCTTCTTTTTATATTTTAAATCTAAATTTTGTTCTACATGTGTGAAGTCGGTCCAATTTTTCTTTCTACCATTTTTTTGTCTTTTTCATCCAGCTTTTCTTTTTACCAAGTTTTTTTTTCTTTTTATATTCTAAATTTAAATTTTATTATGCACGCCTAAAGCCCGCGAAACAACACTACCCATTTATTTTTTTTTTAAATAAATTGTAATTCCGAATTTAAATTTATTATAAATATAAAAAATAATCTATTTTTTTCTTTGTAATCCTAAATCCAAATATATTCTAAGATGAGAATTAGGATCTAATTTTTCACATCGGCTCAGGAATGTAAATTTTTTTATGCCAAAAGCCCCCGCAAACAGCACCGCCCATTGTTTTTCTTTTTTAATTTGTAATCATGGATCTAAATATATTATTAGACGAAAAATAGTATTTTTTATTTGTAATCCTAAATCCAAAATTTAAGATGAAAATTAGGGCCTCATTTTTCACCTCGACTCAGATCCCTAAATCATTAGAATCGGCCTTGAACTTAGGCGAAACATATTTTAAAAAGTATTGTATATATACCAATATCTTTTGATGTAGTTGTAATATTTTATAAATTGGAACTTTGATAATTAAACTTATTAATTAGCGTAAACTAGTATTATAGACATTATTGAAAATATTATCTAGTCAACATATATGTATTGGGGAAAAATCTAATAAAATTTAGATCGAAAATATTGAAAGATGAACATGATTGAAAACATAAAAAAGAAATACTCTAATTAAGTTAAAAGAAAAAGTTTAAAAACGAGTTGTACGCCTCATTATTTATGAAAATATGAAGAAAAAAGTAGGCCCTTTTTTTCTAATCTATCTATACATATATTAAAGCAGAATCGCAGGGGTAAAACTGTCACTAAAAATGTCAGAAAAAAGTTAATTTAAGATAATACTTCTGTCAAAAAAAATCAAAAATATGGAAGTGGCGGAGTGGTAGAGCAATTTTCTCGATTATACGTTGGGGCTGTGTTTGAGCCATATTAGTAACACAATATAATTCTTTAATTTTTTGCCCTTTTTTCTTTTTTTTTTCTTTCTCAATTTCTTCTTTTTGATTTTTTTCCTTTTTTGTTTTTTTTCTTCTTCTACTGTATATTATATTTTTCAATTTTTTTGCCCTTTTAGTTTTTTTTCTTTTATTTATATTTTGGATATTTCTTTTATTTATACATGATTCTTATTTTTCTTTCATCACTTAATATGTTTTACATACATTATTAAACTCACAATTTATTTTGATAATTAACATTGATTCCTTTTCTTTTCTTTTTCAATTTTTTTCCTTTGGATTTTTTTTTCCTTTTCTTTTATACTCTATTTTCTTTTTCGATCTTTTCTTTTATATCAACTAATTTTTATTTTATTTTTCCTTTTATTACTTGATTACTTCATTTTTTTAGGTACATGATAGTCCACAAATTATTTTGATTCTTAACATTATTCTTTTTCTTTTCAAATTTTCTTTTGACTTTTTTCTTTTCTTTTTTGATCTTTTCTTTTATTTCTACATGTTTCAAGCTTTTTTTTTCTATTATTACTTAATATTTATTAGGTACACATTACCAAGTCCATCATTTATTATGATAATTAACAATGTATTATTTAATATTATAACCATTTTATTAATTTTGTTATTTTTTTATATTTAGATGTAGTCAAGTCCGCATTTTTTTATTAATTAACATTAATTATGCCTATTTAGTATTGTCATTGTTGGTTATTTAATATTGTAATTGATCACATCATCAATACGCGGGTCGTAGTGTAATTTTCAGGTTTTTGGGCCAAGTAGTTTCGGAACTAAAAAAATATTGGGCCAGCGCAGCACCAAAAGTGAATAAGTATCATTTTAGCAATTTAGTTTTTACTTCACAAAAGTATCATTCTACCCATTGAATATGTGAAAATTTCATATTTTTCTCATACTTTCCATCATTATATACATTAAAATAATTTATATTTGACTCATTAAATGTATTCATATAATGTTGTATAAGGTGATTTGATTACTTTATTAATATGTGTGCATTTATTCAGAATGACAACTATTTAGAGACGGAGAGATTATTTTTAGTTTAATTGATATTGTGATATTTGGTAAAGCTACATACATACTCTCTCTGTTTCGTTTTGATTGTTGTTTTAGTTTTCTTTTATCTAGAATTAACAATTAATTTTATGGACTAATATACTCATCCCTTATATATGACATAAAACCTTATTCACCCATATTTTCCTATAATATGGTTTTGGATAGGGTTAAAATTGAGAGAGGATGTGTGAAAATATATAAAACAACAAATATTTTGACACAAAATAAAAAAATTAAAACAACAATCATAATGAAACGGAGGGAGTATATTGTGTGTGTGTGTGTGTGTGTATAATTATATGCTTTCAAATGTTAAATGTAATTATTTTTTCAAAGATTAAATGTAATTATATTAGGATATCTGAAGAAGATATCTTTAACCAACCATATAATATTTGTGTAATTACATACAAATATTTTGAGTACATTTAAGATCCACAATATTTTCTCATTTATTTATAATATGACCACATTCAAAATATTAATTAATAAATATTTAAATTCGTACAACGTACGGGAGAAATACTAGTTATAAAATAATCCATCATATTTAACACTTATCAACAAAAAATTAAAAATTGAAAAAAAAGGATCATGAAATAATAAACATTAATAATCAATTATTAAACAAAACTTTAAAATTAAATATTAAAAAATAATTGCATTCTTTAATTAGGTAAAGTGAACATAATTAGTAAATGAAAACTTAAGACTAAAAAAATACAATAAACTGAAATTGGAAAAAAAAAAGAAAAATAATATTCCCCCAATTTCAGAAAGATTGATGTTTTAAGTTTTACAATAAACTTTAAAAATTTAACAAATATGATAAATATACCATCTCTCCATATTAAGTTATATTTTTCTAATATATCTAATTTTCTTCTCTCATTGTAATTCTTATGCCTCTAATATATCTAATTTTCTTCTCTCCTTAATTTCATCAATATATTTAATGTAGAAGATTTGATAAGTGTAAAATTAGGAGAATGAGTATTAAAAAACGTGAAACACCAAATACATTGTAATAAAATTAAAATGATTAAAACATCAATCTTTCTGAAACTGAGAGAATAATAAATTTGATAGTGAAACACTACTCGTATAACATATAAATATCGGATCTGATCCCACGTTCCCATCCGTATTACATTTCGTGTTCCGTGCCTTTTTTTATTAATATACCATAATTAGGGAAGGATGTACCATAAATAGAAAATTCAAAATTAAAATAAATTATAATAAATTAAAAAATTTTAAAAATAATTTTTTTTTGAAAAAAAAATAAAGAGTTCCCATTTCAATAAATATGGGCCCCATTAACTTAATTCTTCTCTAACTTAAGAGGGCGACGGATATATTATTTTATGAATTTTTTTTTATTTTATACGAAAATATAATTTAAAAAAAAAACAATTTTCTAATTTTATAATAAATAAATAATAATATCTTCTTTAAAAAAAAAGTTATGAAAATGTCACTCTCTAATCCAAACAGAACGTTACTTCATTGCGTAATATTGCACACTCCCTGTACACTAATTATGAACACTACTTTCTCTCTCATCCTCACCTCTCTCTCTCTCTCTCTCATAAAAGAAGGAAGAATCTCTTATCTTCTTCCTCTCTCTCACACCATTTCATCCTTCGTTTATCCAGACTTGTTGTCGGTTGTTAGCTATGCATTATTCTCCACTTCCCTCTCTCATCTCTTTCATTATTTTTTTATTTTAGATCAATATGTGTTTTTTTCGAATTCTGATTTCAGGGTTGAAAAAAAATCGGTGATCGAGCATCTTCTTTGGTGGGTTTTCTGCTCCTGATTATTCGAGATTTCTAAGGAGGATCGGTGGTTTCTTCAGGTATTGTCATAATAAATTATCTAATTTATAATATCTTGAATTGAATCAATGATTTTTGGGTTAATAATTTTATAATCATGAGAGAGAGATAGAGAGAGAGAGAGGGAGGGAGAGGGAGAGGGAGAGACACCCAAAATTTGAAACTGGTGATTGTTTATCTATTGAGTGATATTTTTGTGCTTGGACTTGCTAAAACTGACCGGGCTTGATTAGGCATTCGATCACGTTTGATTTGATGATAATCAAAAGGGAAAGATTGTGCCTTTGCGGTTTATATTTTGCAATAATGGTTTGTGGATAAAATTGTTGATTCATCCATGTATGATACTAGTTTAAGATTTGTTTTGCACCATATCCGGCGAAAATGATTTTTTTTTTTCTCTTTTCTTCTGAATTAATACTACTCCTTGAATGTATGATTAGAGTATACAAGTTTATGTCTAGAATCACTGGTTTGTTCTTCATATTTTTATTCCTTGGATTTTCATTAGTGTGTGCGGATTGACGATTAATGATTAATTTAATAAATTTTGCGATGCTTCGTGAAGGAATTGAGATGGCTTCTCTGCAAGGCCCGGTTGTTAGCCCTGTAGTCTGTGCAAAACAAACTGGACCTTCTGTGCCTGTTAATTCGCCCCTGGTGAAAGCTAAATTAAGTAGAAGTGGATTCTTGGGGCTCAGAGGGATTCTCTACAGCAGGGGTAATGTGGGTTATCGACAGCATTCGAGGAAGTGCAGAACAATACGGTGTAGTTTCAGTTCATCATCAGATGGAAATGGTAGCATGGCTGGGAATTCCCGTGAGAATGAAGCTGATTATGTGAATTCTAGTGTGGTTGAAGCTGGTAAGTAGCATTGTCGGACTAAGTTTTCTGGTGCATGGGGGATTAATGGCTGGTCCATGATGTTGAAAATGAAAATTATAAGATAAATGAATATACTGCATTGAACTTGCTATGTACTAAGGCATCAGTGATGGGAAAGCCGTGCATTTCAAAAGTTGTGAAACAACCCATTAATGCTTGCACCCCAAGGGGGAAAAACAAACATGCATATATTGAAGAGTTGAAACTATTTTATGTTATTTTCGACCGAATATGTAATGTTCCTGGATGCAAGTGTAAGCTAGCATCTATTCTTTTGTTTAGCATTATTTCGACTTGCTTATTATCAAATTCGAGAATGATGATCATTCTTCTGATATGAACTTGTGGCGGGCTTTGTTTCTCATATGAGGCATCTATAGTTTATTGTGCACATGAAAAATTCCAACTCAGTAACTCACTGTGTATATGTTTAATTGTTCAATATAGTTGAGGTACGAAGTGGCCCGGATGGTTTTATGATCAAGATGAGAGATGGAAGGCAGCTGAAATGTGTCCACAATAATCCTCTGGGAGGTCATCTGCCAGATTACGCTCCACATCCTGCAATTGTATTGAAGATGGAAGATGGGACTGGGCTTCTGCTTCCAATAATTGTTTGTATGTGCATGATATTATCTCTATTTTCTGATAGACGTGAAGTTGTTTCATCATTTATGTCTTTATTTGTTCCTTTCTTACAGTGGAGATGCCAAGTGTGCTTCTTATGGCAGCTGTACGCAATGTCCAAATTGTAAGCACCTTTACTGTATCTGATTCATCTATTCGAGTTAAAAGAATAAATGTTTTTATTCAAATATATAATTTATTCAATGTACCTTCAGGCTAGGCCTACCATGTATCAAGTGGTGAAGGATATGATAGAGAAGATGGGTTATACGGTGCGTTTCTGATATACACTGCTATTTTCTTCTGGACCGATGCTTCAGTTTTTGAAATTGTTGTGCGTCTTCTTTGTAGGTGAAACTTGTTCGTGTCACCAAGAGGGTACACGAGGCATATTTTGCTGAGCTCCACCTTGTCAAGGTAAGTGTACCTTGTTTCTTTAAGACTTGACTAAATGTAAAACAATGGTTTTCTCATTGAATGCTATGCAGCTCAGTATCATTCATGATTTTCCGCTGACAACTCTTATCTGTCAATTGAAGTTGGATAATGAAGCAGAACGCATTAGCTTTGATCTGCGACCTTCCGATGCCATTAATATTGCAGTGAGATGCAAGGTAATAATCTAGGGCTTACATTTGGCTACGCCAAGCTGAGTATTGTCAAGCTCAAGCTTGACTCGTTTATCATTTAGCCGAGCTTCGAGCATTATTTATCGAATACCCCGAGGCTCACGAGTTTATTCGAGCTTTAATCTAGCTTTCTAATTTTATTTTTAAATTTAAATACATCTAAAAAAATATATTTTATTCACAAACAATACTATATTTGTTAAAATTCATTCTTTTCTTATTATAAATAAAGTTAATTAGAGACTTAATATACTCATTACTAATTATGTATAAAAATATAAGTTTTATCAAGTTAATAATTTTCTATTTTCAAGTTAACTCCCTTAATATGTTTGCTCATGAGCTACGAGTCAAGTAGTGCCAAGCTCAAGCTTGACTCGATTAGTCAATGTACTCTACTAAACGAGCTCGACCGAGCTTTTATCAAGTCGAGATCTGAGTAGCTCACATGTAGTTTTGACTCATTTACAGCCCTAAGTATCAGCCACCAAGCTGAGAGCTGATATTACATCGTTCAACCTTTTTGCTATGAGTGTGTGAGGTGTTGAGCAGTATCAAATAGTTACATAGGACCGAGAAGAAAAATCATAATGGAATATTGCCTTCTGTTGAAAACAGAAGTTAGAAATAGTAGATGAAACTAAACTGTTCTGTTTCGTGCTATCTTTTCAATTTGCATAATGGTCTCCTTTTTTTTTTTTTTGTGGCCACAAATACATATTTAGCTGTAGCCTCTCTTTCTTGCTCAGGCATTATTATAGTATGAAAGTGAAACAAGCCTAATTAATTAATGCATTGGCGCAAGTTACTCATTGAATTTCTGGTTACATTGTATCTCATGAAAATAAAGTTGTAAAAAGGTTTGTAAAATATAAATGTCGGCAATACGGAAGACTCCTGCTGTACTTAATTTGTGTTTTAAGTAATTATTGTTATTGATAGAGTGGTTACAAGTTTTTGTTATTTATGAGACGACGTGTAAATAGTAATTGAGACGTTATAAGTGGATACGAACTTCATTGGTTTAACAGTGGGGAAGTTGTCCGTTTTATCTGTAAAATCTGTCTTAAGATATACATATTATACACCTGTAATGTTTTGTGCCTTGTAAAATAACCATTACCACATTTTTACAGATCGATTATATTATGTGCTCACATTGTTAATCACTTCAACATTTCCATGTAAAATACATTCAATGCTTAGAGACATGGTTTCATTCTTGTGTGTTTGGTTTTCTTTCTTATTAATGTAATGGTGCTCTTGAATTTATGTGTATAATAACATCTAGGACGTGTGAAACAAAATTGATTATGTAATTTGTTATGCCATCTTTAGAGGCTTTTAAATTTAGTATAATGTGGTTTCAACAGGTGCCAATACAAGTAAACAAATTCTTGGCATATAGTGATGGCATGAGGGTTGTTGAATCTGCAAAGGTGACAGTGCAGAGTCTGGCTTCAGATGGCCTGTTGCTTACTGAACTCGACAGGTAATGAATGTCTCGTAATATTTTATATTGGATTAGTCTTTGTGATATTCTGCTGCAAGAATTAACAACTTATGGATTAGCAACAACAAATTTAGATTCTTCTGAATAACTATTGTCATTTAGAGTAACAACGTCGTGACAACAATTCTGAAGATCCCAATTTTGTTATTATTGATGCAGACCCACCGGCCAACCATGCATGGAAACAAAGGAGTTCAATTTGGTACGAAACATGCTGATTGCCGCTGTTGAGGAACGTTACAGCGATGCAGGTATTAATTCTCAGTATGTGGCATCACAATATTCTTAAAATCTGGGCAGACTTCTACGTTTTACCTTAATCTTGCACTAGAAAGACAAGGGTTAATTGCCTTAAAATCTATAGACTTTGGCGTGTTTTTGGTTTTTCACACATTGTAAAAAACTTAGTTTTAATAACATGAACTTAGCACTTGTTTGGTTTCTCACATGATTTTCAAATTTCGTTCAAATGAAGTGACTTGGTTGTCATGGATTTCCACGTGTACATCTACATGGACACCAAATTGTCTTAAAATACACGAATTTTTTTATCGATTTTGGTCGGATTAGAGTGTCCGAATTTGAAAATCATTTGAAAAACCAAACCAAGTGTTAAGTTCATGATATTAAAACTACGTTTGTGAAAAATCAAACCCCCACCCCCCCCCCCCCCCCAAAGTTTATGTATTTTAAGGCAATTAACCCGAAAAACATTGAAAAGTTTTTAGGGACGGCAATCTCATTAGGTAGCAATAGCATCCGTAGGATCATAGCAATGTCGTGTATACTTATTAGATCGACCTTTCATCCACGCTCTCTGTTGCAGCCTTATGGAGGGACAAGCTCACACGACTTCGTTCCAAGAGAAATTGGACATAACAAACACCCTGTCGTGCTGTTTGTCTTTAAGGTAGACTTTAATTAGGTATATGTTTGTGGCTTGATCTGCTTCTCTTTGCACCGTTGTTCGTGCGGCGAGATAACGGTATCGGTCTTTCAGGTTTCAGGTGGCTACATGGGGATGCCTTTTGTACATATGAATCTGTTTTAGGCATTTTTAGTAATTAATTTGTATTTCCCCCCTTAAAAACGTTCCTGCTAAAGCTTGTGTATAAGTGTATAGATATAGGTATATATGTATGTATGTATGTAATGCTTAATTGTATGTGGCGACTCCTTAATTTGCTGTCTTAATCAGGTCCTTTATTTGATTGTGTCGTTTACACTGCATGTGCATTTTTGAAGCATTGGTGACATGACTAAGATACGAGATTGAAATATGATGATAGTAGGCCGGTTCGATCGGTTTAATCGTGAATTGTCCGATTATATAGTGTAAGTGTTGGTGACCCAATTTGAATTAATCGCAAACATTAAATCCAAAAATTAAAAATAATTATATGGATAAAATTATTTATGCATTTTAAAAATTAGATTTTCTATTTAGTTTGTATGGATAAAATTATTTATGCATTTTAAAAATTAATTAATGTTTATTTTGAAATGGTTCAATTAGTTGAACCAATAACCTTAATTGATCGGTTTGATTTCCGGTCTGGATTTAAAAACATTGGTGTATAAGAGAGGTAATTGCCTAATGCATACCAACAAGACGTGTGCGGGTTGATCTCGTCATCTACGCACTCGCCCGCGCGCACATGTGAAGTTCAATGATGCGTCATATCTTTCCAATGATGATCATCTACGCACTCGCCCGCGCGCACATGTGAAGTTCAATGATGCGTCATATCTTTCCAATGATGATATAATTGACGCATATCGTGATGTACAATAATTTCCATCCCGAATCTTGATGCATTATACTTAGTGTCATAATAGACATTGAAGTGTCACAATAGACAATTAAGTGTCATGATAAGTCTAAAGTGCATTGCATCATGGTGCATTGTAAAAATTACTTATACGGTAACCAAGGGCTTTATAAAACCTAGTAATCAACTCAGTGATATGAGACTCGTCAATGCACTACAAAATCTTTTTATTTTTTTACATGTCAATGCTTCCATAAACGCGGTTATAACAAGATCATTGATAGAACATGTTCAGTGTTGTATAAAATGTGGCCTGGGCGGCCGCCCAGGCGCTCGACGGCCCCTAGCTGTCGTGAATATGCTATATTTGGTTATTCACCTGCACGAGTGGGCGATTGGCGGCAGTGAGAGAAGATGCAAGTCGACATCAACAGCCCGATTGACAAGGATAAAGGTGGACGACAACACCGCGCCGAGCAACAATGGTAGCGAAAATAGAGTTGCACCGATGGGTGGATTAGACACATGTGGCGTGACGGAGGAGGGTGGTGGCGAACTCCTATTGGAATTTCAAACTACAACTTCGAAGAGAATGAAGAGATGGGAGAGGAAGAAAAGAAAGTTTAGGCGGGAGAAAGTAATCGACGCTTTTTCAAGTTCATTTTTAACCTGCCGCCCAACTTGATCAGTATTCTTATTCTTATACATATATAATGAGTAAATTACACTTCTGGTTCTGTAAGAATAGAGTCCAAACACTTTTAGTTAAAAAACGTACAATTTTAGTCTCAAGTTAATTTTTCAATATTTTTGGTTCCACAGTTTATATTTCAACACTTTTGGTCCAAAAAACTAAAGGACTATACTTAACATCCGTTAAGTACCTATTTTGGAACCAAAACAATATCTATTTTATTGATATTGATTAAACCACCTAATTAAGAGTGAAAAATAGAAGGAATGTATTGAAGCTTTCAATTCAAAATAGGTACTTAGCGGATATTAAGTACAATCCGTTAGGTTTTGGGACCAAAAGTATTGAAATATAAACCATGAGATCAAAATTGCCGAAAAATTAATTTGTGACCAAAATTTTACATTTTAGGACTAAAAATGTTTGGACCATATTCTTACAGAACCAAAAATGTAATTTACTCCATATATAATGTTATCTATTATGATAAAATTCATGAAAAGTACTACTTTTGTCAAATATATAACTATGTGTGAATCACACCCACTGAGAAAGTAACCAAGAGTTTTTATATACCACTGTTATTATACAAAAAGATCATTTTGATTTTATATTATATATAAATATATTTTATACTATTTGCAAATGAGAGTGTTTGCTCAAACTACTACTCTCTCTCTTTCTATATGTTTGTTGTTTTAGTCCAAAATATTAATTGTTAATTCTAAATTTAAAATTATAAAACAACAAATATATAAAAAACGGAGGGAGTACTTTTTTCTACTATTTTGAGAATTTTCATATTTTGTAGTATTTTTAATATTTATTTCTTTAAATATGAAAATGGTACAACGGAAAACTCATAATGTTAAAATAAATGATGTTAGGTTAATTAAAATTATATTGAAGGAGAGTGTGATAAATTTCATCATAAAATGAGAAATATTTGGACTATTAATAAAACATCTTTATTTTTTAATTCTTTTGAAAAACATGAGGAATTATACTATATGAGTTTTCCCCAATTTATAGATTGAGATTTTCATCCTTTAAATTACCTAAAAACAAATACCACCTCTGTTGTACTTTTGCATTAATCATAGTAGACAAAATTTGATCCTTCAATTCAATGTTAGTGATATTGCTATTCTAGGAAATAACACTAGGAAAAAAAAAACCAACCACACATTCTTGTTAAGGCATAATAAATTGTAGGTAAAGAAAATACTTGTCTAAAATTAGATTTGCCAAAAATGAACTATGTCAAATTCTTGCCTAAAAATAAGCTGAGATTGCACCCAATACTATGTAAGTGGCTATCTATTTACCTATTTCATCTACAAAGAAAGCCACGTGTTGTTAATGAGTCGTTCCGGTCTCGGAAAAAGTTAGCTAGGGTTTGGGGATTGGGGTACTATCAATTCATGTTATCATATCGACAAAATAAACTTAAATACAAACACGACAGTATAGTAATAAAATATATTTTACGTACAAATATAATTAATATCATTTGGTATTTCATGATAAGGTAACTATAAATTAAAAGCCTCCAAAAATATGGATTCAAATTAATATCCTATTACACTTCTATGTATTTCACTCTGTGTTTTACTATAAAATTTATGATTTTAATAATATTTATTATAAAATAAAAATCAATTTTAACATAAATAATCACAGTCAACATTTATCAACCAAAAAATGAATTATTAATTAAAAATTAAATACTAAAAAATAATTATAAAATCTAATTGGGCGGGTGAACCCTAAAAAGCAATCTAAAATTAAACTAAACCACAAAAAAAAATACAATTGAAGAAAAAAAAAATATAAAAATACATAATTTGAAAGTGTAACACGTAGTATAACACAGAAAGTGTAATAGGAAATCTCAAGTGCCAAAAATAAGGGCTCAAAATTCCTGTTACACTTCTATGTGTTTCACTATAAAATTTATGATTTTAATAATATTTATTATAAAATAAAAATCAATTCTAACATAAATAATCATAGTCAACATTTATCAACAAAAAATGAATTAAAGGAAAGTTATAAAATTTAATTTTGAATTAATCAACCATAAAAATGAATTATTAATTAAACATTAAAAATTAAATACTAAAAAATAATTGTAAAGCCTAATTAGGTAGGGAGAACCCTAAAAAGTAATCTTAAAATTAAACTAAACCACAAAAAATATACAATTGAAGAAAAAAAATATAAAAAACACATAATTTCAAAGTGTAACAAAGAGTACAACATAAAGTGTAATAGAAAATCTCAAGTGCCAAAAATAAGGGTTCAAATTTTCTGCTACACTTCTATACGTTTCACTATACAATTTATGATTTTAATAATATTTATTATAATTCTAACAAAAGTAATCATAGCCGACATTTATCAACAAAAAATGAATTAAAAAAAGTTATAAAATTTTAATTTTGAATTAATCAACCATAAAAATGAATTATTAATTAAATATTAAAAATTAAATGCTAAAAAATAATTGTAAAACCTAATTCGGCGGGCCCTAAAAAGCAATCTTAAAATTAAACTAAACCACAAAAAAATATACAATTGAAGAAAAAATATATAAAAAAACATAATTTGAAAGTGTAAGTGTGTAACATAGAGTATGATAGGAAATCTCAAGTGCAAAAAATATGAACTACACATACAATGCCTCAATTGGATCCACAATATTTGCAACTCAAGTAGTATTAGAATTACTATTTTCAATGTTAATGAACATAAATATTGGAACCTAAAATTAAAGCTTGTTCAACTGAAAATACGTAACAAATGCATATTGATATCAAGAATGATATTTCTTAATTACTATTGATTTTTTTTAGGCAACAAATTCTAACACGTAACACATGTACCAACCATACATACACCAACATGTCTACACATTATAAAAACCTAACTTTGTCCTCATTAAAAAAACATAACTAATCTTATGCCTATATATACTATCCAATTCACAACCTAAAAGTTACGTTAATAATTTTCCAAACACGAAAAACCTTGTCTAATATTTCTAGCCAAGACTAACAAAATAAGTCTCTCCATGGAATATCTATTATTGCTAGCACTAGGGTTTGTTGTGTCTATAATATTCTACAAAACAACACGAACAAAAACAGCAACAATGCCTCCACTTCCACCAGGACCGACGGGCTACCCGATCGTTGGTTGTCTACCAAAAATGGTGAAAAACAAGCCAGCATTTAGATGGATACACCAAACTATGCAAGATTTCAACACTGAAATCGCTTGCTTTCACCTCGGTAGAGTCCACTTTGTTGTCGTCAGTTCTCCTGAACTTGCTCGACAGTTCTTGAAAGAGCAAGATGCCATTTTTGCCTTAAGGCCCCATAGCTTATCGGCAAGAATTGCAAGCATCGAGTACCTATCAGCAGTTCTTGCACCCGGGGGCAATCAGTGGAAGAAAATGAAGAAGATCATGGTATCGGAGGTGCTCTCAATAGGTCTGCATGAACGTCTCCATGCAAGAAGATGTGAAGAAGTTGATCACCTTGTTCGATATATCTACAATCAATGCAAGAATCCATGTAAGAATGGGGTCATCAATGTGAGAGATGCAGTGAAACTTTACTGTGGTAGTGTGATTCGGAAGTTGGTGTTTGGTAAGAGGTTTTTCGGGTCGGGATTGAAGGATGGGGGCCCGGGAATCGAAGAGAGAGAACACATGGATGGATTGTTCACAACCCTCTCACATCTCTATGGATTTGCTATTGCAGATTGTGTTCCATTCTTAGAGATGTTTGATTTGGATAGTCATAAGAAGATTGTTACCAATGCAATTAAGTGCATGAGAAAATATCATGACCCGGAAATTAATAATCGGGTCAAGATGTGGCGAAGTGGTGTTAGAAATACAAACAAAGATATTCTTGATGTTTTGATTAGCCTCAAGGACTCTAACAACAATCCATCGTTGTCGATTGATGAGATCAAAGCACAAGTTAATGTAAGTTTTCTAATATGAGATGAATGAGTAAATTACATTTTTTGTCTCGTAAAAATAAGGTCCAAACATTTTTAGTCCCAAAATGCATAATTTCAGTCTCAAGTTAATTTTTTCAACACTTTTTGTCCCATGATTTATTTCAACAGTTATGGTTCCAAAAACTAATAGACTATACTTAATATCCATTAAATACATATTTTGGAGCCAAAATAGTACCTATTTTGTTGATCTTGTTGCACTGCCTAATTAAGAGTAAAAATAGAGGGAATGTAGTGAAAATTTCAACCCAAAATATGTACTGTTTTGACTCCAAAGTAGGTACTTAATGCATGTTAAATAGAGTTCGTTACTTTTTGGGACCAAAAGTGTTGAAAAAGTTAACTTGAGATCAAATTATACATTTTGGGACTAAAAGTGTTTGGACTCTATTCTTAAGGGATCAAAAGTGTAATTTACTCTGAGATGAAATATTAATTTAGAAAAATGGTTGTACTCATTATGTGACTTTAACATTATGTATTTGTGACAGGAGATATTTTTAGCAACGATTGACAATCCATCTAATATTGTTGAATGGGCAATGGCAGAAATGATTAATCAACCACATTTTCTTCATTTAGCCTCTAAAGAGCTAGATGAAGTCGTAGGTAAGAACAAGCTAGTTCAAGAATCGGATTTGTCCAAACTAAACTATATCAAGGCTTGTGTGAAAGAAGCGTTTAGATTGCATCCGGTCGGACCATTCAACCTCCCACATGTATCGACTGCGGATACTGTTGTAGGTGGCTACTTCATACCAAAAGGAAGCCATATCTTGTTGAGCCGTCTCGGCCTCGGGCGGAACCCTAGGGTTTGGGAAGATCCTCTCGAGTTCAAACCCGAGCGCCACATTGTAAGTGAGACCTCGGGAGTAGAGCTCAATGATCCCGAGTTGCGAATGTTGTCGTTTAGTATCGGAAGACGAGGTTGCCCCGGTGTGAGGCTTGGTTCTACTATGACGACGATCCTTTTAGCAAGATTGATTCAGGGTTTTGTATGGAGACCACCGTGTGATCATGCGTCGGGAATTGATTTGATTGAGTCGCGTGGTGACTTGTCATTGGCTACGCCGTTGACTGCTCATGCAATTCCACGGTTGGATTCACAAGTTTATCAGCAAATATTGTAGAATGTCCATATCACGTCGATCGATCTTGTCTATTAATAGAGGTGAAACCATGTTATTTGTGGGGATAGTGTCAAGTGAATGTGATATATGATATACTTTTGTTGATTTCAAATTTCAACATCCATAAACTATAATTGGAGATTTTCAAAATATATATATATATATATAGTTATATATATAAATAATTATTTGATGATTTTGAAGTGCATTTTGATGAGAACGTATTAATTAATTAATTAATTTGATTAGATTACTTCTCGTGCGTTGCAAAAATAAGATATATACAATAATAAAGCCATTTTAACATAATACATGTTATTTTTAGTAGTTTATATTATTCTTTCCTGCCAATTTCACATGCAAAATATATATAGTACTCCGCCTATTTCATGATAAATGTGGTTTTAACACATTATTATTATTATTCTCTAAAAAAACACATTATTATTATTATTATTATTATTATTATTATTATTATTAGGGTGTTTCTAAATAAACTAGTAATTTTTCAATATACACCACTATTAAATTTAGTTTACAAATAAATAAATAATAATTTACTTAAATACCCTATCAATTACAATGAAAATGTTGTCTTTCTTCCAACAACACAAACGCTGCAGCCTCTCTGTCGAAACCCAAGCAAATCAATGATTGATAAATGGAAAAAGTGATGAAGTGAATAGACGACAATGATGATTAATCAATAGAGTAGTGAAATGAGATTAAAGTTGATGAACAGTAATCTAACTAGATCAACAGAGTGGTTGGGGCGGTGCCTTTGCATTGGATTCCAAAATATTATCTTTTTATATGGTTGCTGGAAGGGGTGGAGATGGCGGTAGAGTGGCGGGGGCGGAGATGGAGGTGGCAGAGGTGGAGTGGCGGCGACGTCGCGATCTGGAAATGGAGGTATGATTTCAAATTTTATTTTTTTTCATGTTCAGATTTTTTTAGTTTCTTTTCATTTTCAATTTTTTTTTATAAAAATTGATTATTAAATTAAAGGGTAAAAATGAAAAAAAAAAATAGTGTATAAAGAAAAATACTGAATTTTTTTATATAGTGGTAGTATATATATATATATATATAGTAAATGTGATGTATATTGAAAAAGAAGTGGTGCAAATAGCAACACCCTTATTATTATTGTTGTTATTGCAGAAAGAATGTCGCTTTACACATTTAAGGTGGAAAAAGAAGTGGTGCAAATAGCAACACCCTTATTATTATTGTTATTGTTATTTGAGACATTTGTGATTTTTGGATTATTGACATTTTGGATTTATATTGATATTTTGTATTGTTTTATTTGGTATTTTATAAAATTCAGGCTACATTTTATATTAATTTCGCAGGTTTTAAAAAAGTTTGATATTGCAATTTGGCAAAAAAAAAATGTAAAATTAAACAAAAAAAAATGGCTAGATAGCCGTTGTCTATCATATTAATAGACAACGGTTGCATCACAAACCCGTTGTCTGTAAGCTCAGAGACAACCGCTAGTACACAGAAACTGTTGTCAATATCTATAAAGACAACGGTTATATTCTAAATAGTCGTTGTCTACTTACATGACTGTATTCAGAATTAACAACGGTTGGAAATAACTGTTGTCTATATTGAGATAGACAACGGGTATTACGCGTTGTCTTTCAGCGTGTCCTTATAGACAACACCTTTATATACAAAGGCTCGATTCTTTAAAGACAACGCGGATTAGCCGTTGTCTATAGCCGAAATTCTTGTGACTAGTTATTCGTGTGAGAACTAGGAACTGTGCTTATTTAATATGATTTTGTAGCTTATTTTATTGTATTTTAGTGCTAATGTTAAGCTATATATTTTTTAAAAATTAGCATTAAAATACAGTAAAATAAGCTATAAAATTATACTAAATAAGCATGGTTCCTAGTTCTCATACAAATACCTAATACTCATTTGAACCTATTCATATATATATGTGTGTATATATATAGACACCCCTAGATTTTCCGATGACAAAAAAGTGATATACATCATGAAATATTGCAAAATTGAATATAGATATATAACATAATTAAAATTTGAATTTCATTAATTCAATTAAGAACATTATGAAATATTGTGTTTAATTTCTATATTATTGCAAACTATGTTTATTTTTGCAATAAAATATATATATATATATATATTTTAACTGCAACATTTAAAAGTTTGTGTCTAAATTATAAATTGTTCAAAAATATTTAATCATAATTAACCCCTTAAAAACATTACAAATTAAATAACTATTGGATAATGATATGGCCTTGGGCCTTTGGTCCAAAGCCCATCTAAACTAAACGGGTTCTCTAGCCACTTGAAAAATCTGACCCGATAAGATCCAAACTAGTTACAACCCTTTTTTTTTTTTAACAAACTTGAAGATTGTGTTATAGAGAGAACAGTTTAGCAGAAGGAAAAATAAAAAAAATTAGGACAACACTGGTGTATGGAAAAAAAAAATAAAGGTTTACTACTGGCAAGTTTAGCAAGAGCATGTGCCATTTGTGTTAGTGCAATTGGTATGCACTAATATAATTGTCGTTTATTTTGGCAAACCATGTGTTATGTTAATCATGATCTTTGTAGATTACTAAGTCTCACAGCCTTTATTCGTTGTGTTGTTCAAGGAATATTCGAACCAAAGGTGTTAGACTTTGAGAGAATGTTGTTCATTGTGTTGATCCTGAAGCCTTTTAGTCGCTTTAATAGGTGCTATTCTAGTTTTGTGAATTTGATGACTTAAAGTAATTTATTGTTCCGTTATATTTCTTGTTTGTGCATCATTAATTATTATTGTCTTGTGTGATTGAATTGATTAATTTTTGCACTTGTGTAGTTAATTTATCATTATTCACTCGAGAGAGATTAGTAGATTAACGAATTAGGATTACATAACACGAGTCAAGTTAGATAACAATTCGAGATCGAGAGATAAGAATTAGAGTCTAATCTACTTTTATAGTTTACTCAAATCCACATAACAACACCACCCTATATGATCCGTCTTTTTATCTGTTTCTCAAAGTTATCTGTGCTTGACTATTTTAATTTATTTATTTAATTTGCAGTATTTAGTTAATTAAAAATCTAACTTTTAAATCGATTCTCTAGATAAAGTACAACAAGATAATTAAGTACTTAGTCAAATTACTTAACCAGTTTCTGTGAATACGACCTTGCTCGCTTAGGTTTTGCTACGATTATCTCAATTTCTTGTGAGTAGTATTTTTAGTGAAATAAAAAACCGAATAAATTTCAAACCAAAATATTATTGTGATTGTCTTACAGTTAAAATTCATAAGGCGAATAAAATTCATAGTAAAACCCATGTATCATAGAACATTTTATTACGAATTTGACCCGTAAAACGATCGGCATCGAGATAAGCACTTCTTCAACAAAATTCATAGAGCTAAAATAGGTTCCGATTTCATCACCAATTAGACCATATTTCATCTTGTTTGCCGTGAAGGGGTTGGGGTTGGCGATTGGTTACGGGTTGATGGTTACTTTTTGCACTACAAAATAAATAAATGAAAAATAAAATAATTGTGAAGTTACTTTAATAACATTTTATTACTTATTTATACCATTAAAATAACTCAATGCACTACAAATTCAAAACTAAAAATAAAATAAAAAATAAAATAAATTAAAAATCATTATTCATCAACTTCTAATGTTTATTAGAAATATTAGATGTCGGTATGAGTGTATTGATCGAAAATAATCGAGTTTAGACCGTGTTGTGGAGATTTTTTTTAATCCTGATCGCGATTCATTTGAACTGAAAATTGAACATTTTGGAGTGGTTCGAACTCCATTTTTCGAACATTAACAAATGATGCCTAGAAAGTAAACGCCCCCCAATAGTACCATAGGTTAAAATAACACGCAACATTTACATAATAAAATGAGTTAATTACAATTTAATTTTCATAGTTTGATGATTTTAACAAAAATAACTCAACGTTTTAATAATTACAATTTAATTCCCAACGTTTTGATATTTTCACAGAAGTAACCCAACGTTTAATAATAACAATCTAGTTCACAAGGTTTGAGCATTTTAACAAAAATGACCCAACATTTTCGATAAAAATATCATTTTATTCAATTTCGATCATATTTACTCTCAAGTGAGCTAGAGAACATGTAAAACAGACTCACATTTTTGCCGAAAAATGACCAAAATGGATTTTCTCGCTTAAAATATCGGACCATTTCTGTTAAAATGTTCAAATATTGGAAATTAAATTATTATTATTATTAAACATTGAATTATTAATGTGAAAATATCCAAACGTTCTGAACTAAATTATAATTAATCCTAATAAAATATTGCAACCCAATTCCTCACTAGCCACTATAATATATTAATATCTGGCCCAAACTCCACCAGGCCCAATTCTATCTCCAAACCCGTGCCCAGATCCGATTCAACAGAGGTGACCCGCTCCATTTCAACATATCTCCCTTCCAAAGTCGAAATTCGAAGTTGTTACTAATCTTACAATATTTGGTGTTTCATAACTAATTTTATAAAAAAAATCTTAATTTATTTAATATATCCTAATTGAGGATGGATGAGCCGTAAATATAAAATTTAAATTAAATTAAATCATAATAAATTAAAAACTTTAAAAATATTTTTTTAAAGTAAAGACTGTAAATTTAGCTTCTCCCAAAATATTTCCCTCACTTCCATTTGAATCATGACAAAACTACACTTTGATATCTATATTTCAGTTTTCTTTTCAAAAATAGCAAATTTTTTCAAAATTAACATAATAATATCATTTTTTTTTGCAAATTTAACATATGATTAATTTTCCAGCCCGCAAATGATTTTTAATATTTCTATTTACCCAGTCACATAAAAACAAATTATCTAATTAATTAATATTAAAATATAATTAATTACACAAGATTTTTGGGTCGTAAATTTGATCAAATATTAGATTTACAATTTTTTTTTTAAAAGTGAATATTGACTTATTAATTTTGAAAATATATATATATATATATATACATATATTTTAAAAAATTCAAAATACGAGTATCAAAATGTAATTTATTAATTTAAAATCAAATAAATAAAATGTTCACTCCAGTCATCATTTTTTGGGAAACAAAAATACCCGCTTCCTCTGCCATCACCGCCGACATATCTTCTCTCTCACCAGTAAGGTTCTCTCTCTCTCTAGGCGCTCCATGCTTGCTTATTTGGTTTGATTTGCGATTCTATTCTCTCGTGTTGTTTTGAGTGTTTCTGTGCGGTTGTTTTATTTGTTAAAGTTGTCATCTTTTTCACTTTTGGTGGTGATTGATTGTGTTTCGCCTTTGTTAGCATTCACACTCATATCTGTGCTGCGTGAAATTAAAGATTGAATTCGCACCTCTGGAGGAGATCCCATCATCTCTCTCTCTCTCTCTCTCTCTCTCTCTCATCGTACAATGAATTTCCCTTTTGGCGGGAAATGTATGATGAACTTCCCGCCAATTGTTGCTTTTTAAGTTTTTCCCTTTTTTTTTCTTTTTGATAGGCGGCGATATACCCATATTCGCATTCGCCTGCTGAAATGCGATTCTAATTTCCAGAGAATGATTTTCTGTTGCTGCACCCGAATTCCGATTGCGTTGCCCTACAGAAAGGAAAGGTCTTTGCTTCGATTTATATTACAGTTTACTGCGTTGCTTTCTTGTTCCTGATCTGCTTGTTTGCTTTATTGTTAATTGTTCAGTGTTAAGAAGAAATCACCAATTCGTGTTTCGGTTTGATTGTTAGAACATGTTGTTAAACCCTAAATTAGACATGGTTGAATTCACCTATTTGCTATTTAGTTTCTATTGTGTTTATTCATCCCTGAATCTGATTGGGCGGGTTGCGTCAAAAAATTAAAAGAAAATCTGATTGGGTGGGAGTATAATTTGGTCGTTTTTATGATTTTTCAGGTTGCATTAGGCTATTCTGTTCCTCAGTCATCGATTTTGCAGTCTTTTGAAGCTCGTAAATTGTTTACTCTGCGAAGATTTTGTTCAAGATATATAGTAATGGGTGGTGATTCAAATTCAATTGAACATGTCTCTAATGGCGAGACTAATGGTAAAAGGGTGTCTCATAGGACTTACCAGGTTGTGGTGGCTGCAACTCAAGATATGGGCATCGGGAAAGATGGTAAGTTGCCATGGCGATTGCCCGGTGATCTTAAATATTTCAAAGATATCACTATGAATACATTGGATCCCAATAAGAAAAATGCTGTGATGATGGGGAGAAAAACTTGGGAAAGTATTCCCCCTCAGTTTCGGCCTTTGCCTGGTCGACTCAATGTTGTGCTGACGCGTTCTGGCAATTCTAGTGTTGCTGATGATGCTCAGAATGTTGTTTTATGTGGTAGTGTTTTGTCAGCTTTGAAATTGTTAGCAGAGCCCCCTTATAGTTTGTCCATAGAGAAGGTTTTCTTGATAGGAGGTGGCCAGATCTTGAGGTAGAATCTTGCTTTCTCTTTCGATTGTTGTTAATCCATATGCAATAGAAAGAAAAGATAACATGAATATTGATGCAGGGAAGCCCTTAATGCTGAGGAATGTGATGCTATCCACATAACTGAAATTAGGAGTCATGTTGAATGTGACACATTTATTCCTCCTATTGATACATCAGTTTATCAGCCATGGTACTCATCCTTCCCCATTGAGGAAAATGGTATCCGTTATTGTTTTTCAACATATGTGCGACTAAAAGCTTCTGCTAGCAAAGCTGCTGTATCTGGCCATGATATGACTTGCGAAGGCAGTAATGCATCACATTCACAGCCCATAAAGCCCAAGCTCTCAGATTTCACTTTCCTTCCAAAGATTATTTTTGAGAAACATGAAGAGTTTCTTTACTTGAGTCTGGTTCGAGACATTCTTTCGAATGGGAACAAAAAGGATGATCGCACAGGAACTGGCACTATTTCAAAATTTGGTTGCCAGGTATATCATAAACTGAAATGGCACTGGTGGCTTCATGTCGTTTCTGCTCAATACTGCCCTCCTGATAGTTGCTTTGTTAAATTTTCAGATGCGCTTTAACCTGCGTAGATCTTTCCCTCTTCTGACAACCAAGGTATGATTGTGAAAGGTTTCTGCATTCAAGTTAATTATTCGAAATGTTGCAATTGTGCCACACTTGTCTTATTTTTTCACAATTGCTGATGCATAAACTGCACAAAATTTTGTATGTGTTGCAAATCGGCAATCGATATTTCCTATCTGTGCTTGTGGTGGTGTATTGACTGTGATTTTGGTATGAAGAGGGTTTTCTGGCGTGGAGTTGTTGAAGAGCTCTTGTGGTTTATCAGTGGTTCAACGAATGCTAAGGTAACATTCAACTAGTTTATGCTTTCATTAAATTAAAGATTCCGTGACTTAAGAATTAGGGAGGTAGAATTTGCAAGGTTAATATTTTTAGAAGATAATAGTTCTATAAATTCAACTAGCAATATTTTCTCTGATATATTCTTGTCTCCTTTACTTTCATTTCATAAAATTTGTCTGACCACTTGCTTGTATACGTACTCATAAAATTGTAATACACTTAGTGATCAACAACCTTTAGTTTTATATGTGCTCTCTGTCTATATCACATTTTTTTGCATTTGTATTGTATGTCTGCAATTTTATTTAGTTCTCAAAATTAACCAAGTGTTATTAATAATGGAATTCCCTTTCATACAGATTCTACAAGATAAAGGGATACACATATGGGATGGCAACGCATCCAGAGAATACCTTGACAGGTAATTACATATTTCGAACTTTAGTTATTTTAGGCTTAATAGCTGAAAATCCCAAAGGATTCTGTGAATTCAATATCTTAGAAAGAAATTGTCTATTTAGCCATGACATTTGTAATTCGTTTCAATTTTGACCGATTAGTGAATTTTCAAAGTTAAGCGACTTATCAAGTCTCAATAACACATATAACCTACCTTAGTTAATGAGGATTTACTCAGTAACCAAACTTCACCATTACCTAACAAAAAATCTCTTTCATAGCATTTCATCAGTTAGTTTTGACAGATTTCTAAACTTGGCCAAAATTGCTCTTAATCGTTCAATCATAACCAATTTTTTAAGAATTTGTTAAAGTAATGAATTTGCATAAAGGTTTGGATTTTTGTTTATTTTTGGATATTAGGTTGTATTCTTATTTTATTTGCTTAATCTGATGAAATAACATTTTGATTCTTTTTTCAGCATTGGTTTAACAGACAGGGAAAAGGGAGATTTGGGACCAGTATACGGTTTCCAGTGGCGACATTTTGGCGCCAGGTTAGTGCTGACACTGTAGAATAATTCTGAAGCCAAACACATTACATTTCTTATAGTTCAGAATTTTTGTATTGCAGATACACCAATATGCACGCGGACTATACCGGACAAGGGTTTGATCAGTTGCTAGATGTGATCAACAAGGTAAAGAATAAACCAGATGACAGACGTATTATCCTGTCTGCTTGGAATCCATCCGATCTTAAGTTGATGGCATTACCCCCTTGCCACATGTTTGCTCAGGTTTATCATCCCTTCATCTTTTCCAATTGGCCTCTCTCATTTCTAAAATGTTCTTGTAGAAGTTGTGACATCAAAAAATTAATGGAAAATACAAGAAAACAAGGAAAAGAAAGATGAGAACAATTTTATCAAGTTGGATACTTCTGTTTTCCATTTTATTTTCCTGACACGTCTGCTGCAGTTTTATGTAGCCGATGGTGAGCTTTCTTGCCAAATGTATCAACGTTCTGCTGATATGGGTCTCGGGGTGCCATTTAACATCGCATCCTATGCTCTGCTAACATGCATGGTTGCTCATGTTTGTGGTATGCATTTATTTTATCAATTTAGAATTGACATATCTGCAGCCACCCTGGCCACACACTACATGCTATTGTGGGTTAAATTTACCAAATATTGCTTATATTCTTCGTTCTTCCCTCAGATCTCGTTCCTGGTGATTTTGTCCATGTCATTGGAGATGCTCATGTTTACAGAACTCATATCAGCCCTCTGCAGGACCAACTTAAAAAACTTCCGAGACCTTTCCCAGTAAGTATCAGATTACGTACATTCAATATAAACGTCATTCTTATATTAGACATACTATTATTTACTACTATAATCGTCTTTATTATGTATGTCATACTCCATAGATCCTAGCTGATGCTATATCCTTGAGTTTAGCTTTTTGGACATCTTATTGACTCCTGCTACGATCATTCTCGAGCTAATGAAGTATTTTTGAGATCCTAGAGGGAAATATGAGAACGGTTACACCAATATAAAGTCCGACTGTTCTAGATATTTTGCTGGCCCTTGCTGCTTTGTCCTGTTGCTAGAAGTAGAACCCTGAGTCTGCATTCACGCACGAGTCACGACCTGTTTCTGTGTTTACTGCTCCATAACTTGGTATTCTGATTTCATTGTCACAAACAGATATTGAAGATCAACCCACGGAAAAAAGACATTGATTCATTTGTTGCAGCTGATTTTGAGCTTAGAAATTATGAGCCACACCAGAAGATAGAAATGAAAATGGCAGTGTAGAGCAACCATTTAAGTCGCGGGCCATGTTTCCGCATCTTCGTGGGCAAGTTCTGGTTCTTCACTAAGCATAGAACATGCCTGTTTGCTGCGGATTTTGTGGAATGAAATTCCTGGCTCCGTCACTGGATGCTTCAACTTGCTCAATGTCAACACGATTTGCAGTGTGCTTGGACTCTGGTTCTTGTAATAGATCAGAATATTTGGCTGGGTGGAACTGGCAATGTGATGTTAACACACTGAAATGATTGCTTCGGATGTACGAATGACCGTGTTTTTTTATACCGTTGTTACTATTTCAACATGGAGTTATAAATATTTTTCTCATCGTTAGTGATGGAAGTAAGTCAGGCTACCCGAAATTCTTTGCAATGCAGGGTGTACAAAAGGGCCTCTCATTATCTTATCTTTATCAATTGCATATTTTCGTATGTTGTTAAAGTATTTACACTTGAAAGTGTTAAATTGTTAGGACATTAATTCTTGAACATGTATATATTTTTGTTTTTAAAAAGGACCTAAGTAATATAATTCATAATTGTGGTGGAATATGAAAAATTTCATGTATTTTTTGGATTGGAGTGAAAATTCTACGCAAGCATTAGACGTACCTTGTAGGATTTTCGGGTCGAAAAATTGATTGGATGTTAAATTTGCAAATTTTTTGAAAAAGCTGGTAATGTTTTGTTAATGGTTTTCTTTTGAATTATTTTTGAAAAAACACTCAAATTGTATGTATGAGAGTGCAATTTGCCCTTGAATCAAATGTTAACAAAGCATTATTGTGATGCTAATGAGATATTCTCATATTTTTAATGAAAATATTATTAAAATGTTATGGATGAAAATCAAACCAAATAACTCGATATTCGACTCATGATCGTCAAGTATATATTCGACTCAATCGTCCCATTTATAGACCTACATATATAATGCTAATGAAACATTACCAAACTGCTAGCTAGTATCATCAAGCCCAAATCTGAACAGTCATTTTTGACAATTTTTAATCAAACAACCATAACTTCATTCAGAGTTATTTTTTTTATTTAAAAATTAGACTCAAATAATGACATCAACGTGTTGAGTCAGTCGACTTTGTTCAACGATGTTTTACAAGGACGCGCGCCAAATATTACTTATACAATTAATGGTAACCAACATACATAAGGTTACTATTTAACAGATGGAATCTATCATGAATGAGCATCTTTTGTCAAGAGCTTTCAGTGTCCTCAAGATCCAAAGAGAATGAAGTTGAAGCAAATGCAAGAAGCTGCAAGAAAGGATGTTGAATGAGCATTCGAGATTAGAGGTCCGTGTCATTTTTGGCATAGAGATAAGCTAAAAGCTATCATGTTGCATTATTTTACATAATATGATTATTAAGGATGAAGGAAAAGTGACATCCGATTGGACAGACAATCTTAATATCAATGAGTCGAGTAACAATAATGATTTTTAAATTTTCCAAGGCTCTGTAAGAGCATTACAAGATTACCTCCGGAGCGGTTCTGATTTACGCGATAGGGAAAAACATCACCAACTTCGAGGTGACTTGATTGAGCACGTGTGGGCGCAGTTCGACAATATTTAGCAATTTGTATTTGTTAACAATGTTGTATTTTTTTAATGTTTTTAGTTGTATTTTTTTCTTTATTTCACTTTTAATTCTCTTGTATTTTTAATCATTTCATAATTTCATAATATGTGCTATTAATTATGGTTCAATTTTTTTCTTAGATGTTTTTATAAAATTCGATATATATATATATATATATATATATATATATTCGAATTTTTCAAGTACAATATATTAACTAAATTATTATTAAAAATATACTACAACAAATTTTGTAAGTTAATGGCTCATTTGCTAGACAGGATAAGATAACGTATGATATCTATGACTAGGATGTCTTTGATATATTAGGTATCAATATCCTGTTTGCTTGAATGTATTAAATATTTATAAAATATATACATATATAATCTACTGTTTGGTTGGAAGTATTAAAATTCTCATATAATTACAATTCTAAAAATACCCTCTTATATTAGGCAAGAGAGAATTTATTATTAGACATTAATTAATATGGAGTGGGGCAATTTAGTCCAACAATTATAATAATAATCTTCTGTATTACACATCCCACCTAGGAGGTAGGATACAGAATCCTACTGAATCCTGCAGATCTTTGTTAGAAATACTGGGCCCTTACTTAATAAAAGGCTTTGAGCTTTGAACCAAACAACATATTAGGGTGTCGTAGATATCTATCAACCCCTTATAAATAGTTTTGAGGTAATTTGTTGGAGAAAAATATGTTTTGAAAAAGTAAAGAGGGAGATGTTATATGGCAGTGATGCGACACAGATATTTCTGAAGGTGAGATAACACCACGGTGGATGCTCTAATGTTGCACATATTGAAGAGGTAGATCGAGAGAATTGAAATGGCTCGCATTCCACCGCACCTTCTGCATTATATTTATTTCTCCTCTACCGATTCAGCCATCCACATTTACTCCTTATATCAATACTCTCTACATAATTACATATACCATTTACTCTTCAACTCTCTCTCTCTCTCTCTCTCTCTCTCTCTCTCTCTCTCTCTCTCTCTCTCTCTCTCTCTCTCTCTCTCTCTCTCTCTCTCTCTCTCTCTCTCCCCAACTACATTACTATTCCAGTGCAGTATGACAAGTGACAACGAACGGACATGCACTTCCATAACTACATTCATCTATTTAATTTTAGAGTTGGTTTTGGGTGTATAAGGTCTTATTTAAGATCTTATTTAAGACGGCGCGTAGAGCCACGCTCGCCCATGCGCCATACCCCTGTCTTTTATTTTTTTTTTTGGCAATTTTTTACGTTTTTTTGTCTTTTTTTTTCAATTTTCTTTGTTCTCAAAAATATATACCTTAAAATAACATTAGTGAACCCTAAAATTAAAATAAATTGATTTAATTTGTTTGAAATGAGTATGAAATAGAATTAATAAACCCTAAAAAAACACAAAATAAACCCCTAAAAACACCCCCAAAAAATCCTAAAAAAACACAAAATAAACCCCTAAAAAGACCCCCAAAAAACTTTAAAAAACACAAAATATACCCTAAAATAATTAGCAGACCCCTTACTTTTTAAAGATACAGATGATACTTTTCGAATTTTTGGTGATATTTTTTAGTGAGACTGTTGATACTGATTTTACTGTTTTTTTTTTTTTACTTTTTTGCGGGTTGACCCGCGTTGACCCGGGTCAAAGCGCGGGTTCGACCACGTTGACCGGGTCAAAACAGGGTTGACCCGACCCGTCCCATATAGTCTCATTTAAGGCCTTATGCATGGAAGCGTTTGCCTAATTTTATTGATTGTATATATCATATTCTCTCTTTTAATTTCGGGTAGTATATAAGGGATAAAATCCTCTAGTCCACTTTTCATGGTCCACTATTGTGTCCCACAATAAAATTTAATATTTTAAAAATATTTATTGCAAAAATAAATTTTATTATAGTATTACAAATCATAATCAAAATTTATTGCTAAAAATTAAATTTTTTTAAAAATTATATATCCTACTTTTGGAATAATCAACAATAATAACTAAAAAATAAGAAATAAATATTAAAAAATGAATACAAACCCTAATTAGGTGGAATAAACCCTAAATAATAAAACTAAACTATAACAAATTGAAATTGAAGAAAAAAATTGACGAAAATCGAATAAAAATCAAAATGGGACACCGAATGAGATGGAGAAAAATGGGACAGAGGATTTCATTCGAGTATATAAATCTCTGCCTACATTTCGAGACTTTTTCTTGTTATCTCCGCAGATTTTCTGAATCCTAGAAAGGCCACTGCTGTCGATTTTTTTTTTTTTTTTTTTTGCCTTATTTCTCTTTCAAATTAAGAATACTAAAGGAGAAGAAAGCGAAGGGAAATTTGTAGCTGAGAAAAGGGAATTTTTTTTTTTTTTTTCTCTAATAATGAGGAGTTTTGGCTTCTTTTTGATGCTGTTGTTTGGGACAGCTGCTGTTGTCGTCTCCCTTGATTTTTCCAGCAAAGGAAGTACTGTTTTGAATCCAGGTTCTTGCTATATACTTTTGCTTCTTAATTATATTTTTTTTGTGTGCACCAATTAGTTATATATGATTGCATGAGCTAGATTTATGAATGTAAATTAAGTGAAAATTTGAGAACTTACTTTCGTCGTAGGGTTCTTGGTAGACATATATACACAATAAATCAAATCTTATGTATATGAAAAGATTTTTGAGCTAGTTTTTAATAATTGATCTCAACCAAGATGTATTTGGATATATATGTGTGTGTGTGTTGAATATTATTGAGATTTTTAAAAAAAAATTCCGGAATGAGGTCAAAGGTCGTTCATGCACATTTTGTGTTGCATTCCGTGTTGCACACTCGGTTTTCTTATTTTTTTTCAATTTTTTTCCTTGATTTCAATTTCTTATGCTTTAGTTTAATTTTACACTTATTATTTAGAATTCATCAAACCCAATTAGGAAGCATTGTAATTTTTTATTATTTAATTTAAAATTTTGAATTATTAATTGATTATTTGAAAAATTAAAGATTGAAAATATATATAAAACCCTAATTGGGTAGGATGAACTCCAAATAATAAGTGTAAAATTAAACTAAAGCATAAGAAATTGAAATTTGAGAAAAAAATTAAGAAAATCGAGTGTGCAATACGGAATGCAACACGGAATGTGCAATAAACGATTTCAAATGTTCGTTCTTGTAGGTATGGTTTCGGTAGGCAACATGAATGCTGTGACTTTGACGCTGAAAAGGAAGCTCAAGGTATGTGTATATATATATATATATGTTATATGTATGTATGTATGTATGTATAATATATAGTTACTACTTCACCTTATAAGATCTTTCTTCTTTGACGTACATACTCCTTCCTAGGGCTTATATTAAGAAGGATCAATGTAGAATTTGATTAATATTCAGCAAACTAAAACTGATCGATGTTATACACGTATGTTTGCAGCAAAACAAAAATATGGATGATGATGATATTCCTAAGGAAGAAGCAGAGGTTGATTACGGAGCTATTGATCCTATTCCAAGTTCGACTACAGCTTCCATAACACACGCTCCCATCCAGCACGCTTCTCCTCTGATGCCTTTCGTCGTCCCTAAACCTTCGCCTCCTCCTTCTCCTATAGACTGATCATGTACTACTCAATGCATGTTTTGCTTTTGCATGCCTCTCTCTCTCTCTCTCTCTCTAGGTTAGGTATATTTTTTTTAGCATTACGCCCTGTTTAATTATTGCACTCTAATGCTTAAATTTACAACTTTCTAACGGTGTTTTTAAACCCGGACCGGACTGGCAAGTCCGGCATGTTTAACCGGTCATGTTTTCGGTTCGGTTATATATGATTTCTGGATTGAAAATGACCCGCAATGAATCAGTCAAAAATCGGTCGAACCGATCAAATCGGTCCATAAAAAATATACTACCACCGTTTCAAAATGTTTGTTATTTTTTTTTATCTGGAATTAAGAATTAATTTTGTGGACAAATATACTCATCCCTCGTATATGCAATAAAATCTAATTCATCTATATTTTCCTAAAAAATAACAATATTTTCTCTCTCCATATATTTTTCTCTCTTCATATATTATAGGTAAGTTAGAATCAAGAAATCTTGTAGAATTTGAGAGGGTTAAAATTGAGAGAGATGATGCCAAATTATATAAAACAACAAACATTTTGAAAAAAAAAAAAAAAAAACTAAAACAACAAATATTTTGAAACAGAGGTAGTACAATTTTGTATTATGCACTTAACCGACTGTGCTAATGTATGTTTTTATTATTTTTTGGATATTAATATATATATATATATATAAATATATATAATACCCCAAATCCGGAGGGGTTAAGATGCTAATGGAACACACACGAAAGAAGAAAATACCATAGAAAAATTTTCAAATAGAGTAATCGATTTGAGATCTTCTATGTCAAAGAAGCTTCTGTTTACTAGTCAAACACCAAGAATCTATATATTTGACTAATCAAGAACCAATAGAAATAGACCTTAAGAAAATTGACTGGTCAACTACATCAAAATAATAATAGTCAATTCATGAAACATAACATGACCCAAAACGCTTACAGGCGTACACGTGGCAAAAGTCAAGGTTCAGCGGAAGCATAGAATTTAAGAGCAATTCAATTGCCATCAACAAAATATACAACGGAAGCATATGAATCCTATAATAGTTTGACCATAAATAATAAATTCAAAAGACAGTCAACTATAAAACAAAAGGGTCCCCATTGGTCCACATCCGCCACCTGCCATCATTAATTACCTGAAAACATTTTAAATAATGGGGCTGAGTGCCAGAAAACACTCCGTGGACATACTCATACATTCGTCCCATATTTTGCATTAATGATAACAATAATCATAATAACAATTTCACATTTGACGTCATAATTCATACGCTCATTAAACATAGTGGAGACCAACCCTAATGTGATCACATATCATCTATAGCATATTCATAACATATTCGGATATCCTCATGAGTCGTATCAAATCCACAATGAGCAACATAAATATAAATCATAATCATTTTTTTTCATAATGGACGAAAGTTTAAATACATTTTCGAAAGAGTTTTGGTAAGTAAGCCCACATTCTAGCTAAAAGTAGTTGTCGCTTTAATCTCAACTTGCACGAGCTAAGCTTACTGCCTCGGGTTAAGACCTAAAAATAGATCCTCCAAAAATGATCTACCTAAGTGTTAAAAGGGGTATTTATACCCATCCCTAACTTAACCTAAAATTTTAATTAAATCAATAATTAAATCATAACTTGGTCAAATGAAGTCCCACTTGGGTGAAATCAAGTTCTATGGATTCATATCGACGAGCACTATCATTTATCATATTCGATCGTCTCGTTTCGATAACGATAAGTATCAAAATAATTAAAAATATAAATGGACTAAAAAGCCCATGAATTGGGTCTCAACATTAAAATGCCTAAATTTATTCATTTGGGCCATGAAATCATAATTAAAATAGAGTTGGACCTATTATTAAATTTTAGGGTGTTACAATATGCAACTTGAAAATAACTAAATCTCGTTTTAATTAAAATCAATGTTTAGCATATAATTAAAATAAATGTTTAAAATACATCTAATTTATCATTTTAGTTAAAAAAATGGAGAAAAATATTAAAATCTAAAATACTGACTTATAAAATAAAGATGAATAATGTTTTAATTGTTATTAATTATACAATATTCTTTATAAATAAAATTAATATTTAATTTTTTGACATTTAATTATATATTTTCTCATAATCTAATAATTTGATGTTCTATAGTTTATTTTAATTTAATAATTACTATATTTTTAATTGTTTAACTTATGGAAAAAGTATCGATAAACACTTTATTTACTTAGCATTGATATAAATTAAGTGATTTTTTAAAACTTAATTTAATATATTTACCACAATACGAGTTTGTTTATCTTATTTTATATTTTAACCTTTACATATATAACACATAAATATATATCATATAACGGATCATCCGATTTTTTTAAAATGGTTCAACCGGTCAAATCAGTAATCCAGTGACCCAGTAAATTAACCGGTTCGATGCCCGGTCCGAATTTAAAAACATTGCCTTCTAATGAATGGATCCTAGATATGAGTGTCGAAAATCTTGTTTATTTCTTATCTATATATAATTATATATATAATACAGATGCTGCATGCATGTTCTACTGATTAAGTTTGGAAGTTTCAATATGTTTTTGCACCTCTTTTCTACTTCTCTGTTGATATTTAGGAATAATTACAACACTATGTACGTGGTGAAATGAGAATATATATATATATATATATATATATATATATATATATATATATATATATATTGATAATGGACGTGTCCTTAAATTTCGGAGGTGATCAATCATGTTGGAGAGAGGCTAGAAATTAATAACGATGACTTGGTTCCATTTGTGTAAATGAGATCTTTTTAGTTTACATTTCCTAAATTAAGTATATAAAATCATAATGAATATTTATATATTGTTAAAAATTAAAATTTTAAAAATAATATATACACGAATTATAGAATAATAATCAGTCATATTGATTCATGAGTTACATTAACTTAAAAATAAAAATTAATTATTATATATATATATATGTAAACCCTAATAATGTTGAATAAATTTTGAATAATAATTACGGTTAGAATACATTGTTCAAAACACTAAAAAATTGAATAAATACAAATGTCAAACGTAATGTTGAAGCTAGTGTTTTCACTATGCCTTCAACATGCAGCGGAAATTTAAGAGATAATTTGTACAAAAATTAATTTTGAATCACACACATTCGGTTTGTGATTGCCTCAGGACGAAATTCCACATTTACTAGTGGTAAAAATACAATGTCAATGTTGTCTAGATAAACTTCCTAGACAACATGACATACATTACAAGAATCATATTCTAGAGTACAACTATGAATGAATTCACAAACAGACTATCTAGAACTAGATAGTTGAAGAAATAAACAACTTCGAATCCACGTACTCAATTATCTCACCTAATCTACACACATAACCAATTAACATGCATTGGTTGTTCAAATCAATATTGGATTTGGTGAAGAATCAATCGTAGTAAAATTTCGAAGATAAAACTGAGATTCAAGCTCTGGATTTTTTCACACACAGCGGTGATAATTTCTCTGCTTGAATACCTTCTCCAATTGTGAAGTCCACTCCATATAGACTTCTCCAATTGGTTCGGTTTCTTCACATGTCTTCTCATTGGTCGTGGGTTGTAATAACTACCACACCTTGATCTTCCTCTTGGGGCTTAACCGTTCTTCATTGTGACTAGAGTGTGAACCTTCGTCTTCCAGCAATCCACTACTAGAGTAAGTTGGTTAGAGAGAAGAAGAAGAAGATAACACGATCCCTAAAAATTAGGGATCTCTTTGACTATTTCAAAGACACGTTAAACCACTATCTTTACCGTCTATATCCACTATTTTTAAATTCAAATTTCGTGAATATAATTAACTAAGATAGACAATTCATTTAGATTAATTCAAAAAGAATTAATACTAAAAACTAGGAAAGTATAAGATTATTTTACGAAGTGTTTCGGTCAGTGTTGTCGGAATGCATTTACACATCGAGTATAACATTGAAGACAATGTTGATATGCACTGATGTAGAACCATTTATAACAATCTCCATCTTAATCTTAGCCTTTCTACACAAAATGAAGCATGCTTTATATGTACAGTTAGAGTGACATCTGAAAAAATTGAGATATAAATCTCCCCCTTAAAGGTTACTCCCCCTTAAGTTGTGATCTGTACACAACATTAGGTATCTAAAAGTGGGTATAATCCCCTACACTAAAACCAATGTTGTGTTTAAACTCACCACACAATCATTCTGCATATTCAAAGAATATAGTGAAAGTAGTAGCAAATCATCAGCAAAGAGATGAAATTAAAATAGTCGATAGCAAACACCATCCATAGAATATTTACATGAATCTTTTAGAAAAGATTCATAAAAAAAATAAAGATGCACAAGGCATCTAAAAGTAGCATGTGTCCAGCATAAAAACATTACAAATAAAATTATTTTTAGAATGAAGTGAAAACACCACTTCAATACTTCAAAAGAACATGCATGGGATCTTTTTAGATTAACTTTCGTTTCCCCTTGGAAACACTCTTCTTCTTAGCCACCTGAGCCACCTCAGCTAGATCACATTTTGTTATTTCAGCAACATCAGCACCCGCGTCATCTACTCCCCTTTTTGTGTAGAAAGCAGACTAGTGAAGACATCACGAACTGCATAAAGGTGATGTAGGGCCATATCAAGGTGAGCAATCTGATTGTGAATAATGTCCAGTGGCAACATCACTATAAGAATGCTAGATTGGGTAGCAGGATCAGGTGTAACATCAGAATGAGTGGAAAGAGAATTAATTTTATTTATGGTCCCACAGGACACAACCGAATCCGCAAATGGTCCCAATACTTTCGAAAATGGTCCTAGGTCATTAAAATTGGTCCTTCCGTCACGTTATGTACTTTTGAGTTTTCTTTATGAACATAGTTTTATCAACTTGTCCTCTAGAGAAACCAATCTTGATCAAAAATTCAATTAGTCTTGCATAGCAAACTCTAAGAGCTTGCTTTTTTCAATTTGAACATATGCAGTGGTTTCTCATGACATTCAAATCCCTTTAGTTGTTCCACATATGCTTCTTCATTAAGGAACCCGTTTAAGAAAGTACTCTTTACATCCATTTAATGTAAGGTAAAACCAACATAATATACAATAGCACACACGAGACGGATTGACTCTATCTGGGCAATAGGAGCAAAAGTTTCATCAAAGTCCACTCCTTCAACTTGAGCATATCCTTGTGCAACAAGTCGAGCCTTGTTTCTAACAACATTACTTGATTCGTCAGTTTTATTTTTGAAAATTCATTTAGTTCCTATCACATTTTTTCTTTTAGGATGAGGAACTACCTCCCACACATGACTTCTGACAAATTGATTCAACTCATCATGTATAGCACTGTCTTCAATATCTGCACTCTTGTTAGATATGTCGATTTTTTTTTATCAACCTCATTTTTTGTTCGTTCTCTTTTTTTTTAATGATTTTTTTAACTTCAAATACTACAGTGGACGAAAAGAATCAAAATAAAAGTAACAAAAATAAGAAAAGCAAAGATAATGGAATCCTAACAAAAGTTCTAATCTCAAGCCTCACGTGTATCCCTCGTGTTTCACTTAACTCGGTTATTTTCACTCTATCAAGCTCACACACTCTTGCCTTTTACCACTCAATTTCCTCTCCAAAGAAAATTCAGGAACTTCACACATAACCAAATTGAATTCAAACAACTATATCAAAATTCACCAAAACGGAGCGCCGCAAAATTTACCGAAAAATTTGAAAATTTTCAAAAAAATTTTGACTTCTCCCCAGACAATATAGATATCTCCAAGAACCCAATTATCAATACCAAAAGTAACAAAAACACTAAAAATTTTCCCGTCAAATTTTTTTAACCGATCGGCGACTCTTTCTTCTTCTGTCTTTTTTTGTGCTGATTTTTTACTTTTCGCTCTTTGATGGCACTTGATGCGATCCTCGCTGGCAGATGGGTGACAACGACGAATCTCTTCCCAGGAGTATCAGGTTACACGGAATGGAAGAATAGAAATCCGAAACCCTAGCTTCACAATGATGTTGAACCACAGATATTGATCCGCAACCCGCTGACAATTGGAACTCGAACTTGGATTATATGGGTGGACACCACAAATGGGGATGTTGGATCCATTTGATAAGTCAATTGAATCTCATAGTGTATTGTGAAACTCGGATAACATCAAGATGAATGTGCCATCATTTCAAGGCAAGAATGATCCAACCCTATACCTTGAATGAGAGCGCAAAATCGAGATGATGTTCGATTGTCACAACTACTCCGAGCTAAAAAACGATGAAATTGGCAGTAGTGAAGTTTTCAGATTATGCCATTATTTGGTGGGATCAGTTGATATCCAACAGACGGCATAACTAGGAACAACCAATAGAGACTTGGGGTGAAATGAAGGCGGCAATGAGAAAGCGGTTAGTGCCAAGCTATTACTACCGAGAATTTTTCAACAAACTGCAAAACTTGAAGCAAGGTACGAATAGCGTAGATGAATATTTCAAAGAGATAGAGGTATCAATGATCCGAGCAAATGTGGAGGAAGATAGGGAGGCCATAATGGCTCGATTTCTAGCTGGTCTACATAGAGAGATCCGAGAAAAGGTGGAGTTGCAGCACTACGTAGAGATGGAGGCCATGGTACAAATAACTATCAAGGTTGAGAACCAGGTCAAGAGGAGGAGCAATCCAACTCGAGCAAGTTCATCTTCTTAGAAGCGAAACTTAAATACCAATACCACTCTATGGAAGTCGGCGAGCCAAGAGAAGAAGGACGAGAGGCCACTGTTCAACAAGCTGCAAGCTGATGTGCTGACCCCACTAGGGTCGAGCCATTCGGACGCACCCGGAAGCCAGAATCGAGTCATTAAGTGCTTCAAATGTCAAGGTCGAGGCCACATCGCAAGCTAATGTCCAAACAGACATGTGATGATTTTGAAAGACAATGGCGAGATTGTGACGGATGAGGATGAGTCAGAGATGGAGATGTCGGCCTTATCAAGAGGATCGAGTGATGAAGAGTACGCAACACCCGATACTCTTACATTGGTCGCATGTAAATCTTTAAGTTTGCACACCAAGAGCGTCGACGAGGAGCAAAGGGAGAACATATTCCATACTCGATGCCACATTAAGGATAAGGTATGTAGTATGATTATCGATGGAGGTAGATGTACTAATGTTGGAAGTGTTGTGATGGTGACAAAATTAGGATTGTCGGTTCTCAAGCATCCTAAGCTATACAAGCTATAGTAGTTGAACGATAGTGGAGAGACCAAGGTGAAAAAATAGGTTCATGTGCCATTTTAAATTGGAAAATATAAAGATGAAGTGTTGTTTGACGTCGTGCCCATGCAAGCTGGATATATTTTGTTGGGACGTCCATGACAATTCAATAGAAGGGTGAAACATGATAGCTTCACAAATAAGTACTCATTTGTACTTAACAAGAAGACGATGACACTAGCTCCTCTAATACCAACTCAAGTGTATGAGGACCAAGTGAAGCTGCAAGAAGAAGTTGAGATGATGAGGAAGAAGGAAAAGGAAGCCAAGGTTGGAAAGAAGACACTCCAACACTCTTGTTTTGCTACAACTAAAGACATCAAATGGGCTGAGCAAAATGAGAAACCGATATACTTGATGAGTCGCATAGACGCGTTGTTTAATACTAACCAAATTGATTCATCTTTTCCTAGATTTATTTTATCTCTTGTGCAGGAATTTAAGGATGTATTTCCCGAAGAGATGCCACTAGGTTTACCACTGATTAGGGGAATCGAGCACCAAATTGACTTTGTGCTCGGTGTCACATTGCCTAATCGACCGGCTTATCGAAGCAACCCAGAGAAAACAAAGGAGCTCGAATGTCAAATCCATGAGTTATTAGAGAAAGGACAAGTGAGTGAGAGCCTGAGCCCATATGCGAGTCCCATCTTGCTCATGCTGAAAAATGACTCTTTTCTTAAGATGTGCGTTGATTGCCGAGTCGTCAACAATATTACGGTAAAGTATTGACCTTGATGCGATCCTCCCAGGAGTATCAGGTTACAATGGTGGATTTGATGGAATATCCCAAACCCTAGCTTCACAACAACACGAACCACGACGATAGATGACGAGACCCAGTAAAGATTGGAAACACGAACTCAGAATTGGTGTAGACGCCATAAACAGATATGAATCGGCTGTTTGATAAGTCAGATAAAATTTAACGATATGTGCATGAAATATAGAGAATTCTCTAGAGAGAAATAACTCACAAATAAATTTCAATAATAATGATAATGTGTCTTGGAACAATGTAATACAACCCTTATATAGTTGGGGCTAAAAATAAATAATATCCCAAAAATAATATCCTAAAAGAAATAGGAAATAAAGCATAAAAACTCGGCAATCCGAAACACGTCGTGTATGGGCACGACACGGGTTCAGTCGCGCCCCGGGTCGTGCTGACGATCGCGCCTAACCCAAAACACAACACGCCGCAGGTCAGAGCGGTCCACTCGCGCCTTAAGTTGCGCTGTAACTCACGTCTGTCCCAAAGCTCAACACGTCTCGGATCATAGCGGTCCCACTTGCGCCCTCACTCATGTTGTAATTCGCGCCCATGGGCGCGACCGATGGCTCACATCCTGAGTCGCGTTGCAGCTTGCGATCAAGTCCTTTCTCGACTTGGATCGTATCATTTCCCTCTTCTTGAAAAGGATTTGTCCTCAAATCTAGCTCGTCACCTACATCAAAGGGACTCAAATCAGCAACATTGAAAGAAGTGCTAACATTATACTTACCTGGAAGATTCAATTTGTAGGCGTTGTCATTGATGCGCTCCACCACTTGAAATAGACCATCCCCTCTAGGTAGCAACTTGTATCTCCTTTGTGCCGGGAATCTTTCTTTCCGCATATACAACCATACCCAATCACCGGGTTCAAACATAACTTTCTGTCGTCTTTTGTTGGCCTTCATGGCATACTGCTCAGTTCACCGTTCAATATTCACCCTAGCCTTCTCATGAATCTATCTAACAAAATTAGCTCTTTTTTCTCCATCAAGGTTAGTATGCTCTTGAACAGGTAAAGGAATTAAATCCATAGGAGTGATAGGATTAAAACCATAATCCACTTCAAATGGAGAAAATTGAGATGTAGAATGCACAGACCTATTATATGCAAATTCAACATGCGGCAAACATTCTTCCCAAGTTTTTATATTCTTCTTAATTAAAGCATGCAACAAAGTAGATAAAGCCCTATTAACTACCTCAATTTGACCATCAGTCTGTGGACGACAAGTAGTAGAAAACAACAGTTTAGTACCTAGCTTAACACCACAAAGTCTTCCAAAAGTAGCTCAAACACTTTGCATCTCTATCAGAAACTATAGTTCTAGACATGCTATGCAATCTAACAACTTCCTTAAAAAACAGATCAGCTATGCGGGATGCATCATTGGTTTTATGACATGGAATGAAATGCGCCATTTTGGAAAATCTATCAACAATCTCAAATATAGAATCTCAATCACGTTTACTCCTAGACAGACCTAGCACAAAATCCATAGAAATATCGGTCCATGGACATGTAGGAATAGGTAAAGGAGTGTATAAACCATGGGGTTGGACTCTAGACTTAGCCTGTCAACATGAAACACATCTACCACAAAGTCGTTCAACATCACGTTTCATATGAGGCCAAAAAAATGCCCATGCAATACAGCCAAAGTTTTGGCTACACCAAAATGCCCCATCAAACCACCACCATGTGCTTCTAATAATAACAAATCACGCATAGAACAATTTGGCACACATAATTTATTTTCTCAAAATAGAAACCCGTCATGCCTATAGAACTTGCCACTACCAGATTGTTCACATGCACCATAAATTTTCCTAAATTCATCATCTCCCACATACAAACATTTCAAACTCTCAAAACCAAGTAACTTAGCATTTAGAGTAGCGAGTAAAGTGTACCTTCTAGATAGTGCATCAGCTACCACATTCTCTTTTCCTTGCTTGTATTTGATGATGTATAGAAAAGTCTCAATGTACTCCATCCATCGAGCATGCCTCTTATTCAACTTGTGATGCCCCTTCAAGTGCTTCAAAGACTTATGATCTGTGTGGATCACAAACGCCTTGGTCCACAAGTAGTGCTGCCACATCTGCAATGCTCGAATCATCGCATACAACTCCGTGTCATATGTCGGGTAGTTTAATGTCGTCCCTCTCAACTTCTCACTGAACTATGCAATCGGATGAACCTCTTGCATTAAAACTGCACCAATGCCAATTCCAGAAGCATCACATTCAACCTTAAATGTTTTAGAAAAGTTAGGGAACGAAAGTACCGGTGGGTGTGTTAATTTTTTCAAGCATCACATTCAACCTTAAATGTTTTAGAAAAGTTAGGGAACGAAAGTACCGGTGGGTGTGTTAATTTTTTCTTGAGCGTATTAAACACCTTCATTTGCTCCTCATGGGTGCTGATATGCTGCTGAAGTGCAGCACAAATCTCCGATAAAAGCTCATAAGGACGTGGAAACTATGGACTTCTTCAACATTGGTGGGACTCGACCATTCTTGAATAGCACAAATCTTCTCTTCATCCATATGTACTCCACATGCACTAACAATAAAACCAAGAAACATAACCTTATCTGTGCAAAAGGTGCATTTCTTAAGGTTAGCATATAACTGTCCTTTTCTCAAAACATCTAACACACATCTCAAATAATGAACATGCTTAACTTCATTCTTGCTATAAATCAGAATGTCATCAAAATAAACCACAACAAACCTACCTATAAAAGCACATGATCAATTTGAAGAACGTCTCAATATATTCAAATGATTGTGGATGATATAATTAGTAAATGTATATGTTTCTCTCCCATGTCAATATAATTGATGATATTATAATGAATACAATTTTTATCAATAAATTTATCTGGAATTGATATATGATCGAAGAAATAAAAACTGACTAGTTTTCTTCTTGTAATAATCATGAAATAATAATATTATATTTTTTTTGCCTAGAGTCATAATTATATATCATTAAAATTCCATTATGTAGATTAGATAGTTCCACGACTTAGATTTCTAAAAATATTAAATTCAAACCTAGACTATTGAGAAAGACACTCAAAACTTTCGAATCCATAAATTGTACATATGCCTTGGTATTGACCATGAATTAATCTAATTAAGGTTGAATAAAAAAAAAAGGTCTAATTTGGGCTAAAATTTTATTTTTAGACTAAATTGAGATTTTGGGTATAGTTGTAGGACCAACTTGGACCTCTTTCCTTAAATTAACATCATTAGTGATGAACATTAACGGAAATTAGTTTAGGAACTAACGGAGAGGTTAATGTGATACCTTTTAAAAAATTCAAGAATCGATTTGGACCAAAATTTTATTTCAAAACTAAATTGAGATTTCGGGTATAGTTGTAGGATCAAATTGGAGCTTATCCCATGAATTAATTATAAGATGTTATCCTACACCTACGCATTTAGTGTATTCGATTTCATGAGCATTTTTTTATTTTGTTTTTTTTTTTAGAAAAGGGATTTCATGAGCATCTATTATTTCAAATGTTGTGTGCCCATTATTTCGAACGAGTTATCTATAGTTGGGCTCGACGTAATACAAACTCAATGGCTCTCATGCTTTAGCTTTACTAGTTGCTAGTAACCCTACTTTTAATTCTTATACCAGTGCTTTGCCGAAAGTTATTTTGTCTAGTGTTCTGTTTGTTGAACGGTTTTTCTCATAATTTTTATTTTATCATTTCCTCAAAAAAAAAAAATCAAATCATGAAAGTATTCATACAAAATGTGAATATTTGGGACTATGAGTATTAAAATGGTAAACAAAAGCCCATATATATTGGATCCCTAAGGCCCATTAATTTTTTCTTTTCAATGGAAAGCCCATTTACTTTGAACCTATTGATCAATTTGATATCTCTTACATAGTTTTGCAATGAAAATTATTGTTGATTAAAAATATATTGCAATGAAAATGGTCGGAATTTTATAAAAAAAATAATTCAAATATATTTCTTTTTCTACTTCTGAAAACTTGTGATTAAATTTCAATATTTAAATGCCCAATTTTTATAACACATAAGTGAATTGGTAAAAAAAAATATGGATTAATTATATCGGAGAAAATTATTTAGTAATTTACATTTTTTCTACCAGACTCAATTCACCAACAATAAATAAAATTTTGAATTTATAAAAAGAAATTAGACTGAAATAAGAAAACTAAAAAAAAAAAACGATTATAGATACCGGTTGCAAGTTTATGTCTGCAAACCAGAAATGGTTATTTTATTTTTAATTTGTAGGTACAACATATATCTACCATACATTGAATAAGTGCTCCTGATAATAAATAAATAAACTAAAATAATAACAAAACCCAGAAATTCATATTATTGCAATCAATGTTAGTAAGTGTGACAACTTCCAATTTCAAAATTTTCACTAACCAATATCGGTTGAATTTTAATAAAGTTTCTCAATGGCTTTCCCATTTAAATATCACCTCCTACTTAATTAAATAGCTAGTCACTTATAACTCTGCCATTTCGTCTACAAGAGTACAAATTATGAAACGTCACGACGACGTCAATATAATAATAATAATAATAATAATAATAATAATAATAATAATAATAATAATAATAATAATAATAATAATAATAATAATAATAATAATAATAATAATAATAAAAAGAGTAAATTACACTTTTGGTCCTGTAAGAATAGAGTACAAACAATTTTAGTTTCAAAATATACAATGTTGGTCACAAGTTTAATTTTCCGACACTTTTGATCCCACGGTTTACATTTTAACACTTTTGGTCCAAAAAAAACGAACGGAGTATACTTAACATTCGTTAAGTACCTGTTTTGGAGTCAAAACAATATCTATTTTCTTGATCTTGGTTGCACCGCCTAATTAAGAATGAAAAATAGACGGAATGTAGTGAAAATTTCAATCAAAAATAGGTATTGTTTTGACTTGAAAATAGGTACTTAACGGATGTTAAATATAGTCCGTTAGTTTTTAGGATCAAAAGTGTGAAGTATAAACTGTGGGACCAAAAATATCAAAAAATTAAACTTGGGACCAAAATTGTACATTTTGGAACTAAAAGTATTTGGACTATATTCTTATAGGACCAAAGTGTGATTTACTCTTTCCTTTTATTAGAAGTGATTCTTTTCAATAGTATAAGTGACATTTTTTCGTTTGATATAAGATCTTACAGTGGTGGATCCGGATAGAAATATTTCAGGAGGGCTCATTACACTATATGTATATAAAAAAATCCACCATCATCGGTGAGGGAGCCGGAACCTACCGACATTAAAAAAAAAAACATAGAAAAAATAGGAGGGTGGGGGGCCAAGGCCCCCTCCAGCCCCTCTTGGATCCGCCTCTGAGACCTTATGTATATGCGATATACAGGAGATCATTTCTTATTAACGTGTTATGAATCCTTATGATATACATTGCATTAATTAATTATAGTAATTGATATTTTTTTTACTTACACCCGACCTTTGGTATTGAGAAGATTCGAACGTGTGACATTTAGTCTCCAAACAATCTCACTCCACTACTAAATCATCCCCACCAGCACTACTAACTGGTAATTTTTATAAACATCATTGTAGATTTTACTGATGGATGTAATTAGTTATCGAACATATAAATGATATACAAGATAAATTAAAAGTGAAACACTATAGGTCGTTGAAATAATAATTTCCTTCAAAATATATAGTAGTTTTTTGTTGTTACAAATATTTAATGACTTTACTCTTTGATATATATATATAGTTTGTGCGAAGCCAGCTATACTTATAAATTTGGAGCGTTGTGTGACAATAAATATAGTGACAATATTAGGGAATTTCCATTAAATTTATTATTTATCATAATAAAGTTTCTTTTAATTTAGGACCATATGCAATTTTACAAGTTGGTCATACTCAATGTTCTAATGAATTTAGAATTCATGGCTGTTTCATGATCATTGGCATTATTTTATAACTTGTAAATATTTTTTGCGTAAAAATGCTTTGAATTATAATAAAATTAACCTACCGAATGGAACTCATAGCTTAATATTTATTAAATAAACAACCAAAAAATAGAGTTATTACATATGGGGAAGTTGTGTGTTATATTGTCTGACGGTCAAAATTCTTAAGATTCGAATTTAATCACTAGTACCAAATTAGATATGAATTTGAATCTGGTCGGGTATTAACCCGTTGTCTAGTGAATTTTGAGTCATCTAGAGATCTTATACATTTTTTTTGTGATTACATATTAATATCTTTATTCCAAAAATCTTTTCTACTTTTCGAAAATGTTCTATGCCCCATTCCTAGCCTTTGAACCCTTGTGGGTCGTGGGTCGGGCATCATTAAAATCTTATTCAGGAAAAACCTTGTGGTAAAACCCATAGATAAGGAAATAGTGCCCTAATATAAAAATCAAATTTTCTATTTTCAGGCGTTTGTGAAGGAGACTTTAGTCCCAAACATTTAATTTTGAGGTTATTCGGCCTATATTTAAATTTTTCATACATTTTTCAATAAATTTCATTCATAAGCGTGCAAACTCAACAATGATAAAGTAATATTAATTTTATGCGTGTATCATTTTAATATTAAAAAAAATTGTGTGTGTATATATATATATATATATCTGTTTATAATTAAAAGGAAATTAGAATTTAAAAAAATTAAAGGAAATTATGTTAAAAATAAATGATTTTTAGGAATAAAAAAATGTTTTTTTTTAAATATTAACAAAAAGGTTATGTGCCACCAAAAAATCCAATTTTGGGGGAGGGAAGGAGACCCCTACCTTCATTCAAAGATGAATAAGTTGAGTTTAAATTTTTCACAAGTAAAAGTTCTATACAAAAAGAAGTCATCATCTCCATACAAATATATCATGTGCATAGAACTCATTCGTGTTTATCATTTGATAACACTAGTTGGAGAAAACCAATTATTGAAGAATCCAAAGGGATTTAAAACCTTCATCTCGACAACAGAAACACCTACATTCGAAGAGAAATTGTGAGCGGAGTTCAAGAACCTTGAAATAGAGCGAGATCATCAGCAATAGTAGTCGAATCTTTGGAGCTTTAAATGTGATCAGTCAAATTTGCTTCAAACAACAACAGTTGTGAGTCTAGCTAGCAGGATCATTTTGTAATGTTGTTATCGATACTTAGTGATCACTCTTCAGTTGAGAAAGAAGATATGGCATAGAAGTTTCAGTATCGAACTTCTATAAAATTGATGCTTTTTCCATCCCTTTATTAACTACTTATTACTACAATATTAATTGAATCGTCTTAGATTCAGTCCAGTCCTTTACTAATTAACTTAAACAATTTGTTTCAAAATCCTCAATTGAATTATCTATATGAAAAATCTGTCAGAAATTTCAGTTAGACTGAGACGAGTCAAGGCTCAGTTTATTTCACAAAGTTTGAAAAAGAGTTTATTCAAACCCTTCTAATCTCTATTGACTCGTTTTGGGACCGACATGCCCCTCGGGTAAACGTTAGGAGTATTTTTATAACTTTTCACTTTATAATGATGTGGTTGGAACATAAATTAAAAGGTATTTCAAATGCTTTGACATGAAGAAGCTAGACTTGGTGGTTAACTAAACAACCATGGTGGGGAAGAATTATTATTAAATAATCACTTTTATATCAAAATATAAATTGTTGCATTTTAGGTAGCAATGGATTCTATGGTTTCATGATTTATATATTAAACACTACAATTGCCGTCAAAATAAGTAATTGGGTAGCTAACAATGTCTTGGCCTACTAAAAAGTTCATTGCTTTAATTAACATTATTTAATTTAAATTCGAATATAGGCCATCCCAACCCCCTCTATATTGTAAATATTGTTTCATATCACATTCGAACAACATTTATGTACATCAAAAATCTAAAATATAATCAATGAGCATATAGTGCGATAGCTTCTTTTTTTTTTATCTCAATTTTTTTTCGTAGGAGATTCTTTAATTATTACAACCCTATATTTTATCTCATATTTCAATCATTAGTTTTCAGCCTCGTGTATTTTAAAAAATGGTTAATTGCCAAATAAATCACCACGTTTTCACTATTTTGCAAATTAGACATCACGTTTAAATCTAGTCAATTACAGCATCACGTTTTAATTTGTATGGGATTAAACATCCCCAATTTTTCTGATGAGTAAAATATGACGTATTTGGCCTAAAATCATGTTGACAACCACGTCAACACAAACGAGTAATAAATGACACCGTTTTTGTTACTTTCTCTTCTTTTTTATTGAAAAAAAATCATTTTTTATATAATTATTTATTTCTAAAATAGAAAAAATATTGAGAAAACTAATAAAATCGACGTTGTTTGTTACACATGTGTGTTGACGTGACTGCCAACGTGATTCTTAGGCCAAATACATCATATTTAACTCATCAAAAAATTTGGAGATACTTAATCCCATACAAATTAAAACGTGGTGTTATAATTGATTAGATTCATACGTGGTGCCTAATTTGTAAAAAGGTGTAAACGTGGTGATTTATTTAGCATGTAACCCTTAAAAAATAAAATTAATAATGCTCATTTAAAAAAAATACGCATAGCTGGAATCCAATTGTCGTAATACGAGTTTAGAATATGAAATCTCATCCACAAATCGAGAGTGTTGATCAGACTCGAAAATTTTATGATTTTCAAATCAAATCTCTTCAAAAGTGAGCATTATTTAATTTTACATCAATGAGGAATCTTGTGTGAGACCGTACAAATCAAAATTCATAAGATGTATGAGTGAAGATTCGGATTCAAACCATACTCAATGGCACATTGAATATCCGTTTCTAACCCGTCTCACAGATTTTGAACTGTAACACGATCTCATGCAAGTTTTTATCAATATTAATTAATCAGTAATTATCAATTAATTGATAGTTATAAGTTGACTATATATTTAAAATTGATATTAGATTCAACAAGAACAATCTAGGAGCTGGCTACTTATCCAGTTGAGGGGAATTTTTTTATGTAAAAGTACTAAACGTTTTATCGTTTAATGGTTTCTTTTTATTAATTTAATGTTTCATTTTTGTATTTTATTCACTTTGGATAGAGCCCTTATACCTACTATTAATCATAACAATTAAAATATCAATATTTTTTTATTATTTGCTGATAGATTGGAGAACATTTTTTATCCTTGCCACATTTGTTTACAACATTATGTGTTAGATTGCCTTTTTAAAAAAATTATTTCTTTAATATTGGAACCAACCATGAAATTAAGTTGTTTGCTGTATCCAACAAACTACTTATGTTTATATTTAATTTCAAAGTGTTTAGTTCTAATTAATTCCACTACAAAAACTTGGAATTTTTATAAATTATTTATAAGCCGGTTAAAATTTTTTATTTCAAATATATACATACATATATATATATAGGGTTGGGTTCCAGAAGGAACCACACCCTAGGTGAAAACTGAGAACCAATATGAGTCATAGATCCGGTATATTTGGACGGCCAAGATATGCTCCAGATTTTAAAAAAACGAGGTGGCAATCTCGTAATAACGTCCAACTTCGCTACCCTGAATCTTAGTAAGGGTAAAATCGGAAATTTTAAAAATATATGAATACTCAGAATTTACGTGTATATTTTTCAATTTAGGGTTTTAGCACTGTCATTTCCTATTTTAGTATTGTCATGGCCTTTTTTAGCATTGTCATGACTTATTTTAGCATGACTCTTTTTTCATAAATTACAAAAATACCCTTAGTTCATTAAAAAGTTGATAATATTACAAGAGTGCCACTGCGTTATTTCAATTTTAGAACTTATCTTGGCCGTCCAAATATACCGAATCTATGACTCATATTAGTTCTTTATTCTCACAAGGGAGGGTCTAGTTCTCACTTGATCTCATCTCTATATATATACTAATAAAGTTTGGCGGGTGGGTAACATGAAAGCATATCCATTATTACTACCTAAGTAATTTAAAATGTTGTAATATTTTAAGTTGTCATTACCAAACTCAACACGAAGACAAAGATATTATATATATGCAGTAATGACGATGCTTTTTTTTTAATTAACAAAAAAGGAGGTGGCAAATGGAATTTCGATAAATGGTGGTTTGTTATGGAATTTAAGGGATCATAATTTTGTGACGGTTGTAGTAGTCTCTACCATCAAGATTTAATTTAATTATATTGAGAAATAAATTGTCATAAATTCTTTCAATCTGGACTTGATAAAAATTAGTGTTGTAAATGAGACTTGATAAATACTTTCGAGGCCAAATATATACTTGTTTGAAGTGATATCGGGCTTTAAAATTTATGTTTTAGCTTGTTTGATCATCGTTCGAGTCGAGCTCAAGCGGGCTTTAATCGAGTTGATCTCGAGTAGTTTCATACTGTTATATAAGTGTTGGCTCTATTTTTATTTACCGAGCTCAAGTTCGAGTCGAGTTTTAAATTTTATCAAACACAAAATTTTTGTTCAATTTTATTTGATATGATTATCGAATTGAGTTCAAATGAACTTTTAACGAACGGACACGAGTCGAGTATCGAATATTTAGTTTGATTTGCAGCCCTGGATACAATTATACATAAACATTAGTTCTATTGTCTCAACTTGGTCTTGCATGTAATTAATAATTTATGGAGTTTTTATTTATATTTAACAGAATGATTTAAATTACTTATTTTGACGTAGATTTGTGTCTAAATCCAAATTTGGAAAACTCGTGATGTTTTTCTTGTGTGTCTTTTTTAAGATTATAGACGAAACTTGGGATTCAAGAAACCAAAAGGTTTACAGTGTAAATATTGGGAAAATTAAACACATTTATCAATTATATTATTTTTCTTCAATATATTAATAGGGCTGTCAAACTGTCGGGCCGGCCCGGCCCGAACCATTTCGGGCCTGAAATTGATGGGCCCAGTCCGGCCCAAAATTCGGGCCGGGTCGGGTCGCCCGTGGGTTTACGTGTAAAATCTATATTTTTCTCTCGGGCCGGCCCGAAATCAAATCGGGCCTAAATTTTTACGGCCCAGCCCGGCCCAAAATCAGGCTGGGTCGGGCTGGCCCATCGGGCCGGGCCGGTTTTGACAGCTCTAAATATATATTAAGAGTAAATTACACTTTAATATCTATATTTGAGTTCTTTTTTAAAAAATAATTCATTTTTTAAAAATTAATGAAACAGTACTCACTTTTTCTAAAATTCTGCAAATCTAACATTTAATAAATTTTATGGCTTGAAAATCATACGTAATTTATTGTATTTAAAGATTTTTTTATTAGAGGGTTTATTTTTTTACGTGGACGGGGGTATAGAAATATTAAAATACAATCAATTATATAGGGTTTTTGGATCGAAGAAAATGATCAAATGTCATATTTGCAAATTTTAAAAAAAAATAGTATTATTTTTTAATTTTAAAAAATTGGTCCAAAATATAAGTATTAAAGCGTAATTTTTCCGTTTATTAAATAGGATAAACTTTTATTTTTCACTTCGAATATATTAATTTGTAACTAGACAAAAAAAATTCAATAACAAATCCATTTGAGATACATCTACCACTACGTGACACAAATTATATATACTTTGAAAAATGAGTTCTCAAATTCAGCTTTATGGTGGGCCCTCACATCGCAGACAAACAAACTCTTCTTCCACTCCAAGTCTCTTTATTTTGGGTCGGGAATTACGGAGAGCGGTGAATTTCGAATCCGAAATATCTCACTTTTACGTAAATTATTTAATTTTTAGGTGTTTGATAAGACTATTTTATGTATATTATTTTCCATGCACGTATGATGTTATCAATATTATTAAATTATCAGTTGAAATCTTTTATTATACATTTGGTGTTGCATTCTTGATTACACGCTCGATTTTTTTTATTTTTTTCCAATTTTTTTCTTTAATTTCAATTTTTTATGCTTTAGTTTAATTTTTACACTTATTATTTAGAATTCATCGAACCCAATTAGAATACGTTGTAATTTTTTATTATTTGATTTTAAATTTTTAGTTATTAATTAATTATTTTAAAAATTAAATACTAAAAAAATATATTAAACTCTAATTGGATAGGATGAACCTTAAATAATAAGTGTAAAAATTAAACTAAAGAATAAGAAATGCAGCATCAAAGAAAAAATTGATAAAAAAAAAATTAAAAAATCGAGTGTGCAATATGAAATGCAATATAAAATGTGCAATGGATGATTTCAAATGCTAAATTATCAATGAGGAAATTAATTCATACCGAAATGAGTGCAAAAGCATAATCTCAGCTGAAATCCTCTATTGCACATTTGGTATTGCATTCCCTATTGCACACTCGATTATTTTATTTTAATTTTTAACTTTTTTCTTCGATTTCAATTTCTTATACTCCAGTTTCATTTTACACTTATTATTTAAGATTCATCATACCCAAAAATTATAATTTTATATTTAATTTTCAATTTTTTAAGTTATTAATTAATTATTTAAAAAATTATATTAAACTCTAACGAGGTAGAATGAATTATAAATAACGAGTGGAAAATTAGATTAAATCTGAGAAAAAAATAAAATAAAATAAAATTAAATAAATTGAGTGTGTAATAGATAATTTTCTAATGTTGATAATTCTTATTAATTACAAAATTGATGATTGGACACCCATCAAGTTATTAGTCATTAATTACAATGGATAACCGAAAATTGATAGAAAATATAACTCAAGTCCAATACACACACATATATATAATCAATCAAGATATATGATCAGCAATAAATACTTCTATATATAGTCTTAACTATAACATTTTCACAATAGTAAATTATTTAAGATTTTCATCTCTATATCACATATAAATACAACACATTACACTTACTTGAATATTAAAATTAGCCCAAATAATAAATTCATCATAAAATCCCAAAAAAACACACACACATATATATACATATATACGTAAAAATATGGAAACGAGATCTTCTATTTCAAAATATTATTCCATCGTCCACGTGCATGGTTAAAATTCCAAAAATACCCATCAAAATGAGTAACAAAAATGTTAAGGAGATTGAATAAAATTTTGGAATAGATCTCATTTGGAGAAATGAAGAAAAATAAAACGAAAATTTAGGGGTTTTTTTTTTAATATTTGCTCTAATTTCCCTGTCTTTTTCGAATACAAAAATTTAGCTCTAATTCCATTAAAAAAACAGAGAATTAGACAACTTCTAGCTCTGTATGCTGTGAGCAAAAAGACAAATTTAACCCTCGAAAATCAAATGCCATACTGATATTTTCTCGTAATTACGATCGATAATTTGCGTTTCCTTCCAATTTCGCTGCCCTTTTGCTCCAGTGTTCATCAATGAAGGCATCAACCCTTCGCCGGAACTCTTCGCTGCTCAGATTCTCGATCTCCGCCGCCTCCGAACTCACCGTCTCCGATCTCCGGAGCTCCGGCCGCACAGAAATCTCGCGCCTCAGCGTCTCCGACTGCGTCCTCTGGAACCTCCGTATCTGCCTCGCCGCCTTCTCAATCGCCGCCGCCACGTCATCGCATTCCGTACGCTCCGCAGCCGCAGCCGCAACCGCAACCACAATCTGCTTGCCACAGTCGCCGCCGAACTCCGCAACCGCCGCCGGCGCTACTTCCTCGTCGCTCCGCTGCGGAGGCGGAGGCAGAGCGCGAGCCGCCTCGCTGTACTTCACGTAGTCATCGTACGCGTCGCTTCCGCCGCCGCCGCCGCTGCCGCTCTGGCGGCAGAGCATCAGCAGAGAGACGATTATGGCATTTCCGATGAGGAACACGACGTGGTGGTTGGACACGTACGTCGAGAGCTCGAGTAGACTGACGCGCGCCGAGCACCACGAGACGGCGGCGAAGGCGATCGCGACTTCGATGATCTGCCAGAATGTCGCGACCGCGCGGAGGCGGTTGAAGCGCGCGATGGCTTTCTCCTTCTCGAACTTGACGGCGTCGAAGGTTTTGGATTGGGATTCCATGATGAGTTTAGGGAGGGAGCGGTTAGGGTTTGGGTGGAATCAGAAATGGGACGTAGAAAGGGGAAGAAAAATGAGAGAGAAAAAGGAACTTTTAGAGAGAGAAAGGAAAGAAAAATGAACTTGAAGATACTGATTTTTAGGAGAGAGATGGAAGGAAACAAAGATACTGAAATTTTTTGAAGAGTATGTGTGTGTGTGTGTGTGTGTGAGAGAGAGAGAGAGATAGAGAGAGAGAGAGGGACGGTTTTATATAGATAGATAACACGACGAGGAGAGGTGGGTGCGTGAATCATTGCCATTTTAGATTTTACTATAACTTTTTTTAAAAAATTAATTTTTCTAATGCACTATAATTATTTTCTTGGTTTTTAACAGCAATATATATATATATATATATATTAATTATTAAATATTGAGGATTTGTGCTTTTTTTTATTTTTTGAAAATTAATTAACTATGTTCCGTAAGCTTTAATTTCATTTGATTATGCATGTATTTTTATTTAGGATGAATGATCAAATAAATGATTGAATTATATGTCAGTCCTACCTAAGTGTTCGAGTTATTTATTTATTGCTAAAATACACTTCTAAAAGTTATTTAAAAATTAAATAGGTCTTCGGAAACTATTCAAAAAATATCAAATCGATGCAGAGCTTTAACATTGTTGGGGTTTTTTCCATTAATTAAGATGTGTCATGTGCAATTCTATCGCTTATGAGTATCGATTGGACAAATTGATATCACGGTCAGATAGCTCACTCTGTAGAGTTTAAAACCTCTCTTTTAATTTCACAATCCGATATTGAATCGGTGTCGATATTTGAAAAATGATTTGTGCATGCAAACCCTTGATATCAATAGTTATCTCCATGTAATTATTTCATTATTCGACACTCGATTGACGAATCGAGAGAATAATTTGAAAGCTCATGACCAACCATACCCGCATCGCATGATATCATCGCCCGAATCAATCGTAATCAGGCCAAAGAATTTGTGCACATTTAATTAAAGGAAAAATTTACCACTGTCAAATGTAAAGTGTGAATTTGAAATATTTTGAATAGCTAAAACCTAAAAGGGGCGGTTTTTACTTTTAAAATAGTTTAAGTGTGTATTTGGACCAGAAAAAATAGTTCGTAAATTTAAGTGGGACTTCGAGTGTTCTTATTTGACTTTTAGCTTTTTTCTTTATGATGAAATTATGTTCTACTTTTTAGTGTAGGACAAGAATCAAATTTTAACATAAATAAAAGTATAGGGACTAAAAGCTTACAAAATGATTTAATTTTAACAGAAATAAATCTAGAAATTGCTTAATTTTAACAAATAAAAGTATATGGATCGATTTTTTTTTTTTAAAAAACAAGGACCTAAATATGCATTTATCCAAAATAAACATCCTCTAATTTTAAAATGATAAATTAAGACAAGTATTTTTCACATTTGGCTTCAAGGCATGTGATTGAAATTGTGTAGCAAAAATTATTTAGACCAAAATGAAATGAAAAAAAAGGACTAATTAAATTTAATTCCCAACATTTGAACGTTTTAATAAAAATAACTTATCATTTTAATAATTATAATTTAATCCACAACGTTTGGATATTCTAACAGAAATAACTCAACATTTGAACATTTTAACAGAAATAATCCGATATTTTAGGAGGAAAAAAAACCATTTAGTCATTTTTTCGACAAAAATGTCAGTCTGTTATATGGATTCTCCACCTCACTTGAGAGTAAATGTAAATAAAATCGACTGAAGTAGTTTTTTCGCTTAAAATATCGGGTCAATTCTGTTAAAATGTTCAAATGTTGATAATTAAATTGTTAATATTTAAAATTTTGTTATTTCTGTTAGAATGTCCAAATGTTGACAATTGAATTTAAATTATTAAAAACTTAGATTATTTTTGTTAAAATCTTCAAATATTTTGGAATTAAATTTTTAATTCAATTATTTTTTTAATTTTTAATTTATTATGATTTTATTTAATTTAAAATTTTTATTTAGAGTTCGTTTATCCCCGATTAGAGTTTATTATTTTAAAAATAAATAAATATATTCAAGCAACATCAAGTGTGGAACAAGAATGATAATAGAGAATGTGATATATGTATGTATAAATATATATATATATATATATATATATATATATATATATATATAGAGAGAGAGAGAGAGAGAGAGAGAGAGAGAGAGAGAGAGAGAGAGAGAGAGAGAGGGAGAGAGAGAGAGTTGCTGCAGATATAGAGTGACAGAAAAGAAAAGTTAGTGCTGCAAAAATTTCACTTTTCCGTAGAAATGCAAACAATTGTACAAATGTTTGCTCTGCCACAAAATTATGGCATTTTTGAACCTTTTTTTCCTTTTTTTTCATAACTATTTTTGCCTTGTGACATTGTCTTCCTCTTCCCACTTTGAAACTTTCTCTTTTTGTATTCCTACATTAGTTATTACTTATAAATGAGTTTGATTTATTCAAGATCAGAATATATATTTTATTTTACTATTATTTTCTAGCATTTGGCTTAAAAGGGTCATGTTTTATTAATGGTGATGAATGTGAAAATGATCAAAACTAATTATTATTATTTTTCAAAAAAGAATCTTTGTATGTTTTTTGAGATCTCATATTTATATTTTGTATTTTAGTTAAAATGTTCTATTGCACATTTGATGTTGCATTCTCTATTACACTCGATTTTTTTAGTTTTTTTTTTCAAATTTTATTTCAACTTCAATTTCTTGTACTTAAATTTAATTTTACAATTATTATTTAGGATCCATGTTATCCAATTAGAATGCATTGTAATTTTTATTATTTATTTTTTAATTTTTAGTGATTAATTGATTATTTAAAAAATTAAATACTAAAAGAATTATAATTAAACCCTAATTTGGCCAGATGCACCCTAAATAACAAGTGTAAAATTAAACTAAAGCATAATAAATTGAAATCAATGAAAAAAAATTGAAAAAAAGAGTAAAAAATGAAGAAGAATGTGTAATAGGGAATACAACACCAGATGCGCAATAGACGATTTCAAATGACTTTATTGAATGCTTGGAAAATCATATAAACTTTTTTTCAATATGTTAGAGTTTAATTGTTTGCTAAATCAAATTTGAAGAGTTTCAGAAGGAATTTTTGTTGGAGGCTTCGGTCAAGAAATAAAAAATAATATTGACAAAAACTTACGTGTGGTCATCTGACGAGTCAAAATTTATCCGAATGATGAAGATATGGATTTAAATTCATATTTAATAGTGAATTTGTAATTTTCTTGATGTTTGATTGATTTTAATTTGGATTCGAGTCCAGACCCGTCTTACAGATTTTGACCCGTAAGACGGTGTCACACAAGACTTGCCCGATTATAATTATGTAAGTATTCACTGATCAGTATTAATTAGTTAATATCGAAATACATTATTATCTTGGTCTACTTTATTTAAAATAAAATCAGACTTGAAATGGTATGGTATTGTATATTTGTATTGTACTATAATATGATGTCTATATATATATATATATATATATATATATATATATATATCTCTTCAATTTTAATAACCAAAAAGAGGCAACCTAGCATGCTATACATTAAAAGGTTAAAAAAGAAACTGCACTCATGGTGAAAACACAAAAGACAAAAAAAATTCAGTTAAAATGGCTCAAAACAATTATTCCCATAAAAAAAAAAAAACTATTTAGTAAATCAGGCATCAAATTATAGCGGATGAAATATTCTGCTACACTTTGTGCAATATTTGGTGCTACACAATTCAATTTATTATTATTTTTTTAATTTTTTAATTCAATTTCAATATAATTTATTATGATTTAATTTAATTTTACACTTATTAATTAGGATTCATCCTACCCAATTAGGCTATATAATTATTTTTGTACGAAATAATCAATTATTAATTAAAAAATTAAATTTAATATTGAAAATTTAATTATATACCTTAATTGGGTAGGATGAGCCCTAAATAATAAGTGTAAAATTCAAATAAAACATAATAAATTGAAATTGAATCAAAAAATTGAAGAAAAAATAATAAATTGAATTATGTAGGATCAAGTGTTGCACAAAATGTAGCAGACGATTTAATCCGAAATTATTGTATATTTTTCCATTCAGACACTATCCTCACGTACACACACTAAAAAAAATAATTATAGTGAGAAACATTTGGTTGAGGTATAATTAATTCACTTGGTAGTATCAATTAACTATCAAGAGCTATGAATATCAAATTAAACTAGTTATTCACTATTGTTGGTGGAAATTGTATAAATTTCAAATCTAATTAAAGTGATGAAAACTTTTCATATATGCACATAAATATTAAAAATTCATCATGTAATAAAATTGAATGATAACATTACTTCATGAAAAAATCATCTTGTAATGAAACCTTGTCAAGATAAAGAGTAATAATGTAGAATAATTTTTTATTGTTTTAGAATTTAAAAATGTGAAAAGGAAAGATCTTAACGATATATATACGTGTATAGAGAGGCAAATATTATTGCTCATACTCTTGCTCGATATGGGGCAAGCTGTGATGACATGATTATTTGGAACTCGAATTATCCTTACTGGTTGAGGGAGTTGGTGGAATAAAATTTTGGATCTCTTTTGGTCAAAAAAAAAAAACGATACGTATGTGTATATATATATATATATTCTAATTTTCATAATGAGAAGTTATTAAGACTAAAAAAATTCAAAATCAGCCCAATCATTAAATAAAATAAAATAAATTATATGTATACAGGGTTAATTGCAAAAAAAAACTAGTTGTCCACTATTGTTGGTGGAAATCGTATAAATTTCAAATCAAATAAATGCAAACAAATATTAAAATATTCATCATGTAATAAAATTGAATTTTAACATTACTTCATGAAAAAATCATATGTAATAAAACCTTGTCAAGACAGAGTAATGATGCAGTATAATTTTTTATTTTATTAGATTTAAAAGTGTGAAAGGGAAGACTTCAACGCGAGATATATATATATATATATATATATATATATATATATATATATATATTATTTTATTATTTTTGAATGATGGGGCTGACTTTGAATTTTTTTTTTTTTCAGTCTTAATAACTTCGCATTATGAAAATTAGAATATAGATGGTTAATTGTATAAAAAAAAAAAAGAACTTTGATATTTTTGTGATTGAATTCAAAATTCTTAATCCAAGTTTTTTTTTTAAAGTTTTACAAATAGTAAATTAATTTGATATCAAAATTGCAATCCATTTGCAATAACGTAACTAACAAGTTCGGATAAAATTGCTTGGAGACCAAAGGTCACGGGTTCGAATCTTCACAATACCACAGATCGGGTGTGTGAGTATTAAAAAAAAAGTTCGGAATTAATTTTCTAAAATTAATAGGCGTTTGTTTGAGAATTTTGAGGATTCATATAGGAGAAATTTAGAGCGGTAACAAAAATGTCATGAATTATATATATGACAAATTACATCTTATTTTCGAAATTATTGACATATTCTTCAAGAGCCAAATTTCGATGACGGAAAACCGATGCTACTCATTTTTAATTAACTTGTTGAAGGTATTTAATAGAACATGTCAATTAAAAGTAAATCATTTTGTTCTCGCGATAAATTTATTAATATATCAATAGTTTCGAACATAAGATGAAAAACTCATGACACTTTAATTACAATTAGGGTTGTAAATGAACAGAGCCGTTCGAGAGCCATTCAAAGTTCGACTCGAAAAAAGTTCGTTCGAAGTTCGTTCGTTTTCTTAACGAGTCGAGTTCCAGCCTCAAATCGAGCTCGATAAAATTATCGAGTCAAGCTCGAACAGAGTAGTATTCGGTTCGGCCAGCTCATGAACATGTTCGAGCTCGAACTTAATCAAACACGTTCATGAATATTATAAATATTTCAAACGGGTAAATAAAATAAGCTATTTTTTTCAAGCTCGAGCTCGAAAAATTAAACGAGCTTTTTTTCGAGCATTCGAGCTCAAGCTCGTTTAGTAAATTTTTGAGCCTTTCACAAACCGAGCTTGAAGCGAATTCGAGCATGACAAATATTTATCGAGACGAGCTTGAACAAGAGGAAAAAAGCTCGAATCGAGCTTGAGCCGAGCTCAAACTTGAATATTCCTTAACGAATCGAACTCGAACATTAGGGTATTCGGCTCGATTTAGTTCGTTTACAACCATAATTACAATCTTAATAGTTTTCATATGGTCTAATTTTTCCTTACAAAATTTAGGGAAAAAGTAGTTAGGAGAAAATTTGTGTGTAAAAATGAATATTTGTTTTAAAAGGCTTGGAGATGAATTCACTCATTCCGTCCTAATCATATAGTCTTTTTTTTTACTCGCGCGTAGATTAAAAATAAATATTTATGAAAATAAATATGAAAGTTAAACTTTCTAAAATTACCCATATTTAAGATTTATAACTTTCATAAAAATAAGTGGTTAGTTTTTAATTTTCAAAATCTAACAAGGGTGTATTTGTACATTACTATGAAAAATAATATTAATTATATTAATAAGACTATATAATTGGAACTGACGGACAATGGAGTGTCAAATAATGTCTGAAAAGTTATATATAGAATTAGGAGAATTGATTTCCAAGATTTACAAACAAACACTTCTAGAAACTAAAAGTTCACAATTATTTTGTAAATTCTCCAACTAATACACTACTCCCCCGTTTCCGAATAAGTATCATTCTACCATTTTAATTTTATTTTAAAACAAAATGTCATTCTACAAATTCGAGTTAAGAATATATTAGATAATTTAATTAATTTATTAATTTACATATATTCATCCAAATAACATCTAAATGAAAACAGAGAGAGTATAACTATTTTCAATTTTATTGCAAAATATGCCTCAACTCCATATTCTTCTTTGTCATTCCCTTTTCTTTTGGCCACTTTAACTTAGATCTTATCAAATTAATCTTGTCATTAATTATATATAAGGAGAAAATGGTCTAGAAATCACCAACAAGAAAGAGAATTAGTTAGGTGATTTGACATCTCTTGAACTTTATTTTAATTTATTTTTTCTAAACATTACAAAAAGGGCCAATAATTGGACTACACGAATTGGCAAGGTGTGACAATTGATTCTTCCTAATGTTTGTTTTCCTTATTTTAGAATATTTATGTTTTGATTGTTTCTGTCCATTTCTGTCTCAAACTCTTTATTAAAATTTATGCTTAGATTGTTGGAATTTAACAATTAATTTTACTTCAAAAATTGGATATGTTGGCTTCTTCTATGATGACTTGGATGACTTAAAACATTTTAAATTTGTTGGCTGTCCCCAACTTTATTCTTTTTAGTGTCTAAATTAGTTCATGTCTTATATAAGGGAATGAGTGTTGGAATTATGTTTTACTTTATATTAGAGTTTAGTGGAGGAAGTAAACCGAGACGTGTTTAGAGCTGAAAATCAAATCAAATAATTTAATACTTGATTCGTGGTATGTCGTTAAAGATTCATTTGAATTTGTGTATTGATTTGTACAGTCTTGAGAGAGAGAGAGAGAGAGTTTTCATAGCATACACAACACACACACACACACATATAGTTATATGTGGCAATCACTTCTCTAGTTTTTATTATTTATTATTTTTCAAATGGAATCACCAGTGACAATTCATGTGGCATTTCCTGTACCAATTCTTTCATTTTTTTATAAAAAAATAATTTTTAAAATTTTTAATTTATTATGATTTATGTTAATTTAATTTTTTTTATTTAGGGTTCATCCTTCTCCAATTATGATATATTAAAAAAAAAAACTTAATTATGACACACGAAATGTAGTTTGGATGGGTACAAGGGATTTGATCCGCTCGAGGGACCCTATATTATGTGTGCGTGTGTGTGTGAGAGAGAGAGAGAGGGGTAGTGAGAGTTTTCATAGCCTACACACGAATATCGTTTATATGGGGTCACTTCTTCAGTTTTTATTATCTCTTCTTTTTTCCTTTACCTTTAAAAATGAATTTTCACCGCTTGAATGCCTCGAGAGCACTGTCACAAAATTCACGTACTTCCATAATTAAACTAATCTATATACTTAAACGGCTCATTTGCTAGACAATATGGTATAAGGTTGAATATGTTTGACATGAGATATGTTATACCGTATAAGATATCAATATCATATTTGTTTTGGTGTATTAAAATATATGTATTAATAATATGTAGTTTGCTTAGATGTATGTATTAGATTGTGTATAAAATTTCAATTCCTAAAATATCATTTAATTAGTTATCACTTACCATACATTGTGTAAATATTCTATAATAAGATTTTTAATTAATATCTGCAAGGTTATTTTAGTCTGCAATTTTTAATAATTAATTAATATGTATGATATTATATATCGCAATTATATGGTGTGATATGTTATACCATATAAATGGTTAATACGTGTCGGGCCCACTTACAAGGTGTGATATTTTATTATTACTAGCAAATATAATATTAGAATGTCATATGTATATATCTATTACAATATTATACTACCTAACAAACAACCCAAACAAATTAGGGTTGAAATTTCCTGTTACACTATTTCGTGTTGCACTCCGTGTTTCATTACTAAATTTGTGATTTTAATAATATTTATTATAAAATAAAAATGAATTACAACATAAATAATCATAGTCAACATTTATCAACAAAAAAAAAATGAATTAAAAAGATTAAAAAATGTAATTTTGAAAAAATCAACCATAATAATGAATTATTAATTGAAAATTGAAAATTAAACATTAAAAAATAATTATAAACCCTAACTGAGTGGGGTGAACCCTAAAAATAATCATAAAATTAAACTAAATCACATAAAAATAAAATTAAAGAAAAAAAGTACAAGAAATACTCGTAATTTGAAAATGTAACACGGGATGTAACACGGAAAGTGTAACAAAAAATTCCATGTGAACAAATTATATGTGTTCGATATTAAATCAAACACTATTAATTGCATCATTAATTTGCATGAGAAATTGATGATTTTATAAAAAAGGAAGCGAATGAAGAAGTGTTCTAAACTTTTTCGTCGTGTGGCTTATCCAAAATAAATCAATTTTCGCATGAAAAAACAAACACGTGCAACTTTTTTGTTTCTTTTATTAATTTTTTTTTTTTTTTTTTCCGGTTGTGGAGGGTTGGTATTGTACCTAATGTACCAATATTTATTATAGGAATAAATTCGTACAATCTAACTAATAATTATTCATTTCTTTGACGAATTCAAAAAAATTATGAGGGAGAATTATATGTATATAATATAATAAGGTTTTGAATTGAAACAAGAAAAGAAAAATATGAATAGTAATTATATATTTTGGATCATTAAATTTGATTGTGAAAATATTGGCAAGTACTAGTTGTCCTAATTATATAATCCCTTTTTCTAGTCATATGTAAATTAAAAATATTTTTGAAAATACGAGATTAAAGTTAAAGTTCCAATAATACCATTATTAAATATTTATGATTTTGAAAATTTAAGTGGTTAGAGCAACTCCAATGCTAACACCAAATCACCAATTTGGGGCTGAAACCCACTTCAATGCTGCACCAAATTGGTGCAACACCAAATTCTGTCCCAAATTTAGGGCAGAATTTGGTGATGCACCAAATTGGTGATGATGGGTCCCACAGTATTTAATGCATTATTTTATTATTTAAAATCATTATTAAATAGATTATTTAATAAATTTAATTTAATTTATAAATTATATATTCACTTAAATAGATTATTTAATATTCATTATTAAATAGATTATTTAATAAATTTAATTTATAAATTATATATTCATTTAATTTAAATTATAAATCATCTAAATAAATAAATAATTTCAATAAAAACATAATTAATTAAACATAATGGATAGAATGAAGTCCCACATATTACAAATTACTAAAAATTAACTTAAATATTGAGGCCAAAATATATGTATTTTCATAAGTGTTGTAGTCTTGTAATATTTTTACTAATTGTAAGCGTTTGATGACCATTTAAAGTACTTTTATTATTCCAAGCACATTATATGTTATAATTTTTTTAATAATATATAATTTTTAATAGCATATATTTTTTTTAAAGTATATAATTAAAAGTTATTAGTTTTGGATAATCAATCATTTAAAAAAAATCATTAAGCATATTCATATTTCAATTATAAAATAAAATGGAATCTTTAAGAGAATATTCTTATTTGGTGTTGAGCATTTGAGCTGCAAAAAAATTTGGTGCTGAAACTTTACCTATTTGGTGCAGAATCTACACCAAATAGGTGCTTAGCATTGGAGTTGCTCTTAGTATTTTATTTTTCAAGAACTAATAAGGGTGTATTTGTACATTACTATGAAAATTAATGTTGCTTTTAGTAATGAAATTATATAATTGGGACACCTCAAAATAGTAATAGGGACTATATAATTGGGACGCGGGGGTATTCTCTGAATTTTGCATAATGAGTATTAATGACCGACTAGCTAGAAATTTTTTATTTTTTAATTGGCAACTTGTACAATTAAATGTGTTTCTCTTTGATTTGTTCAATTAATTAAAACACAATTTATTGCAACCTTCTTGTATTTAAAGCATACATTAATTCATGAGCAAATATAAAATCAATCTAAAAATTAAAGAAACATTTGGAGTTTTTAGAGAAAATAGCTTAGTGGTAGAGTATATATAACATTAATACAAGATTTTTAGGTTATTGGTTCACTTCGAAAAGAATACAAATAAACTTGATCGATCAAATAATATATTTTTTATATTTCAAACCTAGTATAATTTTATTTTTAAAATAAAATTATGTATTATTTCAAGAATTTAATATCATGTATGTTGGTTTATTATATACCAGCATTGTTCCATGTTTCAAACAAAGCATAGCCAAACCTTTTTTTTTCCACAAACATTTATATAATTTATTCATATATTACAATGTATTTATTTATTTCTTTTTTTAGTTGTTTCTGTATGTATTTATTATATTGGCGTGGGGAGTTGGATACTTGGATGTAAAAAATGGAGGAAAATAAAAATAATTCACTCAATTTCATCCAATTTGGAGCCAAAATATATAGATAATAATGATGTATTTTTAAATTAAAATTATATAAAATATGCTAATATTGATCCATTTAGTATCTTCCATATTTAATAATAAGTTTATAATCTATCATGTGCATTTATATTGGCTATTAAACGCTATTTCTCTTGATGTTGTTTGAGTTTTATGAGTATTTCTTTCTTTCAAAAAAAAATGTAAAAAGAGTCGGAACAGTTAACAATTTTACGCGAGAACGGGACAAACCAACATGCAACGATCACACAATCCACACAAAAAGATATGAAATTATTACAAACTAACATAAAATCAGAAAACGAGCATTGTCCTCTTGGAAACGGTCAAGTGATAAAGTGGCATAACTTAAAATCTTTGAGATCGAATATCATCAACACTTCTAACCGTGCCCGTCACGTGATGTTAATTTACTCAGTAACACTCTCGATTAGTGATCGTGGATTACCCTCGTCGTTAAAGTCAATAGGTCCCCCTTCCTTTTTCATCTATTATTCATCGTTATTATTATTATTATTATATATATATATATATATATATATATTTCTGAATATAACAATATCCTTCACAACTAAGAAACCGAAATACTGCCCCACATAATTACTTTCGTGTGGTTTACAATTTTTTTTTCTAATAAAAAGTCGTAGAATATTCTCTTTGTAGGTGGTGAAATAAGCTTTTCCAAATATTCCATTTGAAATAATGCTTCTAACTTTTTTGTTGCAGTCCCATCTTAGGTTCCATTTTTTCTCTATAAATATTGGCCACGTGACACGTTCCTCTGTATAAAATCAGTTACTGTACGTTTAGTGTTGCATTCTTTATTATATGTTCATTTTTTTTTAAAAACAAAATTGTTTGATTTTAATTTATTATGCTTGGGATTAATTTAAACTTGTTATTTAGGATTCATCCTATCCAATTAGGATTTAATATAATTTTTTAGTATTTAAATTTTAAAATAATCAATTAATAGCTAAAAATTAAAAATTAAATACAAAAAAAATTATAATGTATTCTAATTGGGTATCATGAAACCTAAATAATAAGTGTAACATGAAACTAAAGTATAAAAAAATGAAATCAAAGAAAAAAATTGAGAAAAAAAATTAAAATAATCGAATGTGAAATATAGATTGCAATATTAAATGTGTAATAGAGGATTTCAACTATCCTTCCTCAATATTTAACGTTTTCTTATAAAATGGCATTTATGTATATACCAAGGCGTGCATTATAATAATATTATTTGAAAAAATTGCAGAAAATGTTACTTTTATCTAGGACATGAAAGATAAAAGTTATCAATTAAGGGCCTCAAAAACCATGTATTTCTATTTCTACTTTTTATTTTGGCTTCGTAAGTGATCTTGACTTACATCATGAATATGCAATTGTGTATTATGATAATTTGAGTGCAATATGTTTAGTAAAAGATCACGTTCATCATAATGGGACGAAGCATATTGATGATGCCCGGTATCGTTTTCTGAGAAGTGAGAAAATGATTTAGGTGAAGAAGGTTTGCATTATTCATAACCCTTCACCAAGCCGGTTTTGCATGACAAGTTTCAACATTGTTAGGACTTGCTAGATGTTACGAACTATTAATTACCGATTGGGGGGGCAATTCTAATTTTTTTAGAGGATTCAAGTAAAGGCGAAGATTTATTGAGATGTCTTGAAGAACCCGGTATCGTTTTCTGAGGAGTGAGAAAATGATTTAAGTGAAGAAGGTTTGCACTGTTCATAACCCTTCACCAAGCCGGTTTTGCATAACAAGTTTCAACATTGTTAGGACTTGTTAGATGTTATGAACTATTAATTGCCGATTGGGGGGGGGGGGGGCAATTCTAATTTTTTTAGAGGATTCAAGTCAAAGCGGAGATTTGTTGAAATGTCTTGAAGAACCAAGATGTTGAATTGCACGATGTATGTTATATTTGGGCTGGATTTCCTATTTTGTGCTTATTTTATAAGCTTGGTCTAGAATGGGTTTGAAGTTATATAAACATAGCCCTTACTTTGTAACATATAATTCGAACATAATATTATTGTTGTAATTAAAATATATTATAAATTTGGACAAATTTCATATTACTCCCATGTATTTTTCAGAAAAATAAATAAATAAATAAATAAAATAAATGTGTTTAATAAATAGTCTAAAAATCATTATGTTATGTATAATCTATCAAAAAAATCTATTTTGAAGAAAGTGAATTACACTTTCTAAGAAGATAGCAAGATTTGTTTTTTTTTTATAATTTTTGTTATAGATAAATATATTTTATATCATTTGAAAATTATTGTATTTGGTTATCCTACTTACTTTTTAGCTATTTTGGTAACTTCCTAAGTTTGTTATTTCTTTTTACATATAAATATATTTTATATTATTTAAAAAATTTATAGTATTTGGTCAAACTATTATTTTAAAAAATTGATTATATTTAAAAAATAATACAAAAATTATAAAAATAAGAATGGTACACTCTTTTTTAGCAAGTGTAATTCACTCTCTCTAGATGAATTATACATAACAAGACTATTCATTTAACATGGAGAGTTTTTTAATTTTTCGAGAAAACACGGGGGAGTAATATGAAATTTGCCCTATAAGCTTAAAGGTACTTCAAGATTAAAGAAATTAGCCAATCCCTAAAATCGGACATCACCAATGTGGCTAAAATAAGACAAAATTCATCAACATCCTATACGAGCTCAATACATTTAAGAAAAAAAAAAACAGTTTTTAAGTTTTTTTAATCACAATTACTTTTTAAATTTGAATTAGCAAGTCATGAACTCGAATCCTACCAACACCTTAGGTCTAGCTACCTAAAAACAAGTCTCGTTACGACGTTTTTCACTCTTGCATACATTTTCAAGATATAGATCAGTTTGCAATCTAGCATTTCAAATATACATCTGTGCACACCACAGATCCATGGTCATTTAATTACATCAAGCTATCAAAAGATGAAGAAAATGTTTACCAACATATTTCTAGGTGCCCCCCTCCCCCTATTCATAGCAAAAAAATCAATTAAATCAATTAAATGTAAAAGAGTGCACACCTCTAAAACAATTGTCAGCTGCTTTTCTGGTCAGTTTTCCTCTGAATTGAACCTGTTCCATGCAGCCTGTGGTTGATAGAGCAACAATGTAGTTGAGATTCATTGCCAAACAATAATTATGCAAGAAAACCAGAACATAATTCATTGCCAATTTGTATTTGTTGTGAAATGGATTCATTGCCTTAAAATACATAAACTTTGAGGGGTGTTTTTGGGTTTTCACATATTTTAATAACATAAACTTAGCACTTATTTGGTTTTCCACATGATTTTCAAATTTCGGCATCTAATCCGATCAAAAATTATTGTATTTTAAGACAATTTGATGTCCACGTAGATGTACATGTGGAAATCTTCAATAGCCACATCACTTTAGTTGACCGAAATTTGAAAATCGTGTGAAAAATCAAACAAGTGCTAAGTTCGTGTTATTAAAACTACGTTTTTATAAAACGTGTGAAAAACCAAAAACACTCCAAAGTTTATGTATTTTGAGGTAATTAACCCTTGTGAAATTATATGCATGATGTCACGTCTCTTTCCATTTGTATTTCTAAGAGAAGTTTGTCGTGATGCTAGCAAGAATACTAGGTTTTGATACCATTGTGACAATATACAGGAACGGAACACGTTTGTTTTCGAGGATAACTAGCAACATGCATACATACCTTGAGAAGATCAAAAATCTTTTCACAAATGTATTTTTGCTGAATGCTGGCTCCTCTTTGCTGCAGTTTGTCAGGATGTACACAAAGAGTTGCCTTCCTGTATGCTTTCTTTACAGCAGGGGTGGTTACGATCTCTGTCAGGGTGACCGGCTGCCAGCCACTGTCGGGCCCGAGAATCTGCAGGTTAAAATGAATCAATATGTATATAGGTTCACTCAATTGATTGAATGTGGTTATCTGAAAGCTCCAATCATGGTGAATAAAGCAACACTAATAAATTCTTGCAAATATTGGAACTGAAAAAGGATGGAAATCATTATGAAAGTGGCTCATTGCTGCGTATGCAGAGCTGGCACATACATATTGTAGTGTCGAGAGTAGTGCACGCAAATTCCCCTCTTTTCCTGTGGCCCATCTCTTTATATCAGCATCAAGAGATTCCGCTAATCTCTGCAATCAGACAAAGATGCATTTTACTAAGATAAATTTAAATGTCAATAAGACAATACACTGAATCTCCTCTATTATATTCTTAAGTAATTGGGAACATTACATTTCTCTCAGCCTGCTCTTTCTGGGCAAGAATATCGCGTATATTCTTCTCAGCAAGGGCCTTTGCCTGAAGAGACGAAAGAAAGGCATAAACTTTATAATTTTCCAGCTCAAGGTCTAGCTATTAGTTAGAAGCATAAAATGAAGATGTCTTTACCGATCGCTCCATTAACCTCTGATGCCTCTCTAACCTAGCATTACGCCTCTGTGCTGATTCACTGGTAGCTCCATCAGATTTCTCCAAATCCTACAAGACAACTGATTTTGTTAGTCCTACAGCATGAAAGTCCATGTATGTATTTCTAGCAAAATGGACAAAACTGATACTCACAGAGGACGAGGAACTGTGCTTCAACCCATTATTTAGGGAAGAACTAGAAAACCTATCTGTAGAAGACTTTGCAGCCTGTACTCTGGCCTCCATGGAAGTCTTTTGAGACATTGCTTTCTCTAGAGCACGTTCACGTGCCTCTGCTGTGGCTCTTTCTACTGCAGCACGTTCTGCTCTGGCTCTTTCTACTGCAGCACGTTCCCGCGCCTCCGCCGCAACTCTTTGTCGAGCTTCAGCTGCTGCTCTCTCTACAGCAGCTCGTTCTGCCCTTTCCCGAGCTTCAACAAAAGCTCGCTCACGTGCTTCTCTGATTGCTCTTTCAACAGCAATTCTATCTTTTTCCCGTTCTCTTCCCCTCTTGATGGCTTCAATCCTTTGCAGATGATCATCCATCTCACCCTTCTGCTCATTTCCTTTGGCATCTTTCTGTTCTGAGGTGGACGTTCTGCCGAGATTCTCCACATTCATTTCCATATTTTGACCTGTTTTTATCTCTCTTTCAGCTTCCACAGATTTGTCCATCTCTTTAGATTTACAACTTGTTTGAGAGAGGTGACTTTGGTCCTCAGAGTTCAGACATTCACTTTGCTGCCCAACATGTACTCTTTCATCAGAATTCACTTCAAGATCATCTGTTACTTCTTCTTTGCCTGGGGTAATGTCCTTTGCATTATCTCTTGACTCGTGTGCTGATACCTCATCTATATTTTCAAGAGTGGAGGATAACTGAGATTCTTCACTGCTCTCTGAATCTTGTTGAAAATCTGGCTTTACATTTGTGTGATCAATTTTTTGCACTTGATTACTAGTAGAAACATGTAGCTCGGGTAAATTTTGCATATTGGTGTTAGCGGCATACTCTTGAGCAGCATGATGCATCTCAGTAGTTGTTTTGAACATACCCTCATCTTCCGGCAGTGTTTTCTCATGATCTCCACTCATTAAAATGACACTGGTTGACTTACCGTCCAAAGAGAACCCTTCAAAAGTATTGTTCCCTTGGCTTTCAGTAAACATTTCTACAGAGGCACATTTGCTATCTGTTCCGGGCATTTTATTTAGCTCCAGGTGCAACTGCTTTCCTGCCTCATTATCCTCAACTGCCAAAAATATTTCAGTTTCTCGAGGCAAGTTACAGCTCTCTTCACAACTGCTAGGAACTGCTTGATATTTTTCTGCTTTGTTGTTAAAGTCAGCATTACAGGATTCTGGAGTCTCATCGAAGATGGTTCCAGTATCAATACCTTGATTATCCTTTGAAACAGTGCAAGAATCATTAGAATGGACATCAAAGGCTTCACTAGTATCCTTTTCAGAAGCAGAATCGAGAAACTCAAATTTATCCTGATGTTCTTCACTTGTCCCTGCTGCTCTATGAAAGTCGTTTATTTCTTCAACATCCATAGGACTTTCACCATCCTGAACTTCCGAATAATTATTAGTTCCTGTCTGTATTGTCTCAAATGCATCACATTCAGCTGCATCCATACATCTAATTGCAATTTTGTTCTCCTCGTTCTCTACAGGTAGACTTTGACTGTCTTCCTCATGTTCAAAGTACAGCTTCCCGTCATCAGTTTCTTGGTCAAGAACCATATCCACCTTGGTCGCAGCTTCTCCAACTCCTGGAAAGATTCCAGGCTCCCTCTCACTCATTTCTTCCTCCTCTGGCTCCTCCAGCTCCAGTTCACTCTCAAACCATAGAATCTCCTCTTTCAGTACCATCCCATTTTCATCTTCGTCACTACATTTTTCGCCTTGGCCATCATCTTTCCACTCAGAGACATTCTTAGGCTTTTTATCAATGTCTGGTTGATCCATCATATTTTCTTCGGCCAGACTTCGTGATTCATTTGACAAAATATTGAACTCCGACTTGGGTACTGTCAAGTGTTCAGCAAAATACAATTCCTCATGCCCCGCAAATTTACCCTCACACTTTCCCTTATCAGCAATGCTATCACTGCCCTCAGGTGTTTCAGTTTCCAGGGTGATCCTCAAATTGTCACCTCCTTCATGCGTAATCTTTTCCTGCTCTTGCATGCTTCCTGAACAATTTAGAACTCTTTCCAACTGTTCAGCAACATCTGCAGTTCCTTTTATAGGATCAACAGTTGCCTGACACTGTTTTGCTACTTCTTCACTGGGGGTCTCTTCCAGCTCTTGCACAATTTGAGAATTATTCGCAACACTTTCTTTCGGCTGATGCATGGTTAACTCTCTCTGTTCCAAAGTTTCTTTGTCAGTTTCCATATGCTCAAGGCAAGGCACAGCTTTAGCTTTGGAGCATATTGAGTTATCCATGATGTCTACCTTCCCAGATTCCAGAACGGCTGCTACTGATCCAGCAAAATTTATTGCCTCTCCATGTGCTTCAGATGCCACAACATTATGCGTGATGTTTTCCACTTCAACCTTTTCATCAGTTTCAAGTGGCGAACTCTGACTGCATGATGGAGCAAATTCCTTATCTACCTCAGTGAACGCATCTCCATGATCATTGGCTGTTTCAAGATTCTCCCTTACGGTTTCCACCTTAGCCTTTTCAGCATTTAGAAGATTGTCACTATGACTCGGGATTGGAGCAGATTTTCCATCAACAACATTGAACATAGGGGATGTAGGATCTAATCGCTGATTTTTTTCCATCACATTGCTCTTCTTCAGACCAGCAGGTGCATGCTCAATCGCATTTTCCTTCTTATCCTCAACTTTTGACCGACCCTTAGACCTCCTAGCTCTAGGACCATCTTTAACGCCTTCCGCTTTTTTTTGCATTATCATTTTAGCAAGTCTTATACTTTCCTGCGCCTGATCTATGGCTTTCTTCAAGGTGGCAATTGATACAGCAGCATCTGAATTTTCATCCAACTCTTCATCAAAGAGAGGTGGTAAATTTTCACCAACTGTCTCTTTACAAGCTTCTTTCGGAACAGAACTTGGTAAACTTGACTGCTTGATATCCTTGTTATCATTTCGACCAGAGGGAAGACCTGAAGGTTGTTGCACTTTTGAGATTTGCGATTTGAGATTAGTTCCATTCACATTGCAAGACTTATCTGGCACATGTGACTTTTCAGAACTTAATCCACCTTTAACCGTAATTGCTTCAGTGCCAGAATCAAAACTCCATGTCCGACTAACTTCACGCTGCATTGAAGAAACAGGCATGTCACCTTCTTTCTTCTGCAGTTGAGGATTTCCATCAACAAAGTGAGTAAATCCAGGAACAGCACGGAGTTGTGCTATATGCGTACCCCCATTTGATTCATCGCTACCTCTTTGACTAGTCTTATTGAATGACATGTTAAATTGCTGCTTTGTTCCATCATCAGATTGACCATATGTGCCTGAGGGCCTTCTGGCCTTTCCTGAAGAATTGAGAGAACCACGTTCTTGCAAAGAAGACTCTGCATTTGCTGGAATCCTATAATAGTATAAACAGAATTCAAGAAAAGGTCACAAGCAATTCTTTCCCTCAAAATTACCAAAAATGAGAAACATAAATGATACAACTAAACACACTTGTTCATGATGACTGAGGAGATTTAGAGTTCGAAAACCTAGGACAATCAAGATCATAGAACACCCTAGTCCACAAGAAAGACGAAGTGCAACAAAAACACAGCAAGAGAAACATATAATGAAGCACCATGCTCGTATTTTTAAACTTCAAATGTTGAATCATTGCTCAACGAGATGGTTACATGTGAACAAATAAGTAAAAAACAAACCCTGCAGTTTCCTACTCGACTCAAGTTCAATAGCTGTTGTACCTTTTCCCATTTATCAAACAAATCTAAACAACATCTGTTTTTTTACTTATGAAAAGAAAGCAATGACAGCACTTTCAAGCTTTAGAACTATGAGCTGTGCATAAGCAAAAACAACCAATCATAGTTCCGGGTATTCGGTAAAAGCTCTCGGCAGTCAGATCTCCCTCTTTTAAGAAGAAAGAAATCAAACCATACAAGAAATAAGCCAAATTTAACTGCAACTGCACAAGGAAATAAAAATTACACTTGAATGAATAAACAGAATCAGAAGCAATAAATTACACAGATGGAAAAAAAAAGCCTTGATTGATCTACAGTCAAAACAAATGAAAATTCTCAACTTGATATTTCAAATATGATCAGAAATCAGAACTAAAAATCAGCTGTCTATTCAAGCGATAAGCAAAATCTTCCAATGTCCGAAAAGATCAAGAAAAAGATTTCCACAATTTGCAACTGTTCATTAAAGCAACATAACGTTTCTTTTCCATAGATGAAAATGCAGTTAAAGAATCATTTACTACCAACAAAAAAAAAATTAAAAAAATCAACAATTATTAAGAACTATATATTATGGTCGTCAAACAAAATATATATTATTTTTTAATGCAAACATATAAGATACAGTTGGAAGAAGAAACAATCCAATAATTAATTAACCAACATATTTATAAAATTTCCCAAAAACTCGATAATAATGAAGTCTTATAATAGAAAAAATAGAAATTATATATATATATATATATATGAAAAAAAGGCGCAGAAACACACTAACCGCGTTTTGGTTTGCTTAAACAACTGGTCGTAAGGCAGAGCCACGTCACCATCCCTCGCGCCACCGAAAATGTTGGAGTAGTCGAGGTCGGAGCTCCGGCAGCCGTCCGGTCGAACCGGTTGGTTCAGGCCGGAAACATCGAGAACCGGAATGGAAGACGAGCCGGAGAAAATCTCGGCGTACTCGTGAGGCTCGAACTTGGCCTTGCCGCCTCTGGACAGAAAAACGTCGTCGTAAGGGCTCCTGAGAGAGAAAGAAGCGGACGAACCGTTCGTCGTGGCTGTCGAGTGCTTCCTTCTGTGCGGTGGTCGAGAGAGAGACTCCATGAAAATGGGAAAAGGTTAGGGTTTCGCGGTCAGCTTGTGTAAATTTGGGAGGTTTTTGGCTTGGTTTGGATTACTTCTTCTTCGTCTTCGTCGTCGTCGTGAGGTGTTTGTCTGCAGAGAAAAGAACTCTGCAAGTCAGACAACACGAAGGAGAAGAAAGGTGAAGAGAGAGAAAATGGAGTGATGAGAGAGAAAGTGGAAACTGTTTAAAATTTGCTTTTATTGTGTGGGGGAAAGCAACGTGGGGTCAACTTGTTGTGATTGGGTGTGCCAGGTCCAGGAGAGCCGAGACAAATATTATTTTTGGGAATTTTTTAAAAAATAATTTATTTTTTCAAAATTAATAAAACAGTAGTAATTTTTTCAAAAATTTTGCAATTTATTATTTAATCAATTTTAGGGCTTGAAAATATTATAATCAATTACATACGATATTCGAAACCGTAATTTGATTAAATGTTATATTTGCAAAATTTTGAAAAAATGAATACTAATTTGTTGATTTTGAAAAAGTGGAAGGTATCGAAATGTAATTTAACCAAAAAATAATAAAATTATCATAACAAAATAAAATTAAGGTATAATTGTCAAATAAATCACCACATTTTCACTTTTTTACAAATTAAACACCACGATTAAAATTGGTCAATTACAGCATCACGTTTTAATTTGTATGAGATTAAACATCCCTAATTTTTCCGACGAGTTAAGTATGACTTGTTTGGTCTAAAAACTACGTTGGCAGCCATGTCAGCACACGCGTGTAACAAGCGACGTCGTTTTTGTTACTTTCTCTTTTTTTTGTTGAAAAAATCACTTTTTATATACTTATTTATTTCTAAAGTATAAAATATATTGAGAAAACTAATAAAATCGGCATCGTTTGTTACACATGTGAGCTGAAGTGATTGACAACGTGGTTTATAGAACAAACACGTCATACTTAACTTGCCGGAAAAATTAGAGATGTTTAATCCCATATAAATTTAAATGCGGTGTTATAATTGACTAGATTTAAATGTGGTGTCTATTTTGCAAAAGTGTGTAAACGTGGTGATTTATTTGGCAATTAACCCTAAAATTAATTTACAACTATTGTAAATTGCATAAATTTTTCATTTGTTATTATGACCATTGAGTAAGTTCAACCAAAAAATGAAAAAAATATTATTTAAACTTAATTTTGATTTTTTTTCAAATTGAGCTCGAATTACAAAGAAAATGAATAAATTGCTACACTACTATGCAACATTATTTTTTTATTTTCAAAGCATACATGTGAGTTTTTGCTACAGTGATTTATAATTAATAATAAAATATTATTTAGTCGATTGACATTAATAATAAAAAATTAGTTTCCAAAATTAGTAATAACTTTTGATGGGGAACTATTTTCAGCAACGATTTTGTTATTAAATAGGTAAAGATATTTTAAAATACTAACTATTATAACTTTATAGAGGTTGCATCTAGTGAAAAATGGATTTAATATAATACTTATTATTGTCTAATATTAATTCAAGTAAATTTAATACAATACTAACTATTATCTTATATTTTTAATTAAATATTACACTCCCGAACTAGGTTTGCACATTTAAAACTATCATAATTTCGTCTTCATTGTACCCGATGCATAGCTCAGTTGGTATGAGAACAATAATGAAGTACTTCAATTGAAATACTATATATAGATTATACAAACAAACTCTTAACGCCATCCTACTGAAGATTGAAGCACGTGTCCCGATTTACTTCATCTACTAGATTGTAAAGAACCCTCTTAAATTCAATTTCTTATGGTTGGTGTATTATATATACAAACTATTGCATGCCGCGATTTAACTCATCGTATTATTTTAATGCAAAAAACAATAATTAACTTTTCATGATTTGATTAATGTAGTACATATATGAAATATAAATATATTTAATCCAAATATATTGTATTGTGTATACCTATACAAAAATCTAAAATGCTATAAATATGAGAATGAGTTAAATAATGAAACCCAATAATAAGTTATTTCTCAGTCTTTGTCAAACTTAGTGAACTATATATAATAATAATATTCTGTATTAAAATAATAGCTGTTAAGAGTCACTTTCAACTCAAAAAAGAAAACAATTGCCAAATATTCTCAATTTACTTTGGTTTTATTATTATTTTTATCTTGTTTGTATAAATTATCAAATTATCCTTGCCGAATATCTCGATGAATTTTCTATAATCTTTAAATAGTTTAATAATATCATAATTTGAAAAATATTTATAAATTTTAAAGATATTCTCTAAAGTAAAATTCTAGAGATTCTTTTGATTAAATTTAGCTGGCCAGCATTATGATTTTTTATTTTTATTTTTCTGGCATGATTCCTTTATACAATTATGTTGCCGTACCATAAATTCAGAATCATTGCTCAACAAAAAATAATGTAGTGATTCATCTAATGAAAGTGATGATTAATTAATTAAACGTCTCTCTCTCTCTCTCTCTCTCTCTCTCTCTCTCTCTCTCTCTCTCTCTCTCTCTCTCTCTCTCTCCTCTCTCTCTCTCTCTCTCATGAGAAAATTATTAGTAATAAAAAGGGAAACACATCAAAACCTCTTTTCTTGTTAACAACTATTGACACATCAAATATACTCCTATCCCCCACAACCGATCCCATGATTCTTTGCATTAGGGTTTATGTATTTACAACATTATATTTTTTGAGATTTGGTGAAAAAGATGAATGAAAATAATTAGTCGTGTAATAATTTATATTTTATATTGATGCATGAATCGATGAGGGAGTTTAGTTACTCGAATACGTGTTCAATTTCAAATTGGTGCACGAGTGTAAATTCTCCTATATATGTGTATTTGTATGATTTGCACAGATGCACATAGGGATGTAAATGGGACGGGGCGGGGTCAGGTATTACTCCCCCACTCCCATACCCGCATACTAAATTGACCCCCATACCCGCCCCTATCCCCGTTTAAATAGGGACGATTACGGGGCGGGGATTACTAGACAGGGGAAGGGTACCTATCGGGTACCCGTTTATATATTGTTTATTTTTAAAAATTGAAAAAATCAAGAATGAAAATTTATATTTATTAAATATATACTTTTTTATTTTTAAGGGTTGAAAAATCAAATATTAAAGTCTTAAGGATAAATTATAATTTTAAAACTTATATTTATTAAATACATAATTATGAATTATATTAAATCGAAGCAGGATATCTATTCCCCCGCCCCAAACCCGGCCCGGATATTAAAATTTATACACGCTCACATCCCATAGCCGATTTTTTTATCCCCAAACCCACCCCATTAGGGGCGGGTACCCCGGGGGGCCTCGAACCCGCGGGTAGAATTGTCATCCCTCATACACGAGTGGAAACCCTCATGTAATTTGTGTTTCCGTACTATTTTGTATTAGTGCACGAGCGAAAACACTCGTGTGTTCGTGCATCTGTTCAAAATTGAACACGTGCACAAATACACGAATGATTCCACTTGTTCACTCACTCATTAGTTTTAAAATGAACAATTACATGATTCACGATAGGTTCAGTCGTGGACTCGTATAGCCGTTGATAAATGAGTTGATGTACGAGTAGACTCAATGGTCTATTCGTGCATTATTTCAAAATGCATTGCTACATAGGTACATGGATGAACTTACTCGTATATTAGCTTATTTTTAAGTTGCTACCAGAATAAACTATAATTTTCATGTACCAAATATTAGAATTAAATTAATTTTCATGTTTCGAGCAATTTACATGATAAAAGTATCACAATACCCTAATATTTTTTATTTAAGGGTGCATGAAATACGGTCGATTGGTATTAGAGTTAAATTAATTATCATACTTTTGCATGTATCCACGATTAGATTTAAATTAATTAATTATCATACTTTTGCATGCACCCCTAAATAAAAAATATTAATACTAAGGTATTGTGATACTTTTATCGTGTAAATTGCTAGAAACATTATTTATTATAATAATGGGTAGAAATAATTAGTTTCAGTGAGTTAGGACGACAATTAATTTAAAAATTTCTCTCAACAATAATTTGTCCATAATTTTACGCAGTTTCAAATATAAGTATAAATTGATAATTTTAAGAGAATTGCTAAAATTTTAAAAAAAAATGAAGGGCTTTTTTTTTTTTTTTTGGCTATTTGGCATATATATCATGTGTACAATATTTTGGATATGCATATGCTACAAATTATTAAACTGCAATCTGTCATGTTCCCCGGATAAAATTATCTGCTACACTTTGTGCAACACTTGGTGCTACACAATTTAATTTATTAATTTTTCTTCAATTTTTTAATTCAATTTCAATTTATTATGCTTTTAGTTTAATTTTGCACTTATTATTTAGGGTGAACCTACACAATTAGGGTATATAATTAATTTTTCAATATTATATTTCATTTTCTAATTAATAATTGATTATTTCTTAAAAAAATAATTATGTACCATAATTGGGTAGGATGAACCCTAAATAATAAGTGGAAAATTAAACTAAAGCACAATAAATTGAAATTGAATTAAAAAATTTAAAAAATTAATAAATTAAATTGTGTAGCACCTAGGGATGGCAATTTACCCGCGGGTATCCGTTACCTGCGGGTACCCGACCCTAATAGGTGCGGGTTTGAGGGGCATTTGGTATCCACGGGTAGCTTCGTGGTTAGAATTCACTATCCATTTAGTTCACGGGTATGGGTTTGAATAGTTACTATCCGTACCCGTGAAACCCGTCTACCCGCGAAAAATACCCGTGAAAATGCCCGTGAACTGTGGATTTGAACTTTGAATTTTAGTTGATGAATTTGGATATTAACTGTGGATTTGAACTTTGTGATTGTGATTTATGGATTTGAACTCTGATGAAATATGTGGATTTGAACAATGTAATTTGTGGTGAATTTTTGATTTGTGTTAAATTTGTCATTAATTTAGATTTAAATTATGGTTCGCGGGTGGCGGGTTGACGGGTACCTGACTGGTGGCGGGTGTGGATGGCGGAAAGTACCCGTCGCGGGTCGGGTGGCAGGTACGACCTTCGCTTACGAGTACGGGCATGGATAGCCACGTGCCCGCCGTACCCGATTGTCATCCCTAGTAGCACCAAATGTATTTACTAACTCTCTTGCTAGAACATCTCCATGGGGTGTACTAGACCATCCCCACATGAAAATTGCCCTAAAACGCTAGGAAGCCTATTTTATTTTAAATTTTTGTTTCTTTTATAGAGTAAAATAATTGAATGGAATATATAAATGAATTTTAAAATATTATAGAAATTTGTAAGAATTTAATGAATTTATTATCGAGGTGTAGCTGGATATTAATTGATTTATAATTGCGACAGGACCAGAAACATAGATCAAACGAGAGAAAATGTACCAAAAATGCGACAGCCATCATTTTTGTGGGCCCAAAATTGCAGATTCCGATAACTTAGAACAACAAAGACAAAAGGAAATTCAAATTTGTTTCACATGGAAACACATTAATATTTATGTAATGTCCGCATTAATGTTTCTTGAAAATTTAAAAAATACTTTAAAAATTAAAAAATATAGACTCTCTTCATTTCGTTTTAATTGTTATTTTTATTTTTATCTAGAATTTATAATTGATTTTATAGATTAATATACCCACCCTTCATGGGCAAGTTTTGTGTGCAAATTAGACGGTTTGACCAAAAAACTGTCAAAATTAGTACCGATTGTAACACTAAAAAATATCACTCGAAAGCTCACAAATATCATATATATCATTAAAAAGTATTGACCAAAAAATTAAATAAAGAAAAATCTGTCAAAATTGGTATCAACTGTAACATTGAAAAGTATCACTCAAAATTTAAAAAGTATCACTAGTTTTGATGATTTTTTGGTCAGCGTGTTGACCCAGTCAACGCATTAACCGTCTGATATACATCTTATGTATAGGAGAATTTGCGATCTCTGATACATGACATAAAATCTTATTCACTTATATTTTTTCTAAAAAAAGATAACATTTTCTCACTCCATATATTTTTAGAGTTTAGTGTTATAGGTTTGTAAAAGAGACAATTTCACTTTTGATCTCATTAAAAATTAGAATATGGTTAAATCACTTTTCTTTTACTTCACATCTGACTTTTTTGGTCCCAAAATTTAATTACTCGATATTTTTAGTTCTATTCTTTATTTTATTTTTAGTTTTTTAATTATAAAATTAACAACTTGCCACACAATTGTTTGGAAATGTTAATTTTGGAATTAAAAAAAAGTCAAAAAATAAAATGTAGGGCCACTAAAGTCGAGAACATTATATTATGTGCGTTGTAATCGTCTTATATAATATAGATGTGACATCTTGATTTCATTTTTCCAACAAAATATACAATCATGTTTCATTCTCTAAACATTTTTTCGATCTCAATCTTTATATTTTTGTCTTAAATTTTATTCTATTTACGTTTTTATCCCAAATTTAACCTCCCAAAATATATGTGTGGTAAGTTGTTAGTTTTTAGACAAAAAAGATCGAAAAAAAAAATTGGGACAAAAAATGTCAAGTTAATAAACTTTGTGACAAAAAAAAAAAATCGGATGTAGAACTAAAAGTGTCTTGATCATATTTTAATAAAAATATGACTGTTTGATTATTTTTTTTCAATTTGAATTAATGGTTGAGATGAAAAGATAAATTTTGCACAATTATGAGGAATTGATAAATATTTAATTGACGTGTGTCATTGCAATAATATATATGTGTGTGCATGATTGAATAAATTACATATGATTAGAAAAAATAAAAATTTAAATAAAAAATGAGTAAAATAAATTTATTCTCGTGTGTTTTGAATATTAAATAGTTTGAAATTTACGTTTGGAACTATAAACAAACAAACAAACTCATCTCTTTCAAATATTTTTGCTATTATCCCTTCAATAACATTCAAGTCCCAATTCAAAAAAAAATTAATAATGATAAATAAATAAATCTTCAATTTATGGCTGACTGAAATGGTAGGTATATATCATTTTCTCTTAGAGAAGAAATATACTTCGAATATTTTTTCTTTTAGTCGGTGGATGTAACCTAATTTATTCGATAAATTAATAATACATCACTAATACTTATATTCCCTCTATCCCATTTTGACAAATTTATTTTTCTTTTGGTGTGTCCCGATATATAGACATGTTTCTAAATATATTTAGCTAATTTATTAATATATATCCCTATTTAATATGTTCATATTAAGTATTAATTCAATATCAAAGAACTAAATAGGGGCATATTAGGAAGTTTCTTGATTAATTGTTTTTTCCAATTATTTTCTTAATTCTTGTGAAAATTCCCGATCAGCCTATCAAAATGGGACAGAGGGAGTAGTAAATAATATACACACACAAACTCTTATTTAGGATAATTAATTAATCAGAAGTAGAGGTGCATTTAGCTACACTATTTAAAATTCAAAACTTAAGTAATTAAATATATATATAACTAAAATTGAATACTTTTTCTATATTATTTTTCAAAAATATTAGACCTGGTTACTTGTTAATATAAATAAAGTCAGAGTATCTGAAAAGGTACCAAATTTCTAGGTGATAGTTCATAATGAAACGGTCACTTTGGAACATAAAAGTAAAAGAAATTACATGATGATACATATATTTATGTTCTTTTTTGTTAGTCGCTAAATAAATCACGATGTTTATATCTTTTTACAAATTAGACATAATATTTAAATCTAGTCAATTACAACATCACATTTTAATTTGTATGAGATTAAACATCTCCAATTTTTCTGATGAATTAAATATGACGTATTTGGCTTAAAAATCACGTTGGCAGCCACGTCAACACACACGTGTAACAAACGATGTAAATTTATTAGTTTTCTCAATATATTTTCTATTGTAGAAATATATAATTATATAAAAAATAATTTTTTTCAATAAAAAAAAGAAGAAGATAAAGTATCAATTCAGGACCTGAAAGATGGACAATCTGTCAATCTAGGATTTGAAAGACAAAAGCTATCAATTCAACACTTGAAAGATGAAAATTGTTAATCTAGGACCTCAAAAATTATGTATTTTGATTTATTTATAATAATTTCTTTATTAGATTTAATAGATAATTAATAAGGGAATTTTCGTTGAAAATTAATATGAATAGAATTTAGAAAAATAAAAAAATCGAAATGCATGATTTTTTAGGTTATATTGACAATTTTATCTTTCAAGTTCTGGATTGATGATTTTCATCTTTTAGATCCTGAATTTTTAGATTATATACCTAACTATTTTTTAATTTATTTTTTACCAAGCCTTCAGAATACGGAGGGTATCATCTATTCCAATTCGATATTTTATCAAATTAAACAATTGTCAACTAAAAAAACTTAAATACACATAGCATAAATCCAATCGTTAGAAGACAAGATGAAACATCAAATTGAAATAGAGGATCACATTTGTTCAAAAAAGTGAACTTTCATGTGAACAATAAGTGGAAGAGCTTAGCAAAATAAAATAAAAATGTGCAAGGACATAATAACATTGAAAATTCAGGTGTGTAATTAATAAACACAAAAAATGTATAAATTAAGGCTAACTAAAGAAATCAAATACCAAAGAATCTCTTTTAGAGAAAAACAAAACAATAACACTGCAATTTCAACAATATTGGTTGATATATCAAATGAGAACTACTGATTTTTAAGAACTTCTTATGGGAGTGTTTATAAGAACTACTTTTAAGAATTATTGATTTACTATACAAAGGACATTCAAAACTTAACAAAGAGATACTAAAAAAAAGACGGGACATTAATTAATTAATGCACCGTCTTTTTGAGTATGTCTGGATACGAATCTCAATTCCCATATTCCGACTAAAAAAAAGACAGTTCCTTTATAAAAAAAAACTCAAAATGTCGAGATCGTGATATTTACATGAGTATATATGTAGTATATATTGGTAGGACCCACATGAATGGAAGTATATATCTTTTAGGTTCAAATTTCTCATTGCACTTCTTCGTATTTCACTCTTTATTGCACTTCTTCGTATTTCACTCTGAATTTGACTATCTAATTTATGATTTTAATTATATTTAATATAAAATAAAAATTAATTATAACATAAATAAGTATAATCAGCATTCATCAACAAAAAAATGAATTAAACAAATTCTAAAATTTAATTTTGAAATAATCAACCATAATAATGAATTATTAATTAAAAATTAAAAAATTAATTCTAAAATTAGTTATAAAACCATAATTGGGTGGGGTGAATCCTATAAACTAATAATAAAATTAAACTAAATCACAAAAAATAAAAATAAAAACACAAGAAATCTTATAATTTGAAAAGTGCAACTTGTGGTGTAACACAAAGAGTGCAACAAAAAATCTAATACGATGTCTCTCTCTCTCTCTCTCTCTCTATATATATATATATATATATATATATATATATATATATATATATATATATAGGGGTGGTTTTAATAGGGACTGTGCTTTGTGCGAGAACTAGGAACATTGCTTATTTATTATAATTTTATAGCTTAGCTTATTATATTTTAGTGCTATTAACTAACTCTAAAATACAATAAGATAAGCTATAATTTTTAAAAAAAAATTAGCACTAAAATATAATAAAGTAAATTATAAAATCATAGTAAATAAACACCGTTCCTAGTTCTCACTCTAAGACTAGTACCTATTTGAACCAAATTATATGTGTGTGTGTATGTGTGTGTGTGTGTGTGTCATTGATAATTACACATATTTTATCAATGAAAAAAAGAAAAGGAAATAAGCACCCCACATTTAACAATTTTCTTTCCTTTTTCTTTACTTTTTTTATTGTGGTTTTTGTTAACGTACACAAAACAGTTTTTAATTATGGCGTTACATATACAATTCAAACAAAAGAAGAAATAAAGAAGTGGCTACCACGCACGAACGAAAGCTCCCATCTTAACTTTAGATAATAAAAGGTAATAAAATATATGTTTATTTTTTTTATTGTGGCATTAATATATAATATCCATAACAGCACCTGAAAAAGAGTTTTGAGTGTTTAACAAATGGTCTTGTCGCTACCCTTTTTCATTTTTTAATTTATTCCCTTAAAAAAAATTTAACTATATATATATACATATATATATATATATATATTATTTGAGAAGGATTTGGGTCAAGCTCACAGACAAACCTGTGAAATTCTTACACCCCCAACACAAACTACTTCATCTGTTACAATAGATTTATTGGACCACTTCCATGTGTACGTGTTAATAGATCTATTAGGACATATGGGAGTGTCCCAATAGATTTATTGTGACATTTGGGTCACTACCCCAATATGTGGTCAAGAATTTATTGCCAAACCCCGACCACCACAAAAATAAATAGGGTCATTACATCACGTGTCGTGCATGCGTCAGATTATTTATTTTAAAATAAAATTACTGAACTCTTAAATTAAATTGTTGGTGGTTCATGAGGTGCACTCGTCGCTCATGCAATAAAATCTCCTGAATATCATTTTGAGTTGGAGATGGGAGGATTGAGATTCGTATCTGGTCTCTCGTCCTTACACAGGGGAGGAATATATACCAACTAAGCTATATGGTAATGGTTAAAATCTCCTAAATATTAACTTACCTTTGATAGATGAAATTTCTTTCATAAAATTTGATTGAGGTAGAGAGAGAATGTGGTATATTTGTCTCTTTATTTACTTCTTAATTTTTGTTGTAAAACTCAAAACATCAATTATTTTGAAAATGGGAGAGTACATATATCTTAAAATAAAATTAGTGAACTCTAAAAAATTGAATTGTTGACTGATTGCGTAGCTCAACAATTATTTTTTTCGAATTAAATATAAACTTTAATTGAGATATAATAAATCATAATTGAAATTAATAAATTCTAATTATGACGAAATAAACCTATATATAATTATAAGATAAGTTGCGGGGCTGATACTTTTTCAGATTACGAATCATAATTTTTTAGATTTATGAATGATACATTTTCTGATCATTTTCTTTTCTTTTGCAGAGCGGGACGGGTCTAGTCAATCAGTGGCCTGTCTGTTTGACGGTCAGATGGGTTTGACTCCGTCTGACGGGTATCTTTGCCATTTTATTTTAATTATTCATGAGATTGTAGAACATCTTTTGATTATTTTTCTACCTAGAAAATTAAAAAATAAATTATGATTGGTCAATATGGAAAAGAATAATTCAAACACATACAATATAATTAATTTCCATACGATGTGAACTTGATTTAATTTAACCTAGTCAAAACCGAAATTCCAAAATCGAAAAATTAACAATTTTAATTTATTAACGTATAACACACTAATTGGTGAACTGTATTTTCAATTTTCACAATAATAAAGTTAATAATTAAAATTGCAATGTATTGAACTTATTTGAATAAATCTCTTTACTTTGATTAGTGATACATTATAGAAGATAAAAATGATTGGTTATAGGATGTGATTTTTTAACCTAAACCTAATCATTAGTAATTGATGAGTCAAAAACATAATGAGAAAATAAATAAATTCATATTTGGAGATTGTGACATGATGAATTAATAAAAGTTTGATGATGATTATGATTAAAGCAAAGAATCTAAAGATGAAGCAATTATGAGTTTGAAAGAATTATGAAGATCTAAAGCCATAAAAAGCAGATACATATACAGCTATCAAACTTTGTTGTTCTTTCATTTTGTTAGGATAACTTTAACCTCAAGTATTTGTTTGATTGAACATTTAATATAAATTTTGATTGAGCACGCAATTCTTTTATTTATGAACTAGTATTTCTCCGGTGCGATGAGTAAATTATTATCAGTTTTTAAATTTGTAATATTATGATTATTTTATAATTTTATATGCTGTGTATGATTATTTTTTAATTCTATATATTGTGTTCAATTTATTAAAATTAATAAAATGATAAGCACATATATTAGTTGATTAGATAAGAAGATCAAACGATACAATTTTTTAAATAGCAATATTTATCTACGATTAAAGAACATTTGATTTCTATGAATATATGTGTAGATGGCGAAAATTAATATATAATATTTTTATTGATTTTTATATATTTATTTAGTTTTGGAATCTTATGAAATCCAAAATTAGATAAAATATTTAAATAATAAAAATATTATTATATGATAAACATTAAAAGTCTTTAGCAACAAGTAAATATCTTTCAAAAGATATGTATCAATTTTCAACAACCAATGAGATAGTGCCACATCAGCTCTACATCTCTCTCTCTACAACTATAAATAGGAGTCTCCATATCAATTGAAGAAGTCATTTGAAGAGTTCAGGATTTGAGAAGAAATTCCATAAGTGAAATTCTCTCAAATATTCAAGACGTTCTTCACCAAATTCATTCTGAAGACGGCGTTTGATCCATAAGCAAGACAGTCAAAAGCGCTCTTTATCAAATTCAACCCAAAATTAGCATTCGATCCGGAAACAAGCCGTCGGCCCTTCGAATTAAAGTTGTCAAGTCCAAATACCAAGTCAAAGAAGATCGAGGACACAAATCGTCCCCGAAAACTTCAAAGATCAAGTTCAAACAACAAGTTCCAAAAGATCAAAGAGATAAATTTACTCTGAAGATTTCAAAGACCGTTTGAAGATCAAGTTCAAAGTTCATTTGAAGATCAAGTTTTAAAGAGAAGAATCAGAGGAAAAATAGAGATTGGATCCGTGAAATTACATTTTAATCCGAAAATTATTTGAATTGTACACATTTTGTGTTTTACCAAATTAAATACAAATTTTGTGTTACAATATGATATGCATAAAAAATACAATTATTTTATTATTTAAATGATGAAATTGAAATAGAAAATTAATACGTTATTGCAAATTATTATTATTATTATTATTATTATTATTATTATTATTATTATTATTATTATTATACAAATGAAAACTATTTTTTAGGTAACAAATGTATAGTACTAAAAATATGTGCATAAAAAAATAAAATAAAAAATGTTACAAATCGCAAATTTTCAAATAAAAAAATAATAGCTAAGATGCAAAAATTTATTAAAAGACAACGGTTGTAATCTAAATTGTCGTGAAAAAAGCAAAAGAAGAAGAAAATTTACAACGGTAAATATCACTACTGTTGTCTATTAACTCAAAACTGTTATCTATTTTGTAAAATATGTTGTCTAAAATGTACTTTTAAATCATGTGATAGACAACAGTTTATACCAAAATCGTTGTCTATCACGCGATTTTGTCTTAATATATGTATAGAGATGATGTTTTGATTTTATTGAATATATAGTAAACTTTATTTTGCACTAAGACATGGATTGTTTTGTTCTTCGGTTTCTTTTTGTCGAGTTAGTCTCGTGAATATTCGATCATTCTCACTATTATATTCTAAATCATTTCCATTTTTTTAAAATCTATCTCAAACTAGTATTTTTGTTAATAAAGCATCTAAAGTATTTAAAAACTAATCAAATTTCATGTCAGATATATTTTTTGTGAATCTAAAAATCTATGATTAATGTCTTTTGAGGTTTGGGACACTGACGACCTACTATACAAACAAGAAAATAGAATGTTCATCCCTTTAGGGATGGTTTAGTGGCGGAGTGGTGTTTCTTGAGGTTAAAGGTCTCAAGTTTAACCCATTACCAACACCACTAGGTGTGAGCTTGTACACCTGGCCTGTCACGTGTAGTTTACTTCCCCTGTGTAAGTTTGCAGGCTATTACATAGGGGCGGGGTTTACTCAGTGCGCACCACGATAGCGGCTGCGGGTTACCCTCGATATCCAAAAAAAGAAAATAGAATATTATGTGTGGTTTGCAGGCTATTACACAGGAGCGAGATTTACCCAGTGCGCACTTTGAAAGCGGCTGCGGGTTACTCTCGATAGCAAAAAAAAATAAAAAAAATAGAATGTTAAGATAAGGAGCACCGAAGGGGGCGGTGTTTGTTCGCTCTCCGACACCCAAGTCGTTAGACGGAATAGATACGACGGAGTCAATGATGACAAACCCTCCAACGCTGCCAATGCTCAACTTGAATCTCGGATGGCCTTAATAGATTTAAATTTATTAGGCTTGATGGATTATGCAATTTATGATCATTATATAGATAGTATAAACATAGTAAAATATATGGTAAACTATTGTTTATATTCTAAATTATTGTTATTTTTTCAAATATATCTCAAATTAATATTTTTTTCAATAAAGTACCTGAAGTATTTAAGAACTAATCAAATTTAATCTCAGATATATTTTCCCGCAAAAAAAAAACATATGCTTTTATTGAATATTCGATCATTGTCATTTACGTGTTCTTGTGTTGTAGCCAAATCGATGTTCGCTATTTTATTTCACCTAAAATACGACCCACAAGTGAACGAGGTAAATTATAGTAAAATGAGTGAGACCAGATATCATATCCATGGAGATTGAAATTGTAATCCGGCTAAGTAACTAATTGGCTAATTATACTATTTTACTTTATCTATATGTCCGAAATTAAGGTTTTGGTTTTCAATTAATAAAACTAATTAAATCAAACAAATAAGCACTAAATTAAAATGAAGAATTAAATAACCTCAAGAAATCGTGGGAAAACGGATGCTAAGGTGTTGTAGTTAAATGGATTCTATAACCTCACAAAATATATCAAACCATTTTAATTCTATTTCTCGTAGGTGAATCACTAATGTGTTTAGAACCTCTGGAACATCTCTCTTGAATAAGTTATAAAAGTGAATTAAATTCTAATTATTATTTCTCGATCTCGAATTATTATTTAACTTCAATTAGAATCCCATATTTATTCTCCTCAAGAAACATTCCCATCTTTTGATCTAACAAGCTCGTGTTATGCAATCATAATCTGTTGATATACTAATATCTCTCGAGTGATAATAAATTAACCACGCAAGTGCAAAAACTAGATGGGAATCTGGAAAGAAGAAAACATATAAAGATACAACTTATGACAACGATTTCTGCTTCTTCAATATTTGTCTTCTCTTCTCTCTGGGTATTTGTGGGTTCTCTGTTGTTTTCTAGTGTGAAAATAAGTGATGCAATTTTCGTGTGGAAAAATCCTTAAGTAGTAGAGGAACAGTCCAAGCCCAAAATGAAAATGAACCAAGACAAAAAGGAAAGTCCTTGTGATGACGGCCTACTAGCACGGGCCGTGGAATCAGTAACACAAACCGTATATGCAATCCTTCCCGCAACAATCTATATTGATTTTTCATATAGCACAATCCGTGCTAACCTCCTTTGCCTCCGGAATGCATTAATCAACCTTATCTCGTCTTGTTTGAGTCTCTATTTGAATCACTGAGTCTCGGGGGCTTGATTTCTTCAAATTCTCATGGAATTCAATCCAATCTCCTACAAAATTAAACCAAAACCCATTTCTTTCAAATAATTGGAATTCAAGCCTAAACATAGACGAGACACAGTTGACAATTAACATCAATATAAAATCTACTCTAAATTGATGCAAAAATCCAATTTAACAATTGACCACATCAATGGTTTGACCACCTCTTTAGATATAAGTGGGTTTGGTCGAAAATGCATTCAATGTTAGTTTGATATAAATCTAAAAATACAAAAATAAAATAAAATATAAATGGTAGTTTATCCTAAAATATAATGCAAGAAATGGGAAAAAAACTTGTCAAATCCAATGTGATTAGCCACCCTTCAATGATTGACATATAGTCAATTGATTTCATGTCGGATGAATATGCCACAACTTCCATTTATTTTCTACTTGTGCAATTATTTTCTTCTATAATTGAAGGTGTTTCGTTGAGTTCATAAAATTGCAAAATAATTTACAAGATGTTATATAGTTTGGCTGGTAGTTTTTTCTCAAAATTATTTTACCACAATATTGAGTTTACACATTATTTATAGGCTAAATAAATACTTATGTTCTGAATTTTCATCAATTTGTAAAAATATCATGAATTTTAAAATATGCAGAAAAAGTTTCGGCCTTTCAATATTTTATAATTTTACTCTTTTGTGTTAGCAAGCCAGAATCCAAAATTTTACCAAAATTTTGTTCCATTAATATTTTTGATAAAATATTGAAAGGTTGTGATTTTTTATTGCATGATTTCAAGACATTTTAGCAAATGGACTAAAGTTTTTTATATATGTATATACATATATATATAATGGTCATATATTTGAATTAAAAATTACAATCTTTTAAGATGTCTTGCAATTATAACATGACCTTGTAATTGTTGCAAATAAAATAAAATATTTAATCATTTTTACAATTATAACACGTACATTTATTTTCCAAAAATTTAGTTTGATATTTCTGATCAAATTTAGTTACACGTGTCCAACCATGTTAAAAGAACCGAACATACTCCAAATGAATTTAGTTTTTAGTATTGAATTGCCCAAAAAAAGTTGGATGTGTAGTAAATACAAATTAAAGTCATAAAAAATGGTATTTTTATCTACACTAATTATAAAGTCACGTGTAATTGCGAAATGGTTGAAATGTTATACATTCTCTATAAATGACTTTATTTTTTGGGGTAAAAAATTCTTATTATCAAAAGATTATATATTTTCGACTTTACACTAAATAACATGTTATGAGCCCAATCATCTTTTAAAGTGGATGCATATATATATATATATATGACAAAATAATGGTGTAAGTATACAAAATAAATTATTAAAGTGGACAATATGGCTTCGACAAAGGACTTTTGCATGTGTAACACTTTTTGTTAATAAGCCCATTGATATCATTTCTAATAACTACATATTATTTATATTATTTAACTACAAATTCTCTCGTACATCATTCAGGGTCCAAAATCATGTCCACTAGACATTCTGAGGGTGGGCCGCACGCGGGTTATTCCGGGTGGACCCCTACCCAGCCCTCCACATTCCGAAAAAAATAAAAATAAAAATATGTGCTCGAAAAAGTATTACTCATTACACTAAAAAGTATCACTAGTAGCCTTAAAAACATTTCCTTGATACTTTAATTATATGAGTTTATTACATTTCAATTGTGGTTTAATGCATCAAAATTAGGATTTATATTTGTTTGAAAAAAAATTAATTGTCTAGCGCAATGCACAAGCCCATGTGTTACGAGTGCACTGCGCAAGTCAACGAATAAAATAAAAATAATTCATTTTAATTTTAAGGTATATGTTTATTTAAAAAAATAAATAAATTCATTTTAGAATTATTAATTCCATTTTATGGTATATATTAATCGTTTTTATTCAAACCTCAAAACATTCTAATATGTTTTTTTTTCCCTTCTATATCACTCTTATTTATGTGTTCGTGCGCGCGTATATGTATGTATCCATGTTTAAACTTAGCTCATTACCTCTAATAAAGTTCATTATCACATTCTATGTCAAGCTCATTGTACTAGATGCTTCTCTTACATAATTTGCAAATTATTATATGGAAGAGAGAGGAGAGAGAATTATAATTATTATCATTTAAGATCAAATATATCAAATCCCCATTTTTTTCCTACAAGCATCTTCAATGTGTAAACAAATTAAAAAATAATAAATTAAATATTTTAATATATACACACACACTCAACAATTCATACTCTATCTCATTAATCATTACTTTATTATTTAAATTTTATTCCTCATAAATTCATAATAATATATTTTAACAAAATGTAATGATAAGGATAATATAGGGGTTGTTTTGGCAATGCCCAAAAAAAAAAAAAACTGGTCGGAATGGGCCGAGTCCAGTAAAAAAATAGAATTTTAGTTTTAAGTCCACGGGCAACTGAACTTGACCCGAATTCGGGCCGGCTGCTGTCCCATAATTAGGGGTGTAATCGAGTCGAGTTAAGTAATAGCCTTATCGAGCTTAATAAGAAAAACTCGAAGCTCAACTCGACTCGAGTTTGGTTGAGATTTAATTTTTCGAGCTCGAGCTCGACTCGATTGTGTATAAATATTAAATAAAAAATTATATTTATTTAATTTTAAATAAATATAATTTAATTATTAATGATACATATGCAAATAATTAAATTATTAAAGGTAAATTTGTAATTGTACTAAGCTCGATAAGGCTCGCGAGCCTGTCGAGCTCACTATTATGGAGCTCGAGTTCGAGCTTGGTAACTACTCGAGTAGCTCGAACTCGAGCTCGACTCGACAAATCTCGAGTCGATTTCGAACTTTCACCGAATCGATCCTGAGTAGCTCATGAGTAGGTTTGACTCACTTACACCCCTACCCATAATTTGTAGGTTCGAAAATGGTTCGGACCGGACCAGCTCGGCCCGAAAAATTTTTTGACCCGTGGATTCGGGCCGGCCCGATCCATTTGGCAGCTCCACACTTCACTCTTGCCTTGAAGCAAAAGAAAGGCAAATGCAAAATAAACCCCTTGCTCTCCTCTGCAATTGAGAGAGAGAGAGAGAGAGAGAGAGAGAGAGGAGAGAGAATCGCAAATGTTCAGAAACCAGTACGACACCGACGTCACGACATGGTCGCCGGCGGGGCGGCTGTTCCAAGTAGAGTACGCGATGGAGGCGGTGAAGCAGGGATCGGCGGCGATAGGGCTGAGATCGAAGTCGCACGTCGTGTTGGCGTCCGTCAACAAGGCCAGCTCGGAGCTGTCTTCTCACCAGAAGAAGATCTTCAAGGTCGATGACCACATCGGCGTTGCCATCGCCGGGCTCACCGCCGACGGCCGCGTCCTCTCCCGATACATGCGCAACGAGTGTATTAATTATTCCTACACGTACGAATCGCCGCTTCCTGTCGGACGGCTTGTTGTTCAGCTTGCAGACAAGGCTCAGGTTGAATTTTTTTTCAGTACTTTGTAAATTGAAAACCTGATTGTTTCGTTGTTTTTTTAATTTATCGTGATTGCTTTTTCGAAATTGTCAATCCTAATTGTTCGTTTTATTTCTCGTCGATTGTTTTTTTTTTTTTTTTTTTTTTTTTTTTTTTTTTTTTTAATTTTGGGGAATTATGATGGTGAGTGATATGATTTAAGGGAGACTTAGTAATTTGTGGATTGGGTGATGAATTTTGATGCAGTAAGCATCCATGCCTGGATTTAAGGTTTGCATTTATACATAATTGCTTGGTGGAAATTAATAAATGTTTAAACAATCCAAGTTATTAGGGATATGAGTAGAATGTGAAAACTTGGTTCTTTTCCACTGTGGGAAGGTTGTATGTATAAAAATTGGTTCAAGCAATTGGAAAACCCTTCAAGCTTACATAAATCTACGCTTCATCAAGGCGTGAAATTTGAAGTAAGAGGGTGTATGGTTTGTTGAATTGATTGCTTTATGGCCATTAGTCTGTATCTTGGTGTTCCCTAGAGTGATTTTTTCAGCCCATATTAGTGTATATGCAACAGTTTAGTGCAATCAAAACCTTAAGCATAAACATGCAGTTAAACTTGATGCCAGCATAAAAAACAGTATAAACTTCAACTTAAAAATCATTTGTTTACTTCATTGTGAGTATTGAGGCTGGCATGTTACTGAATAGAGGTGATTGGAGTGGTGGGTACGTCATTTCAGCTCGGGGACTCGAGTGATAGCAGATTTTACCATAGAATGTCTATTGAAATGGATATTTTCCTGAATGTTGGCTTTGCACACTTTCTTGCTCATTTTTCATTTTACAGGGAGGTGTTATTGTTTGGTTATTGAGCTTTCCCTCTTTATTTTATTTGGAAGTTTTCACAGTTTATTGCTTTTAAATTTTTGTTCTTCTACTTCAATGTGGTATCCCGTATAGCATTTGTAATCATGAGTTTAGGGCTAAGGCTATGGTGCAAACAAAGATAAAAATCTAGAAGTATTGCCTTAAGATTGAATATTGAGATGAAGAATCCAAGTTTTATTTCTAGAGTTGTGCATGCTCTGTTTATAGTTATTTCAGGGTGGAATTGCCAGATGATTCATTTGTATAATAGCACACACTTTGTAATTACTGGATACTTACGACTCAAACTATAGTTTACATTGTTGGTGGAAGAGAATGCTGTAGCTTGGCTGTCAACTATATACGAATTGGATGTTAAAATGTATTACTGATTTTGTAGATTCAAATACCCTCTGGGAAACTGGATTTGCTTTATTTATCCTTAAATCCTTGATGTAGTGGGGAACAGATGGTCACCAACGAGTATCTTTTACTTCTTGCGCATTGTATATACCAAACGTCTGTATTTGCTTGTTCTAACCTAATCCGTCGAAGCTATATATCGCCTGGGGATAAAAATTAGAAATGGGCTGTAAATTTTCTCGTTCTTCTCCTTGATGATGATGACGTATTGAGCCTTTTGTGTCTACTGCTGAAACTGGCTCTAAATTGGATGTAGTTTTTATTTGTGGCCAAATTGCGGGCTTTGAATCTGTTGCACACAATTCTCTGTCTGTAGGAACAAGGTTTATGATCTCAGCATGAACCTATGCATTCTGACCTTCAATTTGTTTGAAGAGTTTTGATCAAATCCTAATTTAGCAGGATATTCTGTATCTCTCAAGTATATGACATACGCATACGTTTGATTAGCTAGTTTATAGTTTGTCATATATAATATCGTCTTTCATGCTGTCTTGGTATGAATTAGTTGCGAAAGCTGCTGCTCCTTTCTCTTTTCAAACTAGAAACTTTTAATGAATTTCAGGCTCATGACGACTCTAATGCAGGTCTGCACACAACGGTCATGGAAACGACCTTATGGTGTTGGCCTGCTTCTCGGTGGTCTAGACGAATCCGGAGCTCACCTCTATTACAACTGCCCTAGTGGTAATTACTTCGAATATCAAGCATTCGCTATTGGATCTCGATCACAGGCTGCAAAGACATACTTAGAACGGAAATTTGAGGGTTTCATGGACTCAACGCGTGATGGTCTGATCAAGGACGCACTCTTTGCGTTGAGAGAAACCCTTCAAGGCGAAAAACTTACCAGCACAAATTGCACAGTCGCCGTTTTGGGAGTAGGAGAGACGTTCTGTGTACTGGATCAAGAAACTGTGCAAGCACTGATCAATGAATTTGAGATCGTAGGTGAAGAGCCGCCTGCAGACGAGGGTGCTGCACCGGACGAGGGCAGTGTCACCGAGCACCCGGTTGATCAGGGAACCTCGACGGACCAAGGTGCCACTCCGATGGATATCTGATGATGTGGTAAGAAATGTGTCATGTTGCTTAACTCATTCCCTCATAATAGTAGATGCAGTTCTTAAAATTGATACTTAGATTTTTGTTGAGTGACTCAAACATGATAGGCAAGGTGAAGCAATGCAATTATGTTTGAGTTAATCTTGCTTCAAATTTATATCGTGTTTCGACAAAATTTAATTTCGTTTGATCAGGGTTTATAATTATTTTTTAGTATTTAATTTTCTTTCGATTAATAATTCATTATTATGGTTGTTTATTTCAAAATTAAATTTTATAATTTTTTTTTAATTCATTTTTTGTTGATAAGTATTGAGTGTGATTATTTGTGTTACACGTATTTAAATATTTATAAATTAATATTTAAAATTTTGGATGTGATTAAATTGTGAGTGCATGAGAAAATATTGAGTTTCAAATGCATTTAAAATATTTCTATGTGACTAAACAAATAATATCATATGGTTGATTAGAAATGTTTTCCAGAAATCATAATAATTATATTTAACATTTGTAAACATATAATTATGTAGCTTTACCAATACAATTTTGTTGTTTATAGTTTTATTTTTGTTTATCATTTTTGTGTAATGAAGTTGATTTTTATATAAACAAATTGTTAGCCAATAACATCTTTTTTTTTTTGGGAATAATTACCAATTAAAATCTATCATTCATAAAAATTTAATTTTGTATAAAAAAATGCGTTTATTTGATTTTATATAAATAATTGTATTTATCTGCTTTTTATATAAAGATTATTTTTGATAAAATAAGAGTTCGTAAAGAATAAATTAAATTTTAGTAAAATATGATGACTAGATGAGATTACTTCCCTGGCCATGGGTAGGGAAGTGATTTTGAATATTTATATTTATATTTATATTGATTATATAAAAAACCAATAATTAGCTTGATGATGAAATGGTTTGATGATATATTTTAACTTGAAGTGTTAATTAGTTGTCACCATTAAAATCTAAATGAATATACTAGAGAATATTAGTTTAGTCACATTAATCTTTCCTAAAATAAAAAAATAAAAATAAAAATCTAAATGAATATTCCTACCCCAAAAAGAAGATTCATAATTTTCAAGAGCCAAATCAAGAGTTCACTTCATCTATTGCATTTAGTTCATAAAAACATATAACTTCACACCCAAACGGTGAAATTCTCTATATAAAAAGAAGATGTCTCGAAATTCACCGTTCTCTCTCCCAACTTAAAAAGACAAAAAAAAAAACTTCAAACCTCTCTCGGCCATTAGATCTCGTCACAAATTTACAATGATGTCGTTACATCAGACCGGACCGAAATTTACAATAACGTGGTTACATCAGACCGTATTAGACCGTATTGAACGGGCACTGATGCCGCCGGTGGAGCCGTCGGCCGTGCTCGAACCGGCCACACTGGCAACGTGAAACTGCGATGCATACTTGTGCCCGGTCCCTTCTTGTAGAATTACTGGAGGTTCATTCAAAAATGCCCAATTGCTACTTATCCACCTACAAAAATAAATGAATCAATCAAAATAATAATTAATGAACTAATTAAAATTCTTGACAAAACTAAAACGCATTAAAAATTCAATTATTATTTTCCCTCTAAACCATAGTATAATCGCAGAAACAAAATAATTAATGAACCAAATTTATTGACAAAACTAGAATGCATTAAAAATTCAATTATTAGTACCTTTTTTTCACTCTAAACCATAGTATAATAGCAAAACCAAAATAATTAATGAAACAAATTTATTGAGAAAACTAGAATGCATTAAAAATTCAATTATTAGTACCCTTTTTCACTCTAAACCATAGTATAATAGCAAAACCAAAATAATTAATGAACCAAATTTATTGACAAGATTAAAAAAAATCAATTATTAGTATTTTTTCACTCTAAACCATAGTATAATAGCAAAACCAAAATAATTAATGAACCAAATTTATTGATAAAACTAAAATGCATTAAAAATTCAATTATTAGCACCTTTTTTTTTTCACTCCAAACCATAGTATAATAGCAAAACCAAAATAATTAATGAACTAAATTTATTGACAAGATTAAAATGCATTAAAAAAAAAAATTCAATTATTAGTATTTTTTTCACTCTAAACCACAGTATAATAGCAAAACCAAAATAATTAATGAACCAAATTTATTGACAAAACTAAAATGCATTAAAAATTCAATAATTAGTACCTTTTTTCACTCTAAACCATAGTATAATCGCAAAAACAAAATAATTAATGAACCAATTTTTTTGACAAAACTAAAATGCATTAAAAATTCAATTATTAGTATTTCCTCCCTCTAAACCATGGTATAATCGCAAAAACAAAATAATTAATGAACCAAATTTATTGTCGAAACAAATGCATTAAATATTCAATTATTAGTAATTTTTCCCCCTCTAAACCATACTATAATCGCAAAAACAAAACAATTAATGAACCAAATATATTGACAAAATTAAAATGCATTATAAATTCAACTATTAGTATTCTTTCCCTCTAAACCAGAGCATAATCAAGAAAACAAAAATTATATTCACTGTTTTGCAAGTGGAAATTCAAATCTTGACAAAAGCAATAAAACGGTATCACACGAGACTCGATATTTACGTACCAGCCATTCTTTTGTATTATTTTGTCAAGACTTGTTTCACCCCCTGCACCCTCACTTCTTTTAACAGCTTCTTCGAATATCATTTTCTGCATATATTACACAAATCCATACACAAAAATATGTTAAAATCAATCAATAATTTTTTTTTCACATATATAAATATCTCACAATAAACGATAATTAGCTCTTACAACCCCTAATAACTTCTCCTTTACAAAATATTATGTAAGTGCACACAACACATCTCAATTGATGGACAGGCAATTTCAGTTCGGCCCCGACAAAAAAACCCGAAATAATTTCGGGCCGGGCTAGAAAATTAGGCCCGAAATAATTCGGAGCGAGCAAGCCAAACCCGAAAATGAGAGAGGCCTGAACAGGTTGGGCTTTTTCACCTAAAACACTGAAAAACGCCAAACCCGAAAATGAGAGAGACGGGCTTTTTCACCTAAAACATTGAAAAACACTCCGACCTGCCTTTTCGGGCCGGGCCGATCTGATTTGCCACCTCTATATTGATGTTGATGTTTTAATTCTAGGTGAAAAACATTAGAGGAGAGAGAAAAACCTGTGTGCGAGGAGAGAGAAGAGAGATATCCCTCAAGTGTTCTTCCTCCTTCAATTTCTTGGATTTCCAAAATGATTCAATTTCTTCCTTCGTCAGTGATTTATTCCTCGTAAACTTAACTGAAAAAATGAAAAAAACAACAAATTAAAAAAAGAGCAAAATTCACAGTAAAAAAAAACATTAGAACTTAATTAATTACGATAAATAAATAAATGAAAAAAAATCTCTAAATTAATTGTACTCACCTTCTTTAGGGTCTGTGACATGAGAGTCCCAACCTGCCATAAGAGAACCCATAATTGAATGAAATATTTCTTGCTTCTCTAATTTAATTTGTTACATATTAATTAGATAGTAATGTTGCATTGCACCTTTATAGATATTTAGAGATAGAATTGTTGGGGTAATGGTTGGTGGGCCCATAGACATCATTTTTATTTTTGATCTTATCTTCATGTGATAGGACAAATATTTTTATTTTAGTACAATGTAGATATATTATTAGATAAAACCTTGGACTTGGGAGTTGGGCTGTTTTTGTAAGGACATGCTCAAGAATTATCTAGATGCCCATAGATTTAATTTGAATATTCAATCACTATTTGGATGTGTGTGTGTATATATATATATATTAATTGAAGTATATCTAGTTGTTAAAACTTCATTCAAGTTGGTGTCACGCAATGTTTTTAAATCAGGATCGAATATTGAATCGATCAATTTAGTAGATTATTGAGTTATTCATTTAATAGATTGAACCGATTTAAAAAATAGGACCACCCGTTGTATGATATATTATTTATATTGTATATATACGTACATATTAAAATATAAACAAAATTAGACAAGCTATTATAATGATAAATATATTAAATTAAGTATAAAAAATGCACCAAATTTATATCGCCGCAAAATAAATAAAGTGCTTATCGATAGTTCTTTCATAAATTAAGCAATTAAAAGTACAGTATTTATAAATATATAGAATTTCAAATACTAGATTATGAGAAGATATATAGTTAAATATCAAACACTTTAACATCGATTTTAATTAAAAAGAATATTGTATAATTAATAACAATTAAAAACTAAACATTGCTATTCATTATTTCATAAGCCATTATTTTAAATTTTATTTCTTCTCGATCTCCATTTATTTTAATTAAAATAAAAAATTAGATACATTTTTAAATACCAATTTAAATTATATGTTAAATATTAATTTTAATTAAAATGATATTTAATCATTTTCAATTTGTTCACACACATATATAATATTCATATCCAAAAAAATAATATTCATACACTGAGTCACTCGCAATCTTTAAAGATCCCGAAAATTTTAGATATTTTTGTAAGTATTTTTTTGGAATTGATGTAAATGATTGACAAGTAAAGTTTATATCTAGATGTATGAGTAGTAGAAATGGGAGAAGTTGAGAAGAATTTACCCTTCATATAAGATATTCATTTTATAATTATTAAAATTGTATTTTTTTATTTAAAACTAATTGAAATCATGAAATTGAAAATAATTGTGGCACAACAATAATTTACCAAACATTGGGAAATAATGGATGCATAAAAATAATTAACTAAAATAGTTCCTTCTTCGGAAATCCTCGTTTGATTACACATTAATATTATATTTATATATCAATATTCTCATAATAATTATTAAAATTATAATTATTTATATTTGTCATCCAATAAATGATATAGATAAAAATTTATTTTTTATTTGAGAAGAGGATATATGGTTAATTTTATAAAAAAAAATGTTTGGTTGATGAATATAGTCACCCCAAAATTGGGGTGATGAATAATCACTCAAATAAGTGATTGGAGCTCGGGCTCGTCATCAATACCGGACTCCAATCAGTCAAACCAAACAAGTGATAAACCCGGATAAAATTATCAATCCAATCTAAACTAGGTTTATCACCCGAACCAAACTAGCCCTAATAGTATTGGGCTGGGCTGACAAGAAATTAAATAACAAAAACTGGCCCATCTTTAAATATAATAAATTAGATACATTTTTAAATATCAATTTAAATTATATATTAAATATTAATTTTAATTAAAATGATATTTACTCATTTTCAATTTGTTCACACATATGTATAATATTCATATCCAAAAAAATAATATTCATACACTGATTCACTCGCAATCTTTAAAGATCCTGAAAATTTTAGATATTTTTGTAAGTATATTTTTGGAATTGATGTAGATGATTGACAGGTAAAATTTATATCTCGATGTATTTGAGTAGTAGAAATGAGAGAAGTTGAAATAATTTAGAGAGAGAAAGAACTAGAAGAAGAGTGAGAAACTTTGAGTGATTTTCTTCTTGTCATTTCATAAAATAAAACAAGGTATATTTTTGTTAATTTCCAATCGATCTAAGACAAACGAATGCCACATTTTCTGCAGAAAAAAATGATTAAATAAATAAAAAATATTAAAAATTTATTCAACCCCTTTTTAATTTCTATTTAATTCGTTTGAAACCAACCACGTTTACTTTGATAAAATCTTAACTATCTTTTTAATTAATACCTCTATCTCGTGTGATAGACCTTCGAATTTTTAATATTATGCTTGACCAGAGCCAAAAAAAAATAAAAAATAAATAGTGGTTGTTACAGCTCATTCCTCTACACGACAAAGATTTTTAATTTTTTTTAACTAAGTGACAAATTATTTGCAAACCACTCCGCACGATTCTTGATGCTTATATATATATATATATATATATATATATATATATATTGAGTGGATTATTGATGCTTATATTGATATATATTTTTACAAGAAGAAAAAAATATATATCAACTTGTGACAGAAACGATTCCTTGGGATATATATATATATATATATATGTCTGTGACTGTATACGTATATATATACAGCACTAGCAACTACACTACAAGTTTTGATAATTTAAAAAAAAAAACCCTAATATTCTGCTTATAATTTATTACCAATGTCTTGTATTAATCATCTCTATTCTCATCATGTATTGTTGTCATATTTGTTTTGTGTATGTGTGTAATTTGGAGTGAGACATGAATGAACCTTTATAAGAATTAAGTTATGGCCTTCTAGGGCTTGACAAACGTATATGCATGATTGAGAGAGAATCAATGAGGGTACATAATAGATTTCCTGTCGCACTTTTTACGTTTCACTTCGTGTTGCACTTTTAATTCAAAATACGAGTTGTTCTTGTATCCTTTTCTAGCTTGTTTTCAATTTTAATTTCATGCACTTTAGTTTATTTTTACAATTGTTAATTATGGTTCATTGAACTCTTTCTTCTACGCCGATGATCGTCCAAATAAGCGATTCTTAAATGAAGTCGAATATTAAGTTATTTGGTTTGATTTACATGCCTATTCCATATATGACGAATCAATCATGTTCGAATCATCCTTCCTAAAAAAATCATGTTCGAATTGTTATCAAATTCATGTTAAAAAGCAATATTTTTAATTTAAATAGATAATGAATTAGGGTATAATGAATTTGATACTTTTAAAATCAGCAGATGGGGTCATTAAGTTTGCCACACTCAGACATAGAGAAATATAAATATATATATATATATATATCTTAATTAAGCATTAATATTGAAAAATCAACTTAATTACCACGTACTATGCTTAATTAGCGAAGTTCACCAAATGTAAATATTTATTGTCCATAATGCTTTTGAAATAAGTGATGTATAGTTTGTATACACACACATACGTAGAGCATGTATATAATCTCATGTTTATGGGTCCATACATATTTAATTTGTGATATTTATTACCCTATCCCTTTATTTAATTAGTACTATTATGATTGATTAAAGTAAGGTGTAACGAGGGCCGGATCTGTGTATCTCAGGGCCCTAAGCAAAGTCTTAAAAATGGGTCTTATAGTGAAAAATATTAAAAAAATGTAATATCCCAAACTTTTTAATATTTTAAAAAAAATAGCCCTATGATTATCTTAGGGGTAAGCTAAGAAAGAAAATAGGCCCTTATAAATTTTATTTTTATTTTTAGTTAAGGTGTGTCGTTGGATGAATTAGTGATACCCGTGACATTCTTATATTTTTAATACAAGACTCCATTGTAGTTTAAAAACTAAATAAAATAAAAAGAATAATAATAATATATTGTTATTCTGATTTCGGGTATTAAAATATTTTTTTTATTTTCCGGATATAGACATATCTGAGCCCTAATAATTATTAAAATAAATCTAATTTTATATAATAATTATCCCACTATATACTATTATAAGTAAATCATATCTAAATAATTTAAAGTTTCTCTAAAATAGATATTATTATAATAAATAATGATATTATATTCTATTTGAAAACAAATCCAATTTAAACAAGTTATACATATGTATGCGAGCTATCAACTAGCTATATGATAATATTAGTGGTACTTAAAAATATTAGTATCATTTAAAAAAAAAATTGAAATGAGGTGTCAATATCTAGTAGTGCCACTAATCAAGTAAAGAAGAATGCTTAGTATAATATCATTATATAGGATAAGAACTATAGTTCACCAACTACATTAATAGATTTAAATAGTTGAATAGGTAATATTTAGATCAAAAGGTGAAGGAGACGAGAAAGACGAAGCCGGATTATAAAGGTAATAAATTTTTATAAATATATTTAATTTATATTACATGTAAATTTTGTGTAGTGTTAGTAAAGCTAATCAATTCACACGGTTTAAGCTATCAAAGTTAAGTTATTAATTTAAAAAAAAAAAACGAATTTGTTAGATCTTTTATTTGGCAATGATTAATCATATTTAAAATTTGATATTGATAGATTATATTTGAAAGTATATTCAGAGAATATTAAGGGTATTCAAACTGTATTCCAATAGGATTAAGGGATGTGGCTTGATTAATTATTTAAAAACTTTCACCAACCACTTTTATCATTTCACTTTATTAAGTAAATTGTAACGAATTTTTATTAGTATTATCAATATAGACTATATGTATGAGTTCATAAAATTAAATCTATTAAATTTTAATAAATTGGAGTTATTAAAATCAAGCATTATTGTGTATCTGAGATTAAATAACCTAGATAATAGAAGTTTAGCTTTCAATTTCATTTAGCCAAGAATTATAAAATTTATGCAACTTATCTGTTAAAAAAAAAAATTCAACTTCAGGTTAATTAATCTCTAATTTAATAATCATGTATGCTAGCTATTCAACTGTTTAGGATATACAAATAAGTAACAATAAGATGAAAGAGTATAATGTAATGTGAGTTGGAATACTATATTAAAGTCACTAACTAGAAGAAAAAAAAATAATAAATTAAATTAAAAAGGAATTTAGGTGTTAAGTTTTAGATATAGGATCCATTCAGTTAAACTAAGCAAAGACTGGTTGTTGTAGGATCAGAGGAAGTAGCAGAAATCGAGTAAAATCAATCCAGAATTTGAAAGCAAATCTGATATCCAGGTGGGCTATATTTTTCTCAAATTATATTCAGCTAATAAGCTCAACTGTTTTTCAATTGTGAAGCATGAATAATTGTATCAAAATATTTTATCTCACTGTTCGCGTTCGCCAGTATCCTACGAAAACATTGAGTGCTTAACTAGACTCGAGTTCGGATCCTTTAAGCTTTGGGACCGTATACACTATCCTTTATTAGACAGTTGGGCTGGAGGACGTGTATATAAGTTAAGATACTGTAGGAAGGGACAGTTGAGACAGAGCGTGTAAGGTTAAAAGTAGCTTTGTATACATGGAATGTTTTTTTTTTAATTTTCAAACCTTTCCATTGTTATACTTATGTGGATACAATATTCATATTTATAAAATGATTATGAACTTTTTATCAAATTTGCCCACTGAGTACACTAGTACTCAGCCCAAATCTTTTCTAAATATTTTCAGGTTGAGAGACAGGCTGAAAGATGATGGAGCTGGGGCAAGGGCTGTGTTTTTGTTGATATATGCTTGCTCTTTTTGCGTTGTTTAGAGATCTTAGATACTCTAAACAAAGAAATACTTGGAAATATTTTGCTTAAGTTTAATAAAGATGCTCTACGCTTGTTCCGTTACTCTGATATAATTTATTTTCAGTTGTTTGAATCATAATAGGATTTGTGTTTGTTATTGAGATCTGTCCTTACAATTAATTGGCGGGATAAGTTCCCTTTGATAATTGATCAGTGATTCAAGTTCCTTCTAAGACGCCTTAGAGCGTGGTTAAATTCCAGTTATAGAGGTTATGCTGCCCAAGTGTTTTGGGCACTAACCCTATTCCTTTGATTATCTTTATGCAACAACCCCTTCCCCCTTCCCCCAGTAGCGCGCCGGTCCCTTGTCACTGTTCTTCTGGGATCGGGGCGTTACAGATTGGTATCAGAGCGGGTTTACAACTCTGTAGACCTGCAGCATTATTCTTTGAGCCTAGAATTTAGTCTAGTCTCTTAAACTATTTATTCGGCAGCCCTCAGCACGTCATCTATGCCGCTCTCAACGAAAAAGGTATGCAAACATTTATAAAATTAAGATTTATGAGATTGTAGTTAGTCATGCTGTATATTTTTCCAGGTTTCATGATTATATGTCATGATTCATTTATCAAAGCTATATCCAGGTTTCACGATAAGAAAATCGTGATTCTTTCTATTCAGGTTTCATGATAAGAGATCATGATTCAGATATTTTTAGGTTTCACGATCAGATATCGTGATTCATTTATAAAAAAAAATTCTTTTAGGTTTCACGACTAGTTTTCGTGATTCGTTTATTGAGAATCTTTTTCAGGTTTCATGATTATCTATCATGATTCATCTATTTCAGAATATTTTTTAGGTTTTGTGATAAGATATCATGAATTGATTATTTATAATATTTCAGGTTTCATGATTAAATTTTGTGATTCATTTGAAAAAAAAGTTATTAAAGTTTCATGACGAGAGTTCGTGATTCGTCTAAAGTTACTTAAAGATGTTAAGACATCTAGATTTTGGTTTTGACCAAAAGATAGTAATAATTAAAAGAGAACAGAATCACCTTAAGTGATGAGAATAAATTGTGAATGGCTTTTAGATTGAATATAGCAAAGCATTTAGACTATAGTACGTTGAACCTATCATTGACCATTAAGTTATTTTGTTGCTCTTGAAAACTTAGACTAATTTAGTGGATTTCTTCAGATGGCTAGAGTGATCGAGACCGCACGAAAGCGCACTCGGACTTTCTATACTTTTGAGGAACACATTAAGAGATTTCGTACATATGTTAAAGATCGATCCTGATGCTTATATATATATATATTGAGTGGATTATTGATGCTTATATTGATATATATTTTTACAAGAAGAAAAAAATATATATCAACTTGTGACAGAAACGATTCCTTGGATATATATATATATATATATATATATGTCTGTGACTGTATACGTATATATATACAGCACTAGCAACTACACTACAAGTTTTGATAATTTAAAAAAAAAACCCTAATATTCTGCTTATAATTTATTACCAATGTCTTGTATTAATCATCTCTATTCTCATCATGTATTGTTGTCATATTTGTTTTGTGTATGTGTGTAATTTGGAGTGAGACATGAATGAACCTTTATAAGAATTAAGTTATGGCCTTCTAGGGCTTGACAAACGTATATGCATGATTGAGAGAGAATCAATGAGGGTACATAATAGATTTCCTGTCGCACTTTTTACGTTTCACTTCGTGTTGCACTTTTAATTCAAAATACGAGTTGTTCTTGTATCCTTTTCTAGCTTGTTTTCAATTTTAATTTCATGCACTTTAGTTTATTTTTACAATTGTTAATTAGGGTTCATTGAACTCTTTCTTCTACGCCGATGATCGTCCAAATAAGCGATTCTTAAATGAAGTCGAATATTAAGTTATTTGGTTTGATTTACATGCCTATTCCATATATGACGAATCAATCATGTTCGAATCATCCTTCCTAAAAAAATCATGTTCGAATTGTTATCAAATTCATGTTAAAAAGCAATATTTTTAATTTAAATAGATAATGAATTAGGGTATAATGAATTTGATACTTTTAAAATCAGCAGATGGGGTCATTAAGTTTGCCACACTCAGACATAGAGAAATATAAATATATATATATATATATCTTAATTAAGCATTAATATTGAAAAATCAACTTAATTACCACGTACTATGCTTAATTAGCGAAGTTCACCAAATGTAAATATTTATTGTCCATAATGCTTTTGAAATAAGTGATGTATAGTTTGTATACACACACATACGTAGAGCATGTATATAATCTCATGTTTATGGGTCCATACATATTTAATTTGTGATATTTATTACCCTATCCCTTTATTTAATTAGTACTATTATGATTGATTAAAGTAAGGTGTAACGAGGGCCGGATCTGTGTATCTCAGGGCCCTAAGCAAAGTCTTAAAAATGGGTCTTATAGTGAAAAATATTAAAAAAATGTAATATCCCAAACTTTTTAATATTTTAAAAAAAATAGCCCTATGATTTTCTTAGGGGTAAGCTAAGAAAGAAAATAGGCCCTTATAAATTTTATTTTTATTTTTAGTTAAGGTGTGTCGTTGGATGAATTAGTGATACCCGTGACATTCTTATATTTTTAATACAAGACTCCATTGTAGTTTAAAAACTAAATAAAATAAAAAGAATAATAATAATATATTGTTATTCTGATTTCGGGTATTAAAATATTTTTTTTATTTTCCGGATATAGACATATCTGAGCCCTAATAATTATTAAAATAAATCTAATTTTATATAATAATTATCCCACTATATACTATTATAAGTAAATCATATCTAAATAATTTAAAGTTTCTCTAAAATAGATATTATTATAATAAATAATGATATTATATTCTATTTGAAAACAAATCCAATTTAAACAAGTTATACATATGTATGCGAGCTATCAACTAGCTATATGATAATATTAGTGGTACTTAAAAATATTAGTATCATTTAAAAAAAAAATTGAAATGAGGTGTCAATATCTAGTAGTGCCACTAATCAAGTAAAGAAGAATGCTTAGTATAATATCATTATATAGGATAAGAACTATAGTTCACCAACTACATTAATAGATTTAAATAGTTGAATAGGTAATATTTAGATCAAAAGGTGAAGGAGACGAGAAAGACGAAGCCGGATTATAAAGGTAATAAATTTTTATAAATATATTTAATTTATATTACATGTAAATTTTGTGTAGTGTTAGTAAAGCTAATCAATTCACACGGTTTAAGCTATCAAAGTTAAGTTATTAATTTAAAAAAAAAAAAACGAATTTGTTAGATCTTTTATTTGGCAATGATTAATCATATTTAAAATTTGATATTGATAGATTATATTTGAAAGTATATTCAGAGAATATTAAGGGTATTCAAACTGTATTCCAATAGGATTAAGGGATGTGGCTTGATTAATTATTTAAAAACTTTCACCAACCACTTTTATCATTTCACTTTATTAAGTAAATTGTAACGAATTTTTATTAGTATTATCAATATAGACTATATGTATGAGTTCATAAAATTAAATCTATTAAATTTTAATAAATTGGAGTTATTAAAATCAAGCATTATTGTGTATCTGAGATTAAATAACCTAGATAATAGAAGTTTAGCTTTCAATTTCATTTAGCCAAGAATTATAAAATTTATGCAACTTATCTGTTAAAAAAAAAAATTCAACTTCAGGTTAATTAATCTCTAATTTAATAATCATGTATGCTAGCTATTCAACTGTTTAGGATATACAAATAAGTAACAATAAGATGAAAGAGTATAATGTAATGTGAGTTGGAATACTATATTAAAGTCACTAACTAGAAGAAAAAAAAATAATAAATTAAATTAAAAAGGAATTTAGGTGTTAAGTTTTAGATATAGGATCCATTCAGTTAAACTAAGCAAAGACTGGTTGTTGTAGGATCAGAGGAAGTAGCAGAAATCGAGTAAAATCAATCCAGAATTTGAAAGCAAATCTGATATCCAGGTGGGCTATATTTTTCTCAAATTATATTCAGCTAATAAGCTCAACTGTTTTTCAATTGTGAAGCATGAATAATTGTATCAAAATATTTTATCTCACTGTTCGCGTTCGCCAGTATCCTACGAAAACATTGAGTGCTTAACTAGACTCGAGTTCGGATCCTTTAAGCTTTGGGACCGTATACACTATCCTTTATTAGACAGTTGGGCTGGAGGACGTGTATATAAGTTAAGATACTGTAGGAAGGGACAGTTGAGACAGAGCGTGTAAGGTTAAAAGTAGCTTTGTATACATGGAATGTTTTTTTTTTAATTTTCAAACCTTTCCATTGTTATACTTATGTGGATACAATATTCATATTTATAAAATGATTATGAACTTTTTATCAAATTTGCCCACTGAGTACACTAGTACTCAGCCCAAATCTTTTCTAAATATTTTCAGGTTGAGAGACAGGCTGAAAGATGATGGAGCTGGGGCAAGGGCTGTGTTTTTGTTGATATATGCTTGCTCTTTTTGCGTTGTTTAGAGATCTTAGATACTCTAAACAAAGAAATACTTGGAAATATTTTGCTTAAGTTTAATAAAGATGCTCTACGCTTGTTCCGTTACTCTGATATAATTTATTTTCAGTTGTTTGAATCATAATAGGATTTGTGTTTGTTATTGAGATCTGTCCTTACAATTAATTGGCGGGATAAGTTCCCTTTGATAATTGATCAGTGATTCAAGTTCCTTCTAAGACGCCTTAGAGCGTGGTTAAATTCCAGTTATAGAGGTTATGCTGCCCAAGTGTTTTGGGCACTAACCCTATTCCTTTGATTATCTTTATGCAACAACCCCTTCCCCCTTCCCCCAGTAGCGCGCCGGTCCCTTGTCACTATTCTTCTGGGATCGGGGCGTTACAGATTGGTATCAGAGCGGGTTTACAACTCTGTAGACCTGCAGCATTATTCTTTGAGCCTAGAATTTAGTCTAGTCTCTTAAACTATTTATTCGGCAGCCCTCAGCACGTCATCTATGCCGCTCTCAACGAAAAAGGTATGCAAACATTTATAAAATTAAGATTTATGAGATTGTAGTTAGTCATGCTGTATATTTTTCCAGGTTTCATGATTATATGTCATGATTCATTTATCAAAGCTATATCCAGGTTTCACGATAAGAAAATCGTGATTCTTTCTATTCAGGTTTCATGATAAGAGATCATGATTCAGATATTTTTAGGTTTCACGATCAGATATCGTGATTCATTTATAAAAAAAAATTCTTTTAGGTTTCACGACTAGTTTTCGTGATTCGTTTATTGAGAATCTTTTTCAGGTTTCATGATTATCTATCATGATTCATCTATTTCAGAATATTTTTTAGGTTTTGTGATAAGATATCATGAATTGATTATTTATAATATTTCAGGTTTCATGATTAAATTTTGTGATTCATTTGAAAAAAAAGTTATTAAAGTTTCATGACGAGAGTTCGTGATTCGTCTAAAGTTACTTAAAGATGTTAAGACATCTAGATTTTGGTTTTGACCAAAAGATAGTAATAATTAAAAGAGAACAGAATCACCTTAAGTGATGAGAATAAATTGTGAATGGCTTTTAGATTGAATATAGCAAAGCATTTAGACTATAGTACGTTGAACCTATCATTGACCATTAAGTTATTTTGTTGCTCTTGAAAACTTAGACTAATTTAGTGGATTTCTTCAGATGGCTAGAGTGATCGAGACCGCACGAAAGCGCACTCGGACTTTCTATACTTTTGAGGAACACATTAAGAGATTTCGTACATATGTTAAAGATCGATCCTGATGCTTATATATATATATATTGAGTGGATTATTGATGCTTATATTGATATATATTTTTACAAGAAGAAAAAAATATATATCAACTTGTGACAGAAACGATTCCTTGGATATATATATATATATATATATATATGTCTGTGACTGTATACGTATATATATACAGCACTAGCAACTACACTACAAGTTTTGATAATTTAAAAAAAAAACCCTAATATTCTGCTTATAATTTATTACCAATGTCTTGTATTAATCATCTCTATTCTCATCATGTATTGTTGTCATATTTGTTTTGTGTATGTGTGTAATTTGGAGTGAGACATGAATGAACCTTTATAAGAATTAAGTTATGGCCTTCTAGGGCTTGACAAACGTATATGCATGATTGAGAGAGAATCAATGAGGGTACATAATAGATTTCCTGTCGCACTTTTTACGTTTCACTTCGTGTTGCACTTTTAATTCAAAATACGAGTTGTTCTTGTATCCTTTTCTAGCTTGTTTTCAATTTTAATTTCATGCACTTTAGTTTATTTTTACAATTGTTAATTAGGGTTCATTGAACTCTTTCTTCTACGCCGATGATCGTCCAAATAAGCGATTCTTAAATGAAGTCGAATATTAAGTTATTTGGTTTGATTTACATGCCTATTCCATATATGACGAATCAATCATGTTCGAATCATCCTTCCTAAAAAAATCATGTTCGAATTGTTATCAAATTCATGTTAAAAAGCAATATTTTTAATTTAAATAGATAATGAATTAGGGTATAATGAATTTGATACTTTTAAAATCAGCAGATGGGGTCATTAAGTTTGCCACACTCAGACATAGAGAAATATAAATATATATATATATATATCTTAATTAAGCATTAATATTGAAAAATCAACTTAATTACCACGTACTATGCTTAATTAGCGAAGTTCACCAAATGTAAATATTTATTGTCCATAATGCTTTTGAAATAAGTGATGTATAGTTTGTATACACACACATACGTAGAGCATGTATATAATCTCATGTTTATGGGTCCATACATATTTAATTTGTGATATTTATTACCCTATCCCTTTATTTAATTAGTACTATTATGATTGATTAAAGTAAGGTGTAACGAGGGCCGGATCTGTGTATCTCAGGGCCCTAAGCAAAGTCTTAAAAATGGGTCTTATAGTGAAAAATATTAAAAAAATGTAATATCCCAAACTTTTTAATATTTTAAAAAAAATAGCCCTATGATTTTCTTAGGGGTAAGCTAAGAAAGAAAATAGGCCCTTATAAATTTTATTTTTATTTTTAGTTAAGGTGTGTCGTTGGATGAATTAGTGATACCCGTGACATTCTTATATTTTTAATACAAGACTCCATTGTAGTTTAAAAACTAAATAAAATAAAAAGAATAATAATAATATATTGTTATTCTGATTTCGGGTATTAAAATATTTTTTTTATTTTCCGGATATAGACATATCTGAGCCCTAATAATTATTAAAATAAATCTAATTTTATATAATAATTATCCCACTATATACTATTATAAGTAAATCATATCTAAATAATTTAAAGTTTCTCTAAAATAGATATTATTATAATAAATAATGATATTATATTCTATTTGAAAACAAATCCAATTTAAACAAGTTATACATATGTATGCGAGCTATCAACTAGCTATATGATAATATTAGTGGTACTTAAAAATATTAGTATCATTTAAAAAAAAAATTGAAATGAGGTGTCAATATCTAGTAGTGCCACTAATCAAGTAAAGAAGAATGCTTAGTATAATATCATTATATAGGATAAGAACTATAGTTCACCAACTACATTAATAGATTTAAATAGTTGAATAGGTAATATTTAGATCAAAAGGTGAAGGAGACGAGAAAGACGAAGCCGGATTATAAAGGTAATAAATTTTTATAAATATATTTAATTTATATTACATGTAAATTTTGTGTAGTGTTAGTAAAGCTAATCAATTCACACGGTTTAAGCTATCAAAGTTAAGTTATTAATTTAAAAAAAAAAAAACGAATTTGTTAGATCTTTTATTTGGCAATGATTAATCATATTTAAAATTTGATATTGATAGATTATATTTGAAAGTATATTCAGAGAATATTAAGGGTATTCAAACTGTATTCCAATAGGATTAAGGGATGTGGCTTGATTAATTATTTAAAAACTTTCACCAACCACTTTTATCATTTCACTTTATTAAGTAAATTGTAACGAATTTTTATTAGTATTATCAATATAGACTATATGTATGAGTTCATAAAATTAAATCTATTAAATTTTAATAAATTGGAGTTATTAAAATCAAGCATTATTGTGTATCTGAGATTAAATAACCTAGATAATAGAAGTTTAGCTTTCAATTTCATTTAGCCAAGAATTATAAAATTTATGCAACTTATCTGTTAAAAAAAAAAATTCAACTTCAGGTTAATTAATCTCTAATTTAATAATCATGTATGCTAGCTATTCAACTGTTTAGGATATACAAATAAGTAACAATAAGATGAAAGAGTATAATGTAATGTGAGTTGGAATACTATATTAAAGTCACTAACTAGAAGAAAAAAAAATAATAAATTAAATTAAAAAGGAATTTAGGTGTTAAGTTTTAGATATAGGATCCATTCAGTTAAACTAAGCAAAGACTGGTTGTTGTAGGATCAGAGGAAGTAGCAGAAATCGAGTAAAATCAATCCAGAATTTGAAAGCAAATCTGATATCCAGGTGGGCTATATTTTTCTCAAATTATATTCAGCTAATAAGCTCAACTGTTTTTCAATTGTGAAGCATGAATAATTGTATCAAAATATTTTATCTCACTGTTCGCGTTCGCCAGTATCCTACGAAAACATTGAGTGCTTAACTAGACTCGAGTTCGGATCCTTTAAGCTTTGGGACCGTATACACTATCCTTTATTAGACAGTTGGGCTGGAGGACGTGTATATAAGTTAAGATACTGTAGGAAGGGACAGTTGAGACAGAGCGTGTAAGGTTAAAAGTAGCTTTGTATACATGGAATGTTTTTTTTTTAATTTTCAAACCTTTCCATTGTTATACTTATGTGGATACAATATTCATATTTATAAAATGATTATGAACTTTTTATCAAATTTGCCCACTGAGTACACTAGTACTCAGCCCAAATCTTTTCTAAATATTTTCAGGTTGAGAGACAGGCTGAAAGATGATGGAGCTGGGGCAAGGGCTGTGTTTTTGTTGATATATGCTTGCTCTTTTTGCGTTGTTTAGAGATCTTAGATACTCTAAACAAAGAAATACTTGGAAATATTTTGCTTAAGTTTAATAAAGATGCTCTACGCTTGTTCCGTTACTCTGATATAATTTATTTTCAGTTGTTTGAATCATAATAGGATTTGTGTTTGTTATTGAGATCTGTCCTTACAATTAATTGGCGGGATAAGTTCCCTTTGATAATTGATCAGTGATTCAAGTTCCTTCTAAGACGCCTTAGAGCGTGGTTAAATTCCAGTTATAGAGGTTATGCTGCCCAAGTGTTTTGGGCACTAACCCTATTCCTTTGATTATCTTTATGCAACAACCCCTTCCCCCTTCCCCCAGTAGCGCGCCGGTCCCTTGTCACTATTCTTCTGGGATCGGGGCGTTACAGATTGGTATCAGAGCGGGTTTACAACTCTGTAGACCTGCAGCATTATTCTTTGAGCCTAGAATTTAGTCTAGTCTCTTAAACTATTTATTCGGCAGCCCTCAGCACGTCATCTATGCCGCTCTCAACGAAAAATGTATGCAAACATTTATAAAATTAAGATTTATGAGATTGTAGTTAGTCATGCTGTATATTTTTCCAGGTTTCATGATTATATGTCATGATTCATTTATCAAAGCTATATCCAGGTTTCACGATAAGAAAATCGTGATTCTTTCTATTCAGGTTTCATGATAAGAGATCATGATTCAGATATTTTTAGGTTTCACGATCAGATATCGTGATTCATTTATAAAAAAAAATTCTTTTAGGTTTCACGACTAGTTTTCGTGATTCGTTTATTGAGAATCTTTTTCAGGTTTCATGATTATCTATCATGATTCATCTATTTCAGAATATTTTTCAGGTTTTGTGATAAGATATCATGAATTGATTATTTATAATATTTCAGGTTTCATGATTAAATTTTGTGATTCATTTGAAAAAAAAGTTATTAAAGTTTCATGACGAGAGTTCGTGATTCGTCTAAAGTTACTTAAAGATGTTAAGACATCTAGATTTTGGTTTTGACCAAAAGATAGTAATAATTAAAAGAGAACAGAATCACCTTAAGTGATGAGAATAAATTGTGAATGGCTTTTAGATTGAATATAGCAAAGCATTTAGACTATAGTACGTTGAACCTATCATTGACCATTAAGTTATTTTGTTGCTCTTGAAAACTTAGACTAATTTAGTGGATTTCTTCAGATGGCTAGAGTGATCGAGACCGCACGAAAGCGCACTCGGACTTTCTATACTTTTGAGGAACACATTAAGAGATTTCGTACATATGTTAAAGATCGATCCTGATGCTTATATATATATATATTGAGTGGATTATTGATGCTTATATTGATATATATTTTTACAAGAAGAAAAAAATATATATCAACTTGTGACAGAAACGATTCCTTGGATATATATATATATATATGTCTGTGACTGTATACGTATATATATACAGCACTAGCAACTACACTACAAGTTTTGATAATTTAAAAAAAAAACCCTAATATTCTGCTTATAATTTATTACCAATGTCTTGTATTAATCATCTCTATTCTCATCATGTATTGTTGTCATATTTGTTTTGTGTATGTGTGTAATTTGGAGTGAGACATGAATGAACCTTTATAAGAATTAAGTTATGGCCTTCTAGGGCTTGACAAACGTATATGCATGATTGAGAGAGAATCAATGAGGGTACATAATAGATTTCCTGTCGCACTTTTTACGTTTCACTTCGTGTTGCACTTTTAATTCAAAATACGAGTTGTTCTTGTATCCTTTTCTAGCTTGTTTTCAATTTTAATTTCATGCACTTTAGTTTATTTTTACAATTGTTAATTAGGGTTCATTGAACTCTTTCTTCTACGCCGATGATCGTCCAAATAAGCGATTCTTAAATGAAGTCGAATATTAAGTTATTTGGTTTGATTTACATGCCTATTCCATATATGACGAATCAATCATGTTCGAATCATCCTTCCTAAAAAAATCATGTTCGAATTGTTATCAAATTCATGTTAAAAAGCAATATTTTTAATTTAAATAGATAATGAATTAGGGTATAATGAATTTGATACTTTTAAAATCAGCAGATGGGGTCATTAAGTTTGCCACACTCAGACATAGAGAAATATAAATATATATATATATATATCTTAATTAAGCATTAATATTGAAAAATCAACTTAATTACCACGTACTATGCTTAATTAGCGAAGTTCACCAAATGTAAATATTTATTGTCCATAATGCTTTTGAAATAAGTGATGTATAGTTTGTATACACACACATACGTAGAGCATGTATATAATCTCATGTTTATGGGTCCATACATATTTAATTTGTGATATTTATTACCCTATCCCTTTATTTAATTAGTACTATTATGATTGATTAAAGTAAGGTGTAACGAGGGCCGGATCTGTGTATCTCAGGGCCCTAAGCGAGGTCTTAAAAATGGGTCTTATAGTGAAAAATATTAAAAAAATCTAAATCAAGAAAAAAAAATATAAATTATTATGTTGGGAATATGACAATATTTCAAAAGAGATCAATGTTCTTTCATCTAAATATAACAAGTCTCACAGTTTTAGAGACAAAAAAATTTATCAAGTTTGTGTAATCTTACTGATCAACCATTTTTTTTTTCTTTCAATTACTAACGTAATCAATCCAATAATGTGGCAAGTCCATCGTGCTTCTATTACTATTGAATCAGGGCCGGACCTGTGTGTCTCAGGGCCCTAAGCGAGGTCTTAAAAATGGGTCTTATAGTGAAAAAATATTAAAAAAAAATCTAAATCAAGAAAAAAAAATACAAACTAATATGTTGGGAATATGACAATATTTCAAAAGAGACCAATGTTCTTTCATCTAAATATAACAAGTCTCACAGTTTTAGAGACAAATTTTTTTATCAAGTTTGTGTAATCTTACTGATTAATCTTTTTTTTTTTCTTTCAATTACTAACGTAATCAATCCAATAATGTGTGCAAGTCCTTCGTGCTTCTAATGTTGCTCAAAATCTCAAAATTTATATAAGACTTAGCTTCAATATACCATCATTTGCCTATGTCTTTAACTTTTTCACTTTGATCATAAATCTAAAATTTGTTTTGTATTCATTAAATTTCTCAAAGTTTTCTAGAATTGAAAAACGTGATTGATGGACTATCTAGAAAAACTATCAACGATGTGAATGACTCTTTCTCTATTTTTCTTTTACCTTTTTTGCTTCTTTTTATTATTATTCTTCTTTATATTTAATTTCGGCCCACATCTATACATGCTTATTAAAAAAATGGGCCCCCAAAATTTTGAGGCCCTAAGCAAAATCATGTTGAGCCTTCCATCAGGACCGGGCATGGGTGTAACAGAGCATATAAAATAGGAAAATTCCTATATATATAAATGCATGACTCTTTAATATCATAAATTAATAATTTTTTAAAATTAAAAACATAATTAAGACAATGCAGTGAAATATGATTTTAATGGTTTGCCTTTTCTTACGAGTTAAATCTAGTTTGGAGCTCATATTAATTTTTTTTACGGCATTCAAAAATTCCGGTATCGTGTTCTTAAAACTTACATCTAGTTGGAGCAGTGAATTGTTCTTCAAGTTTAGGTGAGGTCACCAATAATGAGTTGTTTTTAACCGAATTGGGTTAACAATATTTTAATGTATTTTTACTGCTTTCATATTTTTTGTTTGTGAATGTTCAACTTGTATTAAGAAACATAATAATGCATTTGATTAAAACGCACATGCACATAGATTGGTAATTTCAAACAAAATTTTTAAAAAAGGTGACTCGATATTGTTTCAAATAAGTTTGAATAATTTTATATATTAAGCTAGATCAGTTAATTAACTTGATTGATCAACACATACATGGCTTGAGATGCACATGGAATGTGATTTATTTTTTCTATGTATTTTTTTGCCGTCTGTACATTCTGATCTCCTCATCGAGGAATGTGATTTTTTTTATATGCATACAGTGTAACGAGACCCCCAAATATTTCCATTTGGATCCGCCACTGTAGATGAAGACAAACCCTAACATGTATAGGAAAACATACGTTGGTAAATCTAAAATAATTATAATAAATATATATCTAATAATTAGTTGGTCGAGAATCGCCTATATCTAACTTCTTTTTAGAGTTGGAGTTTTTTTAAGGACAACAACTTAGACCGATTTGAAAAAGAGGACAAATTTATTGCGGGCTGAAATTTAAGGACATTAACATTTAAGTGTTGCATCCGTAGGCCAATTTTCAGCCCGAACGGGCTACGGACGCAACACTTAAATGTTAATGTCCTAAAATTTCGGCCCGTTTGGGCTGAAAATTGGCCTCTGTAGCCCTTCGGGCTGAAAATTGGCCTACGGACGCAATACTTAAATGTTAATGTCCTTAAATTTCGGCCCGTAATAAATTTGTCCTCTTTTCCAAATCGGCCTAAGTTGTTGTCCTTAAAAAAATTCTAACTCCTTCTTTTTAAATATGAATTTTGACGAAAGCCTGCAATTTTGATTTGAATGCGATTGTCCCAACTTTACTTCGAAGAGAATGTTAGAAGGAAATAACAATCAAATTGATTCTTCCAAAAATAGATTTATTTCTTTCCTTGTAATAGTACGAAGAGAAAACCCAACAATTTAGGACTAATTAAGCTTAGAGCTCCGTATATAAATTAAAGCTTAAGATAATTATATAGTTTAACTAATTAATTTGTCGTTTTCCATAGTAACAACGAAATGCACTAATGATACGATAATTATAGGGATACACACATATAATTACATATATGCATTTTTACTAATTTTAATTTTTGGGGGTGATCTAGGTTTAAGATCATGAGTCCGAGAATTAATCTTGCAAGTTAAAGATAGAACTACGATCAAGGGAGAAGAGATATATATATAAAAAGAAGATGTATGAAGCTAGGTAGCTAATTACTAAACATATAAATATTGAGGAATGAGGAGTACTCACGCATTTTACGAATTTTGACTTGTAAGATAGTTTCATATAGATTTTAATCATAAATATTCAACATCATTATTTAATCCAATAGTCCCTCTCATTTTTCGGTTCAAATTTCATGTCGCACTTCTTTATGTTTCACTCGGCATTTCATCATCAAATTTATAATTCTAATAACATTTATCATAAAAATAAAAATTAATTATAACATACATAACCATAATCAACATTTATCAACAAAAAAATGAATTTAAAAACTTATAATTATGAACTAATCAATTATACATAATAATGGATTTTTAACTGAAAACTGAAAATTAAATACTAAAATATTTTTTTATAACCCCTAATTGTGCGTGATGAATCCTAATTAACAATCATAAAAATAAACTAAACCACATGAAATTGAAATTGAAGAAAAAATGATACAAGAAATTAAAAACTCATAATTATTTGAGAGTGTAAGACGAAGTGAAATACAAAGACCGTAACAGGAAATTTGATACCCTCATTCTCTCTCAATCATATGCGTTTGATATTTTTGAGATAGGTAACCAACATATTTACGAGTATGGTCACGAGCGAATGAGCGGAGCAGTGTGAAGCTCAAACTCAACTCGTTTATGTTAACTAGTCTCACTAAATGAATTTCTCGAGCTTTTTAGGTACATTTGTAGCAAGATCGACAAGTAGTCTCAAAGCAACATTCATTAGGTGTCCAAGAACATTATCGAAGTCATGTGCGCAAAGAATGTATATATGTTAGTGTTTGGATGTCTAATTGAACATTGCTTGAATGTATATATAATTGATGATATTAGAGCAAAGTGGAGCAAGGTATTTGATAGAGGTTTGGTGGAGGTTATGGTAAGCTATGAAGGGTTAGGAGGACTTGATTTATATATATCTAGGTTAACAAAGGGATGGAGAGAGAGTAGGATTAGGATGGAATGTTATAGCGTTATTATTCTTTTCACTACTTTACAAATGATACAATGTTATATTTATACTACAAAGAGAATGTTAGAGAATTCTCTATATTATGCTTATATAATAATATTTGAGAAATCTCTAGATTTCTCTACAGATAATTTATCTAAGGAATTCTAGAATATTCTATACATGAAGAATTTATAATATTCTAGATTCTTCTATACATAAGAATATTTAGCCTATTCTAAAATATTCTTGAATTATCATCTTTAGCATATTCTAAAATACTCTAGAATGTGCATCAACTTTCATCACTCCCCCTTGATGCTCATTTTGATAATTCCATGTTTTTCTCGTAATGTCTCAAACTTGGGTCTTTGTTGTGACTTTATAGTGTTTAAATGAGCAACTGGAGCAAATGTTTTATTGTAGTTGATACCTGGTAATTGTGAGTATCCTTTGGCTACCAACCTTGCCTTTTGCTTTTGAATTGAGCCATTTGGGTTTAGCTTTGTCTTGTAGACCCACTTGACTCCGATAACCTCCTTGTTATTTGGTAGATCGACTAACTCCCATGCTTCATTTTTCTCGATCATCTTGATTTCTTCCTCCATCGCTTTTATCCAATGTTTTTGTTTGATGGCATCTTCGAAGCTCTCTGGTTCCACTGCTACAAAGTTGCAAGTCTCGTAGATTTCTCGAAGTGCCTTCACCTTCCTTGGTGTTGAATCTGGAGAAGATTGTTCCTCATTTGATAATGAGGATGATGTTCTTGGACTAGGAGGTTGTGCAACAACTGGAGAAGCAACTGGAGAAGACTGTGGGTCATCTCGATCATCTTCATCGTGATGTTCACCGAAACGTTATAGTCGTGGTACTATGATATTTTATTTTTCAACTTTTTCTTCATTCCAGTTCCATGATGCGTTTTCATCGAACTCAACATCACGACTGATGATCAGTTTTCCAGTCTTTAGGGTTGTAGATTTTGTAACCTTTAGACTGAGAGTTGTAGCCAAGGAATATACCTATAGCAGATGCTCCCAAAGACCTTGAGATGTTGTGCTGACGACTTCCGTCCACTCCAAGCTTCGACTGGTGTTTTATTTTGTAGCCATTGTTGGACATCTATTGAGCAGATAGATTGCAGTATAAACTGCTTCTGCCCAAAATTTCTTTGGCATGCCTTTCTCTGCTAGCATCATTCTGGCCAACTCCATCACTGTCCGATTCTTTCTTTCCGAGATGCCATTTTGCTCTGGAGCGTAGCCGACTGTTAGTTGATGGTTGATTCCTTCATCCTTGCAGAATTTGTTGAACTCCTTGGACATGTATTCAGTTCCTCTATCACTTCGCAAGACTTTAATTCGTCGTCCACTTTGGTTCTCCACTAGCTTCTTAAATTTCTTAAAGATAGTGAAGACTTCTGATTTTTCTTTCATAAAATAGACCCACATCATTCTAGTATAGTCATCAATGAAGAGGATGAAGTACCTGTTTCCTTCGTTGCTTGGTGTTTTCATGGGACCGCACACATCCGTATGGATCAACTCTAGGATTTATTTAGCTCTCCATGTTTGGCCCGAAGGGAATGACTTCCTATGTTGTTTGCCTTCCATGCATTTCTCGCACACGCCGTCATCCACCTTGATGGCAGGAAGATTTTTCATCATGTTTTACTGGTGGAGTTTCTTCAATCCATGGAAGTGAAAGTGTCCGAACCTCCGGTGCCATAACCAAGATTGATCTTCTTGGGCTTTTAGAGCTGCTTCTATGTACTGCTAGCGCAGATTCCTCTATTGCTGCATCTTTACCACAACTATCGCCATATTTTTGTTTTTATTGTCATATATTGTGCATGAGTCTTCTTTGAATACTAGAGAATATCATTTCTCTATCATTTGACCCACGCTTAGTAGATTAGTATCTAATTTGGGGACTAGCAGTACATCTTGGATGAAGCGCGTACCTTTTTTGGTATTGATGGCAATTGTACCTTTTCCTTCTACTTCTACGAGTTCTCCATCCCCAAGCCTGACTTGGGATTTGATTGATTTATCAATATTTGTGAAATTTTTCTCATCTCCGGTCATGTGGTTGCTGCAGCCGCTATCTAGGAACCAGGTGTCATCCTTTACTTCTGTTGCTGCATGACAGACGTAGAATAGATTGTCTCCTTCTTCCTTTTCTTCTGAGAAATTAGCCCGATGCTTCTGGTTGTAGCGACAGTCTTTCTCCAAATGACCATATCTTCCACAATTTTTTGCATTGTGGTTTACCTCGATGCCAACAATCTATTTCAAGATGATTGGTCTTTTTACAGACTCCACATGGTGGATATTTTCCTTTTCTTTGACTAACATTTCCACTAGTTTTTATTATTTTCTCCATTTCTCCCCCCATTTTTAGAATTCTGAGATCGTATATTGATTTTAGACTGAAATGCATTTTCCATGGATTCATTTTCACGCATACTTAGTCTTTTCTCATAAGCTTCAAGCGAGCCTATTAATTCTGTCACATATAACTTTTCTATATCTTTTGTTTCTTCAGTTGTTGTGACAATATGATCATATTTAGCTGGAAGAGTAATTAATATCTTTTGTACTGCCATCTTATCGCTAATATTTTCTCCATATGCCTTTAATTGATTTACTATTTCCCTTAATTGAGTGTAGTAGTCTTTTACGGTCTTAGACTCTTTCATTTTCATATTCTCGAAATCTCTCTTGAGAGTTTGCAGTTTAAGATGACGTACCTTATCACTTCCTTAATATTCATCTTTTAAAGTATCCCAAGCCATTTTTGATGTTTGAGCTCCACTGATTCTTGGAAATAGAGACTCCGTCATGGCCATCTGTAATGTGTAGAGAGCCAAGTTGTCCTTCTCTACATCTTTGTTAAATTTCTCTCTGTCTGTTGTAGACAAAGTGGATACATCTTCAGGAATAGTGTATCCTTTATCGATAATATCCCATAAGCCTTGAGACATAAAGTATGTTCTCATTTTAATTTCCCAATAGTTATAATTTTCTCTCGAGAAAGTAGGAATTGGGATTTGGTAGTTATTTAAGAGATTAGTCATGGTTAAGGTTTTGGGATTGAATTGAAAAGGTATAGTGGAAGTGTTGAGATAGTGTATATCACGGAAGCTAGTTACGCCCAGTTGATGATCCAACTAGGCTCTGATACCACTGTTGATATTAGAGTAAAGTGGAGCAAGGTATTTGATAGATGTTTGGTGGAGGTTATGGTAAGGTATGAAGGGTTAGGAAGACTTGATGTATATATATCTAGGTTAACAAAGTGATGGAGAGAGAGTAGGATTATGATGGAATGTTATGGCTTTATTATTCTTTTCACTACTTTACAAATGATACAATGTTATATTTATACTACAGAGAGAATGTTAGAGAATTCTCTATATTATGCTTATATATAATAATATTTGAGAAATCTCTAGATTTCTCTATAGATAATTTATCTAAGGAATTCTAGAATATTTAATATTCTATACATGAAGAATTTATAATATTCTAGATTCTTCTATACATAAGAATATTTAGCCTATTCTAAAATATTCTAGAATTATCATCTTTAGCATATTCTAAAATACTCTAGAATGTGCATCAACTTTCATCAATAATTACTCTTTATCGACATTCGAAGCATCAATCAATAAATAAATTATGCAGTACCTTGTTGAAGAATCTTGAGATATTTTCATTTCATTTCTGCAGGTTACAATGTTACGTACAAAAAATGAATCAAATATATGTTTGTGCATAATTATAACTATCAACTATGATTATATATCATGACCAAGAGAAACAAGTATAAGTTGAAAAAAAAGAAAGAAAAAAATATTGTAAACTTAAGTTAGGCTCCTCCTCAGGCTCTGAGGCTGATCTTCCCATGGAAGGTAGCCAGTTTGAGGGTCAATGAAGGTCTCCAAAACCCAGTTCCTCAAGCCCGTATCGTTCACTTCACAGAACCTCCTCGATCAGTCTGCTGGCTCGACTGGCTTGGTTCCCAAGCCAGGAGCGCGGTCTTTGGAATCCAAGTTCCTCTCCTCCTGCCAATCAGAGACATAAGCGACCACCCTTCGATGAAACTTCTCCTTGAACACCTCCCACACTTGGTATTTATAGTGATTGATCACCAATGCACTTGATTTCATGTCAACATGCTTCAATCCAGACCTGAGATGGAAATGGTGAACCAAATTCACCAAGGAAGAGTTGAGTCCCTTTGGCCTTATGATGCTCTTGTGCCTCTCCGGTGCACCCATCCTGCACGTGTACCCGGCCATCACCCCTTTCTCCGGGACCTTGTTCAGCCCCGATGGCCCAAAATTGTGGCACGACACACGTATCTCCCCCACCTCATCACTAGACTCCTTCTCCACAACCTCATACAAAGACTGTACATGTCTACCTCTTGGCAAGTGAAAGAACTCATCCACATCAATGAATCCAATCCATTCACAACTATCCCTAGCCCTCATAGCACAATGGGCAAACCCTGCCTCTTGAGTCTTGATCCAAGGCCATAGATGGCGCGACACATTGTAGTTTCCCCCCACCAACGCCTCCACCACGCCTTCTATATTATCATCGCTGTTGTTATCATAGATGAACCATCACTGCACCCCTACACGTCCGTGATACACGATCCATTCTTGCAAGAATCTTGCTTGATTCCTCAACATCGTGCAAACACACATCTTATGTTGCTTGCTGCCACCTACTACTTTAGGACTCCATTGATGCTTCAAGCGAGCTATGGAGTTCACCGTCTCCCCGCCTACAACTCTGACCGAAACCTTAAACGAGTCGAACCTTTGTGAGCCGTTCAATATGCTCAAAGGAGTCCGACACCTGATGATTTCTTGAGCAGCCGAGACGGCGTCACCCCACAACACGAACCTCGGATTGGATAAATCCAAGCCGTAGATGCACTTGAACATTGAAGGATCGGCGACTCTTCCTGACGGAAGATTAGGCAGATAACAACATGCCAATCCGTCTCAATTAGATCCGCTACATAGAAAACTTGTGTAGCTTGGGACGATAGAATGAAAGGCTCTTCATGACATTGAACATTTGTGAAGTTAGTCAGTGTAAACCCATCAGGATCATATTTTAATCATTTTCTTTTTGAAATCCAATCACATCCAAACACAACAACCCTACAATCTAAATAACTTAGCTCAATTATATATGTTAGAACTCTATAATAATCTAGCTTACTTACAATAGGATTTTCATCCCGTATGCTAGAAAAACTTGGTGTTGCTGCATTAACAGTCACTCCACTATTTTGGGTTTTTCTTTCACGCTCTAACTCTCTAGTGTGAAACCTAAAACCATTTGTAATATATCTTTCATACATAACACCTATGATATTTTGTCCATCGGCAAGCAATTTTAGATCTTTGCATACTGGATCTTCTTCAGGCAACTGCAAATGTTTAACCTGCAAAACATACAAGAATATCACTTCTAGACAATTAAAATAAAACAAAATTTGATATTCAACATTCTAAGATAAGCTTACATGATTTGAAAACCACTTAGCAAATTGTTCACTATGAATACGTGCAACTTGGTGCGTTGTAGCACGTGGATAGCTTTCTTCTACTATTCTACGATGTTGCCTTCAAATTAACTTTAAAAGATTACCTGGTTTGATAAAAAATGTACTACTGAGATTAAATTTTACAAAACCAAAACACTTACTCAATGTATGGTTTCACGGCTTCACAATTAAATAATATGTATTGATGTGCCTTTTTAAGTGTGTCATCATCAAGTCTTTTAGCTGTTCCTTTCCCAATAGCATAACCTCTCATTGTAAATACATCTAACCCAAGTGTCATGTCAGTAGTAGATGCAATTACATCTTCATTTCTAGATGTTCTATTATATTTTGACTCCACGTAATTTGCTAGGTACAAAGAGCATAATGTTAAGCATTCTTCGGCCACATATCCTTGAACAATTGAACCTTCTGGCTTATTTCTATTTCGAACATAGGACTTCAATTTACCTAAGTACCTTTATTTTATATTGAACAAAAGAAAGTTAATAAATATTTTATACATATAGCAAGATGTTGATATAAATATTATAGTAAGTTTTTAATTACCTTTCTATAGGATACATCCAATGATACTGTACAGGCCCAACAAGATTCACTTCAGTAGCCAAATGAATAGTCAAATGAACCATCACATCAAAAAAAGAAGGTGGAAAAATCTTCTCCAACTGACAAAGGGTTACAACAATATCCTTTTCCAAGCGAATCACATCAGGAGGATAAATAGCCTTAGAGCATAATTCTCTAAAGTATCGACTCAACTGGATCAAAGGAACGTGTACCGATTTTGGTAAAGTTTTCCTCAAAGCTATAGGTAATAATTGTTGCATCAAAATGTGATAGTCATGACTTTTTAGGCCAATAAGCTTAGGTGGTTTTAATTGAACACAGCACGGTATATTGGAGGCATAACCATCAGGTACTTTTACTCTTTTCAAAACATTACAAAACATGCTCTTCTCCTGCCTACTCATTGTAAACAAAGCTGCAGACAAGTAAACTTTGCCATTTTTAGAACTGGGATGAAGCTCAGTTCTAATCTTCATTTCTTGTAAGTCAAGCCTTGATTTATGATTATCTTTCGTTTTTCTATCTGTAGCAAAGTAGAACAAATGCTCTCGTAAACATTCTTCTCAACATGCATAAAATCAAGATTATGACGAACCACATTGTCTTTCCAATAGGGTAACTCAAAGAAAATACTTTTTTTTTCCAACTAAATGGAAATTTTGGATTATCTTTTACATTCTTTCCAAAAGTGAAATGTATGTCTTTCAAATCATCTAATACCTTATCACCTGAGAGTCGAGATGGAGGTCTTCTATAATCTTTTGAACCATTAAAAAGACGTGTATTCTTTCGAAACTGATGATCTCTATCCAAAAATCTGCGATGACCCATATAACAAAATTTTCCACCATTATTTAACCAACATGAATCTGTGAACTCATGACAGACTGGACATGCAAGTTTACCTTTTGTACTCCATCCTGATAGATTCACATATCCTGGAAAATCACTAATTGTCCACAATAAACTTGCACGCAATTGAAAAGTTTGTTTTATTGATGCATCATATGTCTCGATTCCCACTTCCCATAAATCTTTCAAATCAGAAATAAGGGGTTGCAAATAAATATCAATATTATTTTCTGGAGCTGATGGACCAGGAATTAATAATGATAACAAAAAGTCTGATTGTTTCATACACATCCATGGTGGAAGATTATATGGTATCAAGATAATCGGCCATGTACTGTGTTTCACGCTCATGTTACTAAATGGATTAAATCCATCTGAAGCCAACCCCAATCTTATGTTGCGTAGATCACAGACAAACTCTAGATATTTGCTATCAAATGTTCGCCATGTAGGGAAATCAGCTGGGTGTCTCATATAACCATCATTTACACGAGCTTTAGCATGCCATTGCATGTGACATGCAATTTTTGATGACATGAACAAGCGTTGGAACCTAGGTTTAATCGGAAAGTACCATAAAACCTTGTGTGCGATCTTTCTTTTCTCACCCGTTGGATCATTTTCTGAAGCACACCATCTTAACTTATTACATGTCACACATGAATTTTGATTGCCATTCACTCCCCAATACAATGTGCAATCATTAGGACAAACATCTATCTTCTCATAACTAAGGCATAAATCCTTCATTAATTTTTCAGATTCGTAATATGACTTAGGTAAATCGGTCATTGCCTCGGGAAATGCTTCTCGTAATAATTATATCAGCATATCAAAATGTTTGTTACTCCATTTACCAAGACATTTAATGTGCAAAAAACGTATGATGAATGAAAGTTTTGTGAAATTCTCCCATCCATTGTATAGCTTTTTCTGGGAACCATCAATCAACTTATAAAACTTTTCTGCAATTCCAGTGGCAAATTCTTCATCCTTAGGAGATCCTATTGGACTATATTGTGGAATCCCAAAAGCATCATGCACTAAACCATGCATGTCATCAGTTTCCATTGAAGTTCTATTATCAATCGGAGATGATGAACTGGATGGATTATTTGATGAAAACTCTCCATGAGCTACCCAATCATTGTACCCTTTAATAAATCCATTAACTATCAAATGTTCTCGTGCATCACTTCTTCTTACACATTTACCAAGTTTACATTCTGTGCATGGACATAAAATCATTCCATTTCTTGATTGATTAGAAAATGCAAAGTCTACAAACATCTCAACTCCACACAAGTATGGTTGAGTGTTCATTGGTTCATTCATCCAACTCTTATCCATATTTCAACACAGTAAAAATGATTTGGGACACTTGGCACTTCATGTGAAAATAAAAGGCAAAAGAAAAGGTAAATTAGAATATATATAAATATCAAAATAAATATTAATAGAATAAAACATTGATACATGAAAAAATTTATTTAAAAATACGCAGATCAAATAGACAATTAAAATATGTTCTAGATTCTTTAGAATTATAATGACAGATTTATATTGAACACATCACACACACACACACACACACACACACACATATAAACAGTTGCAAACCTGGTGAATGAGTGGTGTGATTGCAATCATATAATTTATATATGAACAACAACAAACATTATTCAATAAAAGGATGGTAACTAACTAACATGTAGAATGAAAAAAAAGTGTCCATTTAGGAAATTTTTTCTCATCCTTGTTCAATTGTGTTACGTAGAAATATTAGAAGCTTACATGAGATATTTTTTCTCACTTTTTTTAAGGAAAAAAGAAATTATTTAAATGAGATCATGACTAACAGTTCTAATTATTGCTTTTGTTTCATCAATACTGTAATTGTTGAGTTCCTCCTGAATTTGTATATACTTTTCTTCGAGTATTCCATCTCTCTCCATGTAAAAAAAATTAGAGAATTTGTTTTCTATTTTAAGGGTGTATAACACAAAACATAGCCAAGAATGTGCACTAATTTTGCAAGAGATCAATCACACATCAAAATAGAGTTAATGCATAGAAACCACGTTAAAAAGCATCGAAATAAACATTAATCTATAACTAAATTCCAATTCGTGATGTAACTCACCTCTGAAACTTCACAATGCTACTTCTTTTGAAATAGATAAACTTCTAAATAGATAAACGATGCCTGCAATCAATTTATTGAAATGAAAAACTAAAGAAAAAATAGGATATTGATCACTGCTTCATAATGGACTACTTTCACATTGAGAATTCAATTCACAAAGGCAAAACACATATATGAATAGACGAAAATGGAAAATCAAAATTTACACTAATGATAGATTTTATAATCAAATAAATAAAGCTTTACTGTACGAAACGTCTTTACAATGTTATCTAATTACTTCCTCTTTTAGCAAATGAAGACAATCAAATAATTTCCAATAACGGTTCCGAAGACCTTTCACCTTGAAAACACCCATGTTTTTGGCAATTTCACCCAGAATAGTTCATCCATAGTTTAAAAAATAAAATAAAATTAGGTGGCAAAAATAGAATTTAACTAGACCCCCATTCCATCTGCCACTGATCATAACCTCTCGAATTTTGCCGACGACACCACTATTATGGGGGGATGGTGAAGAAACTCCTTGGTAAGAACTCCTCTAAAGCCATAATGGTAAGAGGGTTGTAAAATACAGGAAATTTGTAAAAAACAGGCGCAAGGGGATATGAAATAAAATAAGGTTTGTGTATATAAGGAAAAATAAGGTTTATACATAACTGTTGTTAAGATGAATAGAAACATATTTAAAATTTAATGAAAATACTGTTACAAAATTGCTTAACAAATACGTAAATGTAATAAACTTAAATTTAAAATTGCTTCAAAATTACAAAATAATGTTTGGAAAAGAAAATAAATTTACAGGTTCTGAAAAACTTCCTTATAAACAACGTTATGTGACTTCGTACTCTAAAATTGCAATATAAAGTTTTTCATGTGAGCATATTGGTTTTCTAAGAATATACCCACATGTATTATTGACTTTTGTTGATTGTCGTGGCATACGAAACAATAAGAGGGAATTGTTTTTGTTTAAAATTGAATGAGAAACGTGGATCCAACGGGCTCCATTTAATCTTAATGCAGTAGATAATGTTCTGCAAAGGAAAGTTTTACCCGTACAACCATAACCATATACAAAAAAAAAACACCTGAATTTTTTCTATAATAAAGTCGTACACATGACGTTGTTCTTCGGTCAGATTAACATGAATGGTAGTATGTTCAGATGCTAGTTGTGACTGATCATAACGCTATTAATCATTTATTATACTATTATCTGTGTGACAAAAATATTCTTCTGAAGGATACGACATCTCGTCAAATTCACATAGACTATGACCCTACTTTCACAGCAATTTTTTCATCTCAACGAGTGCTTTCTTTCTAATCTGATCTTCAATCAAATTTCCTTTTACACTTCGTGTTATACTTTCAAATTACGAGTTTTACTTGTATTTTTTTTCTTCAATTTTATTTTTTGTGATTTAGTTTAATTTTATAATTATTTTTAGGGTTCATCCCACCCAATTAAGGTTTATAATTATTGTTTAATATTTAATTTTTGATTTCTAATTAATAATTCATTATTGTGGTTTATTTTTTAAAAATATGTTTTATAATTTTTTAATTCATTTTTTGTTTATAAATATTGACCATGATTATTTATGTTATAATTATTTTTATTTTATAATAAACATTATTAAAAGCATAAATTTAATAATGAAACACGAAGTGAAGCACAATAAAGTGTAATAGGAAATTTCAATCCCATACAGCATAATGAGATCCTCAAATATCTCGGTCTAGATCCTCCACTGTAGATGAAGACAAACCCTAACATATGTAGGATAAAACATAAGTGGGAAAATCTAAAATAATTATAATAAATATATCTAATAAGTAGTTGGTCGTGAATCGCCTATATATATCTAACTTCTTTTTCAGTAAAGAATATGAATTTTGACTAAAGCCTGCAATTTTGATTTGAATATCCCAACTTTACTTCGAAGAGAAAAGTCCCAACAAATTTAGGACTAATTAAGCTAATTAGAGCTCCAAAGCTTAAGATAATTATATAGTTTAACTAATTCGTTGTTTTCCATAATAACATTGAAATGCACTAGTGGTACAATAATTATAGTGATACACACATATAATTACATTTATGCATTTTTATTTTTAATTCCTGGGGATGATTTAGGTTTAAGATCATGAGTCTGAGAATAATCTTGCAAGTTAAAGATAGAACTACGATCAAGGGAGAAGAGATATATATAAAAAGAAGATGTATGGAGCTAGCTAGGTAGCTAATTACTAACATATAAATATTTAGGAGTGCTCACGTGTCTTACAAATTTTGACTTGTAAGATAATTTCATATAGGTTTTAATCATAAATATTCAACATAATTATTTAATCCAATATAATAGTTCCTCTCATTCTTCGGTTCAAATTTCATGTTTCACTTCTTTGTGTTTCACCCGGTGTTAATTTCATCATAAAATTTATAATTCTAATAACATTTATCATAAAAATAAAATTAATTATAACATAAATAACCATAATCATTTATCAATAAAAAATGAATATAATTAAAAAAATTATAATTCTGAAATAATCAACTATATATAATAATGAATTTTTAGTTGAAAACTAAAAATTAAATACTAAATATTTTTATAACCCCTAATTGTGCAAGACGAATCATAATTAACAATCGTAAAAATAAACTAAACCACATCAAATTGAAATTGAAATGGAAGAAAATGATACAAGAAAAACTCATAATATAAGAGTGTAATATGGATTGAAACACAAAGACTGCAATAGGAAAAAAATTCATACCCTCATTCTCTCTCAATCATATGCGTTCCCCAAGCCCTAGAAGGCCTCAATTCTTACAAAGGTTCATTCTAACTCCAAATTACACACACACACACGCACACACAAATAAATGAAAAAAATATGACAACAATACATGATGAGAATGGAGATGATTATTAATACAAGACATTGGTAATTAATCATTTAACTAACTAGTAATTAATGGCCTCTTAAGAGTGGGAATCAAGAGCAAATCATGTTTCCTTCTAACAGTGGCGCCAAAGTCCTCTTTCATGTCCAGTTCTACATCTTTACTCCCATTAGGCATTTCCCAGTCGAAATGATAGAGAAGCACAGCAAGCAAAAACTCGACGTTTGCTAGCCCGAAGGCCATGCCGGGGCACATTCTTCTTCCAGCACCAAACGGTATGTATTCAAGATTGTTGCCTTTGAAATCAATGGGGCTATCCTCAAATCTCTCCGGCCTAAACTCCTCCCCGTCGGCCCAATACCCGGGGTCTCTTCCCAGTGCCCACGCGTTCACTACAACCCTTGTTTTAGCCGGTATTCTGTATCCATCCACTTCGCATCTCTCGCTGTTTTGCCTGGGGACTAATAGTGGCAATGGTGGGTGCATCCTTAGGGTTTCTTTGATCACTAATTTCATGTATTTTAGCTCGTGAAACATTTCTTCGTCCACATGTGATCCATGGTCGTCGAAAACCTGTCTCACTTCATCTTGTGCCCTTTTCAATGTGGCCGGATTTCTCACCATCTCCGACATCGCCCAATCTATAGGTGTTGCTGGACTCTCCCCACCAGCCATAAACATATCCTGATCATCGATAACCATTCAAATGTTACATAATTATAATACTATATTATTAACTAATTTAATGGTATACTTGAAATTTTAGAGTCTAAAATATAATTTCATTTCCTTTTAAAGTATGATTGGAGATGCTCTTACATGAACAAACAAAAATGTCATTTACTAAAAGACAAAAACAAAACATAACCCTAACTACCCGAGCCTCTCTCTCTCCATGAACACAAATGTAGTCGTACATCTACACAACAATATATATTCAACTTGGCGTTCCATTTCATATTTCAGCCATTGAATTTAACCCGTATGTGTATTTGATACTTTTTAAGTGGAAAATTATTTAATTTTTTAAAACACATGACATAAATCCAATAGTTGAAATATAATTAAGATTGGAACATTAAGATGGAATAGAGGATCTCATCTGCAGTATATAGCTAGGGTTCATGCATTCATGCTTTGGTCAAATTGATTAGGGCTAAAAGAACTATTCCCTTTCAAAGTAAAATTTTTATACTATCCAAAAACTTAAAAGAGAGTTGTAATAAATCAAAACAAACCATTATGACTGCTTTGATATTATCATCAGTGAGACGCACTTGGGCTTGATCATCTTCTTGACATCTGAGCAGCACATCTACAAGATCATCATCACCACCACCACCGGCGGCGGCCGCAGCCGCGGCCTTGGCCGCTTTATGGCCGTTGATTATTCCTTGCAGGATCCTATCCGTCTGCCGGAAAAGCCTCCCTATCTTGAAATTCAACCCCGTGATCACGGGGAGTAATCTGTAAGACGGGTAAAGATCTGCAACAACGAGGCCGGACCCCAACTTAATAATCCCCTTGATCGCCGCCATCATCCGCCGCTTCTCCTCCGCTTCCTTACCCACCGCCGCCCTAGCCGTGATATCGAACGAAGACAGGTAAACCCCCTCCGACAGATTCACCGGCGATCCCTCATTGGAGGCAATGCATTCAGCTAGATTCCGGCACACCTCCTCCCGGATCGTTTCGAAAGACTTCACGCGCCTCCCACTCAGCAGCTCGAGCGTGCAGATTTTTCTGAGGTGCCGCCAATACTCGCCGTAGGGAGCGACGCCGATGTCGGTGTAGTTGTAGGTGACGGCGGTGGCCATGTGCATGGGCGGCCGGTTGGCGAAGACGACGTCGTGGGTTTTCAACACCTGCCTCGCTACTTCCACCGTCGAAACGACGAGGAAAGGAACGCCGCCGAGCTGCAGCCGCATTAGGCCGCCGTGTTTCACGGCCAGGTCTCGGAAAACGCGGTGCGGCGGAGACTTGCTCACCAGAAGGTGGAGGTTTCCGATCACCGGAAACTTCTTCGGCCCCGGAATAAGATCGAGATCATGGTTTTCCGATTTAGTGATTTTCAATAACTTCGAAAAAATAAACAGAAAAATCACAGAGAAAACAATGAGCAGAATTAGCAACTCCATTAGGGTTTTTTTTTTTTTAAAATTATCAAAACATAGATATATTAACTTAGATATATAAGCATTTTCCCAACGAATCGTTTCTGTCACAAGTTGATAGTATTTTTCCTTATTGTAATAATATATTATATATAAGCATCAATTATGGCGCGGAGAGGTTTGCAAATAATTTGTCACGTAGTTAATTAATAAAATAAAAATCTTTGTCGTGTAAAACATAAATGAGCTGTAACACGGTCAATTCTATCGCGGAACACATCCCCATGAGTCCACTAATTTTAAGATATTTGAAATTATTATTATTTTTGTTCAAAAACGAAAGTTTCGATCAGTTGAAAAAAATATATCGTGACACTTCAATTAACATATTGTGACATTTCGATTACCTATTGTGAAACTTAATTATCTATTATGACACTTCGAAATCGAAATTATTTTATGGGCCGACCGATAAATATTGAAAATAGAAAAAATGGGTTGTAAATAGTAGGGGATACCCTTACATTAGAATTTACCCTGTAACAACCTTTTTTTCTTTATTATTTTTTTTTTTGCTCTGGTAAAGCATAATAATTTAACAATCGTTAAGTGTTCGGTTAGTTTTGGGACAAAAAACATTGAAATATGACAAACAAATGTCTCGAAAATTAAACTTGAGACAAAAAAAAAGTTATAATTAGGACTAAAAAGTGTTTTGATCGACAACATTCTCATGTAACGCCCCAATCCTGGAAATCTGAGGCGCTAACACAAGATTAAAATAAATTTCCTAATTTTTCAAAAATTTACATATTTAAAGGAAATATTTAATTTCATAAACTGCCTTACAGTTAAAATCACTCAATCACAACTTGGGAAGACTGTTCAAACAACCAATCACAAATATCTTTGACAAACGATCAGTCAATGTTGAAAGTCAAATATCTGAATGAGTCCGCAATAACGACGAGACATGAAAATTTTTAATATTCTTAAATATTCAAAACATTCAGCGAAAGCATATACGATAAAATATTGACCAAAGTCAATATTCAACATTCAAAATATAATTTTCGACCTAGTCAAACTTAAATAATCCATATGTCCACGTCAGCAACCTGCATCACCTTGTACCTGAAAATATTTTAGAAAACGTGGGCTGAGTGCCAGAAAACACCCAATGAGCTTATCGTGTTCATCCAAACACATGTACAGATTTACCATATTAAAACCATATTTATAATCATGTCAATGCGCTTAAGAATATTTATTCAAAAATCGATAAATTAATATTCATTCAGATGCCCTTGCACTTAAGAATAGTTATTCAAAAGCCGATAAATCAATATCTATTCAAATTCCCATGCGCTTAAGAATAGTTATCCAAAAGCGAACAATGCAATATTTATTCCAATGTCAATGCACTTAAGAATTGAATATTTATTCAAAAGCAAATGCGCTCAATTAACCATGCGTGGAGACAGGCCCTATGTGATCACATAACTATATCTCAATATAAATTGACAATGCTTGAATTCATCATGCAGGTCAAATCATATCCACGAAGAGTAAAAACAGTAATAAATCATATATGGATGAAAGCGTGTTAAAAATACAGGTTTTAGTTAGCAAAACCTACCTTATAGCTAAAATAGCTGAAACTTTACACGTATCCTGCAGATCCTAAGCTGTGATCTCGTGTTTGGGCCTACAAAAGGAGAACTACTTATTAGGATCATGCTAGGCCTTGAACCTATAACATAAGGTAATTTCTGGGCTAAGGAATGAACTCTCGAAATTCAGGCTCAAACAGAACTTTTGAAACTAGATATATTTAAATTGGCCCAAAAAGCTCAATTAGAGTCTTGGTCATTTAGAACATTTTAGAATAAACTCCTTAAATAAATGAAATTATCCAATATATATATAAAAGATGATTATAAGACTCCTCAAAATAAATCTGTAATTACTTTATTCATCTTTATAAATCTTATTTAATTAAAATTTAAAAGAAGGAATTAAAATGAAAACATCCTAAGGTAATGTTTGGTATACTGGTATGGATATACCCACATTAATAAAATCTGAATTGCTTTGAAAGATAATTGCATATTAGCTATTTTAATTGTGTGTTTGGTTATTAAGATAAATATACTAGATTACTTCACACATATGTTTGGTACATTGTTTTATTTGGTAGACTGAGGGGGGCGTCAGATACCTCATCTAGAAACTGTAACTGAGGGAGGCATCGGATACATTGTCCAGCCGAATCAGTAAATTACACTTCGGGCCTCACATTAGGACCGGGCCTCGCGTGAACAAGAAATGGCTACCAAACACACAGTTCTTACTGGATACCTTTACTAATATGCCTTTATCTAAGCTACCAAACATTGCCTAATTAAACTAACTCACGCACACAGCACACTTACCAAACTTAATTCATTCTCCTCTCATCTCACACTTTCGTACAAACACAACACATTTTTTTTTAAATGAGAACCAATCTAATTCTCTCTCTATCTTCATTAAAGCACACCTCTTTTCTCTCTCTTTAAATAAAATAAAAATAGATTTCAAAATCAAACCATCTCTTCTCCCTCTACTGGGCCTATACATTTTAACCAAATTTTGAAGTAACACTTATTTCATTCACTCTTTTCCAGCCATCATTTTCGCACACATACTACACATGCACACACTTTTCAATAATAAAACATTTGTGCTTTTATCTCTCCTCTAAAACCGTCACCACCTTCACACTGCACATAAGTACAATTTCTATATTTTCTTTCACCATTTTCATGCATGCAACAACTCTCATACACCTAGACTTGTATGTAATAGTTTTCTTATGAAGTGAATCACTAAAAACATGAAAATCAAATAACAACGATGGATTATGGGTTTTTCGAATATTAAGATCATTTGAGTTGAAACTCGAAATTGAACGCTCAAATCTTTATAGATCTCAAAACTAACAGGGAGAAAGATAGAGGAAGAAGAGACAAAGAGAATGGTATAATTGCATGTCGGATCCGGCCACCGGAAAAGGTCACCGGCGGCAGATTGACGTGCTGCCAAACTGAGCTCATTTCCGGCCATTTCAGCCTTCATTTCTTTGCCAAACGTACACCATTGAACTTAAAATGGAAAGAGGAGTATAAAACATATTTTTGAAAATTTTTGGCCGAAAATGGAAATTCCCACAGTGGCGCTCCGCCTCCAGCCACCATGCCGGAAATCGCTTGGAGAAGATGGAGGAACTCATCCTTGGAATGGAGTAGAATCATCCCCCACCATGAATAGAAATGATATTTATATTTATTGATTTTGGGTTTGAAGCCAATAAACTATAATTCAAAAAGAATTGGGCTTTAATTAATTAGTTTGCACCAAGCCCATTAGATTAAGATACGCTCTAAGTTCATAATTCTAATCATATAACAGATAGGCCCAATTTACTTGGTTTTGGGGGTTAATAGGCTCTAATATCACAACATTTACACTTTTTTTGATTTTAGGGTTTAGGGTACTCTGTATTATGGATTGATAATATATGTTTAGGGTACACCTTTAATCATTATATAATCTATATATTATGTACTCCATATTATGGATTGATAATATATGATATTATATTTAGGGCTTGTTTGCTAGGTAGGATAATGGTGGGATAAATACCTATGACACCCTAATACTTTGTTTGCTAGCAATATTGAAGCCCATGATTATGTAAGGGCCCGGTATGTGTTAACCATTTATATGGTATAACATATCACACCCTGCTGGTGGGATATTTAATACCATACAGAATTATTAAAAATTGTAGACTAAAATAACCTTGCAGATATTAATTAAAAATGTTATTATAGAATATTCACACAATATATGGTAATTAATTAAAGGATATTTTAGGAATTGAAATTTTATAGAGAATCTAATACATCTAACCAAAAAATATATTATTAATACATTATATTTTAATACACCAAAACAAACATGATATTGATATCTTATGCGGTAAAACACATCCATGTCAAACACATCCAACCTTATACCATACAGCCTAGCAAACGAGCCCATATTATATTATATTTCCATTAGTTTTCCGGATTAGGAGAGGTGATTTGAGCAGGAAAACTTTTATTTACCATTTATAGTGACTATTTTACATTTAGATATAATATAGATGGTCTGGGAATTAAACTTGAAACTTATATATATTTGGGAATTAAACTAGGGGCTAAGCCACATTCCCTCCTCGTCGTTAGGTTGGGATGAGGTTAATTGGTTCCCAAATTGAGGTATTAATTAAAAGATATAAAAGTTGTTACAAAAGTTAATTATGGTTTTAGCTAAGTAAATGTTGTTGGGCTCAAACGAATCAAATAGTGTTTAAAAGGGGGTTGAATAAACTCTTAACACTTAAGCTTTTCGGGAAAATAAGACCCCGACTCGTCTGAGTTCAGCTGGTCGTCTACTTTTCTGAGAACAACACAGTTGATGTATATCAACTGATTGATTTAGCAAGTTAATTTTATTTTTAGTCCCATTAGATGTAATACCCCAAAACCTGGATTAATAGGCTCTAATATCGTAACCTTTTCACCTCTTTTGATTTTTCACACAACGTTTCAATATTTGCAATAATGTCAAAACTTTATCTTTTTGTTGGAATTAAGCCATAATAATGAAATTAATCCGGCGAGGCCTAAATTTTTACACGTGCACTCTTAATTTGACGTAGCATAAATTAAATTAGAATATATCTCCCGTGCTATGTACGAATGTGATATGCATAATTTTATTTATAAAAAATTATAATTATGAAAAATTTAACAAATTATTTTATAACTTTCTGAAATATAGAAATTTTAATATTATTCATTTTTTTTTAATCATAATATACCTTTGTGTTCACTATTAATTTGATGTGGCATAAATTAAACTAAAATATCTCCCGCGCGATGCACAAATGTGTTATGTATAATTTTATTTGTTAGAAATTATAATTATAAAAAATTTATAAAATTATTTCAACAAAATAAAATTATGTCATATCAGATTAAGAGTGTGCACGTGTAAAAAATTTAAGCAACTTCATATTAATCTTCATATCATGGCTTAATTGCTACAAAAATGTAAGATTTTGGAATATTCTTACAAAAATTGAAACATTATGTGAAAAATAAAAAAAGATATAAAAATTGTGATATTAGAGCCTATTAACTCATTATGTAATACTACTATAAGATAATAAGATATGCAAATCAATACCATATTACACTCAAATCAATTAATTGTTTTTATACACTACACTTAAGTAGTCTAATTTTAATTTTTTGATTTAATATAATATGAGTAATCTATATCTCAATATACTAGTATATAAAAGTAAATTAGTATATCTTTAATAAAAATCTAATTTTTCCAGTCCATTTATTTATACTTGCCGAAAATGGAAACAACATTAATCAATATTAAAATATTATTCAAATTTTGCATAGTCCATTTTAGCATTGGAAGTCCATTTGTGCATACACATTGCACTCTCTCTCTCTCCCCCCCTCTCTCACACACACAAACACACAGTCATCCCCAGAGAGAAGGAAAATAGCAGGAAGGCAGCGGATTATTCATGTTATAACCATTAGCCTGATTGAACACAGCAGGAGCAGCCGGAAAACTGGAGTTGACGATCGGCATGAAGGGAGGGTTTTGCTCGAGAACATGACCACCGTAGGTGTGATGGAGGGTCGGGAAAGCTGGGCCGGCGGCGGCGGCAGCAGCAGCAGCAGCAGCGATGGCGGGATCGACAGTGTGGATGTCGTGAATGCTGGGGCGGCGGCGGTTGGGCGGGGTGGTGCTGTTCTGGCGGCGGAAATATTTCTGGGCGTGGCTAGCAACTTGAGTTGGGGTTTTGCTGATGACATGGTACCTGTAGATGCTCCTCCAATCACCTTTCCCATATTTGTTGAGCCCCATCAGAAACAGCCTTGAGCAATTAATATTTCATAACAATCCAAACATTAGCATTTAATTATTAATGTTCATGAGTTCAAAGAATATATATATATATATATATATATATGTATATGTATGTATGTATGTAAGTAAATGATATAATTAGTAATTACTGGTGTTCTTCTTCCGTCCACGGCACTCCCCGACGGCGGGGCTGGCCGGATTTGGTCTTAGCTGCAGTGGAGGGAGGTCCGACATCTTTCTTCTTCTTCTTGCCTTCCATCTTCTCCTTACGGGCGGGTTTCATGGTGGGGTAGTCGGGAACGGGGAAGTTGCCCGACTCGATCATCTCGACATCGTGCACCAGAGCTTCGTAGTGGACCTTGATCTCCTGGATGGATTTTGATGGAACCCTGCAAGCAATGTTCTGGAAGAATGCAGGAGAGGTGGGATCGATTTCAGCAAGAGCATTCTCGAAGAGCTTGTTTTCCTCACGAGTCCACTCGCGAGGTCTCGGCATTTCTACCGGAGGTGGTGGCGACGGAAGGCCATACAGAGATCTTGGCATTCCTACTGGAGGCGGCATTTCTATTGGGGGTGGTGGTGACGGAAGGCCATACAGAGATCTTGGCATTCCTACCGGAGGTGGTGGCGATGGAAGGTCGTACAGAGATTCATCCAAAGGAGAGAAATGATAAAAATCCGATGACCACTCCATTAGTTATGTGTGTTGTGTTTTGTATTTTTTGTGTGTGTTTTTGGGGTGAAGATGGACCCTATTTATAAGGTGGGAACCTTATTTTAGGGTTAGGTTTTTGCACAACCTTCCTACAAAAAAGTGGAGCACAAAGTCAATATTGATGAGGTTTTGCACATATCTTTTATTTAATAGAAATCTAGGATGATTCTTTTCTTGCTATTTAAATTGGCACTACTCTAATTACATAATTTATCTCTGTCCTAAATAATTAAGTTTTGAGAAAAATCAAACAATATAGTAGTCCTATGTTGAATTTCAAATTAAACTTAAAGGGTTTAATTTGAGGGTTTGTAAGAAGCAAATTGAACCGAATTATTACAAGAAATGTGCGCGCGCACGCGTGTTTTATATATAAGTGATTTTTAAAAAGTAGTTTGGGTTAGATTTCATGAGGGTTATGATAACTCTCTCTTCCTTGAAATAGAATTCAAAATATGTGTAGCATGATGGAAAGAAGTGTGCAATTCTGTCTAAAATGGAGGATAATCTATGGCTATGTTCATAAACATGCCATTAACATCAATGGTGGGTGCCTCCAATTTAATCTTACTTTCCGTACTCGTATCGCGGAAAGTGTACGTTTATTATCTATTTACGTCAGACTGTTGGCGCCCGACCAATAACGGGTGGGAATTATTACAAATTAGGAAAAGAGAATATATGTCCGCATAGTAATTAATACGCATTGTGCTAAATACTAGTGTTGTAATGTCCCGTTACGTTATTTTGTCGTTGTCGCGATCATGAGAGTGTACGGTATAGTACCCATAAGTATAATATGATTAATAAATATTAATATATATTACAATAAAATGCAAATTATTAATATATATATATATATATATATATATAATAAATATCATTTGGGGAAGTGGGATTGAGGATTTGCTCGTCATAAATACAATTATTCTTTTGTGAACACAATTGAGATACACGCATACGTCATCGTTTGGTGGAATAGGCCAAATTAGGGCATCTTTTAAAATGGTTTTCATGCAAATTTGTTCCTAGAGTTGAACACTTGTCTTCTTGAGTGGGAGGACTTTAGACAAAAGTCTTGTATGAAATATATGGTTAAATTTCACTCTTCATCCCATTAATTAGAATAGGGTCAAAACTTTTAGTCCCCAAAATTACTTTTCTGCCCCGAATGATATTTTTTCAACGATTTTAGTTCCATAAGATATTTTTCCGATAATTTTAATCACATAAAATATTTTTCCGATAATTTAATTCCAAACTAACAATTTTGGTGAATATGAAAACAAACAACACGTGTTCGAAAATCAAAAGCATCATGTCAATATTATATCTAAAATCAATTTGTGTTGTCTAGCAAATCAAAGATCTCAGTTAATTTGGGACTAAAATTGTGAGAAAAATATTTTATGGGACAAAAATTGTCGAAAAATATCATTTGGAACTAAAAAAAGTAATTTTTGAGACTAAAAATATTTTTTTGACCCTATTTTAATGAGACCAAATGTGAAATTTACTCAAAATACATAGATACGAATGTAAAAGAAAGTAGCAGTTACTCATCAAAGTCGGCATATGCACTTATTGCTCTACTCCATACATATGTATTGCAATAAATGTAAGATTTTTTTCACCTAATTGTAATTAATTAAGGTTGCATTCAGTTGCTTCACTCAATCATATATGTAATGTACGTATGTATGTGTGTGTGTATATATATATATATATATATATATATATATATTTGACTACTAGTTAGGATGAAAAATTGATGAAGCTATAGCTATATTTATACTTTTCAATATATAATGTAAGTATTAATACTTTTTCATTTATTATAGAATTTGAGCCTTTCAGACGGTCTGACACAAATTTATATATATATATAAAATAAATTATCATAATTACTTGGTTAAAATCTTCTATTTCAATTTCAAATATATAGAGGGAGCGAAAATTGAGATGTATAATATGCTCCATCAATTTCAAAATAATTGATGTTATAGGTTTTACAACAAAAATTAAAAATTAAAAAAAGAAACAAATATACCCTCTTCTAATTAATTTCATCCATCAAAAATAAATTAATATGTATGAGATTTTATACAGTTTTGATAAGGGTAAAATTGTTTGAAAGAGTATGAAAATATCTAAAATATCAAATAATTTGAAATAAAATTAAGAGTAATATTTATCTTCTATCCAAATCTATTTTTGAAAATATTTCGGTAAAATTAAACATCTTGGATTGCTTTGCATAGTTTTAGATATATATAGCGAAAAATGCAAATATTGGTCTTCAAAAGATACCTTTTCTATTTGGCAACGAAAAGCTATTATAGAATAGGGTCAAGGATCACATAGCCCCCTCCATTATTTTACAATGGTCATATTGGCCCCTATTTGATTATTTAGTCCATTTAGCCCCCTCGACTTTCTAAAATAGCTCACATTGCCCCTTGTATGAATGAAAAAGTTAACACCATTAATAAACACACACTAACACATATTTTACAATTAACCAAAAGCGTTACAAATTAATAAATTATGGTTAGTAGTTAATAAAATAATAAATACCATGAAATTTTTTAATAAATTAATTAACACTTAATAATTATATTCTTTAGCTTTATATTATATATATAATAACACAACGGTCCTCAAAATAGGAACTTTTATTTTTTCCCGCCGAAAATATTTTTCCAAAATTAGTAACTTTTATTATTTGCAATTTTTAATTTATTGTATATTAATTACCTCTAAATTTAATTATTTTATTTAATTATACCACAATTCACTTAATTATGCATAAATTGCCCTTAAAATTAATCATTGAAATGTCAATTACGCTATTAAATTTAAAATATTATCCACATTTTATTTTAATCATTGTTTATCATTTATCTTTTGTTATTATTTGATTAATACAATTCTATTAATATTATTATACTAATAATACACTACATGTAATTTTAACATAATTTGGAAATCTTTATAAATGTATACATGGCAAATTTTATAATCAACAAAAAAAATATTAATATACACATATATATATACACACACATATACGTTGTGTACATATAGAGATATGTATATCTATATATTCCTATCAAGTGAGCATATATTTTATACATAGCAATTATTCTATACTAACTATATTAAAATAATTATTATATTATAATCATAACTATAATTAATGAAATTAAGTTTGATTGCTCATATATCAATTAGGGCTCGTTTGCTAGATTTGATGGGATAAACCATGATGTCTATGACTAGGATGTCTTTACAAATAACGTATCAATATTATGTTTGCTAGAAAATATTTTAAGATGTATAGATTGGTAATCCATTGTTTGGTTTCATTGACTAATTTACATATAAATTACAAATCTCTAAACTAAGTCCAAAAATAAATTAATATCGGTATATAAGATTTTGTGATTACACATCCCACCTTGGAGGTGTGATACCTAATTAAACCTTATCAAGTAAAGACCTAATAAGGATGGCGGGCCATTAATTTATCATGGGTTTTACGATTCTAACCAAACAACATATTAGTGTATCATATAAATCTATCAATCCCTTATCATACATAGCAAACGTGCCCTTAATGTATTAATTATTACATAATTTAGTGCTTACAATTAAAAAAATTTATAGTAACAATCAATTATCCCCATCCAATTTGTACCTTCCAAAAACTAAAAATAATTACCGTCTAATTTGTCGCCATTACTGACTCTATAAATAGCCACATATCTAACATGATTCTTAGATAATTTGAATTTTTTTTTTTTACTCACACACCCGATTCAGTTTACATTATTTCTTACCCCGAGCATTATAAAAATAATTTGTCAAAGCTCAAATGCAAAAGACATTATGCTCTTTCAAGTATCTAAAGGATCAAGATCATCCACAACCAAATTTTGAAGCTGGTCAAAATTCACCAAAAGTCATTACAAACATGTTGATTATGTCAAATGAAATGTAACACAATGTGGTAAGCCCGCTATCATCTCATCCACCAACAAAAGTCGAAAGAAGGAAATTGGCATAGTGTGATAGACAAGCGTGGTATTGGATTTTTAATTTCATTAAATTATAGAAGATATTTTTTATTTTAATTATGATTATTTTTTGTCATATAACTATGTTGTATTTTTCATTTCCTTTTTAAGATATGAATGATTTATATGCTTATATTTCTCAATTAGATGTCAATCTTTTTTTATTGTTCTTTATCTTCTTGATGATTTCCAATTATGATGAGCAGTATTTTAGATTACCCCATCATTAAAGTTATAGCAAATGATATGACTATATATATACATTCATGATTTTCTATTGTATTTACAAGTTCTTTTACCCTTTGAGTAAAAGTTTTTCTCAATTAATCATCTTATATATATTTATCAAATTTTATTTTCTCAGCATAGTTGAAGTTTTAATCATTGATTCACAAATATTTTTACACTACAATTAAACTTAACATCGGTTGAGAGTTTTTAAACTCACGCTTGCACCATGTTAAGTGTGGAGACTCATTTAAACTCGGTTAATATTATGACAATAATTTCATTTTACTTTTTTGAATTTTGGGATTAACTCTCACAAGGCTATATACTAAAATTGCGATGAATAACACATATTTTTTGTGATCACAAGATTATCAAAATCACTATAAATACCACATATTTGTTGTAGTATGCTAACATATTTAATTTTATGATATATTATCAAAAGTTACGTATCGTTTGAAAGCGCTTAAATTTGGACGATTACTAAAAATCACAAGTTTAGTAAGATTACTTATATGTATGTATATTAGCACTTGAGATCCTCTAGTCCCAACTTATGTGTGCCACACCTCAAAATTATTACTTTTTCTTTCATTTTTTTCTTCAATTTTAATATTTAATTTTCATTTTTTAGTTAATATAATTGATTTTTGGGATTGATTATTCCAAACGTAGGGTATATAATTTTTTTAAATTTCAATTTTTTTGTAAAAAATATTAATTATGAATAGTTATGATATAGTAAATTTTATTTTCATAAAAAATATTATTAACGGTATATAATTTTAATATTGGCACACAGTTGACACACACAAATGAAACTAATCTCTACTCGTATATTAGTGGGTGATTGAGACTCAATTCCAAATCCCCCCATCAAAAAAAAAAAGTAAAAAAGATTGGTGTAATATATGTGTGTGTTTGTGCATTTTTTTTTTTTCAAATTTGTCATGCGCGTTTTGTTTTTATTTAATCAAGCTAATAAATCTATTTTTTTTTCTATGTACACATGCATAGTTTTAAATTATAAATGCATAAAAAATTATAATCTGAAAATATAAAAAAGAAAAAATCATATAATGATTTATTAAATGATCTTAAGTTGAAAAAATGTTCCTTAAAATAGTCCTTTAAGTTTTTTCTTAAATGTTGATTTTCTTTCATTTCTTAATTTTTATTGTTATTTTTTTTGTCTTGACTATACACAAATGTCGTCTTAATATATATTTAAATGTGCATATTGTTTTCCTCATTGAAAAATCCACACAAAATTAAATACACACACACACACACACACACATCTTATTTCTTAAAACTAAATCTGATGCACGGGAGAAAATATTATTTCTTAATAATAATAATAATAATAATAATAATAATAATAATAATAATAATAATAATATAGTATGAAAATTTTATTATTTATAATATATATATATATATTGAGATAATTCATAAAATTATTTTAATCTAAAAATCATCATCTTTGTATTTCAAATTTGCAATTAAGTGTTCGACTTTATTTTCAATGGTAAAACAGACCAACAAATCAATTAATTTCACTACATAATGACTTTTGAAGCTGAAAAATCTATGCAAATCAGAAATTCATAAATATTACTCCATTTCCAAAATATTAAATCATCATAAACGAAGACTCAATGTATCTATTGTAGAATTCATCATCGAATCATCGAATTTTAAAATTCAAAATAATTTTATAAATGAACTCAATATATATATATATATATATTGAAATTTTCATACTATATTATTATTATTATTATTATTATGTTTTAGTTAATTTATTAATCAATTTATTGGTATTTATTACTGTAGTTATTATTAACTATAATTTATTAATTTGTAATAATTTTGATTAATTGTAAAATTCTGTGTAAAAATATGTGAAAAATCTTAGTGTGTGAGTAAAATGCGTGTTAGTGTGTGTTTGTTAATGATGTTAACTTTTCCATTTATGGAAGGAGCAATGTGAGTTATTTTAGAAAGTCGAGGGAGATAAATGGACCAAATAGTCAAAGATGGGGCAATATAACTCTTGTAAAATAGTCGATGGGGCTATGTGGCCCTTAACCTTATAGAATATATAGAAAGTGAGTTTTTTTTTTCTTTTTAATTACCATTACTTATTATAAGGGCTTGTTTACTATGTAGTATAAGGTTGTAATAGATACCTATATGTAACGTCCCGGTCCTGAGGATTAGGACGGGGACACTACTGGAAAAATAGAAGAAAAAAAGTAGCATGATAAAAAATTCAAGGGGTCCTCTGTAATGTCCCGATCCCAAAAGAAATAATAAATGAGGGTCGGGGTGTTACTAAAAAAAGAAGTACTATTTAGAATAATCAAATGAAATGACTTTAGAACAAGAATATGTTATATTCCCCAGAAATTTGGACAACATAACCTCTGTAATTGGAAGAAATCCACATCTTTCAACGTATCAACAAAGTCAAATGATTCAATTAAGTCAAAAGAATGCCTATTTATAGGCCAATCAAATTCAAACAGAACCCAACAATTAATAGATAGAATTCTGACTCTTTAAATAAACAAAACCTCTCCATAAGTCACAACAACTAAGACCCATCAATAGGCCAGAGACAAATAAACTATTTTATATCCCATTCATAGGACAGAATCAATTAATCAAGATAAGACCCATTCATTGGTCAACTGGAAAATAAACAGAATCCAAGACTCAACCAAATATGACCTACCCATAGGTCAAAAATTGTAAAGAGACATGCTTGAATCTATGGAAAAGAAATGAGACTTTATTTATCATTATTCAAATAAGTTATACAATGCAGATAAGCCCAATAATAAAACATAGCATGAAATCATACTATGGGGCAACTGTATCAGAGTTTAAGCGGAAAATAATTGAGTAATAGTGTATCACATAACAACATACTCTTGAGCAATAATTTAGTCTAAACGAGACAGCAAGACTTGATCAACCCACAATAGTACATCGAGTCATCACCTCCAACATCTCAACCTGTGAAAAATATTTTGAAAAGATTTTGAGCGTGAGTACTAAAGCACTCAGTGGGTTAAACTTTTAACTCAGTCTTTAATAAAACTGTAACAGAATATCCAAAATATAAATACAGATAATGGAAAGCAAAACGTGAAAGCCCTTCCCATTTCTACAAATCTTTACTTCTCTTTGGTACCATGTAGCTCCTTCTGTCATCTACTATACTCTATGACATGTCGCTGGTAGGAAAATGGAGGGGTTACCTCGCTAATCCGAGAAGAGTGTACCAGGGATCATCTAGCATTGACCCTGAGTATACCAGGGGTTACCTAGGATTGACTCCTATAGTGATGCCCAGATCACGTGTATGTGCAGGGTTACCTCACAATGACACCTTTAGTGATTAACATCACAACTGTCACAGTTCTTGCCTATCCTTTGATCTATGTTCTCTATAAAATGCGTAATATGACATAAGCACAAAAACTATGTCATCCTCTTAATATAGCAACTATGCTAACCTTTAATTACTCTAGCAAACTTAGTTCAATTATGCTTCATATTCCTTAAATGGAGATCATTCTTTAAGTACTTGAGCTTAATATTAAAAATTATAACTCATTATACACAAGTATAATCAATACACAATAAATATTTAATATACTGTAATTTTAAACTATGACTATTAGACTTTAAATATAACCTTTTAACCTTAATCTATATACTATGAACTTTAAACTCTACACCTTAACTTTTAACCCATAGAGTTTAGTTATGACAAGGCATAATCTATTCTATTTAATTATGTCGAAGCATAATTTATATTCGCTTATTGTGATAAATCATAATCTATTTTCTCAATAATTATGATGAAGCATAATCTATATTTTCAGTAATTATGGCAAAGCATAATCTATGTTCTCAATAATTATACAGTAGTATAACACTATGTTCTCATTAATTATACAACATTATAATACTATTACTTTAGCAGAGACTTGAGCAGATAATTCATCAAATATTTTATTTGGATATTCTAACTATGACTATCACATTTATGAGTTAATAACTCAATATAGATAGGTTTCGCAAATAAATCCACCTCGATTAGATCAACTCAGGTGATCAAACTTTTCGATACTCATCCGTCAGCTTCTTTGACTGGCTCAATAGGTCCTACAAGGTCAAACTTTATTTTAGGATTGTTACTCTAATTTTCAGAACTCGACTTTAATTTAATTGGAGCTTTTATTTACTTTAATTATATTTCTATTAAGAATGTGCGACTCTAGAGACCTCGTACAACTTCCACACAGAAGAAAATAAATTTCAAAAATGTAATTTCTGATTTAATGGAACCAAAAGATAAGACATATATCACTTTCCGTAACTTGCCATTTTAATCAAATTTTACACATCTAACCTCGATTGCATTTTTTTACTTTTCCAAAAATTATGAAAATAATCAGACATGACCTCACATATATCTTTATGAAACTATACAATTTTTGGAATTTTCTGAAATCACATGCTTTAGTTATAAAAATAATCGACTTTAATCAAAACTCATCGGAAAATTATGAAACTTGACAGTCATATAGAAAATAATTTTTCGAGCAACTTTACAAAAGAAATTTTTTTGATTTGATAAACCAAAATGGGTGAAAATGGGCAAAAACCAAAACTGATCGGTGCCCCTTTATTTTTCAAATTTTCCGGCCTTTTCACCGGATTCCGGCCACCGGACGACAACGTACTCAACATACGAAATGAAGCACTATTTAAAACACACAATATATTAAAATTTCAATTATAAAGGATAAGAAATGGACCGAAATGAGACATCCGAAGCGGTGGCGCGACGATGATTTCCGCCCATCCATGGCAGCGGCGGCGACGACGGTTCTCCGGCAGCCTTCCGGCGCTCGTCAGCTGCTCCCGCAGCAGTACCCCTTAACAAAACTTAACCTGGGCCCGCATGCACGATTTACTCGGCGCAGGCCCAGGTTTCTCTCGTTCGTCAACATGAATGAGAGAGAAAGAGAGAAAAGAGAGAGAATGAGCAAGTTACAAATGAATGGGAGGCCCCTATTTATAGGAAAAGGCTTGGCTTCCCGGGTAAGCCACCCCGGGTATAAAATACTGATAAAGTGATTTCCGAATTAAAGTTGCTTTATTCGATGTCGAGGTCCAAACGACCTCAGACACAAAATTTGAAAATATCAGGAGACTTGTTAGCTCGAGTACTATTAAACCAACCCAACTCGGGATGACGAGGAAGTCATCTGAAGAAAAATGAAGAAAGATTCCCTTTCAAAAATTACTTTTACTATTCCTTTTGACTGATTCACAGGTTTTCCCCTTACGATTTTCAATTACGGGACTCCTGTAGAGGTCGGAATAAAATTGTGAAAGCACCAACAACTTCCTTTAGGTTATTACATTCCAGAAAAGGTCAATATTGACTATCTTCAGGTGGCAAACACAAAACCTAATAATCGATTTTCACATAAAAGACACAAAAAGGTCATGACTTACATCTGTTTAACTTTAATTTAGCTTAAATTATTTTCTTTAGTCTTCTAAATAAATTTAGAAAACTCCTTAAGATATTCTAAAATTCTGGGATGTTACACTATAACACCCTAATATCATGTTTGCTAGCAATAATAGAGCTCATGATTATGCAAGGGCTCAACATGTGTTAACCATATACGGTATAATATATCACACCCTGCAGGTGGGATATATAATACTGTACATAATTATTGAAAATTGCAGACTAAAATAACCTTGCCGATATTAATTAAAAATCTTATTATAGAATATTTACACAATGTATGGTAACTAATTGAAGGATATTTTAGAAATTGAAATTTTATATAGAATCTAATACATCTAAACAAACTATATATTATTAATACATATATTTTAATACACTAAAACAAACATGATATTAATATTTTATACGGTATAACACATCACATGTCAAATATATTCAAACTTATACCATACTATCTAGCAAACGAGCCCTAAGTGTACTATGAATTGAATAACTCGATTTAGAAGATATTCCAAAGAGGTCAATATATATATGGTTAAATTAAGCCATAAGGGGATGCATCATTGCACTTATCCTACATATGATTTGAAAAAAAATAATTAAAAAAAAAAATTCATGGCTCTTATGTGAAGTCAAATAGCAAAAATCTTTGACAATTTTTATTTACGTTATAATTTTTTTCTATTAAAATATTGTAATATATTTTTTTTTGGATTCAGTGTGTACCTAAAAATGTGTGTTGTTTAATTACTTCATATATAGCAAACGACATCGTTGAACTATCCCAATGAGAATGGCCTAGTGGTGGAGTGAGGTTATTTGGAGAATAAAGGTCACTAATTCGAATATCCTCAATATCATAGGTCGGATGTGTGAGTAAAAAAAAACGACATCATTGAACTAAAACTGCCCCAATGTCCCGATAGGGATGATCTAGTGGTGGAGTGAGATTAATCGGAGAGTGGAGACCAAAGATCACGAGTTTGAATATCTTCAATACCACAGGTTGAGTGTGTGAGTAAAAAAAAACTGTCTCAATTAAATTCATGTGTATCCCCAAATTAATTTGTGCCCTAGTCAACTTTCTGCTCACCAACTTCGTTTTTTTTCCCATCGTTGGATCCAAATCTGTGGTTTCTATCCCGTGAAAATAGTCATCTAACAATTTTGGTATATGACTTGATTATTTAATGGCAAATATTCCTTTCAGACAAGTAGGGCAATGGTCATTCCATCACAAAAAAAAAAATTCCTCATAACACTAAATATTATCACATCGATTATTCTATTTGTCATTAACCGGTCTTACACAATAGTACTGCTCTTAGATAAACTAGCATTTCTCCCGTACAATGCACGGAATCAATGTACCTATTTTAAATTTAAATAATATGAATATAAAATTAGTTTAAAATTTGTGAATTGTATTAAATAATAACAAAAAATATACATTGAATTATCATTTCATTTAAAATAGTATCAAACAAAAAATATAATTTTTTTAACACACACAATATATTTTTTTTAATGTTTTTAGTAATTAATAGTTCATTTTACTAAGGTTTATTCTATGCATGACATTTTTCCTCATACAAAATTTTATTTAATCATTCCGTACAATAAAAATAGCCTTTTTTTTTTATCAAAATTTAATGAATTATTTTTGTTATGGGTAAAAAAGTATATATCATCAAAACTGGTAGAACTTACTCAAATGCTAGTAACTCTTAAACAGGCCTAAGAGTGGGTACAACTGCACCAAGCAAGCTCGATGAATGGAGAGAATATCAAAGACTAATAATACAATGAGATCATACTACTAGACTAAGGTGCGGTAAAGAAAAGTAAAAAACTCCCACTATCTAGGATAGGTGGAGTAACAATGCCCCCCACTATCTATGATAAGTAGGGTTGGTATACAATGGAACATGGGCATACCCCTGGCTACAATGAATCGACAACCATACGAGGTTAAACCGGGTACACACAGGGCCGGTCCTGACAAAAATCAGGCCCTGGGCGAAATTATAAAAATGGCCCCCCAATATATTATCGTACATAATACATCAAAAAGCAAAAAAATGTCCATTACTTATAAAAAATGACTTCGTCTAGCCTTTTTACTTGCAAAATCATCTACAATATCGTTCAAATCTATGTTATCTAAAATCTTTTTTTCTATACATAATATTGCCAAACCATTCAATCTCTCTTGGGACATTGACGATCTCAAATACTTTTTTAACAATTTTAACTTTGAGAAGCTCCTCTCAGCCAACGCTACAGTAACCGGCATGGTCAACATGATTCTGTAAGCAATTGCAGCATTTGGATAACAATCTGCACTTTTCACAAATTCAAGAATTTCAATAGCAGACATTGTCTCATTTGGCAAAGTCATTTGTAATATTTTTAATTCCGTAAATAGATCATCTAAGTTAACATCAGATAGATTATCATGAGTATAAGAAAAATGCCTAGAAATGTTGTCTAAAGAAAATACAAGGTCCATTTCTCTTATAGGTCCATTCTCAACAAAAATATCTCGTGCTTTATTATCAATATTATCCCAATTTCTCAGATCATATATATCAACTGGAGGAATAAATTGTTCATCATTCTCTCTAGGTTCATCACCTAACATATTAAGAATATGTTCACTCTCATTTAAGTCATTTCTCTTCTCAGTAGTATCTTCAATTTCAAGAAGCGCATCAACACTGTTTACATTTGAATTTTCAACCTTTTCTTTATAACTTGTACTTATAACAATAAACTTATCCATATTACCTTTTTGTGATTTATACTAGTTCTTTTATTCTTTTTCTTTTTTTTCCTTTTCTCATTTCTGCATGCTTGTTTTCTAAGCGGCACCATGTTTAACACTTACGGAGTAAAATAAAAGAGTAATAGCACTTGGATAAATTGGTGATTGAGACTTGAGATCTGTTTGAGATGCATTTTGATTTTTTATTTTGGATACACTTCCAAGTTCCAACTTCCTAACTTCCTGATAAATGATAATCTGCAAAAAATAAACTAAAATATTTAATTCAATTGCTCTTTCCTGTAAAAAAAATCACAAAATCAATAAAATATATGAATTTACTTATCCGTAAAATAAAATCAACAAGATGCTTCAATGGTTCCTCCTTCTGAAATCGGAATCTGAATTTCAGAATTTGTAATGAGAATTTCTTTTGCTCGGACAATTAGGTCGATACTCGATAGTCAAGAAATAAAAATTGATATAAGAGAATTCATGTGGTTCCTTCTATTTATATAACTATATTCATGAATATGATTCAATGGTAAGAAAAGTAAGTTGAAGAGTTCTTAGTTCTTATTTTTCGGAAAACTGGCCAACGACTTGGAGAAGATGAAGAGTTTTTTTTCATAGAAATAACGTTGGAAGTGGTGAGAATTAATTGTGCCACTGATTAATGAATGATTTAATGGTATTATACAATAAATTTTGACATCATGGATCGCATCTTCTGGGTCCAAAACCAATAAGTCTAATATTTTTTTTAGCATACATAATGCCTATAACTAATGGGCTATATTAAAAATTTTGGGCCCTCCAATTTTTGGGGCCCTGGGCCGTCGCCCAGGCCCGCCCGCCCTCAAGGCTGGCCCTGGGTGCACACAGCATACCACGTAGCAATGATATACCGTCTAGCTAACAACTTGCAGCTAGAGCAATGGCCTCATTAAAAACCTTCTAACGGAGAAAATCTCTCTGAGGACAAAACCCATTAGCGAGGAAAGAGTACCTTGTAGTGTCTTATATCTCGAAGGAGGGGAGGGGTGGGGTGTGAACTCGGCACAAGATAAAAACTGTACGGGATGAGTGTGGACTTTGGTCCCATACAATCATATCATATAAAACACTTATAATCAAACATGTACATACACAAAAGTCATGCACAACACAAGAGCGACAAGTGAAATCTCTAACAAAGAATAAGTACTAAGGCACAACCCTAGTACATCTAGTCTAAGCAAGAGTAAGGCATAGTGAGTTGTATCAAGCATACACGATGTATAGGTGGGAATAAAGTCACTAATGTCAAGTCTATGTTCCCACACAATCATATGAAAACACATATGCAAGTAAACATCATGCACAGTATAGGAAAGACGAGTGAAACTCAATATAAAGAGTAAGTACTACGGCATGGACCTAGTACGACTAGTTGAACAAAGTATGCATGCAACAAGCTACGGATGTTCTCAAGCAGCTTATCGTGAAGACGTGTGCATGGGAACTTTTCCTTAGTCAATCTACGTGGCAATCTTCCATACATGATTACTTAACATCTACCGTAGATTAGATATGAAATGGATCATCAATTGTAGCCATATGATTACTCTATAACATTCAGTTACTTCATAACTTGTATAAAAGGGAACAAAAACAATTCTGTAGTTGTAACTTGAAATCTGAGAACACTACTACTTCTGTATTGAATAAAAACTCTTTATTTATGCTCAATATGTATATGATTTCATGCGATTTCTTCATGGTATCATGAGCAAGGTTCATTGATTTCATACTTATTGATCCGATCACGTTGCTGAGGCAGAATGACTGAGAAAAATTAAAATTTTTCATGGAGGAGAGCTCAAGATGAGGAACTAGGGTTTATGATGAATTCTCCTCTGATTGAACGAGGTGAAAGTGGTGAAATAGGCGAAGCTCGAAGACATGGAACTGAATCCAGTCATCGATTACCTGAAGAACACAGCAACATGAAATCAAATGGACTTCAAATATGACATGCTCGAAGCAAGGTGACCACCAATCGCATGCTTGCGAACGATGAGCTCTATGTTTCTCCAATAGACCATCTTGGTATGAATCTCACTTCTGATCTATTCGATGGAAGAAACTATCACAATTGGTGTAGGGCAATATGTAGAGGATTGTTGTCCAGAAATAAACTTGCATTAATCGATGGTAGTATGCATGCTCCTAGAAGAGATTCAATAGACTATATGCAATGGGTTAAGGTAGATTATATTGTTTTTAGCTGGATAAACAACTCTATGGTAAAGGATATAGCTAGAGGCTTTCAAAATTTGGATATCTCTAGACAGTTGTGGGAGGAGTTGCAGCGGCGATTTGGGAAGAAAAATGGCCCTAGGTTGTACAAATTAAGACGTGAGATAGTCACCTATACTCAACATACACAGACTGTGATGGCATATTTTAACAACCTTAATGCATTATGGGATGATTTAGCTCTTTTGAAGACATCTAAGGCTTGTGTTTGTGAGGCACTTGATGATGCTAAGACTGATCTTGAGGAGGAACATTTAATGCAATTTTTAATGGGGTTGAATGATTGTTATGATACAATTAGACAACAGATTTTAATTCAAGATCCTTTACCAACGGTAAGTCAAGCATATGGAATGATCTTACAGGTAGAAGATCAAATTAATGTATCCAATCAGTTTTCAGAAAATGTTGAACACAGTGCTTTGCTTGGTAGTCAGAGAAACAACTATAAAGGAGACAATTTCAAGAAGCGATTGACCAAAGAAGAGAAGTCCAAGTTGAAATGTGAGCACTGTGGGGGAAAAGGACATGTGAAAGCAGACTGTTTTGAGATTGTTGGAGTGCCAGATTGGTACAGAAAGTTCAAAACAGATAAGAATAAAGGGAAAACTCATGCTATGTTGAATACAATGGACAATGGTAAGGGAGATTATGTTGAGAAACAGAATTCTTCCATGAAAGAATCTGAAGACTCACATGTAGATGTTAACAAGTTGATACAACAACTTTCTATGTATCTTAGTAAAGGAATGAAATGAGAAGAAGAAGTTGTTAACACAGCAAATTTGGCTGAACTGGATTTTGGTTCTTCATCTATAGACTTCAAGGGACATTATGCTTTTGGTGCAGGGGTGGATATTACCAGAGAGGAATGGATTGTGGACTCTGGAGCCAGCAACCACATGTGTTGCCATGTAGGGTTGTTGACTGATCTAAAGAAGCTCAAACATCCCTTGCAGATATTTTTACCAGATGGCACAAGTGTCTGGGTATTTTTGGCTGGTAATGCTCATCTAAACAAAGATATTGAGTTGACAAATGTGCTTTTTGCACCACATTTCACACACAATCTGTTATCTGTTGGACAGATAACAAAAGATCTCAATGGCAGAGTTCAGTTTCTGACTTCACACTGCATAATTCAAAAGAGGAACAATGATAGTGTACTTGGAATTTGCAAAATGAAGGGATTATTATATGTTTTTCCTCCGGAAACCAGACCTACTGTCTCATGTCATGCAGCAAATCAAGGTACTCCTGATATTCTTTCAGATCATGAGCTGCTGGGGCATCCCTTACTTACAACAATGCAGCATATGCCTCATCTTAAGAGGAGGCTCAGAGGTGAAGCTACAGAGATTATCACTTCATGTGATATCTGCCATAGAGAAAATTTTACACATAAGGAATATGGTGATGTTTGGTTTGGTTCACATGGATGTATGGGGTCCCTGCCAGGAAGAGAACATTACTGATACATTACTGATACCCCATACTTTCTCACAGTGATAGAAGACTATACCAGAATGATTTGGGACTTTCCTTTTCAAGGCTAAAAGTTAGGTTTGGAATATTATTCACCAATTCATCAAAATGGTACAAAATCAATATCATGCTACTGTGAAGGTCATTAGAACAGACAATGGTAGTGAATTTTTAAATCACAAGGTTTTCACTCTATTTCAGGACCTTGGGATTCTACACCAGAAATCTTGCACTTATTCCCCTTAACAAAATGGTATTGTTGAGAGGAAGCATATACATTTGCTACAGGTTGCAAGAGCTCTCATGTTTCAAAGTAAGTTGCCTTCTACATTTTGGCCTTACTCCATTTTACATGCTACATGGTTGATTAACAGACTTCCTAGTGGTCTTCTAGGTTGGATTTCTCCATTTGAAGTTCTGACAGGAACATCACTTGCTCTGGAGGTACTTCATCCTTTTGGATGTTTGGTATATAAATAGAATACTTTGCCTTGCAAATCTAAATTTGATAATAGAAGTTTTCAGTGCATCTTTCTTGGGTATGCACCTCTGCATAAATGTTTTCTACTCTATAACCTTACTCAGTTAAAGGTCTGTGTTGGTAGAGATGTTCAATTTTTCCCTAATTTGTTTCCTTTACAAGGAAATAAACTCCCTAATCTACCTTTCACCAGTTTTGAGGACACATCAGTTCTTTTTTCTTCTAAGAATTCTATTGTTCCTGCTACAAATGTTTCTCTTCTTCCTTTACCTGGTCCTGGTGTTTTATCTCATCCCACTCCATCTCCTGATCCTGTCTCTAATTATGTAGATGATTCTACTTCCCTTCATAATTCCTCTTCTGATTCTCTAGCCTCTATTATTGCTTCTCCACCTTCTCAACCTGTCCCTCGCAGGAGTACTAGGCTGTGTCATCCTCCTTCATATTTACAAGATTACATTTGCAATCTTATTGATTCTTCTGTACATGGTTCTCATTTTGTTGGTGCTACTCCACCTACATTCTCATATTTCCTTTCTCCTGCTCTTACTCACCATTACACTGCATTCCTCATGAATGTTCAGACCTTGAAGGAACCTACCTCTTACTCAGAGGCATGCAAATCTCCTGAATGGATTGCAGCTATGGATAAAGAGTTGCAGGCTTTAGAGGAGAATAATACTTGGGAAATTGTTCATTTGCCTCAAGGTAAGCATGCTATCGGTTGCAAATGGGTTTATAAGATTAAACTGAAATCTGATAGGACTGTTGAAAGATATAAAGCTAGGTTGGTGGCTAAGGTTTACAATCAGGAATATGGAATTGATTATCAGGAAGTTTTCTCCCCTGTAGCCAAGATGGTGACTGTGCGGTTAATGTTTACTTTGGCTACACAGTACAGATGGCATATTCATCAGGTTGATATCAACAATGCATTTCTCCATGGACACCTATCTGATGAGATTTATATGACTATGCCACAGGGGTATGGCAAGCAGTCTCCTGGTTCAGTCTGCAAGCTTATAAGGAGTTTATATGGGCTGAAACAAGCCTCCCAAGAATGGAATCAAGAATTAAGTAAGTTCTTGCTCTCTATTGGGTTTATGCAATCTGCACATGATCATTGTCTTTTTTTTAAAGGCATTGGTGCTACTTTTATAGCTCTTTTCATCTATGTAGATGATATTCTTATCCTAAGTGGTTCTATTGATTTGGTTGCTGAGATTAAATCTTCTCTACACCATACATTTACCATCAAGGATCTAGGGGAGGCCAAATACTTCCTAGGTATGGAAGTTGCTAGATCCTCCTCTGGTACATATCTTAGTCAAATGAAATATGTCCTAGACTTATTAGACTCAGTAGGTTTGCTTGGGGGCAGGTCTGCACAGACTCCTTTAGCACCTGGTGTTGTTTTACAACAAGAATGAGAATTGTTATCAAATCCAGAATCCTATAGAAGGATTGTGGGAAAGCTCTTATATTTAGGCTTTACTAGACCAGACATCACTTATGTTGTTCAACAGCTAAGCTAGTTTGTACAAGCTCCTACAAAAGACCATTGAGATGCAGCACTTCATGTCTTAACATACCTTAAAGGGCGTCCTTCATTGGGTCTGCATTTCCAAGCATCTTCTACATTTGATTTGACCGTGCATTGTGATGCGGATTGGAGGTCTTGCAAGGATACCCGACGTTCTATTACATGTTATTGTATATCTCTGGGTTCATGCTTGGTATCTTGGCGATGCAAGAAACAAGATACAGTCTCTCTCTCCACGGTGGAAGCCGAATACAGGTCCTTAAGTTTCACAACTCGCAAAGTTTTGTGGCTAACTTACATGATGCAAGATTTTGCAGTCCAAATTTCACTTCCTATTCCTATCCATTGTGATAGCAAGGCGGCTATATAGATTACTCAACACCAAGTATTCTATGAGCGAACGAAACACCTAGATATAGATTGCCATTTCGCTCGATTCTAGTTCCAAAAAGGGTTGATTACACCCGTTCACGTTCGTTCTAATGATCAATTAGCTGACTTGTTTACTAAGCCTCTTGCTGCACCTCGTTTTAGGTACCTCATCTCCAACCTCAACCTTGGCGATCTACACCAGATTGCGGATGAGGGGAGCTGAACAAAGTATGCATGTAGCAAGCTACGGATGTTCTCAAGCAGCTTATCGTGAAGACGTGTGCATGGGAACTTTTCCTTAGTCAATCTACGTGGCAATCTTTCATACAGGATTACTTAACATCCACCGTAGATTAGATATGAAATGGATCATCAATTGTAGCCGTAGGATTACTCTATAACATTCAGTTACTTCAGAACTTGTATAAAAGGGAACAAAAACAATTCTGCAGTTGTAACTTGAAATCTGAGAACACTACTACTTCTGTATTGAATAAAACTCTTTGTTTCTGCTCAATATGTATATGATTTCATGTGATTTCATGCGATTTCTTCACTAGTCTAAGTAAGAGCAGGCCATGAACAAGGCATAGTGTAGTCATAATGCATGATGTGTAGGTAGAGGCTAACATAGATCACGTCCTAGGAGAATGAAGTCACACATATCAAGTCTATGTTCCCACACAAACATATGAAATAGAATGCACCCACACAAGATGAGAACATGTATGATGGAATGTCGTATGAACCTCTAACATGGATCAAGCACTAAAAGTAGGTCCAAGTGCAGCTAGATCAAAGTATGAGTATAAAGGCCAAAGGTGAGCATGCAAACCTATAACCTAAGTAAAAGGGCATGAGCAAGTCGTAGTATAGACAAGGCAAATCAAGAATGCGTCATAACTAGGTATAGGACACTAACATTGATCACGACCTAAGAAAAGGGAGTCCTATCATCGAGACAATGCCACTCATAAGCATATCATGTAGAACGCACACACAAAAACAAGTAACGTGCATGGTGGGGTGGGATGAAAACTCTAGCATAGATCAAGTAATAAGTGGCGGTCCTAGTGCTTTTAGATCAACGTAAGAGTAAAACCGAACATAAATTAAGTCATGAAGGCAAAACAACTCATAATGGACCATAGACGTGTAGTGTGCGTGGATATATAGGAGTCCAAAGCATAATGAGGCATGCAACACGTCCGGGAGAAAAAATCTAGCATAGATCACGCCTTAAGGGTAATACTAGATATATCTAGGATCATGCGTAGAATTGGGAGAACTATAGGCAAGTAACAAGTGCTATAAGGCCGTGGAGCCGTGGGTGAACCTAGAGCATCATATGATAATGGAAGAGTAAAGCCAAGGCATGCATATATCAAGGTCTAATCAACATGGCACCCCAAGTCAAATAAGTACAAAACTCCCATCAAAGAGGGCATACCGAAGCACACTCATGAAGAGAGCAACATCAAGATGGTATCCCTACACATATATCGCCGAGACAACACATAAGATGGAAACCTAAGACATGAAATAAGGAACCTAACATGCATATTATCAAGGAAACACCTAAAAAAAAACACACACAACCAAGAGGACACATGTAGCCTAAAACTTGGGGGCGTAGATGGGCTTTACGTGCACAAGTTATGGACATCGCCATGAGCTTAAAGCTCAAACTCACACACATACACTCTACATGGGGTGGCACTCCTAAAAACCAAAGAGCCTTGGGGTAGAGGGGATAAAAACGGACATGCAAGCTCAATCTCAAAGACAATCTAAAATAGGAATTAGTGGCCAATGGCCTTAGTTACCTGCTCCGACGTATAGATTGTAAAAAATGACTTGTAGACATGGATCTTGATCTTGGAAGCCACTTCCTTATCTTGGAATGGTTTGTCCTCGAAGACTTTTAAGTTCCTTGCAGCCCATATGTAGTAGACGAATGCTGCAAGAGCCACCATCGTCGCTCGTTTTCCAATCGCCGATCCCAAGCCAAGGCGCCGACACCATTTGATTGTGCTCAGGATTGTAGAGTTCCCTCTTATAATCTTGAGCCAACTTTTAATCTCCTCCCAAACACGTCTCGGACCTACACACTTGAAGAAGAGGTGCTGTGCATATTCTAAATGATAATCACAAAGGGGCTATACCCGAAGGATATTGAGGAATCCCAGCCTGTCACGTGTTTGGAGTCTTCCTTGGATCGCAAGACAAGTGCAATAGCCATACTTAGGAGGGATGTAGGGCTGCCAAATGAACTTCTTCCAATGTTTTCCTCCCCCTTGTTCTGCAGCCAATTATAGACTGTGGAGGTGCCCAGTGCCCTTCTTCACAACAAAAGCCTTGCCTAGCAAAAGCTTTGTTTTTTTCGATGTCATCGTCATAGCAGTGGAGAATAGAGTCAATAATCATGGCAAGGTTCTGGAAGAGCTGAGGATTTGAGGGTTTGGGACGCAAATCCTAAATATCACAGCCTTTGAGGAATTCTGTGTGTATCCACTTCACCCAAAGCGTTTCGGCATTACTTATAAAAATTATTAAAATAATAAATTTAATAGTGAAATACGAAAAAGTGAAATAGGAAATTTCAACCCAGCTGTAACGAGGGTCTCATTGAACTAATTTTAAAAGTTCAAAAGTTCATTTTTACCAAAATTTAAAACCAAATTCTACTTAAGCCTTAACAATATAGTTTAGCACTTGAGAATAGAGATCCTCCAGTTCTAACTGATGTATGTCAACCATGTACCAAACTTCAAAATTATTACTTTTTCTTCATTTTTAATTTATTTATGTTTAGTATAATTTACAATTTTATTTAGGGTTTGTTCCACTCTATTAGGGTTTGTGTTTTTTTAATATTTAATTTTCATTTTCTAGTTAATATAATTGATTTTTGAGGTTGATTATTCCAAACTTAAGGTATATAATTTTTTAAAATTTCAATTTTTAGTAATAAATATTAATTATGATTATTTATAATATTTATTTTTACAAAAAATATTATTAACAATATATAATCTAATGTTGGCACACAGTTGATACACAAAGTTAAGACTAGAGGATCTCTACTCATAATTTAGATACTTGGTTAATCCATTTTCCTTTTATTTTCTACTGAAATTCGGTTGGTCAATCGCCGTATAAACCAACCCATAATTGAGATAAAATCCTTTAGTCCACATTCTATGTCTCATTATTTTGTTTCACTATGAAATTTAATATTTTAAAAATATTTATTACAAAAATAAAATTTATTATCTTATAACCAATCATAATTAACATTTATTGCTATAAAAATGAAATTTTAAAAAATTACTCCCCCAATTTCATATTAATAATATTTTAGGGTCTACATTTGTTCCAAATTATTTGATGTTTTCTAATTTTTAACACTCTTCCTTCCACTCTTACCCCTACATAATCTCCTACCGTCCTACAATTTGGCATGCATATTACAATGAGAGAGTAAATTGAGTTATATTAGAAAAATATAACTTAGTAGGTACATGATAAATTTTTCACAATTTTTAATTTTTAATTTCTCTTGTAAAAGCTAAAACATTGATGGAGCGTACTCAAATTTTGGAATAATCAACCCTATTAATTAATTATATAAATCAAAAAATAAAAAATAAATATAAACACTAATTGAGTGGAATGAACCATACATAATAATTATAAAATTAAAGTAAACCAAAATAAATTAAAATTAAAGAAAAAAACATAAAAATTTAATAAAAATCAAAATTGCCTATAATTAAAAAAAAATTAATTTCACTTTTGGTCTCATTAAAATAGAGTCAAAATACTTTTAGTCCCAATTGTTATTTTTTTGGTCCCAAGAGAATTTTTCCCGACATTTTTGATCCCAAATGATATATTTCGACATTTTGGTCCCAAAACTAACCAAATACTTATAACGACCGTTAAATTTTGGGACTAAAACCGTCGAAACATCTTTATATATATAAAAACAAAAAAGTATACCTTTAATAGAAACCCAACTTTTCCCGCCTAAATGACGTTACCGAAAACGGAAATGTAATATTATAAATTATTTAATCAATTATTTTCCATGCACAATTGTTCAATTAATAAATTTATTAATCATATATTTTCTTATTTATGATGATATGCGGTATATATGGTGAATTAGATCGGTATTTTGTTAACTATGTTATATATATGTTTATTGATGTTTATTGATTAATATGCAATCAATGATACGTTTTTGTGCTATATAAATATTTACCATAATTAGCTCACTAATTCAATTTTATATATACGTTTGCCTTAATTATATAGGTACCTTGCATTTAATCCATAATCTTTCACATTTGACAATATCATTTTGAATTATATACAAATTGATATATAACATCTTAACCTGTAATCTGTCATCAATCCACAAATTACGAATTATGAATCTTATTTAAATTAATCATTAACTCATAAATTCACAAATTGTGAATCCTACAAACGGTGATTAACCCACAAATCCGCCATTAGCCATATATTTAAATTATGAATTTATTACCCACAAATTAAGCTGATCTTATTACATTAGGTATGGTAATAATATCATTCTATATATATCATATCAACTAATCCCATAGGTCTAGAGCCTATAAATTGTTCGTGGAATCAACATTCTCACACCAACTAATCCCATAATTTTTTTATTTCTTTTTTTTTTTGTAGTGCAATTGGTTCCAATTTTATTTCATTTTAAAAATATATTTAAAGCTATCATTTTTAGCAAGTTTCATGAAATTCAATGTTGTTTTTTGAATTCTTGCAGGGAGATTTGAGATTCAGATTCAAAGAATAATTAATTGAGATGAAGGTGAATTAGACACGAATGTTATTTTTATTAGATTTTCCACTAACATTTTTTGTTGTTTTATTTATTGAAAATATGGACATATATATGATGTTTGTAATTTAATTGTTGTGTGAATTTCCATCTTGGATATTCGAGTTTTTATTTAAATATTTTATTATAAAAAGTATTCAGCATTGTAAATATCTAAATATTATATAAATGAAGGCATTATTTATTTATTTGATTGGTATATTGTTTAAATTTGGTTGTTCAAGGAAATATGTAACAAGTGCAATTAAGCATCACTTCGAAATTTATTTATTTGTTTTATTGAATACAAATATATATATATATATATATTGATGTGTTTACAATTTTATATATTTTTTATAATAAAATAAATCAAGATTGGTTGTAAAAACAGCGATAGCTCACATTCTTTTTTCTTTCAATTATAGGTGATATATAATATATGCATAAATCATTATCCAAAGTTCAAACAATTATTAGATAATTAACTAGATATTTTTAGCCTCATTTACCTTACTAAACAAGATATTGTTTCATATAATCTTTAATCTGATAGTTGATTATAAATTAAATTACATAGGTATGCTTATTATTGTATTTGTATCCCCAAAATCCGTGTTAAAAATATGGAAGTGAGTACACATACCAATATATATAAATAATTATAATTACATTAAGTCAAATATTAATTTATAATTTATAATTATACATAACTAACTTATAAAAGATGGCACATCATACCTCATTACCTCCAACTTAACTTTGTTTCACTCTTCACTTAATAATTTATTAATTTAATAGGTTGGCCCATTAATTCATGGAATGTATTGTTAGCTTTTAACACACACAGTTTTGAAATAATAAAACAATTAATCAGAAAAGCTATAATTATATACACGCACATGTATTTCTTGATTTTTTTAAAATAGTTATCATGTTTATTACTCCAATTTTAACATCAACAACAAAATGTTTGATCTCATATTTGATCTCAGTTATAAATATTGTTTGCATAATAACAAGTTTTTTAATTTGATAATATTTATATTTAATCAGAATAAAATGATAATTAAGTGTACAATAATAAAAATATTACTGTACTACTTTTCTATTACATTTGTAAGAAAATAAAGTTTTAAATATGTCCATAGAAGATTATTTATTTATTATATATCGATGTATTACCTAAAATTATTGCATAATGAAAATGTGATTGAGTACATATTGTGAAAGGAAATTTAATCTTCTGATATAAGTTATATTTTCATATTTATATTTTTGAAGTGGGTTAATGAATATCCTTATATTTAAAGTATATACATATAAAAAATAAAGCTATATTATATTTTGAAATATTTTTAATTTATTTGGATTTATAACTACATTTTAAGTTTATTGAAAATTATAAACAACAAACTATTAAAGAAAGCTTCTACAAATATTATAAAGAGCTTTTTTATTTACACCACTAATGTTTCATTATACATCACATTTACTAAATACACCACAATTTTAATTTTTTTCATTGTTTTTATTTTATAAACCAGATTATCATTTCCAATTTTACCCACCAGTTTTAAAAACCATTTTAAATCAATTAAAAAAAAGAATGAAAAACTCGCTGCCCCGTCCAAGAAAGAAAAGAGTCGTTGCTTCTTCTGCTACCGTCGCTGTCGAAAACTCAGATCAAGACCGCTCTACCGCTAACAACTTTGCCCAGCCCTGTAACTGGCCACTGCTGCTAATCAACGCTGGCGGCATACGGGAAATTGGATCTAGAAATTTATCTTACGGCCGCCATTCGAATTCAACTTTTCGCCAGTAGGATTCTGATTTGAATCGTTATTTTCGAACATGATTATTAGCTTCAAAAATCCCATCTTCTTGAACCATTATTATTTTTAAAGTATATTTTCAAACTTGAATGTCATGTTCGAAATAATTTTTTTGAATTACATGTTCAATCTTTTTTTTGAACGAAAGTCCTGTATGTGTAAGGGTGGCCAGAAAATGTGCACCTCCTGGAGTCTTGCCGCCGCTACTTCTTGGTTGTTGCCTGATGTGGAGCTGCAAGTGGCAAATGGTTGCATAAATGTGGAGGAACTGGGGAGAGAAAGTGGATGGGGATTCCGGGGGTGGACTTTTTCTTCTTTTGATTTTTTTTAAAATGGATTTTTAAATAATTGAAACATTTTTTAACTTGAAAGAATGTTTAAGTAAGTTAAAAATAAATTAATTTTGAATTAAATTTAATAGTGGTGTATATAGTAACACCTTATTATAAATACATTTCAAGGTTTATATTTTCACAGTATAAATTTATTGCTAAATACTTTAATTTTATTATACATATATTAGTTTAAAATTTTAATTGTTTTAAATAAAATTGACAAATATTGTCTATATGGAAAAAAAATGTTAATTGTTTTATGAATTTATATAATACTGAATTTTAAAATTTGGATAAATAAAATCAAATTCATGTAAATTTTTTATACATTGTTAAATTTAGCATACCAGTTTTCAAACATAATTAAGTCAATTATAGATATTTTTTAAATTAGGAAAGGAGATGAGTGCGTCTCGAATGGATTATATTGTATTTATATTTTATTTTTTTGTTGACGAAGACAAATGTTGTATTTTTATTTTATTTTTTTTTATTGACGAAGACAACCCACGTCTGTCAAACGATGGTGCGCACTTGGTAAAGAAAATATTTACTACCCATGCATCGCATGGGGGAATTGCTAGTATTAGTTAAGACCAAAAATGTCAGAAATATTTAAATTTGGGACAATAAATGTTAGGATCGAGACAACAAATGTACATTTCAATTTGTTTAGTTTCTTTTTCATTTTTTCTTTGTTTTCAATTTCATATGTTTTGGTTTAATTTTATACTTATTATTTAAGGTTCATCTTACCCAATTACAATTTATTATTATTATTATTATTTAGCATTTAATTTTCAAATAATCAATTAAAATTTTGTTGTTTTCTTTATTTTTAATTTTTCAAAACAAACCCAATAAAATATTTAAAAATAAAGACCCATGGATATTTTAGTAATGGTGACTATAATAATTTATTTGATAATAATAAAATGGGTTTAATTTGAATTAAATTATTTGAATTTGATGATAATAAGCGTTAATTGCCTTAAAATATATAAAATTTGGGAGTATTTTTTTAGTTATTTACACATCTTCTATCTCAACATTTTTAGTCGGATGAAATGATAGACTACTAAATTACTAATAAGTAATAATATACGGAACCCTAAATTGCTAAAATCCCCAATCGTCCTTCACCTTCACAGAGTCTCAGAGATCGTCTCTCTCTCAATTCTCACGGCGGCGCCACCACCGTCGCTCCCGCCGTCCCGTTCATTTTTCCATCCCTCTCGCCGAGCGGCGTTGCAGGAGCAGCCCTCCCATCTCTCTCGAGTCTCGACTTCTCCGGCCGACGAGGAACAACCTCTCTCTCTCTCCTTCGCTGAACGACGAGCATCAACCACAGTAGCCAGCAAAAACTCTCTCGAGTCCTCGACTCTCTCTGTGGAGTCTCAGACTTCGGCGCTTCGTCATAGATACACGGAGTTGCAATGTATGTGTCTCGCGAGTCCTTTACTTCAGTTTTGCGTATTTATGAATGAATAATGCGACCCTCTTCTAAATTTTGCAAATTTTGCAACTGGATTTTGTAATTAGGTGGATAAAATACTGAATTAATGATGGTGGATTGTGCTTTGTTGGGTAATCGTATTGTTTTTTTTTATGGATATTTCATATTTGGATGTTTGTATAATGTATTGGTGTGGGGTTTGACAATTGATGTAGGTACTGACACTATTTTAGGAATTAGGATTGTTAATTTTGTTTATTTATGATGTATTGATGTTATTGTTAGTTGTAGATTTGTGAATTTTGTTTATTATGATTTATGTTGATTTATCACAGCTGAATCTGTATTTAAGAAGAAAAAAAGAAACACCGAACGGAAAATAGTTCGGTTACATATTTCCAGAAATTCAGTTTGTTCGGTTTCGGATTTTACTTTGATTTGCTGATTGCAAGTATTGAACTTTTTGCTGGAATGCTTTGATTTTATCTGGGGGTGTTTGATCAAAGATTTGTTTTGGATTTCATTTCTATGATATTTAATTATTTTCCATCTGCATTGATTGAAAGAAGATAATTTGGGATTTAGTTTTGCTGGCTCTCATGTGAATTTCGTTCATTGTAATTGTTATGTGCCAACTTGGTTCGGTAGCTTACTGATTTTCAAGTTCAGTTTTATTTTCCTTTCTCTCTTCTCGTCGTCTGAATTGAAGGACTTATAGAGCAAACATATCTAAGCCGTGCACTATATATTTATACCATAAGTGACTTTTTGAAGAATTTCATGGGATCTAGGAATGCCGAATATTCATTGGTTGATTGCTTGTTTTTTGCATGATGTTGATTAACTATTCGTTATATTTATTATGGATGAAGGAATTTGAAAAAAATATAGTTAACCCGCACTTTTTACAGGTCCTTTGTGATTGAGGCATACTAGTATATCTCTGCAGAGCTAGAGTTAGACTACTGCCATTTCAATATTGACCGGATCCATGGAAGAACCTAAAAGGAAGTCTAGGAGGGAGGGCTCTGAAAATGAAGAAGTGAAAGTAAGTCACCATCGAGATCGAGACAGTCGCAAGCGTGAAAAGGAGAGGAATTCAGAGAGGCATAAGACAAAGGACAAGGACCGTGATGGTCGCCTTGAGAGAGAAAAGAGTGTTGATGACAAGTACAGGGACAGAGAAAAACACAAGTCTAAGCGTCGTGACAAGGAACGAGAACAGGAGAGAGCCAGGAATCATGATGATGAAAGGGCTAGGGACAAGGCTAAGGTCAGAGAAAAGGATAGGGATGATAAAGAGGTAGACAGGGATAGGGAAGATAGGGAAAAAGAGGTGGAAATGGGAATGGGAAGGGATAGGGATAGAGATAGAGATAGGGATAAAGCACGGGAAAAAGAAAGAGAGAGGGAAAAAGAGAGGGAGCGAAGGGAAAGGGGTAGGGAGAAAGAGAGAGAAAGGAAAGAGAGGGAGAAGAAACAAGAAAGGGAAAAACATCGAGATAGGGATAGGTCATATAGTAGTGCTGAGGATGTTAAGGACCATGAGAGAAAAAGGCGCAGGAGAGAGGAGGATAAGGTTAATCAAACCAGGGATTCAGAACAAAACAACAATGCCAACCGGCATAGGGATGGCAGTGAAGACAATAGTTCACTGAAAAAGGGTGATGGAGATTCAGAAGTCAAGAATGAAAAGAGTTGGGAAGAAGATTTAGCTGAAGAGCAAAAGAGGTTGGATGATGAGATGGAAAAGAGGAGGAGGAGAGTGCAAGAGTGGCAAGAGCTGAGAAGGAAGAAGGAGGAATCTGAGAAAGAAAAACTTGGGGTGCCAGTTGCTAATGAACTCGAATCTGGAAAGACTTGGACACTGGAAGGGGAATCTGATGATGAAGAAGCTGGTCCTCAGGGAAGAGTAACAATGGATGTGGATGAGGATGGAACTGTGGAGCCCGTTGCTGAGGATTTGAATGGCATGTCCATAGATTCTGAGAATGAGGCAGTTCCTACCATGCAAAATGGTGGAGACCAATCTGACCATGCTGTTGGTGATGAAGAAATTGATCCCTTAGACGCATTTATGAATTCTATGGTCTTGCCTGTAGTTGAGAAACTAAACAGTGTTGTGCGGCCTCCTGCTTCAAATGACTCTGGTCCTGAATTAGTTGAAAGAAATGGTAAACGAAACTCAGAGAACAATAAAAAGGTGAAGAACAAATCTATGGGAAGAATTATTCCTGGAGATAATTCTGATTCCGACTACGGAGAATTTGAAAATGAGGAAGATCCTTCGGAGGAGGAAGATGATGAAGAATTCATGAAACGGGTGAAGAAGACAAAAGTAGAGAAGCTTTCAATAGTTGACCATTCAAAAATTGATTATCCTTCCTTCCGAAAGAATTTCTATACTGAAGTGAAGGAGATTTCGAGGATGACATCTGAAGAAGTGGCTGCATATAGGAAACACCTCGAATTGAAGATACATGGAAAGGACGTACCTAAACCAGTCAAAGCCTGGCATCAAACAGGATTGTCAACTAAAATTTTGGATATTATTAGGAAGCTTAATTATGAGAAGCCAATGTCAATTCAAGCTCAAGCCTTGCCCGTAATTATGAGTGGTCGAGACTGCATTGGAATAGCGAAAACAGGATCCGGCAAAACCTTAGCATTTGTCCTACCCATGTTGCGTCACATTAAGGATCAACCTCCTTTGATGTCAGGAGATGGGCCAATCGGGCTTATCATGGCTCCCACAAGAGAGCTTGTCCAGCAAATCCATAGTGATATAAAGAAGTTTACCAAGGTGTTGGGTCTCAGCTGTGTGCCTGTATATGGAGGTTCTGGGGTTGCTCAGCAGATTAGTGACTTGAAGCGAGGGGCTGAGATTGTTGTTTGTACCCCAGGTAGAATGATTGATATATTGTGTACTAGTGGTGGTAAAATTACAAATCTGCGCCGTGTTACTTACTTGGTCATGGATGAAGCTGATCGGATGTTTGATATGGGTTTTGAACCTCAGATCACTAGAATCATCCAGAATACAAGACCTGATCGCCAAACTGTGTTATTTTCTGCCACTTTCCCTCGCCAAGTTGAGATTCTGGCTCGTAAAGTATTGAATAAACCTGTTGAACTACAGGTAGGTGGGAGGAGTGTCGTGAACAAGGACATAGCCCAACTTGTTGAGGTACGTCCAGAAAGTGATAGGTTCCTTAGACTCTTAGAAATACTTGGAGAATGGTATGAGAAGGGGAAGATATTAATATTTGTCCATACACAAGAGAAATGCGATGCACTGTTTAAGGATCTGCTTAGATCTGGATATCCTTGCCTATCACTTCACGGGGCAAAGGATCAGACAGACCGTGAATCTACACTAGCTGATTTCAAGAGTAACGTTTGCAGTTTAATGACTGCTACAAGTGTAGCTGCTAGAGGTTTAGATGTCAAGGATCTTGAACTAGTCATTAATTATGACGTCCCTAACCATTACGAGGACTATGTTCATCGTGTTGGTAGAACTGGCCGAGCTGGTAAAAAGGGGTGTGCTATCACATTTATTTCCGAGGAAGACGCAAGATATGCACCGGATCTTGTAAAAGCCTTGGAATTATCAGAGCAGAGTGTTCCGGATGATCTCAAGGGCTTAGCTGATGGATTCATGACCAAGGTGAATCAGGGGCTTGAGCAAGCCCATGGCACTGGTTACGGTGGTAGTGGTTTCAAATTTAACGAGGAGGAGGATGAAGTGAGGAGGGCCGCGAAGAAAGCTCAGGCGAAGGAGTACGGTTTCGAGGAGGATAAATCAGATTCAGATGATGAAGATGAAGGGATTAGAAAAGCAGGTGGTGACATTTCTCACCAAGCTGCCCTTGCTCAAGCTATAGCTGCTGCTACCAAATCGAGCTCAGCTTCAGCCACGACACCCGTCACACCAGGGCAGCTCGGACTGCCTAGTGTTCTTGGCTTGACAATGCCAGGCGGAGTGGCGCCAGTTGGCCCTGGAACAGGTGGCACGGATGCAGCAGTCAGGGCAGCAGCTCTGGCAGCTGCCATGAATTTGCAGCATAACTTGGCAAAGATTCAGGCCGATGCCATGCCCGAACACTATGAAGCCGAGCTGGAAATAAACGACTTCCCTCAAAATGCCCGGTGGAAGGTCACTCACAAGGAAACGCTGGGTCCGATCTCTGAATGGACGGGAGCTGCCATCACAACGAGGGGTCAGTATTACCCACCGGGCAAGGCTGCTGCAGGAACGGGAGAAAGGAAGCTTTACCTGTTCATCGAGGGCCCGACGGAGCAGTCGGTCAAGCGGGCGAAAGCGGATCTCAAGCGGGTGTTGGAGGAGATCACAAATCAAGCTTCATCACTTCCCGGTTCAGCTCAACCCGGCCGATACTCCGTTGTCTAATCCTTTTGGGGTATGTAAAATCCAAACTTCACTTCATTTCTTATTATTTAATTATAGTTTGCGCTCAAAATATCATTTGGTTTCTATAGTAGCAAATTCTGGAAAAATAATTGTTATATTTTTAAGCTTTCTTTCCCTTTAGGCTCCTATCTACGAGCATTATTGAGTGTTGCTATTTGCACCGCCAAACTTGATATTTGTACTTCACCCACTTTCTATACTTCACATTTTACTCTCTACATTACACAATACTTTTTTCTTGATTTAATCATTATTTAAAAAAGAAAAAGAAAAAAGAGAATCGGATCTTCTTCACCTTGAAATCACCCCGGTCATCCTCCTCGAGCTTTGCTGTTCGCGGTGGAGATGAAGCGGGAGTGGCGGTGGGAATCTGGATCTGGAGAGGGGGACGAGAGGAAGGCGGTGGTGGAGGCGACGAGATGCTCACTGCTAGCCGGTGGGATCGTCGAAATTGGATCTAAATTTTTTCTTGTTGCCAATTGAACTGAACTTTTCGAAGGTTAAACTCTAATTCGAAATATGTTTTTCGAACATGAATGTTAGCTTCGTAAACTTTTCTCAGAACCAGTTTTTTCGAACTTTGTTGAAGGTCAATTAATAAATGTATTCACAAAAATAAAATTGTAAAAAATTGTGGAAAAGATAGTTGTGATCTTAATGAATGCCTGCATATGAATATGAGAAAATAGGACAGGAAAACAGAAACGGCGCAAAAAAATAAAATAAAGTAAAATAGTATGTTGAAACTAATGTTGTAACGTTTGCATGAACATCTATTGTACTTGCGTATTTTCCATGACTAAATTTTAAAAATTTCACATATATGTCCAATTTAGGTGCATTGTCACAAATTGTGATTAGTTCCATCACTTAATTTTTTTTCTAAATTTAGTGTGATAATATATTTATTGAGATTTTGTGTTGGCTTAATCTCAATTTTGCAATTGGATTATTAATCAACTATGTGCTCTATATAAAGATCCCGTTCAAGAAATACACCTTTAAAGACTCAATTTTTAAATTTTAGCAAAACTGTATAAAGAAAAAAATAAATTGATGGTTATATTTAAGGCTTTTATTTCTCAATTTTGAATTCACCAAAATCTCAATTTAAGGGCTTTTGACATAAAATATTATAATAAAAAATTAAATTGATTCCATTTTGAATTATTTTCCTTAATATTATCAATATTTTTCTTTCACGATTATTTAATTAATGAAAGAGATTTTTTTTTTCTCAAAATTCACGAATCTGTAAATGTTGATTGTACTTTTTCAAAATTTAGGATGATTGAAATAAAATGGAAAAAACTTGAAAATGCTCCTTAAAAAAAATAAATCTCAAGGTCTCCTTTTTTCATTTCACCGTGGGTCTCATAATTGTCAGGGCCGGCCCTCGTCACAATGAATGTCGTTTCACTTATTTTTGAATATGTGCATGCGTTCTTGAAACGTTATCAAATCAAGGCGAATATGTCAAATATGTTTCTAAAATTGAGAAGTGGGATTCATTTTTTTTTTTTTTTTTAATCTTAAGCCATGCTAATGAAAGAGAGGATTTAGCATTGATTCTTGCTAAGAGCCACAATGTGATAGTTATGTTTAAGTCTTGATGGGAATAACTTGGATTGAATTTTTTGTACTTGACATAATATGTATACAAGCTCTTGACATCCACCCACTAAAATATATTTTGTTATTTACCTTATTATAAGTGTATATATAGTTACAATATGTAGTACTCATATAATAAATAGATAGCAAACCAAGGGTCTTTCCTACCAAAATATTGAGGGTTGGAATTCTCTTTTAATAAGTAATTTTATTATTGAAAAGATATAAAAGATGGTTGGTTTTTTTTTTTTCCTTACATATACTTAGAGGCGGACCTATGTAGGGGCTAAGGGGGTCATGGGCCTGCCTCATTTTTATTTTTTTTTAAATTAGAGTTCATGTAGTAGTTTATATATTTAATTATTTTTTTTTAAAAATATTTAATTTAAATTTCATACATCATTTATATACTTCAAGTGTTAGGATACTCTATTCTCATTCTTTATTATTATGTACTCATTTTAGATTCAAACAAAAGTTGTAATATCTCAAATCTTTCATATTTTTTAGTTCCGTACTTTTGTATTTTTTGTTTATACTTCATTCCAATTCTCAATAAGTGTCTTTTAAAGTTAAAATTTTCACATTTATGACTCATAATTCTATTTATTTAGTTATATGCTCTAATTACAAGAGCAATATTATGACACACTTCTAATTTTTAATGCAAAAAAATTGGGTGCATGATGTACAATGGGTAACTTTTTTAACCAACCGATTTTTATTCTTCAAACTTAATTAAGAAAACACATTAATTTTTAAAAAAAAATTATTATATATCAACTTATTAATACTTTAGAGTTGTGTATGTTGTTATAAGCTGGACCCTCCTAAATAATTTTTTTTTGGATCGGCCACTGCATATACTTCTACTCCCCCGTTTCTATATAAATGTCATTTTGGATGAATGCACACAAATTAATAAATTAATTAAATTACCAAATACACCCTTGTGTAAATACACTAAATGAGTTAAATAGATATGTTTGGATGCATTAAATGAGGGCAAACGTGAATTTTCTGTCTCGAATTTGTAGAATGACACTTGTTTTGAAACAAAATTAAATTAAAATATTAAAACGACCGTGGGACAGTAGGGGCCCTCTTAGAGGGTTCATCCAAAAAAGATTTATAAGTATTGATTCTACTAAAATGGAAAGACTATAGGTGATGAAGTTATTTCCAAATTGATCTCCAATTTGCTCAACTAAATTTCATTAGAAGCATAGTTCTAGATTCCACTAGAAAGTGCTGGAAAACTCCACCATTCTTCTCTACAAATGAATTCCAAGCCCTCTTAACTAATATAGTAATAATTTGGAGAAATATGGATGTGCAACTTGCCAACAAAATCTATGTAAAGTTTTGATTATCCCTCACAAAGTTGAAGAATATGTATTGCAATATTTTGGCAAATGATAGATGAATTTTATGGTGTTTGCACGCATCTCTCGTCTTAACAAGTAGGAGCTTTTGAGATTCGAGGATCTAATCCCACCACCACATGCATCTTATGATTCCCTAACTAATCCACTTGTTCAACACCATGATTTCATAAAAAAACAAAGCAAAATCAATTTTCAAGAATTCAAGTAAAAAAACAAGAATTCCCCCTCTTTTTGAGCATGATAGTTACATATATTACGCTACGTGCCCTAGACGTAGATCCTCTAGTCTAAAATTGTGCTACATGTCACTTTTTAGTGTGCATGTACGAATCATGTACCGTCATTAATTATTGGGAAAATGGTCAATCAGGAACCTAAACTATTTGTCAGGATTCTAGTGGGTACTTCAACTTTTTTCGGGTTCGAATAGATCCTCAAACTTTCAAAACGGGCTTAATAGGACCCTCCTTCGTTACCCTTTGGTCTTACGATCGACGGTTGGCAAAATTCTGATTGATTCCGGTGATGATACCGTGCATGTGTATGGTTAGAAAGCTCTTATTCAAGATCAGTGCTGTATTTTTTTTTTCCTATTGTTTTTTGGTGCTAATAATACATAACTCATTTGATGGTTAGACGATGAAGTACAATTGAAGTATAATAATGAAATTATTTTCCTTTTATTTTTTTTGTGCTAATAATACACAATTTCTGATTGATTCCATCTGATGAATTGACCTCAATTCGTGAATTGAGTGTCGGATGATGGAGTACAATTGAAAGGAAAAATCTCAAAAGTGTTGGATAATTATTTGTAGACTTATAATTTCCCAATTTTTACTTAAATATTAATTATTAACATTTATCATATTATGATTAGTTTAAATTTTGTAATAACTATTATTAAAATAAACAAATTCCAAAATTATGGGGTCAATGATCCGATGAGTGTATATATGTGTGAGAGAGAAAATGAAAAAAAATGGCCAAGGATAATAAATAATATTGGTCCACTTGCTTCCCGACATGAGCTTTTCTTGTGTATATAAGGCTAGCTTGGTGTAACAAAATATTTCATAAACACACTATACTCATATTTGATATCCCTCTCTTGGCTGAGACACCCCTCTCTCTTTCGTTTGTTAACGATGTCATCATCCCGTTCGTGGACACCCAAACAGAACAAGCAATTCGAGGATGCTCTCGCTAAGTATGACAAGGAAACCCCCGACCGCTGGCATAATATTGCCCGAGCGGTCACCGGGAAATCCGCGGAGGAGGTGAGGCGCCACTACGAGGCCTTAGAGAAAGACATCATCAACATCGAGACTGATCAAGTCCCCATACCTAATTACAGACCCATGCCCGTATACACGAACGAACATAGGTATAATCCTACATATACATATCTTACGCGCATTATTCTTTAAAGTTGTCATATTTTCTTTATTACGTTAGTTACAGTTTCTGAGATGAAACACGATTGTCGAAACTACCTAAAATTATATGAATAGAATAAAGGTCACAGACATTGGTAAATTCTAAAGTAAGGTGCATATAGTGCATCACTCCATTGTTCAGCCAACATGTGTCGCCGAGTTCACTAATTTTGATTATTTTTATTCTATTTTTTATTTTCTCCAATAACAATTCGGCCGAAAACATTTCAACTACCTACTATGACACTTGAATACCTCTTGTAACAGACAAATACCAAATTTTTTATCGACCAGCTGATAAAAAATGAAAATAACAAAAAATAAAATGTATATAATAAGGTGGATATTATACATCCTCGTTACTATAGAATTTACCCCTAGACATTGAATTCTATTATTGACGGTACCTATGGTCTAGAGTCTACCTAGCTATTTCATGTTGAACGTTATTTAATTAATATGATTATCTTATCTCAATCCATATTACTAGGAGAAAACATGCATATGTGACAAATATAATCTTACTTATTTTAGATCTTGGCACATGGCTTTGCACCTATATATATATCTATATATATATAATATGTACGATCACCTGCCACGTCATCATCGAAAAATGAGTATGAATTATTTATGTTAATCATGCCAATTAAGGAAAGCCACGTGATTCAACAATATTTTTATTCATATCTTGCCTAGGCATAATACAAACTTGTCTGGACAGAAGTAACACACACATCTTAGAGAAATAAAATAAAATAATTAACATTAAAATTAAAAAGAAAAATAAAAATAAATGAACTTTTCATTCATGCATGTCTCATGCAAGCTGCACTTTGTTTGTTTGTATTTTTTTTTTTTTAAAAAATAAATTAAATATCATGCTTTTCAGGCTTCTGAAGAATCTGAAGCTGCAGTGATGTATAAAGATGTTTACGGAGTAAAATCTCCATTACTGCATAGGGAGAATGTGTTGAAGAAATGAAGAAAAAAAAAAAGAAAAAAAAGAAAAACGTGCTGTGGCGTATATAAGTGTTATATATATATATATATATATATATATATATATATATTTCCATAGCCTCATGGAAAAAAAGTGTGGTTGTATTAAGTTATTTACTATTAATGGAAGTCTTGGACTATTGAGTTTAGTTACAAATTATAAATTTTATTTCACGTTGGGTTTCTTTTATGGCAAGGCGTCATCGATCAATAATAATAATAATACAAAAAAAAAAATTAAAAAAAATCGAGCTGCAATAAAGTGCATGAATCTAGACAAATTTAAGGGTATTGATTAAGATTACTTCATTTTAAGAAGGATAAAGGGATAAAAAACACACGAACTATATGTTCGATCCCATTTACATGTATAAATTATTTTTTTATCTAAATAAACGTCTAAACTATTTAAAAAGTAAAATCGGTCATCTAAACTATTCAAAGAAGAACAAACTGATATTTGACGCTAACACCGTTAGTTTTTTCCGTTAATTAAAATGTGTCGAGTTCAATTCTATCATTTATGAATGTCGATTGGATAAATTGAAGCAACAATCAAATAACCCACATTATGGAGTTTCAAACCCCTCTTTTAATTTCAAAATCCAATATCGAATCGGTATCAATGTTTAAAATCTAATTTGTAATACAAATCCTTGTCACCAATATTTTTCCATTTAATTATTCTATCGTTTGACATCTGATTGACAAATTGAGAGTGTAATTAGAAAAACCATGACGGGAGCTTTCTAACCATACCACATTGCATGGTATCATCGTCCGAATCAATCATAATAAAGTCGAAAAATTTAAGCGCATTTTATTTAACAAAAAAAACTAATGGTGTTTATCGAAAAATATGAATTTGATATATTTTGAATAGTTGATGAAGCCGATTGTACTTTTTATATAGAGTTTATGTATGTATTTGGACAAAAAGTTATCCATACATCTAGGTAGAACTTGTTATGTAGTTTGAGTGTTTATTTGACCATTTGCCCTTCTACAAAATGTTGCTGAAAGAATATTTGTACCTTCTTTTTAAGGAAAGTATTCAAGAGGGACAGTTGGGACCGAATGAGATCCTCTATTCCAGATTTGGTGTTCCAACCCGTATTCTACGATCAAATTTATGGAGTTTTCTTCCATTTTTTGTCAATTTTAATTTATTGTGTTTTAGATTAATTTTATGATTGTTTTTAGGGTTCACCCCACCCAATTAGTATTTATAATCATTTTTTAGTATTTAATTTTCAAAGAAATGATTATTATGGTTGATTATTTTAAAAATATGATTTATAATTTTTAAAATTTCAATCTTTTGTTGATAGATGTGACTAGGTCGATTACGTTATAATTAATTTTTATTTTTATAATATCTATTATTAAATTTGTTAAATCAATCGTGGAATACGGGTTGGAGCATCAAATCTGGAATATAGGATCTCATCCCAGTTGGGACAAGATACTGGATGAGATCCTATATTCCAACCTTGTATTCGATCCATAACATCTTCTAATCATTAGGTAAACTTTTTAAATACACATGATGTAAATTCAATTATTGGAACATGAAGTGGAATAGAGGATCTCGTCAGTTTTTTTTTTCAAGTCGAGCTGAACACTTTGATGTCGAGCTCGACTCATTAAGGAATATTCAAGTTCAAACTCGATTCAAGCTTTATTTCTCTTATTTGAGCTCGACATATTTGTCATGCTCAAATTCTGCTCATGAAATGCTCGAAAATTTACTCGAGCTTGAAAAAAGCTCATTTAATTTACCAATATGAGCAATATTTATAATATGTTTTCTATTATATATTATTATTCATATTTTATAAATAGCTTATATTGGGTCTAATTATATTTTATAGTAATTTATATACAGGTGATACATCTATTGTAATTTCTATACATGATACATCACACATCTAATTTCTTTTAATCTTAAATTTTATTCATTATATTCTTAGTTTAGTTTTATATATTAGTTTGAGCTAACTTAATTTTTTAATAGGGGGTTTCATTTTGTCAATTTTTAATTTCTAATAATATATTTGCTCCAGATTGTTTATATGATTTTAATTTTCTTTTAATGAAAATAGAAAATCATAATAAACATTGTAGACCTATAACTATTACATTTTATCTTACATTTTGGATGTTTTTAAAAAAATAGCACACTTTTTCAAAATTAACAGAACAATATATACCCACATATTCAAAAAATAATAATAATAATCAAATTTAATTTTTGATCAATTTTCAGTCCGAAAACCCTAAGTAATTGTTTAATATTTCTATTTCCAGTCGTCTAAAAAATCATCCAATCAATAATTATTAAATATAATCAATTACGTCTGATTTTCGGGCTGTAAAATTGATCAAATGTTAGATTTGCAATTTTTTTTGAAAAAGTGGGTATTGTTTTATAATTAATTTTGAAAAAGATTGTTATTTTTTTTAAAAAGAACACAAAATGTAGTTCTCAAAGTGTAATTTACTCTTCATACATTTACAATTTGATAAATGTATTAACATATTTAGTTAAATTAACATTTTGACACGTCATGCTAACTAGTAGCATACAATGCTATTTATTTGGACGTGCACCATATGATACTTTATTCTATTTCTTCGTTATGTACTATTTTAATATAATTCATTGTTTTTTCCTTTTAATATACAATAATGTTGTTTTCAAAAATTTATGTTTGTGCACTTTATTATACTTTTTTTTTTCAATTTTAATTTCTTATGATCTAGTTTAGTTTTAAGGAAAAAGGTGCGATTAAATAGCCCCCTCAGACAATTCTGTCAGGAGCATTTCAATTACACGAACAGTGCTGTCCATGAGCTATTCGGAGCTCGTTCGAAGCTCCTTCATTTTCTAAAGGAGCCGACCTCGAGCCTCAAATCGAGCACAATAAAATTATCGAGTCGAGCTCGAACATAGTAGTATTCAATTTCGCTAAATTTAACCCTCAAATCGAGTTCAATAAAATTAATAAAATGCTCGGCTCGACAATGTAACAAATTAAGTTTAGTGTGTTGACGTAAGGGGTAGAATGCTCCTGGTGGAATAGTCGGAGAGGCTATCTACACCTTTTCCCTTAGTTTTATACTCATTAATTACGGTTCATTCAACCAATTGAATTAGGGTTTTCATAATTTTCACTATTTAATTTTTCAATTGACCAATTAACAAAATTATTTAACTTTCAAATTTTAGTTATTAATTGATTATTTCATTCATTTTATAATTTATTTCACATTGGATTTCTTTTATATCAATTATAAAACTAATAAAGTAAACCGAACAAAAAATAGATGAAAAACTAAAAAAATTAATAATATATGAAATAGGAAATGTAACAGAGAATCTGATCCGATGTTTCACTTATTCATTAAATATATTCAAATGTGTCCATAATTTGTGACAATTAACAAATAGAGTGCTCAATTAATCTATGGAATGATACTAATGTCAAATCTAGTGTGATCAAGCATATGTTTGGCTGCACAAAAGTTTGTGCATGCACCTCATATATCTATCTTCTTATCTTTTGGAACATTTCATCTCCAAACTTCCCCTCTAAAGGAACCAAACTTTTCAATGCTGATTCAGCTATAGATTTTGATATGTCTTCTCAAATATTGAATATATAATAGAAAACTAATTTATTAATCCAAGATTCTTACCAAAAGATTTAATTTGCTTCGTTATGATTGGACCGATAATGTGGTGGTAGGAATCTTACTAGTGTTCGTAAATCTGTGATGTCATTGTCTTTGATTTGTTTCTCTTTCTCTCTCAAGTAAAAGAGACCCGTATAATACATGAATTTTGATATAATTATAAGTATCTAAATAAACACCCGAATTAGTATATGTGAAGTCCGGTCTAGATGTATGAATTATTTTTTATCTAAATACATATCTATTTACAAAGTACGTACAATCGACATTCTTAACTATTCAAAATATATCAACTTCACGATTTTTATTTAACATCATTAGTTTTTTCCATTAAATAAAATGCACATAAAGTATTCGACATAATTATGATTGATTCAGATGATGATGTCATTTAATGTGGTATGGTTAGAAAGCTCATGTCATGGACTTTCTAATTACACTCTCAATTTGTCAATCGAGTGTTAAACAATAAAATAATTACATGGAGAAATATTGATGATGATGGTTTTTATTATGAATTAGATTTTAAATCTCGATACTGATCTTTGATGTTGGATTTTGAAATTAAAAGAATGGTCTGAAACTCCATTGTGTGGGTTATTTGACCGTGGTTTCAATTGTCTGATCATCATTCATAGGTGATAGAATTGACACATTTTAATTAAAAGAAAAAACTAACGGTGTTAACGTCAAGTGTCAGTCTATTCGTTTTTGAATAATTTCGGAGGCTGATTGTACTTTTTAAATAATTTAGATGTGTATTTGGTCCAAAAAAGTGCTCGTACGTCTAGGTGGGATTGGTCATATAGTTCGGGTATTTTTTTGGCTCATTGCCCTAATTATAATTTAATTAGATACAAATTTTGAGATTCTAATCCTATAATTATAATATAATTTTATAATTTGTTGCAAAATAGACATTTATGTTATATATCAATTATTGGTCTGTTAAAAATTTTGGAGTGTATTTTGCAACAAATTATATAATTCTATTGTAAATACAAATTTTAATTCAAAATTTGTATTTAAACTTTAAATTATGTCAGTATTTATGTATTTTTTTTCATAATTAACTCTATTGGTTAAGCTATATTGATTTCAGCTTCTCTACTAAATATTTGCTTCATTTAATTGATATTTTCATCTATGATAATAGATCGAGGCCTCTTTTGTGTTTTAGTCTCAAGTATTTATGCAAGTACTTATATGCAGGTAAAGTAATTAGAGTAAATTACACTTTGATACCTACATTTTGAATATTTTTTCAAAATTAACAAACAGTACCCACTTTTTTAAAAAATTTACGAATCTAACATTTAATCAGCTTTACGGTCCAAAAATCGTACGTAATTGAATGTATTTTGATATTCTTGATTGGGTGAATCTTTTTACATGGCTGAGAAAATATGAATATTAAAATACAATCAATTATGTGTCATTTTCGAACCGTAAAATTGATTAAATATTAGATATACAATTTTGTTGAAAAAGGGGGTACCATTTTGTTAATTTTGAAAAAATAAATTATTTTTGAAAAAAATACTCAAAATGTAAACATCAAAGTATAATTTACCCGAGCAGTTAAGAGAAAAGTAAATTTGAAACAATTCATAGAGTGAATAATCACACATATAATCCATGTTGTTAGGTCTATAAAGTGGCTTTTGTGAGAGAAGAAAAGGTTCCATCGAAAAAGTAGGAAAACCTATTTGTATATATAACATTCATTGAGAGAAATAGGCAACAAATGATAAGGATTCTTAGATGTCCAAGGGCTGCACCATTTTGATTCAGATTCTTGCAGCATTTTAACTTGAATATTTCCCAATAACAAAGGGCCCTCGATCTTGTAGTGGGCAGTATCTGAAATATATAAACTCTAATTGGATAAAATAAATCGTAACATCAATATAAATACGTATACTGCACTAGTGAATTTTTAGCATATAATAATAATGCTTTGTTAGAACAGTGAATAATACACTGTCAACTCATCTGGAATGAAATAGTATGAAAAGAGCTTTAATTTAGTATATTATTTATGTAAATTCAAATTAAAATCCTCTTCATGCTCTTTCACGCTTTTTCAGTTAAGATATCAGAAGGGGATGTTTAGATGAAAAATTATATGAAAGAAAAATATAAAAGATACATTTTTACGCATACATGCGAGTTGTAAATATTTTCGTTAGCTTATAATAATAATGTTTCATCAACATTATGATAATGTATGCTAATGAAGCATATATCATACTCTAATATACTGTGTTCATTGTGCTAACGAACCCTTATCATAATGTGAGTGTAGTACAATTATAATTATTTTTTAGAATTTGATTTTCATTTTTTTAGTTCTTAATTGATTATTAAGGTTGAAAAATATTCTCATTCACCTTTGGAGCCCAAAATCAGGCCCATTAGACCTTTAGACGAGCGGGCTATGCCCAGTTCGGGTCGGGTCGACTTGCCCAAACTCGCTCCAGAAAAAAAATTATGTCCAAAAAAATTTCACTCATTAGTCATTACACTAAAAAGTATCAGTCATAACCTTAAAAACTTACAGAACATAAAAAAAATAATTAAAAATTAAGCTTTGAATTTATACTAAACAATCACCAAAATTGATTGCATTGAATTATTTTTAGCAACAATAAAAAAAACATTAAATATCAAGCAATGATTAGCTAATACACAACCACCAAAATCGTTCATGATAAGCATTTTCTTTAGACATAGATAGAAATATCAGTTCCAGTGGAGATAACCTAGAGGTGGAGTGAGGTTCCTAAAAATAAAAGATTACAGGTTCAAATCTCTTCAATACCACCAAGTCGAGTGTGTGCATAAAAAAAAAGATAGGAATGTTAATGAAATCGTCTATTACATAATGATGTTACATCTCATATTGTTACATAATTTAGATTGTCCTCACTTATATATACACAATTGTATTTTAGCCTATTATTTTTAAAGTTGTGCATTGTATTGTATTGTATTGACTGTCTTAAAAAACCAATGAGGCACACAGCCTTAAGAATTCTAGAGGCACTAATTTTTTATATTTATGTAGTATTAAAAGTGAATATTTATATAAAGTCACGTGTAATTTTAAAGTTCATATAGATTTTAGTTCGTTATTTCAAAAGTCCTATATTGTTTTATGTTGGATGTGTCCATAAACTAACACAAGTCTAGAAAGTCCTACAATATTTTTTATTGGTTGTGCTAAAACACTAACAAGTCTTTCCAGAATGCTTTGTTCTCACTCTCACGGTCTTTCCCGAAGAAACTTCCCAAGGGGCCCCCATCTCACCATTGTCCCCAAGCCAAGCATACTTAACTTTAGAATTCTGATAAAATGAGCAATGGAAAAGAAGTTGCACCTTATGATATGAATATCATTGATCAAATCCTTTAAAATCTCATCAACTATACAATTTCATTCATGTATTGCCTCATAATCTTTCTCTTTTGGGTGTGCATTCAAATCATTCATGTATCCCCCGCTTAAAAGTTTTATAGATGTCGCTCTTTGTCCGTGTCTATGTATTGACAATCACTCTATTCTTTGGCACCATGCGTTATAGAATTTGCTTCTAAAAATGCTAGAAGAAGCATCTTTAAATGACAATCGCGTAAACTACTATAAAAAGTATTTATTACATTCTTTTAAGAGTTTTCAAAGATGATATTGAACTCAATCACAAGTTCAATGATTTTAAAGCCTCAATAATTTGAACATATTGAATATATTTTTGCAATTTTTTGTTCACTCATGAGAGATTGAGTTTAAGAACTTAAACAGATGCTTAGAGAAGATTGTGGTTGAATCTGTGTCAACCTTTTAAAATAGCAAAAAACTTTTCAAAATGCAAACATCAATCAGATGTATTGTCTTTCAAATATTTCAACAAATGATAAAGTCCAATTCATTGCTTATTACTAGGATTATGAAAATATCGACTCACGTGATTCACATCATGTGCAATATCATGTCTAGTATGTGTAGTTGATAAGGTACATCACGCTACTTATTATCTTAGCATATTCAGTTTCAGATACAAATTCACCCACATTCTTCTTAAGATGCATGCTTATATCATAAGGAGTTTTAACATCAGCCAAATCCTCATAGTTAAAACGTTTTAACACCTTATCTACATGCATATTATGATTGACTTAAAATAAACCACTTTGATACCAAGTATATGATCAACCTCACCCAAATCTTTCATATAAAAGACACGGAAGATAAAATCGACTTGGTTTCCTAAACGAAATCAAGACTGATACAAAAAATAAGCATGCCATCAATATAAAAACATATTATGACACACCAAGATTCATATAACTTAGAATACAAACAACACTTAACCATTAACCACAAAATCATTCATAATAATAGTATTGTGAAACTTATCATACCACTGAATAAGAGCATGTTTAAGTCCGTACAAAGATTTTCTCAATTTTACAAACTTTGTTCTCTAAACCAAACACTATATATAACCTTCATATTGTTCAATTTAAATCTCTTCATTTAGATTACCATTTAAGAAAATTGTCTTAACATCCATCCGATGAATTAGCAAGTTATGAATAGCAGCTAGCGCAACTAATGCACGAATGATGGAACTTCAACAACAAAAGAATAAATATCAAAGAAATCAATATTTTTATTTTGTGAATACCCCACCACCACCAATATAGCTTAAAAATATCAATAGTACCATCATGTTTCAGTTTCTTTCTAAAAATCTACTATGTTCTAATAGGTTTATATCTTGCTAATAAATCTACTAAATTCCAAGTGTGATTTCCTATTATGAATTCTATATCACTATGTATAGCTTCATTTCAAAAAAGTGTGGCATCATTACTTGACATAGCTTCTGATTACAAACGAAGATCTTCATTTATAAAAAAATGTAGACACGACATAATCATCAATCTTGTCAGTATTATCGACCAAAAACACAGTAATGAAATTAGAAACAAAAGATGTTTTAGTTCTCTGTGTTTTACTTCTTCTAAGTTCAACTACATTATTAAGCTCATTCACAAATGAACTAGACATACCAAGATGATCATCAATAGTAGAACTAGAGATATTCACATCATCACCATTTTTATAAGGAAATACAAGCTCAAAGAATTCCACATCATGTTCTAGATATATAATTATCATTCAAAGACGGAAATATGTAAGAACCAGAATTAATTGAATAGAAAATAAACACATCATATGTCTTGCACATAATGTTGAACCTCCTAGGTTTATGTAAACGTAATTTAGCTAACCACCCTACACTTTTAGTTATAACAAACCAGGCGTAAATCTTTTTCCACAGTTCATATGATGTTTTATCTAGCTACTTATGAGACACTCTATTCATAATATAGTATATAGAAAATACATAACCCCCACATAATATTAAGCAGCCCAAAACTAATTAGCATGACATTCATCATGTCCGGACTTTAGGGTCCTATTTTTCCTTTCAACTATTCTATTCTCTTGATGAGGGCTGTAAATGAGCCAAACTACTCGAGTACCGATTCAAAAAAAGCTCACTCGATTCTCACTCATTTGTTAAACGAGTCGAGCTCGAGCCTGATAAATGAGCTCGCCATTTTTTCAAGTCGAGCTCGCGAGCTAACTCTGCTCATGAGGCTTGCGAGTTTTTAAATAAGTTGTCTCATGAACTGGCTCATGAGTATTTAAATGAGCTGGGTTTGTGAGGTATCTTGCGAGTTCTTAAACATGCTAAGCTCCCAAGTTGTCTCATGAATACTTAAATGAGCCAAGCTCCCAAGCTATTTAATTTAGAACTCGAAACACATACTATTTTTTAATGTTTTTAAATATCATTTCTTTATATTATAACTTTTGCCAAATTAATACATCTCATTAAAAATAAAATGACATTAATTATATTAAACTAATATGATTAAAGTAAGAAATCAAATGATCAGATTCTTCAAGAGTAACAATTGTTCGGTTCATTTTACTAAAAATAAACATAGAAGTGTATAGAGTATTTATAACAAATAATGGTGAGCAAAATTGTATCCACAGAGACTGAATATCAATCAGAACTAAATATCTAATTATCATATTTCACTTTATCTAAAAACTCGTAAAATTGATTGGGGGTTCTTAAAACTAATAATTAAAAGAAATAAATAAAATAAATCAAACAAGCTAAAAGAACTAGGAAATTCAAATGAAGAAAGTGTATTCTAGGGGTGCTTTCATTGAAAGGAATTCATGTAAATAATTAATTATCAAACCAAATTTAATTCCAAAATTTATAAGAATGGTCACAAATACAATTAGAATGTCTCTCTTGAGTAAGTTATAAGAGGAAATTAGATTGTGATCATCATCTATTGATCTCAGATTAACAATTAAATTTCTAAATAACACAAAAGGCCGATTTATCTTCACAATTCCATTAATTTACATGATTTGTAATAGAAATAATTCATGTCATGTAATCTTGTATTTCATTAATTTACTATTTTCTTTCAAACTCAAGTAAATTAACTAGTACGTAATAATTATTAGTCAAATAATCATACATGAACCATCCAAAGTAAGATGCATAAATAAATAAAGAAAAGGAAAAATAAATTAATCATTAAAGCATGAAACCAACAAACTAATCACAAACCCTAGAATCTGTTGGAAAATTGGATGTAATAAACTTAGCTGTGACTCATTTTATCCGATTTTTGGTGATCGGGTTACTTAATTTTGGAGGAATTAAATAGCGTACGATTGTTCTATATTTATAATAGATAATCATAGTGTTTTTATTTCTCAAATCCAATTTTTGATGATTGAGAAATTAATGGTTGAAATTGGTCACACGATTGGGCATTTATGGTGTGTGGGAAAATGTAAGTATAATATCTAAAGTGCACAAGGATGTGGGCCATGAGCCCACATGCGCACACACGCACCCGTCCGCCCGTGCCCATGCGAGTCCTCGTCGTCGGACTTGGATCTTGGTAATTGGACTTTGGACATACGTGGACTTTCGGGGCCTAGCCATTACAGTTTAGAAATGGATAGGTTGTGGAGTGGGTCGGCAACGAAATGGCGGGTCGGATGCTCGGTCCGTAGGTGCACTTGATGGATCATATCCAACCTTAAATTCTGTAACTCCCACCTAGAGCTAGAGCTGATGGAGTTAGTGGGTTTGGAATCTGTAGCTCCCACCTAGAGATGGTGGAGTTAGTAGGCTGTAGTGTAACTGAATGTAACTCCTGAGGGAGTCAAGGATCAACAGCTGCCCCTGGACATGTGTGAAATTTGCTGGGACACCAGGAAACCTGTCGGGATTTGCAGAAGCTGGAGGTTGTAACTCTTGAAGTTGTAATCTCTGGAGGTTACACCACCTGGGATTGAATGCCTCCAAACCCTAGTTGTCCCCTAAGTGGAATGGTGCCTATAAATAGGACATTACAACATGCATAAGTTGCTACATTCTACACAATCATCATCTTGCATTGCATTATTCTTCATTCACGTCTGCACCCAGTTGTTATATTACCTAGTTCACCAGAGCCTTGCCGGAATTGTGGTGCTACTACCGGAAGGATGAAGCCGTTTCATCTTTGAGAGATAGAACTCCAAACCGTGAGTACTAGCCGGGGGGTATTTGTCTTGAGGGGAGAGGTCCTCTCGACTCAGCTTGATTCAACATTCCAATTTCTTTAGCTACTTTATTCAGTTTATTATTCTTGTTGCTTTCTGTTTAGTTCTCTTATTCTTACACTTCAGATTATTGTAAATAAAGAAGTAGTGTATATGTACACAACAATCGCAAGACAAATATAACAAAAAAAAACAATTACCTTTGCTTTGGAATGACATCTTCATCAACTGCAGTTGTACCCCCCATGAGGACCATTCCTCATGGCCAAGCTGAGAGTCCGGAGAAGTTTTTCGGCTTGGATTTCAAGAGGTGGCAGCAGAAGATGTTTTTTTACCTGACCACCTTGGAAGTTGCAGCCCATGTCAAAGACGACACTACATTCATTCCTGAGAACGAGCCAGACATCAACAAGCGAACAACGTATGATTAGTGGATCAACAAAGATTTTCTTTGTAAAAATTATATTCTGAATAACCTAATTGATAGCTTATATTTTGTATATGCAAATGTAACTAGTGCAAAAGAACTGTGAGAAGCTTTAGAAAAGAAGTACAAAATTGAGGATACCGAAACTAAAAAGTTTGTGATGGTAAAGTTCCTCGACTATAAAATGGTTGACACCCGGTCATTGATGGATCAAGTGCAAGAGCTTCAGCTCATTGTGTATGATGTTCATGCTGAAGGGATGGTCATTCCAGATGCTTTCACTGTTGCTGCAGTGATCGAAAAATTACCACCGTGTTGAAAGGACTTAAAGAGCTATGTCAAGCACAAACGAAAAGGAGATGACTCTTGAAGACCTTATGATTAAGCTTCGTATTTTGAGGCTAATAATTGAAAGATGGATCCGAGACCATGACTCTCGATCTAGGCCAAGGCTAACTTGATGGAACATGGTGGACCATCAAATAGCAACAAGAGAAAGCACCCGAGTCAAGAAAACAAAGGGAAGAAGCCAATGGCGTGGTTTAATGGTAATTGCTTCAATTGTGATAAATTGGGACACGTGTCCAAACATTGCACGATTCCAAAGAAGAAGCGTACCAATTATCGTGCACATATGTTTGAACATAACAACAAAGCCAAAGGTCATCAAAATGGTTGGAATAACGATGACTTGACTTCGTTTATGTTTGAAGCCAACCATGTGGACAGCCCAAGGGAGTGGTTCGTCGATATCGGGGCCACTTGTCGCGTATGCTCCGAAAAGGGCTCATTTGCTACCTACAAAGCTGTTGAAGATAGAAAGTTGCAGATGGGTAACCAAGTCTCGTCTGAAGTGGTTGGTGTGGGCAACGTGATCTTGAAACTGACTTCAAGCTAGGAGCTGACTCTGAAGGATGTGTTGCATGTTCCGGACATCCGCAAAAATCTAGTTTCGGGCTCACTGTTAGTCAATCATGGTTTTAGACTAGTGTTTGAGTCTGAAAAGTTTATTTTGAGCAAGTACAAAAGGTTCTTTGGTCGAGGCTATCTCGCCAATGGGCTTTTCAAAATAAATGTAATGGCTATGCGTCATGTTGCAAAAGAAAGTACTAATAAAGTTGATTCTTCTGCTTACTTGCTTGTTGAGTGCTCGGATTTATGGCATGTAGATTAGGACATGTTAATCTAAATGAGATAAAATATTTAGTAAATTTAGATTTGCTAAAAGTAAACCAGTTTAATACACAAAATAAGTGTGAAGTTTGTGTTGAAGCTAAATTGGTTAAGTTACCGTTTCATTCGGTAGAACGGAGCACTAAACTTCTAGACCTAATTTACACAGACGTGTGTGATTTAAAGTTTGTACAAACTAGAGGTGGTAAAAAGTATTTTATTACTTTTATTGACAATTGCACAAAGTACTGCTATCTTTATCTTTTAAGAAGTAAAGATGAAGTGATTGAAGCCTTTAAGAACTTCAAAAATGAAGCCAAAAATCAACTAAGTGGTCAAATTAAAACAATTCTAAGTGATAGAGGTGGGGAGTATATTGCTCCGTTTGCAGAATTATGCACAGAGACGGGTATAATTCATCAAACTATGGCTCCATATTCACCACATTCTAATGGCGTTGCTAAACGCAAAAACCAAACTCTTAAAGATATGATAAACTCTTTGTTGATAAGTTCGGGACTACCACAGAACTTGTGGGGGAGAGTTGTGTTCATAGCTAACTATATCCTGAACAAGATTCCACTTAAAGGTAAGGATGTAACACCTTACGAGTTGTGGAAAGGATGCACGCCGTCTTATAAATACCTCAAAGTGTGGGGGTGTTTGGCTAAGGTTGAAGTGCCACTTCCCAAACAAGTTAAAATTTGTCCTAAAATGGTGGATTGTATCTTTGTTGGGTATGCACTTAACAGTACCGCATATCGTTTTCTTATTCATAAATTGAAAATTCCTGAGATGACAGAAGGAATGATGATGGAATCAAGGAATGTTATATTCTTTGAGAATGTCTATCTTTGTAGAACCAAGGGTGTGATAGAAAAGAGTTCTGGGAAATGAACTTCTGAGGCTACTATTAGTTCTAATCCTGGGGATGTAGAATCAATACGTAGCAAACGAGCTAAGACGGCAAAGACCTTTGGTCCGGACTTCATCACCTATATGCTCGATGATGAGACAAAGTCCTTAAAAGAAGCTCTATCTAGTCCAGATGCTTCGCTCTAAAAAGAGGCTATCAATAGTGGAATTGATTCTATCATGCAAAATCACACTTGGCAGTTGACGGATCTCTCGAGTGGGTGTAAGCTGTTAGGATGCAAATAAATCCTAAAAAGAAAGTATAAGGCAGATGGTACTATTGATAAGTATAAAGCTCATTTGGTTGCCAAAGGCTTTAGACAAAAAAGGGGTATGATTTCTTCAATACTTACTCACTAGTAACAAGGAGTGTATCTATTCGGGTGCTTTTAGCAATTGCTGCCTTGCACATCTTGAAATTCACCAAATGGATGTGAAGACTGTGTTTCTGAATGGTGAGATGGAAAATGAAATATACACGGAACAACCTGAAGGGTTTGTTGTACCGGAACAAGAGCAAAAGGTGTGTAAACTTATTAGATCATTGTATGGTCTGAAACACACACCGATACAGTGTCACTTAAAGTTTGATAACACGATGTTATCAAATGGTTTCAAAATAAACGAGTGTGATAAGTGTGTGTACATAAAGAGCAGTTCTAATGGCTATGTTATAGTTTGTCTTTATATAGATGACATGTTGATCATGGGCAGTTGCCACCAAGTTATTGTTGAAACGAAACAAATGTTAAAATGAAATTTTGACATGAAAGATATGGGCTTAGCTGGTGTGATTCTCATAATCAAGATAGTTTGGACGAGTGATGAAATTATCTTAACACAATCTCATTATATTGAGAAAGTACTTAAAAAATTTAATACTTTTGATAGTCTGCCGGCTAAGACTCCGCTGGAACTCAATGTGCACTTGAGTAAAAACCGGGAAGAATTAGTAGCTCAAGTAGAGTATGCAAGGGTCATCGGGAGTTTGATGCATATCACTAACTGCATTTGACCCGATCTTGCATATTCTGTGAATAAGTTGAGTCGGTACACGAGCAATCCAAGTAAAGAGCATTGGAAAGCTCTAGTACGAGTTCGAAGATACTTGAAATATACTCTGAACTTCGGGCTGCATTATACGAGGTTTCCTTTTGTACTTGAAGGGTACAATGATGTAAATTGGATAAGAGACACAAAAGACTTATTCTCAACTAGTTGATTTGTTTTCACTGTTGGCGGTGGAGCAGTGTCGTGGAAATCCATGAAATAGACCTATATAGCCCGGTCCATAATGGAATCTGAGTTTATCGCTTTGGATAAACCTTGTGAAGAAGTTGAATGGCTTCATAACTTTCTAGGAGATATTCCATGTTGGAAAAACCCGGTGTCATCAGTGATGATTCATTGTGATAGCCAAGAGGCTATTGGAAGGGCACATAACACGATGTATAACGGTAAATCTTGACACATACATCTTAGACATAATACCGTGAGACATATGATCTCAAGTGGAGTTGTCTCAGTTCACTATGTGAAGTCAGTAGACAATCTAGCGGATATGCTAACCAAAGGGCAAAACCGAGATCTGATGAAAAAAATTGCTACAGGAAATGTGTTTAAAATCCACAATCTGAGAATGCTTGTAGTGGTAACCCAACCATGATGACTAGAGATCCTAAGAACTTGGTTCAATGGGAAAACTAAGCTACAAACGTTCAGTTGGTAGCACTTGGAAGGTTATATCTTAATTTTTCTCTTGTGAGCAAACCAAGTGTGCACCTGTCACTATAGTGAGGCTAAGTCTTATGACTTCTAATGATTTATAAGCCTAAGTGATAACATCATATTTTACATGTATTTTGAGGTACGTTTGAGTGGTATTTGATGGGCATTGCATGCATGAAGTGTTGAGTTTTGCATAGTTTTCTATGTTTTGTGCAATGTCACGTGTTTGTTCATTGTGAAGGGAATTAATGCCATTTTTTGTGTGGATCTCAAATGAGTATGGGAACACCCTAGAAAGATGGAAAATTAAGTTAGGAACGCGTTGCAAAAAGAATCGGGTCAATCGAATGAGAAACGAGTGAGAACGAAGCAAAACAGTGAAAGGCTGGCAGACTGCCACGTGGACCCGCGACCATGGAGAAAATTCGTGACCGGGTCGCGAATTTTGCTCTTCGGACCCCCCTCCCAGTCGCGAGTAGGCAGGAAAATGCCATGTGGACTCGCGACCTCACCCGTGACCGATCCGGTCGCGAGCGAAGCCTTGGGAGTCCGATTTTTGGCCTATTTTGGCCCGTTTTCTTTCCTTTTTCGACTAGGATACTTCCAACACTATATATACCTCCTCAAACACGAAAATTGGGATATAAAAACCCTACCATAACACCAAAAACCACAACAACACACACCATATTCTTCTCTTAAACACAGAGATAGAGAGTTGCAGAGAAGAACACGGAGAGCAAGACCAAGAGATTCAAGCCAAGCAAGAATAGAGACAGAATAATTACTTCCGGGTTTTATTTATCTTTATTTCTGTTAGACATGATTTCTTGTTGGATTTTAGTTTTCTATATTTATATGGATAGCTAAACCCTAGTTTTCTAGGATTGGATGATGAATTATTTATGAAGTTTATTTTATTGGTTTTATCATATTTCCTATGACTTTTATCTTGATCTTTGATTACTCTTGTTTTTATCTGTATTGTTTAACTGATCACTAAATGATACAATTTGATGTGTTAATTCATAAATCGAGAGAGGAGTTTTAACACGTGATCTGGAGTAATTAACTCATTAATCAATAACACTCGAGAGGGTTGAGGTTAATTGAGAGAACAATAGACCCTGGGAGCCATTAGGAGTTGCATACTAGGCATTGAACGGAGACGTTAGTACTAGTTGTGTGATCCACGCTTTAGGCACTTCGAGAGAAGGTTTAAGGTATAATTATGGTTGTTCTAGCTAGATTTAAGTCCCTACATAGGTGTGTGATGAAACAAGTAAATAAATGGATTAGATAAGGATTCTCCAACTCTAGAATTCGTCTTTCTCTGTTGTTTCTTCTTTACTCTTTCTTCTCTGTGTTTCATTTATATTTTATGTTTAAGTACTTTAATTAGTTCAAGCACTTTAATCGGTTGTCTAGATAGCATTTAGGAGTTAAGTTCTAGTACTTAGTTAGTTAAATATTAAATCTCTATGGATACGACCTTGTTCACCGCTATCCTATAAGCCTCGCTGTACACTTGCAGTTTAGGTAAAAATAAATACCGAACACTAAGTAACGTGGAGTACGGTGGTATACTCGGGAAAAGGAGATCACCTATGTAAGTGAGAAGTGTGGGTTGCTTCTAAGGATACTTATGAATTCAAAGAGGTTGACATGGCCCAAAATGGACACAAACGTGAGAACGGATAATGTTTGAGTTATTGTTATGTCAATCCTATTGTCTTGGTATACACTAAGGATGAATAATTCAAGGCATCGCGTTCACTAATCAGCCGATATACCCGATAGTGTTGAAAGATAGAAGCTTCAAAGTCATAAACTATCTATCATGTTGCAGTGGTGTCTCTAGAGGACTTGCTTGCTTGTCTGCATTCATGCATGCACTATTTTCACTCATGTGGGGGATTGTTGGAAAATTGGATATAATAAATTAAGTCATGACTCATTTTTTCTGATTTTTGGTGACTGAATTATTTAATTTTAGAGGAATTAAATAGCATACAATTGTTCTATATTTCTAGTAGATAATTATAGTATTTTTATTTTCTCAAATTCGATTTTCGGTGAGTGAGAAATTAATGGTTGAAATCGGTCACACGATTGGGCATTTATGGTGTGTGGAAAATGTGTTTAAGGCACATTTAGTTATCCCACATTGATTTCTTAACTTAGTTAAGAGATGTATTTAAGTGTATTAACACTAAAGTGTAATATATAAAGTGCACAAGAATGTGGGCCATGAGCCCACACACGCGTGCCCGCCCATGCCCGTGCCCATCTCATCCTCGAACTTGGATCTTGACAATTGGACTTTTGGTGGACTTTGAACGTACGTGGGCTTTTGAGGCCTAGCTGTTACGATTTTATGGTTCAGAAATGGACAGGTTGACTCCCACCTGAAGCTGGTGGAGTTAGTGGGCTGGAGTGTAACCGAATGTAACTCCTGAGGGAGTCAGGGATCTGCAGCTGCCCCTAGACACATGTTGGAATCCATTGGAACACCAGGACACCTGTCGGGATCTGCAGGAGATGGAGAGAGGTCCCCTCGACTCGGCTTGATTCAACATTCCAGTTTGTTTAGCTATTTTGTTCAGTTTATTATTCTTGCTGCTTTTTGTTTGATTCTCTTGTTCTTGAACTTCAGATTATTGTAAATCCAGAAGTAGTGTAAATGTGCACAACAAAATCAATATAAACATAGTATCTAATGTTCTCAAACAAAAATGAAAAATTAAACTTATGTCCAATCTTTGCTCTTGAATCTTATCTTCAATCTTCACTCATATGGTTCTTCAAACTTTGTTGTGTGCAAATGGGTGTTATGAGATAATTGTCGATGATGATGGATGATTAAATTCGTTCCCTAAGTTATCTGTATATAGATAGAGGAGTTCAAGCCTTAAATGAGAGGAAACCCAGTCTAAAAAGGTAAAATCATGAAAAACAGAACAGGGGCACGGTCTGTGCATCCCTAAGCATGGACCATGCCATTTAATGCAAAAGTCATTGTATCATACCCTCAATAATGCACAGAGCACGGTCCATACTTCATTTCTCGTCGGCCGACAAGTTTCACTGTTTTGCTCCGTTCTCACCCAGTTCTTGTCTAATTGACTTGATTCCTTTTTCATCTCATAAAAGATTTGGCAATAAATCTCTTCAAAATGAGCAAAAATCTGACATTGCTCAAAATATGAAAAATTATGCACAACTTATTTAAATATGCATACTTTGCTCATCAACTACCATTCAAATGAACCTCAAAATGAAAGAAAACCATGAGCTTATCAACAATCATAGACACAAACTAGTGAACTATATTATATCTATAATATAGGTTATCTTATTCACACTTTTACATAGTATATTAGTATAATAAATAATAATATGAAATATGAAATAAAATCAATGATATTAAATTAATATTATCGAAGTTAAGAAATAGAATGCTCAATAGTAAATACTAGGTGATAAAAGAAATTAAGACTAATATTAATAAAATAATATTTCTCAATTTATTAAATAATAAATATGAAATGAAATCAATGATAATAACCTAATATTATCGAAATTAAGAAATCGAATGGTTAATACAAGAGTAGATAAGTAATAAAAGAAATTAAAGAAAAAAGAAAATTAACAATATATAGTAAATAATATATATTATATTCCATCTTTGATTATTAGTTATATAAGAATATAAGTTATATTCCACATTTGATTATTAGTTATATTATTAAAGTAATAATTTAAAAGAAAAAAAAAAGAATTAAAAAAATTAAGATTAGTTTTGACAATTTGACAAAACAATACTCATCATTAAACATTAACACATGAAATGAAATCAATAATATTAAATTATTATTATTATTGCAAGTAACAAAGTAATAAAGGAAAAATATAATTCACAAATATTAAGACTAATATTGACAAAATAATATTTCTCAAATCATTAAATAAGAAATATGAAGTGAAATTAATGATATTGAAAAACAAAATTCTCAAAAACTTCTTATCAAACTTAAGCAATCAAATGTACAAGAGTAACAATATTCTTAGCATCAATGGTATATGGTTAATTTAAACTCTTAGTTATATATACAATTAGTATTATAGTATATAGTATATAGTATATATTAGTTAAAATGTGCATAACAATTAAAGAAAAATAAAATTAACAAAATTTAAGACTAACATTAAATAAGCTAAACTATGAATAATATTTAAAAAAATTAACAATTAATAGTCTCTTAAATAATATATGAGTATTACTAAAAAAAGGACTATTAATTTATAAATTATCTTAATATCTTGAAATATGGCATATATGAATCATGAGTTATAATTTATGATTTATGAATCGTATGACACACAAATGATAACTAACACACACACACACACAATAGTAAACTAACATAGATGTATAGTATAAATTATAAATTTATAAATTACAATGTATAATGTATAAATATAAGTATATAAGAAAAAGAAAAGAGAAAAAGAAAAAAGAAAATGATAAGAGTTGAGCTCGAGTTAGGGTTCAAATTTTAAATAAGCGAGCTGATCCCGAGCTCAATTTTTCTAACCAAACCGAGCTCGAGCACGTGTAGAAAACTCGAGTTGAACTCTAGCACGAGTCGACTTTATATTTCAGAAACATGGCGGCAACTTCATTTTTAGTGAATAGTTGAGGAGGCCGATTGTACCATTTAAATAGTTTAGGTGTGTATTTGGGCCAAAAAATTGCTCATACATCTAGGTGAGATTGGACATATAGTTCGGATGTTTTGTTGGCCCTTTACCCTTAATAATATACACAAAATATATTTCTCTATACAGGCACCTAAAATTTTAGGATCGACCCTAATCTTATGAGATAATGACGTAGCATTAATCTAGATAATGTAACACAAATTAATCTAGACAATGTAACACTAGGTGTAACACATAATGTGTAATATACGATTTCATTCAATAGGAATGTCACAATCACACTTTTATTCTAAATCTTTTAAGATGATGTGGTGGATTCGGTCAAATTTCTTTCGAAAAGAAGTGGGAATAATACGATCATGTAGCATTGCCATTAAATCATTTTTTTAAAAGCAATGCTTGTCGAAATGATTTAGTACGATTAGGAATTGATTCTACTAAAATGGAGTGACCGTGGAATAAAGATTTAGCTAGCTAGTAAATTGATTCCAATCAAGTGGTGAAACATATAATTTGGCATATGTATCACTTCACTTCACTTCTAACAATTAACAAAATCTTGCTTAGTGATTTTTCTTTGCTCACCGACCATATATAACCGTTACATAAACGTGTAGTGTGAATAAATTCTACTTATATGAACCACCCAAACCCAAGAGCTAGCCCAAATATATGCTAGCTAGGGCATCTTAATGTGCTTATTATACTCTATAGTAAATATGGTCATATAATAGTGGCCACATGCAATTAATAATATAGATATTAAGAAATTTATATTAGTATTAATAATTTAGATATTAAGATATTTATATTAGTGTTAAGTATCTTGAGTAAATGGCTTAAATAACTTGAAGTTATATGATAAGTTGATGATCTTTATCTAAATTAAAGTGGTATTTGATATTCATCATGCACATTGATAGAATGTGTGTATGTATGACTAATATAAATGCCTTTTTTTATATAAATTTTTCAAGTCTAGTTTAATTTGGTGTGTTATTTTATTAGCTAAACTTATCAATGAGCATTGAACTCTATAGTTTGGAAGATATTATGTTTGATTTTATTTTAATTTATAGTAAAAAAGGCTTAAATTGATGAACAATGTAGAAATCGAGTTAAGAAAGTAGAACGCGCCAAGATTGAGCTGAGAATGGTCGAGAATAGTCGAGACCGGGTCAAGAGCCGCTGGGTTTGGGCGCGAGCTTACTGAGCTTGTGTTAGGATCAAGTGCAACCCTCAAGCCCTAGCCTTGGTTCGATCGGTGCTCCAAGATGGTCGGATAGTGACTCAAGCACTAACTAACGAGCTCGTGTCCCGTGATTTCCCTAAATGGTTAAATGAAACAAACCAAATTCTTTATCAACATCTAATAAATTAATAAGTTATGATTTATCAACATAGAAAAAAGTCCGTCACCCACAAATCACACAAGAGAGATAAATTGTACCGAGCAAACCCTATGCAGTGCTTGACTTAGAGACGACGATGGTGGAATTCGATCATATCGTAGAGAGTAAACCATCCCAATGAGGCTTGCTCAACTATTTTCCAACCTTTAGGTTGAGCTATGCTTCTCCAAAATGGAAAAATTAAATAGAAATGCAACTTGTCGGACATTATGAATCTCTAACACTATTTAAAACATGATGAAATATTAATATATGCTTGGCCAAAGCATCATTATCCCACAAAAAAAAAAAAAGAAGTAAATTAAGAATATCCGGTGCATTTAAATTTAACAAGTAGGGGCTTAATATTCGAGGATCTAATCCCACTATCTGGCTAGAATTCTTCGAATTAATCCACTTGCACATGATGATATATTGTAAAAGACGAGAAAACGACTTTTCAAGAATATTAGGCAAATTAAAAGCTTTAATTTGAATCGAAATTCACGATCTTTATGAATTTTTATAATGTGATTATATATTTCTAGTAAAAACTTTAGTCTAAATTAAATGTAAATTAATTAATTTTTGATGGTTTACTTAAGTATGTTGCGTTGTCATATTTTCATATAATAAATTCAAAGATTACAAATAATTATTTTTAATTTCAATCAAATTTTTAAGTTTCTATGTTACCACCTTCTGAACGGTCTCGTTTTAGATTTATGCTATTCAGCTTTTCCTCTAAAAACCATAAAAAGGGAAAAAATATATTTTAACACCTGAAATTCACATGAAATCCTCTAGTTCATATAATATGTCCTAATCGTGTATTAAAATTATTAGTTTTTTTTTTCGTTTTTTTTCTTTTGATTTAATTTAATTTTATATTATTATTTAGGGTTCGGTCCATTCAATTAGGTTTATAATTATTTTTTATTATTTCATTTTCATTTTTTAGTTAATATAATTGATTACAATATTATGGCTGATTATTCCAAAATTAAGGTATATAATTTAAAAAAAATTCTTAACAATAAAAATTAATTATGATTTGTTATAATATAATAAATTTTATTTTTATTGTAAATATTAGTAAAGCTACATAATTATTAATGTTGGAACACGGTTGACACACATTTCAAACTAGAGGATCTCATCCACTTGAATTTTTACATGAACAATTCCATAGTTTGATTTTCAGTTTCCACCAAATAAAAAAATGACGTGGAAATAAGGTTTCAGTTTTTGAGAAAATATTAATTTTGGTCCCATAGGACATCGGGCATTCCGATTTTGATCCCGACACTATCATTTCTGGTCCCAAACAGAGTTATTATCGATTTTGGTCCCCTTTTTTGCCTTAAAATCATGGGACCAAAAATGATATTCTTAAACCTATGAGACTAAAATTGGACGATTTTTTTTGAAAAATAACCAAAAATGATAGTGTCGGGATCAAAATCGAAATTAACTCTTTCAGTTTCACACATGAAAATATGTATTTTCACTTAATTTTTTTCTCTATTAAAAATGTTGTTCGCTGTGATGTGTCTTACTCACATCACCCATTGGTTGTGAGAGATTTGGATAGGTTAGTTTTGCTGATGAATGGATAAAATATAAAAATAGAGTACTAATGTTATGTTCAGTTTTAGAAACACAAATTGTAATACCAGTTGTAACATGCAGCAAAAATTTAAATATGCATAAAAAAATAATTTAATGTGCTACAAATACAACATATATTTGTAACATAACCTCATGACGAAACTTCATTAAGATACTTCTTTGAAAGATGTCTTTAAGCATGCGAATATCTCTAAATACAAAAGTGTTATAAGTGTAGGTATAATACCAAATGCAGCAATCCTAAACAAACTACCCTGACAAATTCAGATGCAAAAGACCAAATATAGGATGTTGAACAAAAGACATCTAACACTCTGAACCACATTAAAGTCTACAGGAGCACACGATTTTTCAGAGATATAATGCACAACTTCTTTCTCTCTTCTTTCTTCTAAAACTATGAGTCTCCTATTATAGATGTGTAGTAAGGTTTGATAAGGTCCAAATTTTGTTCTCCTTTTTGCTACAAAAGAAATCAATTTAAAGATGGAAATAAGAAAGGTTATCAACATCAAACATTTTGATAGAGATAAATATGATTTACATATTTATTAATATTTTATTTTATTTATTTGTGTTAGTAATTAATTCCCATTATTATAGTACAAATACTTTATATTTTTAGTTATATTGACTTTCCTAGTTTATTAATTCACTTAATTATTTGTTAATTTCATAGTTATATTAGGATTAAAATTGTCTTAGGATTTTTATTCTCAAGCCTATATAAGGTCTATTATTTATTCATTTAGAGTTGGTTGAATATTGATGAAGTTTTGGAGAATTACACCTTTTATTCAATACAATATTCTTGAGAGTTCGTAGAATTGTGTTTGAGTGCTATTGTTCGAATTATACCTTCTCCATGCATCACATTCCTATCCAATATCAAACTCTACCAAATTAATATTTTCAGCCCTTATATTATTTGATATCATATCAAATAATCCATGTATATCAGTGATATCTAAAATACATTAGATTGAAGTATAACAAATATCTACAAAAATTAAGATAGGTAAAGATTATCAATAAATTAAAATAGGTGTGATCAGCAATAGCACTAACGTGTTGTCCAAATTCAATTTCAGTTTGAACTCCAAGATGAATTTGATAAAATTTTATAAAGATTTGAATAGTTGAACTTTTCGTGATATTTTTATTAAAAGGCTCAAAGTTAATTCGGGTTATCAAAATATAATTTTAAAACTACAACATATATATATATATATATATATATATTTTCTATTGAAATCCCTCAAAAAAAGGAAAAGAAAGAAATATATGATTAGATCAAAAAATGGAGTAAAGACAACAAACCCTTTAATTATTATTCTTCAAGCTTCATCACATTCTTGCTCGACGTTGTTGTGACCCTTTGAGCATTCGAATCACATATTCCACAAAAACAAACCGATCAATTAATATAGAAATAAATGAAAGATAATGAAAATATATTATTCCTCAACTTGCTTCAAAGCATCCACTTTTCTCACGTATATAAATAAACACACTCGATCCCCTCACAAAATTAAGTCTCTCTCATCACACTTCTCTCTCATACACTTCTCTCTCATTAGTTCTCTCTCTTCTCAACTTTGATACAACATCTATGGCATCAAGCTCAATGACATCCTCATGGAGTAGCAAGCAAAACAAGCAATTCGAGGCGGCTCTAGCCAAGTACGACCGGGACACGCCCGACCGGTGGCACAACATTGCCCGAGCGGTGGCCGGAAAATCGGCCGAGGAAGTGAGGCGGCACTACGAGGCCTTAGAGAGGGATATTTCCAACATCGAAAACGACCACGTCCCCATCCCTAACTACCGAGCCATGCCCAACGGCAGACGGTCTTGATTAGGTTCGTGCATTAGCATTGTCATATGTTATTGCTCGTTTTATCACATGAGATCCTCTATTCCACTTTAACTTATCATTTCCCGACTAACATAACAGGATTGCCAAGAATTCATTCATCTCCACCTGCAACGATCAGTTTATCCACGCATCAAATTAATTCTCATTAGCATATATATGTTGTAAATTTGTAAAAAAAAAAAAAACTGAGAGAGAGAGAAAGAAAGATGAAGATGCCTAAGTGCAATGTAAATGATGGTATTGTGCTAATTGTATGATTATGTCGAATTGTTAGTTTTAATGGAAAATTAATGTGATTTGCTACTTTGTGTTGGAGATTCAAATAAAGAAATATTATATAAATATAAATATGAAGATACGTACATATTAAATGAATTACAGGAATAATTATATTATAACAATACGAAAGTGGGGTATCTAAGAAACCTAATTAATGTGATAATTAAAGCGATTGGATTCTCCGACATAACTCTAGCTAGTAGATCTAATAAAATATATATGTATATTTTTTTGCAATTTAAAATAGTTTTCTGTACGTAAAGTTACCAGATTTGGACATAGAATTATATTTTATGGAGATAAAAATTAATATAATGCTGATGAGGAACTTTTTTTTAAATCCCCACAACACATTTGGAATAATGAACCAATAAAGAATTTTTGGGAAAATTAATGTACCAAATAAGTACTAGCCAACGTGTACATAAATCTAAAAAGTGTAATTAAAATAACGGATGAGATCCTCTATTCCAATTTCATATTTCATCTTGAATTCCAACCATTGGATACATGACATGTGTATTTAAAAAATTAAACTATTATCCACTAAAAAAAATTAAATATGCGTCATGTATCAAATAGTACTATGATTGCTTAATTAATGATCTAAATACTATAATTAAAACATTAATAATTTTCAGGATCTGGTGGAATCGGTGTCGGAAAGTCTTGTGATTGGGGTATCTAATACTCCTTCCGTTTCGTTTTATTTGTTGTTTTAGGTTTTTTTTTATTTAGAATTAACAATTAATTTTGTGGACAAATATACACATCCCTCATATATGCCATAAAATCTTATTCAATTATATTTTTCTTAAAATAGGATTTCTGATAGGGTTAAATTAGAGAGAGTGTGTGTGAAAATATATAAAAAACAACAAATATTTTGATACAAAATAAAAAAGTTAAAACAACAAATAAAATGAAACGGATGGAGTATTTAGTAGCAAATCCGAATTGAGAATATTTATGAATTTATAATAAGCTAGAAATTAAATATGTTAAGGTAAAATCCATTACACACTTCCCAAATATCCTAATAATCTAACATTATAAACTTTAACATAACTTTCTCGTTTTACATTCTTCATATTTAAAGAAATAAGTATTTAAGAAAAAAAAAAGTATTTAAGAATACTACATAAACTTAGGATATTTAGGGAAAAGTATTAGCTTGACTATATACTTATTCACATATAATTAATTATATTTAACGGAATAAATACATCGTAAACTTTTGCAAAATTCAAAATTTATGTACTGCCTGCTTAATTGAAGTACTTGCAATGTAATTTTGTTCATGTTAAATTATTATATTTTTAAGTTTAAAATTTGATATTAATTCAGTTAATCCATTATGACATTTATGTTAACGTTGTTACTCAAAATTTACCTCAAGATTCAATTACCTCAAAATTTATTAATGCAATGAAGTAATTATAATTTTTCCAAAAAGTATATTTATTTGTAATTACATCATAAACTAGCTAGAATATACATGTGTACGTAAATTTAAATTTAATTAAACATAACACACACCATATATGTTTATAAGTGTGGATGAATTTGTAGCTAGCAAAAGTATATTACGCAAAAATGGTTCAAGAATTGGTGTTAATTATTAGGTGTTTCACATTATATATATATAGTTTGATTTTATTAGTAACAGGTCATAAATATACAAACTGGGGCAACGAAAAGCGATAACGGCTCGCACAAATACAATAATTAAGCATAGATTATGGAATAAAATGTAATGCGTGAAAAAGTGAGACAGCCCAACATGCCTAAGAAGTCTAGAGCAAAAAACTCAAGTCAAAAGTTGACAAAGTTTTTGACCTAGAGGGTATATAAATGTGGTCAAATATGAGGAAGATAATCATTTTTTTTTACTCACACACCCGACATGTGGTATTAGGAGATTCGTATCCGACATGTAGAAATGACAAGGTGAAGATGAGGATGTAAGTAGAACTAATGAGAGAGAGAGAGAGAGAGAGAGAGAGAGAGCAAAAATAAAAGTAGGGAATGGAAACAATGGAAGAAAATTTATTAAATTGAGAAGAGAGAAAAGGAATAAGAAATTAAATAAAAAGAAAGTGGAAAATTATTCTAAGAGAGATACAGTAAAATCTCTATATAAAAATATTCTATATATGAATAAGTTCGTTATAGTACTAAAAAGTTATGGTCCTAACTCGGGATCAATTATATATAAGAATAAATTCTATATTCTAATATTTCAGTGTTTTTTAGGATCTTGCTTAAGAAATTTCCCTTCATATATATAGTAATAAAACGACATTGTATAAAATATCTAAAATTATTTAGCTATATATGTTACATTAAATCTAAGCTGATGTAAAACACTTATCTAAAGTTGTCTGTTAACCTCCATATTATAATATTTTTGTTTGATGCGGATAATATTACCGTATAGAAATTTTACTACACGTAGATCTGTCCACGAAAATTTGGAACCAACATAATCAAAGTGAAAAGACAAGATAAAATAATAAGTTTATAAATTAAGATAAAGTCTTAATTTATAAAGGACTTGGGCCTAACAAAAGAGTTGTGCCATATACCGTGGGGGCTTCCCTTCATTTTAGGTCAATAAAACACCAAATGATTCGGATTGGGTTATAATCCAAGTCATCCTCATAAATTCAAGTTAATTAGCATCACGGTTAAGATCCTCTATTGTATTTTTTGTGTTGCATTCTCTATTTTCTATTTTTTTTTTTTTTGTCTTTTTAGTTTTTTACGATTTCAACTTCTCGTGCTTTAGTTTAATTTGACACTTGTTATTTAAGGTTCATTTTAATTATCCAATCAAAGTATATTATAATTTTTTAGTATTTAATTTTTAGTTTTCAATTATTAATTCATATATTCATTAAAAAATTTAATACTAAAAAAATGTAATAAATCCTAATTGGGTAGGATGAATCATAAACAACCAGTGTAAAATTAAACTAAAGCACAAAAATATTAAAATTAATAATAAAATACTGAAAAATCGAGTATGTAATAGGAAATGCAAAACAAAAAGTACAACAGATGATTTCATGTGTTAACATCCTACATAAATTATCACAAAATGAAGACTTAAACTAAGAAATGATACTATGCCAAAGTAAAAAAATTGTACATGACATGTCTCCCTTATCTTTTGGAACATTTCATCTTTCAAATGCTGATTCAGCTATATATTTGAATGTATTCTCAAACATTTGATGATAAAAACTTTATTCAAAGATATATATATCATTTTCATTTTATGGTCCTCTAACTTTTGGTTGGACCACTAAGATGAGTAGGACTCCACCAATCGCCATAAGACCGAGATATCATTGTCTTCAACTCTTTTTAGTCCATCAGAATTCAATTTGAGTTACATCCATTTATATTCATCGTTTACGTTGCACAAAATATAGAAAATTATGTCCAATTTATCAATTTACACATGCAATGTATGTTAACGATCATCCAAATATACTTAAAAGTACATGAAAATCATGAGTTTAATAATATTTAATTCTAATTGCATGAATTACAACATTCAACTCTTCATATGGATCATCTATAAATTGTTGGAAAATTAAATTTGATTTGTGAAATATAAGTGGATATTTTGTATAATTAAATTAAAATAATAAGGATTAATCTAGAAAAAAAAAAGTGTACTTGTGTTGAAGTGTAGAAAATCCTAGAATTTGATTAGTCATAACCACTAGTGTAACGATCCAACTTCTGGACTGATGATTGTTCTCACAAACCAACACAAGTCTTTCCAACGTATTTTGTTCTCACTCACATGTTTCTCAAGGAGTCACCCATCCCACCCAACTTCTAGAATTTGATTAGTCATAACCACTAGTGTAACGACCCAACTTCTGGATTGAGGATTGTTCTCACGAACCAACACAAGTCTTTCCAATGTGTTTTATCCTCACTCTCTCTCATGTTCCTTGAGAAACTTCTCAAGGAGTCACTCATCCCACCATTGCCCCAGGTTCAAACCTATCAAACCTTTTAAGCTCTCTTCAACTATATAGTTTCATTCCTATATAGCTTCGGAATCCCTCTCTTTCGGGTGGATTCGGTTCATTCATATGCCCCCTTACTTTGAAGTTTTATAGAAGTCGCTCTTTGTCCGTGCCTATGCGCCAACGATCACTCCATACTTCAGCCCTGAATGTCACAACTAGTTTCACTGACGTATGTAACTATATATATGTGTATTCTATCAACGAGAAATAGACTACACTATACTCACTAATTACCTAATTAATCCTTCAATTAATTCTTAAATTCTAACGTAAATAAAGTTTTAATTAGCTTTCATAATCGTTGTACTTACATGTTTAAAATTTCAATCTCTATATAATACAACATTGCTCCTCAATATTTTACAATTACATCATAAACTTGCGATTGTAGAACAAAAATAAATCCGAACAAACATGCTCACACCTAAAGTGTACGTGGTAAGCTTTGAGCTCACTATACCAATCCATCACTAGCTCATTCTTAAGGGAACGAGATGCGTCATTTTTTATTTACATGTCACGTGTTTATGTAACCTACATCCAAACTATATAAAAAAAATCCAAAAATAGATAATTTGAAACAATATATTATAATAGTGAAGAATAATTCACAATTCTTTATTCGTGCTATTGTAATTTAATTTTTAAAAGGAAAATAACTTTAGCGAAGAAAAAGGTTTCCATGAGAAAAGGAGACCAATTTGTACAACTTTCAATGAGAGAGATGGGCAATAAGTGATACGGATTCTAAGATATCAAAAGGGTTGGCCAATTTTTATTCACATATATAAATTATAGTTTTATACCCACAAAAACTTGTGTCGGGCCATCTTAGGGGTCTAACGAGTAGTTAGATGGGTCAAACTTTGAATTTAAACTCATATTCAATAACATATTTATAATTTTGTTAGTGTTTGATTGTGTTTAAATGTAGGTTTTAACCCGTTTTATGAATTGTGACCAGTAATACAACATATTAACCCGAATAAGCATGATGTCATCCATTGCTACACAATCATATATTTCAAAATTGGGATATTAATATGTCTCACTTGCAACACCATAAATAATGCATATACATCGTGGGGTTAAAATTTCATGTTACACTTCCATGTATTTCACTATAAATTTATGATTTTAATCTATAAAATAAAAATCAATTACAACATAAATAATCATAGTCAACATCAACAAAAAAGGATTTAATAAATATTATTAAAATCATAAATGTAATTTATAGTGAAACACGTGGTGAAACACATAGAAATGTAACAGGAAATTCAAACCCGCATTTGTACACTTGCAATGCATTATTAGTATGTTATATTGGAATTGAAGATGGGACACTATTTGATAGGCTTGACTTCCGTATCCAAATTAAATAAAGAAAGAAACTAGTGTTTGTGAGCATCAAAACTTATATGAAATTATCCATATTAAACCATACCATGCAAGATTCATATTTTCCATGCATGCACTATTTCTAGAGTAAATTTTGCATAAAAAATTAACAAGTGGGAATCAACTTGATCATGTATAAATATTGCATGCCCCATTATCTTTTAAAAGCAATGTTGATTTAGGGGAATCAATTCTACTACTATGGGAAGACTGCACAAATTAATTACAATGAAATACTCATCAAATTGATCTTGATGAGGAATAATTTGCCAAATCACACCATTAAAAAGAAAAATAAGAATCTCTATTTTTCAAGTGCTCAACACATATTATAAATTATATATCTTCACCACTACTAGCAAGATTTTGAATGATAAAAAGGAACTTAAGTAATAACATATGCTCTCTATATTCCAATGAGACATAAGATGGAGTAATGCAAATGTAGAAAAAAATAAAAAAAAAAACAAGTACAAAAACAGTCCAAATAACCAAAGAAACTTTTGGAATTTAGCTCAGAAGCTCCTTATAATTAAGCTTCAAGAAGGAAAGCAAAAAATAAATATCCACAGTCTAATATTTTCAAGTAATACCCACAATCTAATATTTTCAAGTAATATTTCAGGTGGAGAACTAAAAAATGTGGATGATCGTGTGTGTGTGTATATATATATATATATATTTTGTATTTGCTAATATACTAACGATATTATTTTTTCTTCAGCCAATATAGGCAGATTTTGTAGTTAATATATAGACAGCTTGAAGATAATATTATCACACATATTTTTTATATCACCACACATATATATATATGATGTATTATTTGAAAAAAAAAAAGAAATCGTTATATTTTAAAAAAAAAATTGGGTAGTACTAGTACCCACTCGGGTAGCATGAACCCTACCCTAGCTATAAGAAGAAGTAGGCATGGACCTAAGGGAAGCTGGTGGCGGCACCCCTCAAATTTTATCAAATATTTTTTTATATGTATATGTAATTTATTATATAAATATAATATTAATTTTTGTCCCTCCAAAGTTAAAATTCATGCATTTCCTCTCCCCCGGTTAAAACTCATGCGTTCGTCTCGAGAAGAAGCAACATTAATGTTGCAAACAAATTAAGGCTACATTATCCCACCAAAAGTTAAGGAATATGATTTTATGGTATTGGCGCATCTATCTAAACAAGCAAGGGATTGAGGGGGATCTAATCCCACTATCTCATCTCGTGTGATAGAATTCCACTTGCCCATGACGATGATATTGCAAAAGACAAGAAAATGACTTTTTTTCAAGAATTATGCAAGAAAATGCTTCTCCTCTCTATTTAGAATCACATATTCTAAATTCCTCTCACAAAGAAATATAAGAAATTTGTAAATATATTCGTCAACTTGCTTGAAGAATCTACTTTAATTTTTCCCTATGTATTTAAGGAGTTTGTGATAGTAGGGCTCTTTCACCAACACACACTCACACTTTCTCCCTTGACTTAGAAATTACATATCTTCTTCTCATTCTTCCTAACTACTATACACTCACCTGCAGCACTCTCGACATCCATTTGATGGCATCGAGCTCCATGTCACGAAGCTCGTCTTCCTCCTCGTGGACACCCAAACAGAACAAGCAATTCGAGGAGGCTTTGGCCATGTACGACAGAGCTACACCCGACCGGTGGCATAACATTGCCCGGGCGGTTACGGGGAAAACGGCGGAGGAAGTGAGGAGGCACTATGAGGCCTTAGAGAAGGACATTAACAAGATTGAAACGGATCAGGTCCCTATACCTAACTATGGTGCCATGTCCAATGCTAGAGGATACGCCAACGACCAGAGGTATGTGTCTCCATTTGATCGATCTTGACCCGTCACACAGTCTGATACAAGTTTGTTTTTTGTTTGTTTACCCATTAAAAAATCATAAAATATATATGGTTAAATATTTTCGTGCATCTACATTCCTAGGAAAAATTAAGTTTCATGGGATTTTAAAGACTATTTTTAAGGGTTAGTTGCGAAAAAAAAAAAAGCCACCATTTTTCTTGACCATATTGGCAATTTCAATACCAATTTTGAAATGTCGCAATAATGGCACCATCTTTCGATTCATAGAAAATTCGACACCTCCAAATTTGTCCGGCGATCGGAAATTCAACTTAGACTTTTTCTCAACACATATATGAATTTCGACGAACTTAAATAACTTGGAATGCGAATGAAAAATGTCGGATTTCATGACCTGTAGAGATTTCAAATCGTATAAGTTCATCAAAGTTCATATACCCATTGAGAAAAAAAAAGTCCACGTCGAATTTCCGACCGCTGAAAAAATTTGTGCTAGTTGCGAATTTGATACAAATCGAAAAGTGGTGTCATTATTGCAACGTTTGGAAAGTGATGTCGAAACTGCAAATAGGGTGAGAGGTGGTGTTTTGGGCCATTAGCCCTAATTATAATTTTGAACTACTATTCATCAAAACATTTGATGACCATGATTGGTGACTACTATTTGTTTATTTTTAATGTCTCAATTCACAAATTGGACTTCTTGATGCTAACTGCAGGCTTACGAGGAATCTCAAGTTGCAGTAATCAGCTAATAATCTCAAGGGGAAATCTGCATTTGCGTGGTGTAAAAGTGTGTAATATTACAAGTTCTATATATTTATATATAGTTGTACCTTCATGTTAATTTAGCTATTTTTAACATGTGAAATGAAATGGATGATTGAGTTTCGTTACACATCCTTCATATTTTTTCGAAATATTTCAAGTTCTTTATAAATATAATCAACTTGCATGCTTATTTAATACGGTACGAGATGAAATATATCCTCGACTTTGTCCACAATTGGTGTCGCACCCCGTATCTCAATCTATGTTTGGTAATTTTTGAGAAACAATGGAAACAAATAAATTACATAAATGGAATGATCATCTACGTAATTATAAGGGTATAGTAATAACTAAAGAGTAGTGATTTTCAGCCAGATTCTGGCTAGCCAGAATCTTTTATTGTTTTTAATAATTAATTAATTTAATTAATAAAACATTAATTATTCAATAAATTTACATTGATGCCCTCCATAATAATTAGGGCAACTCTATATGCGCTTCAATTCAGAAGAAATCGAAGATGGAAAAAAAATAAAGAAGTGAAGAAAAGAAAGAAGATGAAGCTGCGCCCCTTTCTTCCGATCCGCTTCTGGAGTGATTTTAATAATTAATTACAAATCACTAATTTCATGACAGAAGGATAATATAGTAAAAACATAACATTTAATAATTAACATAATTAATTTATTAATAATACAATTTTATTAATCATCAAAAAATCAGATTCTGGCTAGCCAGAATCTGGCTGGCTAGCATTATTCATAACTAAAATGGTTTATATTTATGTGGGATGAGATCTTCCATCTCACTCTTTTGTGTACTAGGTAGTTATGTACCCCATTAAATTTATTATTTTAATAATAGATATTACAAAATAAAAATGATGTATAAGATAAACAACTCTCTCTAATTAAAATTTGTACTAAAAATAATTACCCTAATTAGATATTTAATTAACAAGTGTAAAATTAAACTAAACATTATAAATTGAAATTAAAGATAAAAAGGGAGGAAGAGAAATTAAAAATTAAAAATAAAAAATAAAAAATGGCCATACACAAATGGTATGGGATAGTATATTGATTTTTTTTTTTATATAGGGGAAATAATGGATAGATGATCTCATTTGCATCTATTTGATATATTTGGCATTTTTAAGTTGGCAGGTATGATCAATTTGGGATGATGATCAGGCCCACTTTTTATATATGCTCACTACTAAATTCATTATTTTAATAATATTTATTTCTTTGAATTTTTTTAATTTTGTTTATCATAAAAATATAAATTATTCAATGTTAACTAACATTTATTGCAAACAATTGAAATTTTGAAAAAACTATATACCCTAGTTATGATATAATCAACCCTATTAACTAAAAATGAAAATTAATTCTACAAAATTTGAATAGAATAAACCCTAATTAATAATTTTTAAATTTAACTAAACCACTATAATATAAAATTGATAAAAAAAAAGGGAAGAATAATAAATTAAATTAATAGCATGACGCAAGTGAAACACATAAAGTGAACTATATTTGATCATTTTTTACACCAAATTAAACTTTAATTTATATCATTTAATTAATACCACTTATAAAAACATCATGCATCCTTTAACTTGACACTTGACAGTTAATTATGTGGCCCCTGAATTCTTCCTTATCTAGAACAATTGAATAGTTCTAAATTAAATCTCCATTCATGATACAATAGAGTCTAATCCCAAGTAGCATATCTAAAAATATAACTGATAAATTTCATCAAAGGAAATCTTCAAGTCCCATTTTGGGGTCGGACCGGGCCAAAATTGTCAGCTCTAGATATAACTAAACTCATTGGGGGTGTAGCTCATTGAGAAAAAGTCTAAGTTATAAATAGGAATAAACAAAGGAATAAACAAAGAAAATACCATTCCATTACATTATACCAATTAGTCACTTGAATTTTATTAGGTTTTTTTTTTTTACTTTTTTTTTTTGTTTTAAAATTTGATTATTATGATTTATTATTTCATAATTAAGGTATATATAATTTAAAATGTCATTTTTATAAATAAATGGTAATTATGAGTGTTGATATTATCATAATTTTTATTTTACAATAAATATTTTTAAAATAGGAATTGAACTTCGATAGGAGATTCAAGAGTAGTACACAGAAATTGGATTAAAAGATATCATCTCAATTTAAAAAATTATATGCCATAACTTTGGAATAATGAATTATATTAATTAAAAATAAAAATTAAATTCTAATAAATAATTATAAATCCTAATTGGGTGGAATAAATCCTAAATAATAATGTAAAATTAAATTAAACCAAAAGAGAAATTAAAATTGAAAAAAAAAATTAATAATTTTAATGTTTAAACACGATTGGGATATATACATTAGACTATATACATTAGACTAGAGGATTTCATGTGATAAATCAGAGCCGCTAAAGTAAAAGCTAACGTCATATATTACATATATAGAAACAATATTAATTAAATATCACGTCTCAATTCTAGCACAAACAGGTAAATCAATCAATAACCTAAAACAAAACATAGTACTCTAGGTTAACATATGAGGAGAGAAGGCATTTAAATTTGATTTCTCAGTTACATTTTCATATCACGTTTCATTTTTCAATACACGTGTCATGCACTAATGATAATGAAACATGGTATGCAATACAAAAACGTAATCGAAAACGCCAAACCAAGAAGGGGCGATCAAAATTTTGGAGCGATCAAGCATCCATAGCAAGAGGAAATGGTTTAAACCTCCATTGTTCAAGTTCTAAAGAGTAATCAAAACATTCATGCACCGTTGCTTGAATAGTCTTCACTGAATCATCAATATCTGGATCAGAATGGGCGTTGCTCATGACTTCTTCCTTAGCAGTAAAAGTTAGAAGCTTCGTCCAAGTGGAGGTCAAAACAACTCTTTCGACTTCTAGAAGCTCGTAGCTTTTGCCGGTCTGCATCGAGTGAACGATCATCAGATCTTTCAACAATATATATAGAGTAATGTTAACCTACACATCTATCGTTGGCATTTTCGTGAGCACTTAGTGTGTTCGATGATAAATGAATCATCATATCAAATCCCAAATACACGAAGTGCTGACGAATATGCCCACAGAGTGTGTGTGTGGAAATGGTCCAAGTAAGACTCTAAACTATTTCATTAGTTCCACGTGGGTACTTAAGCTATTGTTGGTTCATGTTAGACCCTGAACTTTCTTGTGAGGTTCAATTGAACCATCGAACTTTCTTGTGATCAGGTTCATAATTGGTTCAACTGGACCCTTATGTTAACTCTCCTATAGACAGATGTCCATCTCTGGTTGTTGAAAAATCACATTGATCTCAATTTCAAATAGCCAAGATCATGGGCTTCAATAACCCTAAATCAATTTTGAGAATGAACGCTCAACTGAGAAAAAGAAATCTCGACTCAAATATCCCTGAAATTTATGTCCACTATGACTATCTTCAGGTTGTTCGAGAGACTTTCCAACCATCTCCACCTACAATTCCCGACAATGTGGATACCTTTAAAAAAACTCTCTTCGTGTGCTTTTCAACAGTACCTTCAATTTGTTTAATGGATACCGAATGACAGAGAAATTATTGTATGTTAGTAGAAGGGCTAGTAGCAAGGTCTAATTGAACCGATTTTAAAAACTCGATAGTCCAATTAGACATGACAAGAAAGTTCGAGAGTCCGCTCAGAAGTGATAATAGTTTAATTAAATTCCCACTTGAGACTAGAGATATAGCTTAGGGCCCTATTTGGACACGTTACGTGTATAATATAATATATAACATGTATATATTTTGTTAAATTATTAGGATAGTGAGACTAATTAAGAACTACCATCTCAACATTGATTTCCTTGATTGCAAATTGTGCTGCTTTGATCAATTCATTATAAAAATTCACATCGTTATGCTTCGCCTCCAACAGATCTATGGGCTGGAAAGGAACGTGGAACCAACTAGGAGGGCGACAATCCAAATCATAACCCTGCAAACAAATAAACAACACTAATATTCTAACAATTCACAATAACAACAATATTAATTGCAATATTCAAAATTGAACCAAACTGTAAAATTAATAAATAAATAGAGTAAATTACACTTTCGGCCGCATAATTAAGAATATAGTTTGAACTTTTTTAGTTTCAAAATTAACCGGACATTTAACGGCCGTTAAATCTTGGGACCAAAAGTGTTGAAACATTAAACTTGAGACAAAAACAAAATTACGGGTGGGACTAAAAGTGTTTTGACTCTATTAGTTAATTATTTGAAATATTTACACTTATTATTTAAATAGTAAATTGTAAAATTAATAAATAAATAAAAACCAAACTGTGGAATTAAAAAAAAAAAACTACAATTCTAATTGAATTGAATTGAATTTTGTTTTAGAAATTTTAGATGAAGTGGGAACGCTGAACTAATAGTTTTCAAAGGGAAAAATATCCAATTTGATTCAACATTTTCAGAGGGCCGGAAAAATCTAAACCGAAATTAAAAAATTTGAACATAAACAAACTTGAAAAATAATGTTACCCTAATTTATATATCACAAGCATTTATGCCGGTAAAATAGTGCGAAATATGATTTCCAGGTTAGTGCACACATGCAAAGTTTACCATTATCACTAAAAAAGGCCAAAATTTTGGGGGAAAATGCTACAATTATAATCAAACTGGTTTTAGATATTCTAAATAGAGTGGAACCGAACTAGATGTTTTCAAAGGAGAAATTGAATTTGGTTCAACTTAAAAAAATAATGGAACCCTAATTTATCTATCTTTTATTGAAATTTCAACAAGCAAGAGGCGAATCATCATGCATGCAAGCACATAAAACGGTGCGAAATCTGATTTGCACGCTATTGCACATGAACAGAATCATGTTTACCCTACCCTCATCATAACAAAAATGATGTGAAGTAGATGAATAGAAATAGATGGAGAAATGACGGGATTACCCCGCTCTCGCGGACTTGTTGGAGGAATCTCTTGATGGTGCCATGAACGTCGGAGATTCCGAGCTCGTCGCCCTCCTCCTCGGAATCGTACCACCCCTTGTAATCGAACGTCTCTTTGTCTTCGAACACGAACTTTCGTCGGTAGGGCGAAAGCAAACCATATTTGTCTTCCACCAGTTCTCGGTACCGGCTCTGCCGCCGTGGTCTGATTTCCAACGCCGTCGGGGTTGCCATCACCGACACCACGGCGGAAAGGGGTCTCCAACAAAGCGATTGATTTCTCCTTTCTCTTTTTTATTTTTATTTTTTTTATGTGGTTGTGCATCTGTGGCTTTGGTAATCATAAAAAACATATGTGTTCTATATTTGGAAGGTTTAATGTAAATTGTAGGGACAATATCATCTCATGTCCGTACATTGTTTTAGAGCAAATCGAATTAGATCTTAGGTTACATTCAAATCATGAGTTTTTCTTATATTTTTTTCTTTAATTTAATTTTTGTGTTTTGGTTTAATTCTACTATTATTTATTAGGGTACACCCAATCGAATTACGGAATTGGGGCTTATAATTACTTTCTAGTATTTAATTTTCAATTTTCAATTTATAATAAATTATTATTAAGGCTGATTATTTTAAACTTAAATTTTATAATTTTTAAATTCATTTTTATTGACTATGATTGTTTATGTTATAATTAATTTTTATTTTATATTAAATATTATTAAAATCATAAATTTGATAATGAAATACAGAGTAGAACACGAATAAGTGAAACATAAAATTTGAACCGTTGTTACATTTCTTGTCCCACAATTAATTTATTTTACTTTTTAATTTTTTTATTTTCAATTTCTTATGTTTTAGTTTAATTTTACGCTTATTATATTTTTTTAGTATTTATTTTATCCAATAATCAATTAATAATTAAAATTTAAATAAGAAAAAATATTATGCACCCTAATTATGTAGAATTAATCATAATTAACAAGTGGAAATTTAAACTAAAAAAAAAAAAGAAATTAAAATTGGGAATTTTTTTTTTTTGAGAAAAAACTAAAAAGTTAATTGTCAAATAGGGAATGCAATAGGGATTGTAATAGGTTATATCCCAATGGGTTTAAGAGATATAAGTAACTAATTAATGTAAACCTAAATAAAATTAATTTTAGTTATAAGGTACGTGTGTTTTACTTCATTATATTTGTCTCTTACCATAAACCAAACGATATGCGTAAATTAATTCGTGTGGTAAGACAAATTATTGCACGTACCAAGAGTTTTGAAAACTAGACAAGTGAAATTAATATTTTTGAAAAATATATATCTATCATGTTGTCACGTAACTATTACTTATACGTTATTTAAAAATAAATATAAAGAAAAAAAAGATCGACTAGAACTCTAAATTATTTGATGGGTCCTCAACCTTTCAAAAATGGCTCAACTAGCACCCTTTATCACCTTCTGCACTTAACGAAAGTTGGATAAAAATTATGTGCAAATTTTATTTGCCTTAATTCCAATGATGACTCAGTTTAGAAGAGTATAGCTAGAAAGCTCTCATCACGAGCTTTCTGATGTTACCCTCAATTGATAAATTGAGGGATAAAGGGCTAAAAAAATATCCGAACTATATGTTCAAACTCATCTAGACGTACGAACTATTATTTGGCTCAAATACACACTTAAATTATTTAAAAAGTATAATTGGCCTCCTCAACTATTCAAAATATATCAAATTCACACTTTTCGTTTAGCACTGTTAACTTTTTTCGTTAAATAAAATGTCATACCATGTATTGCAGTATGGTTAAAAAGCCCTCGTCATGGGCTTTCTAATTATACTCTCAATTTGTTAATCGGGTGTTAAATGATAGAATAGTTACACGAAGAAATATCGATGACAAGGGTTTGTATTACGAATTAAATTTTAAATCTCGATACCAATTCGATGTTGGATTTTGAAATTAAAAGAGGGCTTTGAAACTCTATAGTGTAGGCTATTTGGCCGTGGTTTCAATTTGTTCGATCAGAATTTATAAGTGATAGAATTGAGTTTGACACATTTTAATTAACGGAAAAAACTAACGGTGTTAACTTCAAGTGTCAATTTGTTCTTTTTTGAATAGTTTAGGGGACCTATTGTTCTTTTTAAATAGTTTAGGTGTGTTTTGGGGCCAAAAAATAGTTCGTATGTCTAGATAGGATTCGACATATAGTTCGAATGTTTTTTTGGACAAATTGAGTGTCAAACAACAAAATAATTGAATGGATAAACTATTGAGTAATTCGTAACTTACACTTAAAATTTCGGCATCGATTAAACATCTTGTGTAGAAGTTGAAAGGGAGGGTTTGAAACTTCGAGACCTAGATTATCTAGGTGACTCTAATTTGTCCAATTGACCGCTAGAGTCGATGGAATTGAACTTGGAATTTCAACATCAAAATTTTGAGCGCAATTCCCAAAAAAGTTAAGTTTTTGGTTGATGGAGAATCTTTATTATGCATTTTATAAAGTTCGTGACGGAGATATCAAGATTAGATCATGATATATTATTTAAATTATATTTTAGATTTAAGTATGTTTTATTATCTATTTAGATTACATTATCAATTAGGAATTTTATCTTAACTAGATTTATTATTTCCTATCTTCCAAGTTTCTCGTATATGATAAATAGATCTGTCTAGATTGTTATTAGGTGAGTTAAAGTTTAAAAAAAAATGTGATATTTGCGTGCAATTCGGTATTCTTACGATAATCAACGATATTTTTCTTGTGTTCTTTCAGGTATTTTCAGAATCAACGGATTATACATGCTTCCACCTACAGTTCGAGACTCTAGTTGGATCTAATTATGTCCCAAATCATTGGGTGCCAAGGCCCGACACTATTCGGGATTTTTTTTTGAGCGAATCCTAAAATTAAAATAAATTAATTTAATTTTTTTGATCTGGTGATTCGGCCAATGCACTCATCCGACGCTAACGCGTGGGCTAATACACTGCATTTCATAATTATTTTTTTTTAAATGAAAATATATCCTAAAACTAAAGTGGATTCATTTGCCCGATACTAACGCATGGTGCCGTGCACTACGCTAAATAATTATTGTTGAAAAATTGGATGTAATAAACTGAGCCGTGACTCATTTTATCTGATTTTTGGTAATCAAGTTATTTAATTTTGGAGGAATTAAATAGCGTACGATTGTTCTATATTTGTAGTAGATAATCGTAGTATTTTTATTTTCTCAAATCTGATTTTCGGTGACTGAAAAATTAATTGTTGAAATCAGTCACACGATTGACATTTATGGTGTGTGGGAGAATGTGCTTAAGGCGCATTTAATGATCTCACATTGATTTCTTAACCTAGTTAAGAAGTATATTTAAGTGTTTTAACACTTGTGTAATATCTAAAGTGCACAAGAATGTGGGCCATGAGTCTACACGCGCGTCCTCCCGTACCCGGGCTCGTCTCGTCCTCGGACTTGGCAATTGGACTTTAGACGTACGTGGGCTAATAGGGCCTGCATGATGAAACACCATGCTGAAAGGTGTTTACACATTCACTCTCATACCTAAGCATACGCATACTTCTTCATTCATGTCTGCTTCCCAGTCCTAATGTTGTCTAGTTCGTCGGGTCCTTTCTGGACCTGTGGTGCTACTGTCGGCATACTTCTTCATTCGTGTCTGCTTCCCAGTCCTGACGCTGTCTAGTTCATCGAAGCCTTTCTGGACCTGTGGTGCTACTATCTGCAAAAGGACGATCGTTTCATCTTTGAGAGACAGAACATCAAACCGTGAGCACTAGTCGGGACGTATTTGTCTTGCAGAGAGAGGTCGTCCCCTCGATGCTGAAAGGTGTTCATACATTCACTTTCATACCTAAGCATACTCATACTTCTTCATTTGTGTCTGCTTCCCAATCCTAATATTGTCTAGTTCACCGGAGCCTTGTCGAACTTGTGGTGCTACTGTCGGCAGAAGGACGAAAGTTGTTTCATCTTTGAGAGACAGAACGCAAAATCGTGAGCACTAGCCGGGACGTATTTGTCTTGCGGAGAGAGTTCACCTTGACTCAGCTTATATCTCGAAAATCTGCAGTTTTCACCAGTTTCCAGTTTATTCATTTCAATTCAATTTCTTGTATTTGTTTCTACCCGTTTCTATTTCATTGTGTATTCCAGAAGCTATGTAATGTTGTACAACAATTATTGTTTTTTGAATTAAATATAAACTATAATTGAAATTAATAAACTCGAATTGATAATAATAAATTCTAATTGGGATATATTAAAACCCTCATTGGGATGTAATAAACTCATATAAGAGAAGTAGTGGGGGTGATACTTTTCAAGCTAAAGGTGACACATTTTAATGTTATGCCTTATGAGATACTTTTTCAGCGGTTTTTTTTTTTTGGACCCGTGAAATTGACCCACCATAGCTTTTAGTACATATTTCACCGGTCTGATCATAGCGTTTAGTACACCCGATGTACTGAAAACTTTGGTTGCTTTATATATTTGGTAAAATTGATAACCTAAATTTAGTTAATAAAGGATGATGTCATGTATATATTTCGGGGAAAAAAAGTTAATGATATATGTTTGCGGTACTAATTCAGCATGGCAATGCAAATTAATATCATAAAGGTGGAGCACATATCTAAATTATTCTAGTATATGTCAATAATATTTGTTACAAATTAAATAGAAGACTCAAATCTATTGAATATATGATATATTCTATAAGCTAATGTCAAATATTCTGCTGAATATATTTTTAATTGGCTATAGAAATGTTTGTGCACACACCTCATTGGCCTATATATCTCCTTTATCTTTAGGAACTATTTGAAGATCTCTTCTCAAATATATTTGATACAACTTTATTCCAAGATTCATCCCAACTTATGTTTCTCAAACTATATATTGGAATCTACCAATGGCTCCTAAGTCAGCGTTATATATATATATATATATATATATATATATATATATATATATCTTTGTTATATCATGAGAGGATTCGATCCACATTAGTCGAATTTTATTCTCGTCTTTAATTTGATAAAAACATGTGTGAGACAGCCTTACATGTTAAAATTTGTAAAAGGGGCTAAAACTTTGTTTAAACCCCATATATTATGTGGCACTTTTTAAATTTTGTTAATATTTAATTGTGTCTAGAGCTGGATCTTCACGGGTTTTATGAATTTTGACATGTAAGACGGTCTGACAGAAGACTCCCTCGTTAAATTTTAATTTATGTTACTTTAGGTCCTCAAGCTTTTCATATATACATGGAAATGAGAAGATGATCAGGCGGAAACTATAACTCGAACAAGAACACACAAATAAAATTCAAGAACTCGAAGAACTCAAACTTGTATTGTATAAAAAGAGTAATCTCCAAAACTTATCAAAATTCAACCCCCTCAAAATATTGAATATAATTACCTATTTATACTATTAAAACCCTAATAAATATAAGACTCCTACTTTAATTAAACAATCTATATAAAAAGTAATTAAAACTAATAAATATGTAACCTAATAAATAAATTAATAAAATATTAATAAATATATAAATATATTTATGATCTCCATCCATCAGAAGGGCTTATCTATCTCCATATGTGGATGGGTTCTTATGTAAAACATATATTGATGGTTAGGACAAGAGTTTTCATTTTTCGTGTCCGTATTCGTGCTGGTCTAACTCATATACGGTTAAGCATCATCCTATGGTCATGTAAGCTCATGAAGATACGAATATATGAAAAAAGTGGATGAACTTTAATTTGATTTTGCAGATGAAGTGATAGGGGTCTAAATTTGGGAGACTGTTAGGGTAGATTTAATTTTAAAATTATTAAGTAGTGGGAATCATTTGATCAAAAGCAATGCTGATGAAGGTTGGGAAGATCTTGTGTGATTAGGAATATATTGATTCTATTACTATGGAAAGATTGTACTAGTGCCATGAGCATATGCACACTTGTTTGTGTTTGGAGCTTGGCAATTATGTTCGATAGATCGGTTCGTGAATGTGTCGTGACGGGGTGTGTTGATTCCGCTGTACAAATAGGAATACGTTGCGCAATTATGTTCTAGGAAGTGTTTTACGATAAATATTTAAGACAGTTTCCATATTGGTGATGTCTTGCAATAAATGTTTTGGTGTGAAAGGGGAAATGTTGAAAAAAATATTAAAATATTCCAATGAGAAAATTCCACTTGAGTCTAGAAAACAAATAATAAAATAAAAGTCATTCTAACGGGATTTTCCCGCTGGAATTAGCTCAAGTACGTTCACTGGAATTTTCAACTAAAGGGCATAGATCCTCAGGAATTTCCGGTGGAAAAGTCCAGTGTGCATAAATTCCACCGGAATGTTCGGTGGATATATAATTCCAGTAAATATTTTTCATTGAATCCAAAAATCCCAACGCATATTATACCCACTCGAATATTTCTGATAAATTTTGTGGATTTTCTTGTAGGTTTTTTTTTTAAGAAATCGGGCTCCCTTCGTTCAAATATCTGCCTCCGTCACTGGTCAGTAGTAAACAATTATTCAAGTTTGAGAGAAGCACCCATAGACTACACAATCAAGTGGAACAATAATCACTTAAGTCTTTGAAAAAATGAAAGATAAATTCTTCCCCGATTCTAATACTAGAAAGAACAAGAAATGAAATATGATCATGCAAATTAAATTAACCAAAATTAAGTAGTGATACCCCACAAAAAAAAAAAAAAAAAGATGGAATCATATATTTGCGGCAATTAGCATGTTTTCAATGTGTTGGAGCATCTAATCTTAACAACAACGAATTCATAAAAAACTTTTAATTTCCTCTAATTTACCCAAAAACAGTTAAACAAAAATATTCATCAACTTGCTCCATAACATCAGCTAGATCATGTGTTTATACTATATATATATATATATATATATATATATATATATATATATGTTGGTGTTGGCCCAATTGCTATTTACTTAGCCCAGTTCTTAATTAATTATCTAAACCGGCACAAGCCCTAAACCCCTAACCCTAACCGACGATACATCTCCCCCTTTACTCCTCATAATTGAAGCTGCTGCTTCTCGATACTCTAGAAGCCTCTTTAACTGGAGATGGATTCCTCTCCATCTTCATCGCTCACCTCACAAATCTATCTAGCATTCTCTCTCTCTCTCTCTCTCTCTCTCTCTCTCTCTCTCTCTCTCTCTTTCTGGATTTTCTCAGCTTGCTCCCACGGTTTCTCTTGCCGGAATCTTGAGTTGTGATTCATGTTTGGCATATGAGTGTTGGGAGAAGCTTGTGTTGAGAGAGAAAGTTTGAGCACCGCCTTCCCCTTTCAAACCCTAGCCACCGTTTCCTCTTCCCCTTCCCCTTGGTCTGGGCATTTCCTGTCGCCGGAGCTTCCATCGCCGCCGCTCGTGGGAAAATCTGAGCCAAACAGTGCCTTGAGCACATTTTTCCCACCGATTGAAACTCTGATCTATTTTATCTCTGGCTGATTTCTCTTCTGCTCTTTGTTATCTGCAATATCTCTGAACCTAACTTGCTTTGTTTGTGCGTTTGCAGTTTTGAACACTACAGTCCCTAGCCTGTGAAGAAGAACTGTAGATTCACTTGGTCTACTTCTCTGAGGCCTGTCCAAGACGAAGAACAAGTTGAAGCTCTATATTTCAAGCCTCATTTCAGAAGTGCCTTCTGTTAACCACTGTAATATTTTTGCATTGTATTTTTTTTCTTCCTCATTGGGTCCTTGCTACTAGAGTAGTGTGTGTGTGAGGCCGCAAGAGAGAGGGAAACAAGAAGTGTAACCCTGGCTAGGCGATACCACAACAATATATATATATATGAAGATCGAGTGTGTTAGAAATTAAAGTAATCTCTCACAAACACAGTGATCATATAGTTGATATTCCATGGCATCTGCGCGTGGATCGGGTTCATCATGGACACCTGAGCACAACAAGAAATTCGAGGAAGCTCTGGCTATGTTCGACAAGAATACACCACACTGGTGGCACAACATTGCTCGAGCAGCCGGGAAGACGGCGGAGGAGGTGAGGAGGCACTACCAGGTCTTAGAGAAGGACATTATCAAAATCGAGACGGATCAAGTCCCCATACCTAACTACAGAGACATACCTAACTATGCTAACGACCACAGGTAGGATATCTCCTATGAGACCGTCTAGCAGATCTCAACTGGCTAGACGAATGTCATTTGACCCATGATGATGGCCCGTCTCTCTCTTTCCTTTTCTTTTCATTTTATTTTTTCAATTTTATTTCTCACAAATTTATATTTAATTTTTTAAATTATTTTTTTTATCCGACATCTCGTGCAGTACACTCGCCCGATGCATTACACTAATGCGTTGGCTCGTGTACTGCGATCGATAATTATTTTTTTTGAACTAAATATATATCCTAAAATGAATTGGTGAACTCTAAAATTAAATTGAATTAATTTAAGTTTTTATATCCAGCATCTCATGCACTGCACTCGTCAGATGCTAACACGTTGGCTCGTGCACTACGCTTGATATAAAATAAAAATGAAAAAAGAAAAAAAAATGGTCCCAAGCGCGTGAGATTCATGTGCGCAGATGAGAAAATGGGTGGGTGGATGGGCGGGTGGGGCAGGTTTGGGCCTATTTGGCTCATCTAATAGATTGTTGACCTATTAGACCGTCTAATGCAAATTTTTATCAGACATTCATGCTTGAGTGAGTCTACCATATCTTAAAATGCATCCCATTTCTATTCATACCTAATATATATTAATAAGATTTATATTACTAAACAAATCATACATATATATATATATATAGATTAAGAACAATCATCAACTTCTTGATGTTATGACAGGTTTCTGAAGAATTTGAGGTTGCATTAATGATCAAACTATCTCTAGAGTAAATCTTCATTACCATATTACATATGGATACGTGTAATATGCGCAGCCTCGTCTTGTCTGAAGAAGTAGCACCAAATGTTCCCTTCTTCACTAATAAGAGGGAAATTAAGCCTTTCACATGAGCATGCTATCATGTAACATGTCTGAAAAATGTTTAATATACTAGTTTGTTTCTTCTGCCTTTGTCTTTCTTTGATATGTTATGTAGAAGTAGAATGTGTTATATAGTACGGTAGATATAGAGCTAAAATATGTAAACGGTATCACAATTGCTCCGGATTTTGGAATCGAACTGAAGTACAACTGTATAAGAAAGTAGGAGTAGAAGAGAAATGCTGATTATAAGTTACAAGAAACTGGAATAGAAGAACATGAAATAAATAAACAATCTTTGAAGATGTTGAACAGATTCTGGAATTCGTCTTTGAGTGAAGTCGAGTCAAGGAGACCTCTTTTCGCAAGAAACTTACGTCTCAGCAAGTGCTCTGGTTTGACTTTGACCTAGTGTCTCTCAAAGATAGAACGGCGGCTTCATTCTTTTGACATTACCACCATCATTCCAGCTAGACAACGCGTGCAACTGACCTGAATTCCAACAAGACTGATTTGATATGCGATGATGTTTGTGAATGATTTTGGTGTCCTCTAGCATACCCTATTTATAGGCACTGCTCGACCTTAAATAGGGTTTCAGATATATGGTTGAGGGCATTCAATCGTAGGTGAGTAACCTGCCGGAGCTACTAGGGTTGCCGTAAATCCTAGCTGAGTAACGTAACCTTCAGGAGTTACAACCTTCATCAATATCACTCCAACATTGATAACTCCATCAAGAGTTAAATGTTCCACATTCAAACCATGGCTGGTGAATAGTGTACTCCAACATTGATAACTCAACCAAGAGTTATGAGTTATATGTTCCATATTTAAACTATGGCCAAGTAGCTAGATGTCTCCCCCCACTAACTCCATCACTCCAGCATTGATAACCCCATCAGGAGTTACATGTACCATGTTCAAACCATGGTCCGGTGGATGTTGGTTATATCCTAGCGGGTCGGATGTTCGACCTGGCAACTGGATATAATGAGTCCTTTTTCGTGCTTCAAAATTGAATTTAGGTCAGGCTCAAATTTGCCCACGTACAGCTCAAAGTCCTCTTGCCAAGAACTGAGGTTCGAGTGCTGATAAATCGCACTGCCATCAACTCAGGTACGAGCGTGTGTGGGCGGTTGGGCTCAGACCCCACATATTTGTGCACATTACATATTCCACTTAAGTTATTAAACATTTAAATACAAGTATTAATTAAGTTAAGACTTCAATGTGGAATGTCATAAATGTAATTTTTCACATTTTCCTAGGGTTGGGAAGGTACAGTATACTTTACATTTTTTTTTCATATCTTATACGTACCTTACATGCATTAATCTACGATATGACAGAAATCATACAATTACCATATCTTACCATCGGTATACTTTTGTTCAATATACCTTAAGTTCGGCATATCTTTGTTCTCTATACCTTAAATTCCGTATGACATATAATGCATACCATTATCATGTTTAATTTTTTGTTCTTCAATTATCATTTAGGTAATAAAGTAAATTAGCTATACATTTTATGATAAATTTACTAAATATTATATTATTACATTGCATTATTCTAATATCTCATAATTTAAGCATATGTCACATTTTCTTTTAATTTTATAGATTATTCATTTTAACTTTTAATTTTAAAGATTGAAGAAGAATAAAATATTATTATTTATTACATTTACTTTCAATAGCACTAGTTAATAAGTTATATAATTAAATTGGTATAATTTTATATCTCATATATAATTCAAATATATCTCATTTTATTTTAATTTTTTCGGTTATTCATTTTAACTTATATTTTATTGTTTTAAAAATAATATAACATTATTACTTATTATATTTAATTTCAAATTGTTCATTTTTTAGTTATAATTTAGGTATTAAATTAGATTAAATGTCAATGTTTTTGCTAATTTTTTATGGTGAACTTACTGAATATTATATCATTACATTGTATTTAAATGTGTAATATATATATATATATATATTGCTAATTTTTTATGATAAATTTACTAAATATTATATCATTACATTGTATTATAAATGTGTGTGTGTGTGTATGTATTAAACTTCGGTATATACCTGTATGATGGTATATCTTAACTTTTGAAAATTCACACATTTGTCGAACTGTACAATTTTGGTAAGATATCATACCTTATCGAAAAATTGGTATACCATAAATTTCGGTATTTTTTCAGTACAGTATGACGGTATTTTTCCCCACCACTAAATTCCCCTACATTTCAGAAATGTTCTTTCGAACCAATTTTAATAATTAATTTATCACTCACCGACAATCAATTTTGAGAAAATAAAAATACTATGGTTATTTACTACAAACATAAACCAATCTTACACTATTTAATTCCTCCAAAATTAAATATCTTGACCACTAAAAATCGGATAAAATGAGATACAACTCACATTATTAAATTTGATTTTCCAACAAATAATCTCTAATATTTAAAAAATTATTTAAAAGAAAACAAAAAACACACGAAAAAGTGATAATGCAAAAATAAAAAGATCAATCAAGGAGATGTTACGTAGAGTTGAATGTTTTAGTGCAGTATATATCAAGCTAAATAATCTAATATTTAAAGAATTTTTGGCTTTTTTTTTAAAAAAAAAAAGACATGGAAAGAGTGATAATTGAAATATATATATATATATATATAAGTTTTATTAAGGATATTTTCTGCAGAACTATAATGTTTTAGTACAGTATATATTGAGCTAAATAATCTAATATTTATAGATTTCTTTTTTGTTTATTTTTTTTTGGGTAAAAAATAAAAACGAAAGAGTGATAGTGGGAAAAAAATAGAATGTATTAATTAGTAAAGCATATCGAGCAGAACAATCTAATATTTAAATATTTTTTAATTGTTTTGAAGAAAAAAGAAAAGAAAAAAAAAGACCCAAATTTAAATCAAAATAATAAAAAAAATGAAATATTATTGAAATTGGAGATGCGGGGTATCGATCCCCGTACCTCTCGCATGCTAAGCGAGCGCTCTACCATCTGAGCTACATCCCCTTTGATATTCAAAGTTGACACAATTAATATTAATTATTTAAATATTGTATTTCAGCTATTCATAGAAAAAATTATAGAACTTATTCTGGCTACTTGAAAACTTATTCTTTGAGGCCGTTGGGGGAATGGGTGGAGAATATTACGCACAGTGACGGGCCCAGAAATTTTATCGAGCGAGGGTCCAACCAAAATATAGTGATAAATTTTGTGTAAGTTCGTTTCACGATTCAAGATCTCTAAAATAATACTCATATCAAGATGCAAACACCGGTAAATGATATACTTGTCACTAGATACATGTTAAGGTCCAAATACGGGCACAATTATACAAAGTAATAGTTTTTATATAGTTATCAAGTTAATTCAATTGCATAAAACAATATAAATCGATAATTTAAATACAAAGAGTTTTATAAATTTAGGACTCGAAAGATAAATGATCAATAATATTGCAACATTACTTATATTCTTCATATTTTGAAACTATTATGTAATAGTTGTATTGTTAATACTTATAATTTTTTCTTTCTTAACATAATACTGTATATTAAAGTATGCAAATAAAAAAAATATATAAAATATAAAAAAAATCTACAACACAAAAAAAAAAATTCTAAAATTAGACTAAATAAATATAAATATAAATTTAGAATGAATATATATTAACTAAGAGTTGATAAGAAATAAAATTATGTTTTTATAATAAAAATAATAATAGTAAAAATTACTAAAATAATACTAAAAAAATAAAATTCCAGAGGGGGCCAAATGCCCCCCTGGCTCTAGTCTAGGTCTGCCTCTGAATTTAGGCGCGCGGGTGGACAAACCCCGAGTTTATAGCTTATTTGCAACCTTGTTGTGGGTGAATTGGAAGAAATGAAATTTGCTTTTTTAAGCAAAAAATAAGAAAATAGACACAATTTTGCAATTAAATGAAAACCAAACACAATATATCATATTATATTAATGAAAATCAAATCATTATCATGTTGTATATGGAGATAATTTTACAAGATTTTATGTTATATATATACATACATATGTATATATATATATATATAATTTACGCTCATTGAAAATTTTGGTATATCTATTTTACGCACAAAAAAAAACTATGTTATAATTGCAAATTTTCAAAGCTAGTGTCTAAATTATGCGATCTTATAAATATTATTATGCTTTCAATAATATATATATATATATGCTGATTGAATTTTTCACTAAGATTAAAAAATTTATTGGGAAAGATAATTAAACGAATAAATTTTCTAATATGCTCGTACTTATTTCTTTTATAATGAATTAATGTTTAATATTACCGTGTTAAATAGGGACATATATTAGTAAATGAACTAAATATATAAAAAAATCGGCCTATATATTGGACATCTAGGAAGAAAAAAAATCTCTTATATGAATGAGATAGATGTAGCCAGCCCGGGCCTAATGGTATGCCCATGAGGCATTTGTGTAGGGCCTCAAATTTTTTGGAGCCCAATTTTTTCTTATAGGTATATGTTTGTTTTGGGGCCCAATATTATACAAAAAAAAAAAAAAGATTGGAGACAAATTCACGTCACGGGGAGAAAGGGATAGGAAATTAAGAAAGATAAAAAAGTCATCTCATCTTCACATATACCACCTAGCTGTTAACGACAACCCGATGAACGACGTGATTAGTGAGAATTGAGAAATGGACACAAGGTGGATTTGGGGGGGAGGGGGGAAGAAAAACTTTGAAATTATCTCCATATATTCTAGCAAATAAAATATAAGGCACGCATTCGATTTAAAATTTTAAATTAGAGTGTAGTGTGAAGACTATTTGATTTTGAACTCTGATTTGCTATTATTATTGATGACTTGGTGTTATGGTAACAATATATAATATTATGCGTGTGTTTTGTGCTCCACAATTTGTTTATTTAATTTGTCAATTATCATGCTTCGAACTAATGAATATTGTCATCTTGTCGAAATATTAATTTTGCCTCTAAAACTGCAAGACAAGTTGTATTTAGATTAAAGATCATTTGTCTCTTTTAAACTAATGAATATTGTTATTTTGCCCATATATTAGTTTGTATTTTTCTCATGATTTAGACCTTTTTTTATTTTATTTTCTATGGGGGCCCATTTTTAAGTTCCAGCTTAAGGCTCTGACACACAGGATCGACCGTGCATGTAGTATATAGTATATAGTATATAGTATTATGCTATTTTGTAATATTTATTAAAATCAAATTTTGTAAAAGAATCCAGACTTTCAGAATGGGAATAGATGTGATCATATAAATTGACAAAACTTATGTTCTATAATTTTTCTATGATAGCTGAAATAAAATAAGTGAATTATTACAAAATTTGAAAATTTCATATATAAAAGGGGGATGTAGCTTAGATGGTAGAGCGCTAGCTTAGCATACGAGAGTTACGGGGATTGATACCCAGCATCTCCAATTACAATAATATTTCATTTTTTTTTTGGGTTATTTTCATTTAAATTATTCCATAATCCTTTTTTATTGTTTTGATTAATTTGATTTTAATTCTTCAAAAATTATTTTTTTAATATTTTTAAATTTTTGTGATTCAAAATATTTTTTGATATATTATACTTTGATTTTAATTCTTCCAAAATTCGTTTTGATTATTTTGATTTATGCAATGCCAGGTTTTACTTTCCACGTAGTAAGTGGCTGCTGGTGAGCCACGTCAGACGAAAGTTGTTGAAAATTTGGTTAATATTAATTTGTAAGGGCTTCCTAAAAATATCATTATCTTTCCTAAATAACAATTTAACATTTGTGTTGTTGAATTTTCTATAAATCTAACATGTTATCCATTTTTGTATTTTAAATAGCTGACATGAAAAAGGTATTCATGTCATTTCATATTCCGATGACGTTGATGAAAAAAAAAAATCACGTCTACTATTCGAAGCTTGAAAATTGATTTCAAGCTAATATTTGTGGTAAGTTCAAAGGGTTAATTATCGAATTATTATTTATGAACAGTCATAACATTTTTATGAATCATTTGAAAGATCGGAGTAGAGACTGATATCAACCCTTGTTATAAATTTAGAAGAGGAAGGCTTAGGTAACGCGCCGGTAAATTCTATTGTGGAGGGGATGCAATCCCCTCTACTATTTGCAACCCAGTTTTTCTATTTTCTATTTTCAATTTTTATCGGTCCGCCGATAAAATAATTTTAGTTTCGGACTGTCACAATAGATAATTAAATGTCACAATAAATAGTTGAAGTGTTACGATATGTTAATTAAAGTGTTACGATATGTTAATTAAAGTGTCACGATAGATTTTTTTGACCGGCCGAACTTTTTGGCCGAAAGAAACGTTTCTGGATAGAAAAAAAAAATAAGGGCTGCAAATAGCCCAAAAATGGTGGGTCATAGACACTTGGCAGCAACAGAAACAGGGGATGCATTGCATCCCCTCTAGGATAGAATTTACCCGCCCGCACTGAAGCAATTAGTACGATGGCAATTTTTTTTTATTTTATTTTGACACGTGCACGTGCACCAACTTTATATTTTTTTTCGATTTGTTTTTTTTCATGATTTTTTTAGCAAAATATACACTCTAAAATTGAATTATTAATTAACTTTAAAATCAAAGTGAATTAATTTAATTATTTTTATTGGATGACTTAAGCAATGCACTCGTTTGATGCTAACGCGCAGTCTTGTGCACTACGCTCAATAATACTTATTTTTTAAATAAATATATACCCTAAATGGAATTAATGATCAACTCTAAAAATAAATTTATTTTTTAATCTGACAACTTGCATTGTTGCGCAGTGCACTCGTCCGACGCTAACGCATGCACTCGTGCACTACACTCTACAATTATTATTTTTTCAAATTAAATATAAACCCTAATTCATATTAATAAATCTTAATTACTATGAAATTACGTAACACTCATGCATACAAGGCAAGTAGTACTCTGGTATGTTTCAAATTACAGGTGATATTTTTTAATGTAATGAGTGATAATTTTTTGGGTGATTTTTTTATTTTTAATTTTTATCAGGAGGGTTGGCTCGGCCGCTCGGGTATGGGCGTGGGTTGACCCGTGAATTTTTCCGTTGTACAGAAAGGTGTGTGTACCCTAGTTTTTGTCAACTTACAAATATAAGAATTAATATGTATTGTTTACGTTGATCGGATAATACATTTCCAAAAATTATATAAGTAATTTGCATCAAAATTTTATTTCGAAATTAATTAAACTGGAATTTTGAATATTATTAAATAAAATCAAAATTGACCTTATCCCTTAAAATACCATGCAAAATTCATGACTTACCCCAGATGGCATTATAGTATTCTACACATATTCATTTATCATTACTATAATCGAATATATTCAATGAATGATTGTTGGCTCCATTATTACGTTCAGCCAGAAATTTAATGGATGCTAGCGAAGTTCGACTGACCTGCTTTGGGCTTTTATTCAAAGAATTCATGAGATTGGTGATTCATCTGAAAGACAGGTGAATTCTATGATGATTGCTTTAAAATTAAATAATTTTGGAAAATTCTACGCTTTCGTGTAAGGTATTACCTTAAGGGTCACAATAGATCTATTATAACATTTGTAGGGTATTACTTTAAGTGTCACAATCAGTCTATCGTGACATTTTTCCCATAATTTTTCACATGATTTTAAAAAATATATTTTTAATATTGTGAAATTAGGATTTGGTTCAGATGAGGACTCGTACTTCGTGTAGAAACGTGAGAACAATGTTTGTTTACTATAAAGAGGTGATTGGTATGATATAATAAAATTAGGTATGAATGGAATGAGGGTCTGAATGGAATGACGATTCTTATGATTGGAATATCTACCGAATGAAATATCAGTTTTTATTTTATTTTATATAATGAATATTTTATGTAATTTTAAATTTTCTTATAATTGAATAAAATATACATAGTAGCTAATAAATATCAATATATACCTTAATTTATATTTTTATATTTCTAAACGTCATTTTTCTTTTTTAGTATATGATTTTTTCTAATTTTTTTAGCAAATTATAATTTATTTATTTTATTGAAAAATTTTATTCTAAAATATTTAATTAATCAATATATAATAATATGTATAAGTTAATAAAAATATTTTTACTTCATAGAAAAATACTTTAACATTTCAATTTTTCATTTGAATATATTAAATCTTATCAAATACATAAATATTTATATTGTATTATAACATATTTTTATGTTATACTTATTTCGCCACCACTTTCATTTTTCTTCAACAAAATTATAAAAGCTATCAAATTTTGATTTTAACAAATATTTTTAAATTATATTTTGAAAATAAATAAATAATATAAAAATAATTAAAAATAATAATAATAATAATCAATTATTTAATTTGATTTTTGATTTATGTTTCTAAATATGATAAAATGATATTATAAGACATGATTATGTATAACTATATCATATATTAATTTTTTTTATCATTGGGAATAGCTAAACCCATGAGGGTGGGTAGAATGGTTATTCCACTTCCTTTGGGAATAGGGATTCCATCGGGAATGATGATTCCTGATTTTGAACCATATCAATCGTCGGAATGGAAATGGACATATGAATGATCATTCTATTTTATTCCATTCCACCATACTAGTCACGTCCTAAGTTTATTGTGATTTCTTACTGTATTTTGATACTATTTTTTAGTTTAATATTTAGTTGTTTTCTTATTGTATTTTAGTCCTGAATGTTTTAGCACCAAAATAAAATAAGAAAAACACTAAAATTTCACTAAACAAGCTCATTTTCACGTTCCCACATCAAGCTTAGTCTTTATGATAACCAACCCCTGTGAAGTTAAAGGTTAATTATAAAAAAAAATACATGAATTTTGACACAATTGACAAAGTAAACATGAACTGAATTTCTTTGCAATTATAATAGTTTTGCAATGTGTTGGAAAATAAATACTCCAATTAAAATTTCCAAGAAATGAATTATTTATAAGTCATATATAACATGAAATATTCAAAATTGTATACATACATATCATGATAATTATTTGATTTTCATTAATACAATAAACATCAATATGAAATTATAAGAGACTCAATTATTTTGAGAGGAAGGTGTATATTTCATTAATACACAATCGGTATATATAATACAAGAGAGAATGATCTAGCAGATATAGTACAATATTACACTTAATATAAATTCACTAATTATAGGAATTAATATCCAAAGGATTCGGAGTAGAAGATAGATCCTTAATACTTCTCCGCAAAATGGACGTTCCATTGGCAACGGAGATTTTGGAACGGAGAGACTCAAATCGAGGTCGAGGCAGAGGTTTGGTGAGCAGATCAGTAAGCTGATGAACCATGTTAACATAAGAAACCGTCAGAAGACCCTTCGATGCCAGATCATGCACAAAATGAATATAATGCCAATAGCAAAGTATTTCATTCGGAAGTGCTGAACCAATCGCACTTCTGTACTCCGTGGGGTCGACATGAGTCAGATGAGCAGTAGCACAATGATTGTTCGGAGTGCGAAGAGGCTTGGCGCCATCCATGTGGTGCTGATGAAGCAAGTCGGTGATATACTTGTATTGAGATAGAAAAAGGTTTTCTTTACAACAAGCAACCTTCATGCTAAGGAAATAAGTAAGGTTGCCAAGATCTTTGATAGAAAAACGATCCTGCAAATGAAGAAGCAGTCGTTGGATATGAGAATCGTGAGAACTAGTAACAATGATGTCATCCACATAAATCAGAACTAGGATACGAACTCCATCACGACTGTATGTGAATAGGGATGTGTCGGCCTGGGCTAGTAGAAATCCAAAAGTAGTTAGAGAAGATCCTAAGGCAAGGTACCACTCGTGAGAGGCCTGTCGCAAGCCGTAGAGGGATCTACGGAATAGACAAACATGTGATTTATGAGAATCGTCGATGAATCCCGGTGGCTGGGTTATGAAGACAGGAGTGGTGAGGGTACCATGAAGAAAAACATTGCTGACGTCGAGTTATTTTAAAGGCCAATTGGCAGATAGAGCTAGTGTCAGAATAATGCGGATGGTGATGGGTTTAATAACAGGACTGAAAGTCTCTTGAAAATCCATTCCATGGCACTGATGAAAGCCTTTAGCTACTAGGTGAGCTTTATATCGTTTGACGGTGCCATCAAGCTTGCGCTTGATACGAAAAACCCATTTGCAACCAATAATGTTGGCCCTAGGCGGAGGAGGAATGAGATCCCATGTGCCATGATCGAGGAGAGCAGTGAATTCCTCAGCTATAGCTTGGCACCATGGAGCCACGGATAGGGCCTGTGAGATAGAGGTTGGCTCGACATTCTCAGGTAAAGGATGTTTAGAGGCAGCGTAGAGCTTTTTGGGCTGAAAAATGTTGTTTTGAGCTCTAGTGCGCATAGGGTGTGATCGGGGCTTTAGAAGGGCTAGTGGTGTGGTGGGGGCGGCCCGGTGGGATGATGGTGGTGGAGTTGGAAAAGTGGCCACAGATTGAGGAGAATGTGGCGTGGGAGTTAGTGTTGGTGGTGCCGGGTCTGACAAGTGCAGAAATTTATCCTTCTCGCTACTATGAAGTATCTGTTTATCAAAATTCCAAAAATCAGACATGACGACACACAAAGATCTTCCCTAATTCCGGATCAAAACACTTGTAGGCACTCTGATTGTTGGAATAGCCAATAAAATATACGGTGTTGAGGGAAAATCAAGTTTACCAATGCGGTATGGTTGCAACTAGGGAAAACATATACAACCAAATATGCACAACTTGAGATAATTAGGAGGTCTTTGAAATAACATTTCAAAGGGGCTGAGTCGACTGACCGAATCTATATTAGTTGATGGTGTCCGATTGATAAGATAGACCAGAGTCTAAATAGTGAATGCCCAAAATCTTAGCGACAAACGTGCGTGGTGACGTAAGGCGCAAGAAATTTCCCAAATATGACGTTTGCGCTATTCAGAAATACCATTCGGTTAAGGTGTGTGAGGTGTAATAGTCAACCAATAGATACCATGCTCAATAAGATAAGGTTTGAGTGCCAAGAATTCTCCACCATTGTCAGTATAAAAGTGGCGAGCTGAACAACGAAATTATTTCTCTACTAAGCATCGAAGCCGGTGAAAAAGTGAGGCAACCTGTGATTTAGCATGAAGTATGTACACCCAACAATAACGGCTATACAAATCAACCAGAAGCGGAAAATAATGACAACCATTAATAGCAGTAGTAGATGTTGGACCCCAAACATCAACATATAAATAATCTAATAGTCTAGTAGCGACAAAAGAAAAATCACCAAAAGAGAGTTTGAGAGATTTGCTCACATTACAAGAAACACAATCATCTAAAAAACTAGTTTTAGTCAAGATAAGTAATTTAAATTTGGATAAAATCCTGGAGCTTGTCCTTCATGATGGATGACTGAGGCGAGCATGCTAGTGATGATGGGTGGTGTGAACTCCTAAAGCAACAATCTTTAGCAAAGAGCTAGTGATAAGAGCAGCCAAGCTGTAAGTGCCTCTATTGAACGGGCTATGATCTAGTATCGCCCCCGTGGTGGGATCCTTAATGAAAAAATGATACGGAAAGAATTCCACAAAGACTGCATTAGCCTTGGTAAACTGATGGATAGAAATAAGATTGCAAGTAGCACGAGAGAAATAGAGAACATTCGAAAAAGTGAATATATGAGTGGGAGTAATAATATAAGATGTGCCAGAATAAGTAATAGGCATACCATTACTGTCAGCTATCTGAATTTCATCAGTGCCATCATATTCCGAGTGGATAGAGAGATTACCAAGATCGTTTGTGATTGTGTGGGACGCGTTGGTGTCCATAACCCAATTAGGGTATTGATAATGGGTTGGCGACTGAGCCATATGTGCAGTGGGTTGAGAGTGCTGATAGTAAGGTCGGTGTGACCCTGAGAGCCACACAGTTGACAAATAACAATATATTGTTGATTATTACTCGAATAGGAATTGTTCCTGTTGGTATTTCGGCCGCCGCCACGACCACGATAAGAATGGTTGGGTTGGCCGCGGCCTCCATTAGAGAAGCAATGGCCACCGCTGGAATGATTCAGAGATGGCAACTAAGATTGCGCCATATGAACGATGGTGACAAGCTGAGCATAATCGAATTCAGTTTGCTTGAGATATAATTCATGCTCGACAAGGCGATCACAGAGCTCCTCAGTGCGAATGGAACTGACAATGTCCCGATAAGCTGGACCCAACCCATTGATGATATATAGGGTTAAGTCATATGTGGGAATAGCGGCATCAACTAGGCCGAGTTCATCGACAATCACCTTGACGGAGTTGACATATTCAGAGATGGTGCGGGAATCGAGCAACGCCTTGGGAAAGGATGTCTTGAGGTGCATGACATGGGCTCTAGAGGTGCTGGCAAAAACACGATTGAGGGTTTTCTATACTTGAGCAGACGTTTTAACATTGGAGAGGAGCCGAAGAATGTCGAAGGAGACGGAGCCGAGGATAGCAGCAAACAGAAGCTGGTCATGTCGGAACCATGCTGTTGAGCCTGTCGCATCGGTCGCAGCAGGAGGTTGCAGCGTGTTACCTTCAACATAGCCAATCAAATCCAAGTCGTTAAGAAGAGTGTTGTGTTTGATTTTCATTTTATCGAAAAAAGTTATGTCTATATATTCTGCAGTAAATTACAAAATTGTGCTGGAATCACAAAATTTCAAAGTTTGTGTCTAAATTACAAATTGTGTTAAAGTTCTTTTTTTTGTAATTAATTATAAATTTAAAAAACTTTTGCAATTATAACTTTTTTTTACATTTTCATCCATTTGAAACCAACATGAATCATACTCTCTAATTGCATGATTTCATTTCTCCAAAAACAACGTTGTTTCAATTTATTTCAATCATGTGAAAATAATACAATTTCAATTAGTTGGATATATGAAAAATATCATAATTGCAAAAGTTTTTAAGCTTGTGTTATTAGAAATGCGTTTTAAATTAAAATTGTGCGGAAAAACTAAAATCAGTTCAAAATTTGTGTATTTAATACAATTATCCCAAAATCATATAATGCATATAGGGTATTATCTCCCACCACATAGATCACGACATACTAGCAGGGTGTTTTCCTGATTAAAAAATTTGCTCATGTATCGTGATATGTGTAGAGGAAATTAAAGTTGTACCCCTATATGAATTGTGGAGTTTTTTCCAATAAAATGATACCATATTTGAATATGGTTCATATTTCACACATAGTTATATGAATCTACGAATCGTGTAATTAATGTCCCACATCAGTTGAGGATATCACGTTTCAAGGATTTATAAGTGGGATCAATGGATTCTTTTAACAACTTGAGTTAACTATTTTGACAATAAAATAATATATGTCAAGTAGTTACTAGTTTTGAGCTTATTGTGTAGTTGTTGGGACCCACCACATGGGCCTATGCATTACAAATCGAGTCAAAATTTAAATATTAAAATCATCTAAAAAATTTAGGAAAAATTAATTTCATTTCCAACTTCAATTTACGAGATGTATTGAATTTTTAGAGAAATATAACAATGAATGATCTAATACTTAGAGCAATAGGTTTGGAAATTAAAATATGCTTATTTAATTATTTTCCAGTTTGAATTTACGTTTGATATCAAAAGATAAATATGTACGTGGTTATAATGAATTGATAAATATATAATTGAAAATGAATATAAATAAAATTTTAAAACAAATATGTTTTCAGTATTTTTCATAATAAAAATATGGAAAATTTTCATTTAAAAATATATAAAAACAAACCATGCCTTAAACTCATCATACAATCATATTTACCAATTACTCTTCTTTAAGGCAAGACCAAGGTTATGACATCAGTACTGTTGTACTTAGTTCAATGAAATGATTGATTGTGGTTTACAAAGTTGGATTTATGTGTCAACTGTCACGTTTAGCCTACTAATGTACTTGCTTCATTTTTTTATAAATTTAATAAATCATGTGCTTTCACAACTATAGCAAATTAAGTGGAAAACATTAATAAAGACAGAAGAGATAACAATTAATGAAATTTCCATCAAAGAAATATGAATAATGCATGCTCCCTCAACACACAACACCCCATAGTCCCTCTTTAATATTGAGAATATCTATAATAATTGACACTAATGCTTTATTTATACTACACCATGTACTGTCATAAGTAGAAATATATAATTAGAGATGTCAATCGGATCCGTCTGTTCAAAAAAGTAACACCAACAATACAATCTTGGAGGAAAATACAAAAATAAAACATAATTAAAGATATCAATCGGGTCAGTCTGTTCAGTTTTGAATCTGCTTTTTTGGGCAATTTGGAATAGATTTTCTCTAAGTTGAAGGGCTAATTTGTCAATTCATGCCTGCCTAATTTTCTAACTTTATTATATTAATATTAGATATAGCCTAACTTAATATTAGTTAATAGAATATATTATTTAAATTTCATTAATTATATTGTAGTGTTTAAATTAAACTATGTCAAACGTTAAAACTTTCAATATTTAACTAAAATATATAGAAAGATAAGTGGCCAACTACACTTTCGTACCAAATGTTTATGTATTTTTTACACTTTTGTCCTAAAATTTCAAAAATTACATATTCATATCTAATGTTGCACAAATTAACAATAATAGCACTAAAACCAATATTTTTAAAATCGGATTGGATATCGAACTGGTCAATTCACAGGATTACAGGTTTGACGGTTGAACCGTTTTAAAAAAATCAAATAACTCGGTATATGATATTTTTATATATTATATGTATATATACACAAAAAAATATAATAAAATTATATAAATTATTATCATGATAAATATATTAAATTTTAAAATTACACAAGATTTATATCAATGCATTTGTTTAATTTATTGGTATTTATTGCATATGTTAAGTAGTTAAAAGTATAAATTTATAAAAATAAATATTGAACACCAAATACCAAATTTTTAGAAAATAAATAATTAAATATTGATTTTAATTACAAATAATACTACACGATAACAATTAAAAATATTACTAATCATTATTTCACAATCCACTATTTTAGATATTAGTTCTTCTCTTCATTTATTTTAATTTAAAAAAAGTTAAATTAAATATTAATTTTAATCATATGCTAAACATTGATTTAAATTAAAATGAAGATTAGTTATTTTAAATTTGTGCACATATATATATATATATACTATTTAAATAATAACATAAGAGTATGTTGGCCCATTTGATTAAGCAGATTGTATAAAATTATATAATTTTTGGAAGTTTTGAGTTCGAATCCTTCAAATTTCATGTTGAAAGAATTAAATTTAATTTAGAGAATAAAAAAAATAGATCGATTTTGACGGGTTCACACTAAGTCAAACGTGACCCGCAATACATATACAATCAGACCGGATTAATGACCAGTTCACAGCTAAACCGATCGATTGATCGGTTCTTATCCGATTTTCAAAACAATGCCTAGAATAATTTTCTGAACTCATAAATGTTGACTTGGATTGTCAAAAATCTTCCGAAGTCAGCCTTTCACCAATTCAATTTGTATAAATATTAGATGAGGTTATTCCCCGTCATCATTTTCAGCAATCCACGTCACCATTCGCGGGATCATAAAATCATTCAAGAGCTAAAGATGTTAATTTATACAACATTGAAGTATCAATACGTAATTATTAAAATTTTTAAACAAAAATACAAAAACGCTCAAATGTTATCTACTAAAATATAATAAACCCAAAAATAAATAATTAAAAATTCAGACTAGCCCTATGGGGCAGTTGGGTTCACATGAAACCACTTAAATTCTCTAACTCTCTTTTTTTCTCTATTGGGATTAAATTAAATTAACCTCCCTAATAATAATTCATAATCATAGCAATTACACTCGAAAATACAAAATTAAACTAATTTAAACATAATTTCTTGTTGCTAATCATATATTAAGCATGCATATGCAAACCAAATCCTACTCCACCACCTATCACATATATATCATTCCAACAAAAACAAATCAAATAACACATAGCTCAACAACTAATTAAACCCAAATCTCTCAATAATCCAATTTAGAGTTGCAATTTGTTGATGAAAAATCAAAATCAAAATCAAAATAATAATAATAATCAATAATATTAATCTAGAATTCTTGAGGAGTTTTCTTTGAAGAAATGCTCTTATTATTATGCATCCAAACTTTGAAAACCTGCCTCTTCACTCCCACCTCGCCGCAAAACCTCTGCAAATCGGCGTCGTCTTCTCTCGGAATCCGCCACCCCACCTTCTCCGCGAACTCCAGCATCTTCTCCTTCTGCTCCGCCGTGAACCTCGTACGGAACCGCTTCTGCGGCGGGGGCGGCGCCACCGCGCTCGAGTGGAAGGCGTTGAAGTTCAGCTCATCGCTCGACGAGTCGGTGCCGCCGCCCCCGCCGCCGAACGCCACCTTCACCGGCTGCATCACCGACCCCCAGTGGCCGCCGCCGCCGCCGCCCATGCGGTGCTGGCTGAACGAGGGCGAAGGCAATGGCGGCGTGAGCTGGAGCGGGTGCACCATCGCCGACCCCACCTCGCCGTGGTGGTGGCTGTGCTCCTTGCGGTGGAAGTTGCGGTGGCAGCTGCAGGCGGCGCACTTGAGGGCCTCGAGCGTTCCCTCGCCGCCGCTCGGCATGAACTCGCCGCAGCCGTCGGTGACGTTCCCGCCGATGTTGGCGGCGTGGTTCTTCAGGCACTCCCGGTAGCCGGTTCTCGGGTTGTTAAGCTTGGGTTTGGATCCTCCTCCTCCGCCGCCTCCACCGCCGCCGCCGCCGCTATTCGGGTCGGGTGCTTTTGTATGCTCCACTCTCACTTCCTTATCTTCCCCGGTTAATGACATGATTTGATTTTTGATTTGGATTCAATTATGTGTGATTTAACAGAATCTAAGTAGCTAATCCTAAATTCATTTATGTTACACGAATTTCTAGGGTTTTCAAGAAAAGTGCAAGAAAATTGGAATGTGAGAGAATTTGGAAAAATAAGCTCAAGAAAACACTTACCCTAAACTTGAAGAGAGAGAGATGTCACATTAAAACGCTTTAGTGATGGATCAAAGCAAGAAAATGGGACAAAGGGTGCTTCAAAAGTGAGATGACAAATGAGAAATAATTTGGAGTGATTGTGTTGCTGGGGTTCCAACAAGAGACAGGTTGGTTGCTTGTAATGAAGCTGAGAGAGAGAGAGAGGGAGGAGAGAGAAAGGAAAGAAGTGATGGGATTAACAACGGAATTGAACGTAAGAGAGAGAAAGGAAAGGAGGCCGACAGAGTCATGTTCGTCCTCTCCCACGCCCTGCCAGTTGGGCCCATACCACCCATTCATTATTGCCTTCTCTTTCTTTCTTTCTTATCTTCCTTTGCCACAGTGTACCCACACACCCCCCCTATATTTCCTTTTCACCTTCAAAATTCTGCAAAATCTGAAGTAAATGTAAATGACCCCTTTCCATAGATTAGCCCCCACACCGCATGTACGTTAGATGAGAGGATAAAACGTGTGATGAGCAATTTCAATCAAGATTGGAATTGGGAATTTGGGGGAGAAATTTGTTGGGGGAAGATGTGTGAGTGTATGACCTACTTTGTTTGATCTTGAAATGGGGAATTGTAGTAGGGGGTAGTCATCTATGGGGTGGTTTGGTTTGTTGGATTAGAGATAGGCCTATGCAAGGACCGATCAGACCGGACTGATTGAAAATCGGGTTATTCGGTTGGTCAAAATATGCTATTCGGTTGGTTCAGTCCTAATTTTAATGGATTGAATATTTCGTAGGTCGGTCCGATATTGGAAAAAATGAAATTGGACCGACCGAGTAAAAATATTATATTATTAATAATTTAGTATCATATAATAGATATATAATTAATTATATCATATAAAGTATAAACTATTAGAAAAACGTAAAGTCATAGATTGAAGAAGGGTGAAACACTCAAACTTGAATTTAATAAATTGATTTTATTAAAATTTAGGAAAATAAAATAAAAAATTCGGTCGATCTTCGGTCCGGTCCTAAAACCTTATTCAGTCGGTCCGGTACGAAAAAAATACATTCGGTCTATTCGGTCCTCGTTTATTGGTCCGGTCTTAGACCGTACCGACCATTTGCACATCCCTAATCAGAGATGATAGATAAATAGTCGTTAATTAATCAATTGTTTGGTTTTGGATGATTTAAGTTCGGTATAGATTCCTGGTATATGATAAAATCTCTGGTAGTTCTTCAAATACATGATAAATTATCAGCCCAAAAGTGGAAGAATAGTTATCCATCCACAAGCCCACAATTAAAATTCCTAAACTATCCTAAACCCCAAAATCACTGGACCTTTGTGCCCTCGTCGTCCATTCCAGATGTCACTACCATCCTAGACAGCATTTTTGTCCCGACCCTCTTTCAACGCTACAATTCCTACTTTGATCACTTATTTTTTCATGGATTCTCTCTCTCAATTTAATGATCCTCCCTGTTTGTATGAGTGCACGCATTATAGATTGTCACTATGTTAATGACCCATCTTGATGCTTTTGGTTAAGTGTTCGATATGGAGTACCGGTTGATGTTCAAAATCTGTTATGCAAAACAACAAAGTTGAAGAAGAGATATTTAATTTCAAGGCTTGATATTCACACCACTGTCAGAATAACGGACAAAGAAAGGAGACTTTGGATGGTGTTCCACAAGGTGTTCAACCGAATGTCCACTGCGAGTATCAACAATCTACTTAAGATCAATCGAGTGTGTATCTACAAAGGATGTTGAAGTATTTCCGGTTGTTGAATACTTATCTGAGGTTACGATCTACATGATTCTGAGTTCATTCAATACAGAAGTAGATCAAAAATCAACAAGAAATTTTTTTAGAAAATATACTCAACAACGAAAGTTTTACCATATTAATCTGTAATAGAAAATGAAATTGGCTTTCCTTCTTCAAAGAGGAATTTGTTTGCCTTGTCTATAAAAGCTAGGGATTGTTAGTTGACAAACTAGTACAAAATTCACAAGAGTTTAAACTTTCATTTTTTTAAAAAGAAATTTAGCTACGGAATAAAAATAAATTTCATTTTTTTCTTTATTTTTTCATTCTCTATATATCTAATTATAATTTTTTACTTTAATTTTAATTTTAATTAGAGACATAATAATAATAATAATAATAATAATAATAATAATAATAATAATAATAATAATAATAATAATAATAATAATAATAACAACAACAACAACAACAACAACAACAACAACAACAACAATAATGATAATAATAATAATAAATAAAATAATTATTCTTTATTGAAAATTAAGGATGTATTAATTCACAATAATATGAAATTAATATAATATTATATGCTTATAAATTAAAAATATAACTACAAATATCAAGTTTATGTGTATTCATTGATACAAGTATAATAACATGTAGTATGCAAAATGGCAAAAGAAGACAAATAAAATGAATGGATATGACCAAACTTAATGAGTTTTCGCCTCAAATTAAAAAATATTTTTTCCATCTCTTTAATTTTAATTTTTTAAGCATGATTAATTATATATTTTCTGTAATGAATATATATTGCATACAAATATGTAATATGTGGGCAAAAATATAGTTACAGCATTAAATTTTATAATAGTTACTTAAAATATCAATATTATATACATGCATAATGCATTCATTGGTACATGTATAAATAACATATAATAGACAAAGAAAATAACTAAAATGAATACATAGATTCAATCTTTAAAAATAAAATTGTTTAACTCTATTTCATATGGAATTAAAATTTAAAAACACTCATTAACTCTATTATATTTTATTAAAATTGTTTGAATTGTGTTCAATTTAAAAATTGTTTGTAAAACTTTTATGATACGATTATTGGAATCGCGACAGTTTGTTAAATAGTCCCAAATATAAAGAATTTCGACGATTATTGGATTATAATTGCATACTTTTTGATAGATTTTTAGCATCAATTTTACCATTTTTTATTGAGACTAAAACAATACAAAACAAATAATATATAAGCTGCGTTCACGTTATACCTCACGTGTCATAACTATTTTTTTTTATATACCTTAATTGCGGATGAAATCATCTACAATATAATGTGCATCAATCTATTATTTTTTAGAAAATAATCAATTATTAATTAAAAATAAAAATAAATATTGAAAAATAATTATACTATAATCTAATTGGGAAAAGTGAACCCTAATTAATAAGTGTAATACTCCCTCCGTCCCAATTATATAGTCCATTTTCTACTCGCACGTAGATTAAAAATATTTATGAAAACAAGAAACAAAAGCTAAACTTCCAACTTTAACCTTATTTAATGAAAATTAATAAAACTTAAATTTTAGCTCAACTTTAATGTATTAATTTTTTGAAATAAAGAAAATATACAATTAATGAAGTGCAAATACAATGAATATCAATAGAATTGATCAAATTCAAGTACATGCAAATTAATTAAGTTGGTCAATTTTAATTAATGTTTCTCTTTTTTTTTTGAAAAAATAACATTTAAGATTTATAATTTTCACAAACTTAAATGTTTAATTTTTTTAATTTCCAAAACCTAATAAGGGTATAATTGTACATTTCTATTAAAAATAATACTATTTATAGTAATGAGACTATATAATCGGGACACCTCAAAATAGAAATGTGGACTATATAATCGGGACGAAGGGAATATTAAACTAAAGCGCAATCAATTAAAATCGAAGAAAAAATCAGAATAAAAATTAATAATTTAAAAAATATAGCATAAAGTGTTGCACATAATGTAGTAGAAGATTTCATTCGAATTGCTTACGAATCATGAATCCCCTATAAGAAAATTTTGATTTTGGTCCCACAGGACACGTTTCGGTCCACTTTTTGGTCCCAAAACTATTTATTTTGGTCATTTTTCAAAAAAAAAAAAGGGATCAATTTTAATCCTATAGGTTTAAGAATATCAATTTTGATCTCCTCCAAAATTAAAATTCTTACATTTTACTCTCAAGTTAAAATTTCTGCATCCGTCTCTGATAATAATGTCTCTCGAAAAAAAATTCTGGATCCGCCACCGTCGTCTTAATAAGGAAAAAGATAGGCCAATGGTGTGTTGAGTTGTTGGAGTCTGATTTAAGGCTGTTGTAGAGAATAGTATAGTTTGTGAGGTCTGTATGTATAGGTGCAGACCATCCCTCCCATCAGCCCATGCATGCTTTTCCTGACCAATGTTTTATTTTACACATAATTTTGATACATCTCTCTCTCTCTCTCTCTCTCTCTCTCTCTCTCTCTCACACACACACACACACATAATTTTGATACATCTCTCTCTCTCTCTCTCTCTCTCTCTCTCTCTCTCTCTCTCTCTCTAACGCTATTGGCTTTTGTGCTTTGGGACTTGTTAAATAACTGTACGACTTCTACCCAATGCTTTGCTAAAGGTTACACAGATTTTTGGCAGAATATAAAAGTGAAATTAAATTCACATAGAGATATAATGCTGAGGGTTAAAATTACATTTTAATGTAAAATTGAAATTAAATTCACATAGACTGATGTAACGTTGAGGGTTAATATTACATTTTAATATAAAAGTAAAATTAAATTTATATAGACTGATGTAACGTTGAGGGTTAATATTACATTTTAATATAAAAGTGAAATTAAATTCACATAGACTGATGTAACGTTGAGGGTTAATATTACATTTTAATATAAAAGTGAAATTAAATTCACATAGACTGATATAATGTTGAGGGTTAAAATTACCCCCTCCGTCCTGGGTTGAAATTTCCTGTTACACTATTTCGTGTTTTATTCCGTGTTTCATTATTAAATTTGTGATTTTAATAATATTTATTATAAAATAAAAATTAATTACAACATAAATAATCATAGTCAACATTTATCAACAAAAAAAAAATGAATTAAAAAGATTGAAAAATGTAATTTTGAAAAAATCAACCATAATAATGAATTATTAATTGAAAATTGAAAATTAAATATTAAAAAATAATTATAAACCCTAATTGGGTGGGGTGAACCCTAAAAATAATCATAAAATTAAACTAAATCACATAAAAATAAAATTAAAGAAAAAAAAGTATAAGAAATACTCGTAATTTGAAAATGTAACACGGGGTGTAACACGGAAAGTGTAACAGGAAATTCCATGTGCTCCGTCCTAGGCTTGTTTTTTTTTTTTAGTATGTCCCGGTATATATATGCATGTTTCTATATATATTTAGCTAATTTATTAATATATGCTCCTATTTAATATGTTTATATTAGGGATTAATTTAATATTAAAGAATTAATAGAGGCATATTAGGAAGCTTCTTGATTAATTGTCTTTTCCAATCCTTTTCTTAATCCCCGCGAAAGACTCCAATCGGTCTATCAAAATAGGATGGGGGGAGTATATTTTAATATCTATATTTTAAAAAAAAATCAACGTTTTTAAAATTAACAGAACAATAAATATATTTTCAAAAAATTATAAATCTGACATTTGTTTAATTTTATGGTTTAAAATCGTACGTAACTAATTGTATTTTAGGATTTCTTGATTGGATAATATTTTTTACGTTGGGGAAAATAAAAATATTAAAATCCAATTGATTACGTACAATTTTCGGATCGTAAAATTGACTAAATTTTAGATTTGCAATTTTTTTAAAAAAATGGGTATTATTTTGTTAATTTTAAAAAAAAAATATAGGTATTAAAGTGTAATTTACCCAATAATAACGTTTTTTTGTTCCCAAGTTCGTCTTGTTTCCATTTCTGAGATATGTAATTTTGAAATGTGTTGTGGGAAAATTAGTTTTGAAGAAAATTGAACGAATTTCAGAATGTGTAATTTATTTATTTATTATTATTATTATTATTATTTTTATTATTATTATTATTATTATTATTATTTGGCAAAAACAAAGTAGTTTATTAGGTGACTTGCTAATTTAATTATGGTGACTTTTAATTTTTAATAATTTAGGGTATTACACAATGAGATAAAGTGACATAAGTTAAAAATAAAATGTAGTAGTACTAAATGAAAAATATTCACGGGAATTTAATATAATTAATCCCAAAAATAGAGATTTTATTTAGTCCGGGCTTGAACAAAGTTTGGACTAGACTGAAAAAATGTCTAGGCTTTGAGCCCAATTAACCTTCATACATAATTAAATATGGATAATTTTATGGCCCAATAAATAGTTAAGTCCTGAACTACTTTGATCATTTTTCTAAAAATATCCTGAACTTAAAAAAAATATTTGAGCTCGAATCATTTTTCTAAAAATATCACAAACTTAAAAAATACCAAAAAAAAAAAAAACCCTGTGATTACCAATATTTTACAATAATATTATCAAATCATTTTTTCGGCAACAGATTATTAACATGACATGTCGAAGTCCAAGTGGTAGGTGAGTTGTAAAATAAATTTTCCACATCATTTCTGTTCATTTATTAAAAAAGAAAAATCTTGGACAAATCAATAAGTTTTTTTTTCTTCATCTTTGATTTTTTACTCGAGAAATAAATCTCCCATCTCCTCCTCGTCTACTTTCGGTTGTTACCCTCATAACCCCTCCAAAACCCGCCCAAAATAGGCCTGGCTTGCACCAGATCCCATTTTTTCATTTTTTTTCTAATTTTTTTTGTCAAAAACATTTTATTTCGCCCCAATTAATTATCAAGCGAAGTGCACGAGCCCAAGCATTAGTGTCGGGTGAGTGCACTGCATGAGATGTCGGATAAAAAAATTAAATGAATTCACTTTATTTTAGGGTTCATTAATTCAATTTTAGGGTAAATATTTATTTAAAAAAAAAAACAATCATCGAGCGCATTGTACGAGCCCTCACAAGTATCGGACGAATGCACTGCACAAGACGTTGAATAAAAAAATAAATTAATTCAAAAGGTTAAATATATATTTGTAAGAAACAAAAAAAAAGAAATTAAAATTTTAAAAGGAAAACTAAAAAGAAAAGGGAAAAGAGAGGGACCATTGAAAAAGAAAAAATCAAAAGAAAAAGAAAAAGGGAGGGCCACCTTCTGGGTCAAGTAAAATGCGTCTAACGATTTGAGATCCGTTACACGATCTGACAGGAGAGTCCCATAAAAAAAAAAGATCCTTACAATAATAATAATAATAATAATAATAATAATAATAATAATAATAAACACATATAGACTCCACTCTATACATGAAGGCATCCGACATCTCTACCATACCAATAGACATCTATGGTTTGGATTGCACGGTTTATGTTAGTATGTGAAATGATTTAAATGTTTATAAAAAGTGTGTGTTAACAAAGCAACCGTCAACACTATTATTAGAAGGGGTTAATTTTTTAGCTTGTTACATATATAGTTTATTTGATTAAAAGTGGTTAATTGGGACAATTTTGAAATTTTTAAGGTTAACTGAAATAAAAATTAATCTGAATATGAGAGTGTGCTCAATTTCTCATCCAGGTGGTATAGAGGCGAATCAAACTTTATTTTTGCTATAAAACAAAGAAAAAATACTACGAAATTAAGAATACATGATATTCGTCGTTCAATCAAAATCAGCCTATATCTATTGGTGGAGAAAGTTCGTTTATTTTTTTTATCAAACAATACAAATGATGCAGATCCTAATTACGCAACCCCTACAAAGAAGTTGGGCTTAACAAGGGATGTACCAACAGTACTAGGGGTGAAGTCTCTCACATCCTAAGAGCGTGAAAGATCAACACCGACCTCTATGAAAACATCTCTAGGGTCAAACACCAAATAATTCGGGCATTCTTATAATTCAAATTAATTAACAATTTTGGATAAACTCCATCCAAGAGGGCTCATGTTGCCCCGTCCATACAAATTAGCAAATGAAGTAAATCAAGAAATGTATCCCATTGAGCAGATGTCAAGAGCTTACATTTAAACTATATCATGTCAACTGCAAGACATTCAATCCAAACTGTTGTCAGCATAATTTGAACCATCCACACAGTGGCCCCTATCAAAGGGAGAAACTACCTCACTTTTAATTTACCTACTTCGTACTTATATCTATGAATGTCAATTTAGTCAATTCCAAAGACAAACAATAGAAATTCAAAGCACCCACTTAATTTCATACTAGTCCTACAAAATTATCGAACTATTCACTTCAAGGCAATTCTAACTAATTTCTATCTAATTATAACTTTCTAACACTAACTATCTATATCCATTTAATTCAAAATCTAGTAAATATCATTCAAGTCCTATCACTAACTACTAACTACACATCTACCATCTCTTACTTATTTTTTTTTAAATTTTTGTTTATTCACACACCCGACCTGTGACATTGAGGAGATTCGAATCCGTGACCTTTAGTGTTCAAGCAATCTCACTCCACCACCAGGTCATCCCCATCGAAACCCATCTCTTACTTCTATATTTTTTAAAGTACTTATTTTAACCATTCTTATCATGTCTTTCCTAAAAAAACAAAATAAAATCAACTTTTTATCTCTATTACCATTCAAAAATTAAAATCCTCGTGTTTAGACTATTGGTTGGGATTGGACTCTCTCTTGTCCTAACGTGGACCACTCGACAATAATCTAACACAAATACACTTATTACAAATGTAGATAAAAAACGTGACAAGCAAAAATAATGGAACATATTGATGCGATATATATCTTACGAAGTATGTAAATTTTATTATTAATCACAATTATAGCTCCACAGATATTAGCGATCTCACTGTTTGTCATCTTCCTCGTCGAATCCCGCTGTCAACTACGCAAAAAATTCATGTAGCCCAACTAAATAATTTGCCTTCACCATCTAAAAAAAAACTTCAAATCTTGTCCACGATTATCACATGATGCTTACACGACCTCTTTCAGACATATAGTTGAAATCCCTTTTCAAAAATAGTCTCTCTCTCTCTCTCTCTCTCTCATCCATTTTTTTCGAAGTTTTTCTCAACTGGGTTGCAACTTCATAAACCAAAGCAAGATCACTTTTTTATGTTCTAATCGTTTATGGGTTTGAAGAGCAATCAAGAATAGTGCATTTTCTTGAATTATATGAGAGAAAGAGGGACACGAGAGCAAGATCACTTTTTTATTTTCTAATCTGTTATGGTTTTGAAGAGAAATCAAGAATAGTGCATTTTCTTGAATTCTAGTGAGAGAAAGGGAGGCAAGAAAAGATGAGTTTCAGGGAGGAGGGAAAAGATGGGAGGGCGGATCTGAGGAAGCCGTTCCTGCATACAGGGAGTTGGTATCGGATGGGCTCAAGGCAATCCAGTATGATGGGATCTTCTCAAGCAATCAGGGATAGCTCTATCTCTGTTTTGGCTTGCGTTTTGATTGTGGCTTTGGGCCCTATACAGTTTGGTTTCACTGTAATGTTTTCTTCTTAATATCTGCTTACTGTTTTTGGGTTTTATTTAATTGATCAGTGGTTGTTTGTTTCTTTGCAAATTGTTGAAATGGGATTGAACTTCAGCTGACTTGATGTGTTGTGGCAAAATCTTGAATGGGTTCTGGATTCAGCAATATTTAGTATGAATGTAATATTGAGTTTGAGATGAAGTTTTGTAGTTATGATGCATTTTGGATTTTTTTGCAGTGTTGAGTGCTGACTGTTTATCATGGGTTGTGGCTTAGGGCCCTATCCAGTTTGGTTTCACTGTAATGTTTTCTGCTCATATCTGCTTACTGTTTTTTTTTTTTTTTTTTTAATTGATCAGTGGTTGTTTGTTTGTGTGCAAATTGTTGAAATGGGATTGAACTTCAGCTGACTGGTGTGTTTTGTGGCAAAATCTTGAATGGGTTCTGGATTCATCAAGAATTTAGTATGAATGTAATATTGAGTTTGAGATGAAGTTTTGTTGTTATGCTGCATTTTGGATTTATTTATTTTGCAGTGTTGAATGCTGACTGTTTATCATGGGTTGTGGCTTCGGGCCCTATCCAGTTTGGTTTCATTGTAATGTTTTCTGCTTACATTTGCTTACTGTTTTTGGATTTTATTTAATTGATTGATCAGTGGTGGTTGATTGATTGCAATTGTTGAAATGGGATTAAACTTCAGCTGACCTTGGTGTGTTGTGGCAAAATATTGAATGAGTTCTGGATTGATCAAGAATTAGTATGAATATAAACATGGAGCTTGAGATGAAGTTTTGTGAGATTTGTAAAGTGGGGGCATCTGAATCAAAGTCATCTACCAATCTAGATCTTTATATCATATGACCTTTGCCATCTCCTACTTCAGTATCACCAATAAGCACTGAATTGTAAAATGATGTAGACTTGGTGGGGAACCATTTAGGATGGAGGATTGAGCAATATTGTGCAGAATCTAAATTTTAACAACATTGAGTGGGCATTTAGCTTAAACTGAGAGTAAAGGAAGATAGAAGCAAACTTGTCCCTGTTCTTGTCAAACATGGTGTGAAAAGAACGAGGGTGGAGCTTTATTATACGTTGGATGGTTTCACTGACTCTTGATAGTCGAAACTAGTGTTACTGTGTTTGAGTTAACTTTGTTAATTACGTTTTTTAAGTATTTTTGGCTGTAGTATGATCCTAGAATACATGTTGGTGGCATGTTGCTGAGCTTAGAATTGTAAGGGTATTTTTCTCTGTCCATTTCTTGGAGCTCTTTCTGTTCAGCCAAATATCAATGTGTAGTATGTTTAGGGTGTTTCCCCCCCCTATGAATATGTATGGTACTACGGGTGAAACTAAATTACGTATAAGCTATATTAATCGTCTTGTTTTTGTTGTTGTCGTGTTGTACAGTGACCAACACAGGCCGCTCTCACCAAAGATCTCAACCTTAACAGTCTCGCAGGTTAGCACCTTCATCTTTTTTTGTTACTTTATTTTATCTCTAATAATAAATTTTGTACTTGAGTTCTTAAAACAAGCCATTCCAAGGCTGCAATAGAGGAAAGAAAAACTTTTGCATCTGTGTCGACAAGATTTAGATAGTTCGAGAAGAACATGTCAACAGCCCCGAATGCTCGTATAGTTGCAACTCCAAGTGATGTCTCGGATGCATAATTCATCACGGGGGCTTCTTTTGTAGTTCCTTTGTATTGAGAAATTCCACTTGATGAGTGACAACAACTACTGTCTTCTTTGCTAGTGCAGTCATGACACAGTCCTGCAATAAAACGCCTCAGTCTGTTAGCTGTCGAGAAAATTTAATACTTCTACTACATTGCTACTTAATCAGACTAACAATGCAGCTATTGTATCTAGGGCTGCTGCTGTATGTGCATCTACTGCACTAAAAGGGTCGTCAAGAAGATAGATATCCACGTCATTGTATACAGCTCGAGCAAGCTGAACCCTCTGCTTCTGCCCTCTGCTCAGAGTAAGCCCCCTCAGGTCTATCTCTGTGAGATCTCTGTAATCAAAACTTTGATATCTTTGTCTAAAGCATACACTCGAATGGCTTCTTCGTATTTGGCCTTATCCATCGCCTTCCCAAAGATTATGTTGTACTCTGAATCCAAGAAGCTTGAGAAACATAAGCCACTGATCCAAGAACACTCACCTACAAAGAAAAACAACTACAATCAATATTCAATGTTCATATTTCAGCAAACATTGATGAAGCATGATAACTTACAGTTCCATATATTTCAGGTGTTCCGCCAAGTATAGCATACAAACTGCGATCTTCTCCCCTGATCTTGGTTCCAGCCTTATATCGTGCAGGGTCAAAGATGATGTTTGTTCATTCCAACTAAAACAACCACTTTGCATAGAAATGACATGGCCTAAATCTCCTGTACAAGATTTTTGTATGTGGTCTTGTTTGAGTTCATCTTCGAGCATAAACGTGTTAATCCTTTTGAATGAAACCTTAACATGAATCAAAGAGGAGAGAGCATCAGGTATTGACCTGGCAGGTTCAGACATGGTCCGAAGAGCAGCCATGACCGTGAAGACGGTGCCAGCATCCAGTGAAAACCACGCATCCGAAGAAAATGCCAGAAGATACTATTGTTGGAGGCATCCAATAAAACACCGTGTTATATGTTTTCTTGTAACGATATTCAGATAACCATTTGAACTCATTTCTTCTGAAAGATTGAATCAGGCTCTTGAAGTTCTCTTCCCATGACCGCAGCTTGATTATCTTCATGTTGTTAAGGATTTCAGAAAATGATCTCAATCTCTTGTCTTGAGCAATCATGAATTCAGTCTGAAACTTCTGCAATAGCTTTGCAAACAGCACATTCAGAAGGCCAAAGACGACGAAAGGTACTAAACCTGGAATCACACCAAAGCCTACAACTGAGGAAATGGCAGCAATGGCTAGGAATAGCTCCAGCCAACATGGAGCCACATCACGAATTCTCCCAGACAATAATCTATCTCTCCAGTAGATTAGAAAGCTTCAGCTGCTTCTGGTTGATTGCCACCATTAAAGCTGATCTCATTCTCATGCCAATTCTTTTGGAGTAGAAGTAAAAGTGTCGGAAACACCCTTCTTGAAATTTTTATTCTCAAGATTTGAATAGCTGACAAAAGCATGAAGCAATAATGGAGTAGCCACAACAGAAACTGTTCTAAACAATGCACAAATTCTTGTGATAGCTCGTAAGGCAAGATGTTTTGAGCTTTTTGTGCCCTTTTCTTCCTTGACAATACTCCATGCTTCATCGAAATTCTTGTAGGCCAGAAGGGCTTCATCTTCAGATCCGAGCGGAGGAATATCGTCAAGATTTAGAGATGCTCAATGCTGAAATCACCAGAAAAAAAGAATATCACCTACCAAGCACATTTCAGAACAGCAATCAATCTTGAATCTCAATATATTGCAGCCTCATAGCAAGACTGAACATTTCAAACAAGAGCTTCTGATGCAGCGCAAGCGCAAACAAAAAATTGTTGATTCTTAACTAGAATACTGATATGCATGTATAAATCACAAATAATATTAATTTCAAAAAACAAACAATAAAAAGTTTGACTCGCTATTTAAATAGCAAACAAGAAAACCCTAACGATATCCCAAACAAAAAGGAATTGTTTCTCTTTTGCTTCAAATCTTGTTTGGGGACAAACAAGAACTTAAGTTTGGGAGAGTTGATAATCGGGATTTTTGTGCTTCTTTTGACTGCAATTTAGGGCTATTTCAACACCATTTTATAAACCAATTGTACATTTTTTATTTCCAAACCCATATTTAATCCAAGTATAAATTCCAGGTGTGTTATAAAAGAAAATCAAGAAATTGAGGTGCAGGCGCGAGCTACAACCCGAGCAAGGGCACGACCCGAGTGACTCGAGCCCGAAGCCGTGTGTCCACACCTGCAGGCGTGACCCACAGCACGAGCGCGGGCGCGAGTCCGGTCGCGCCACAACACGAGTTGAGGCGTGACTAAGGCCGCTCGCGCCCACAGCCTATTTCACCTTTGATTTGGCACGAGCTACAGCGCGACCAACCTGCTCGCGCCCGCGCCTGTTTCACGCATTGACTCGGCATAACCTACAGCACGAGCAAGAGCGCGACCGAGCCCGTGTCGCGCCTTAATACTCTGTTTTGCGGACCTTATCTTTTCATCCCCATTTGATAAAAAAATGATTTTTATTCTATTTTGGAGAGGGGATATATATATATATATATATATATATATACACCCAACTTTTCCTTTTGAAAGGAGAGTCCCCCATTCCCTTGAAAACTTTTCCCCAAATTGTAAAAAGTAGAACATAGTCAAGGAGAGAAGGAGGAGAAAGGTTTGGTGGATATTGTTCTTGAAGTTGAAGTGGAAGGATTATTGTGGATATTTTTGTATATCCTATTGGTTTAATCTAATCTCTATTTATGTTTATTTATAAGTTTTATGATTGTAATCTCAAGAGCATGAGTAGCTAATCTATTTAGGTTTTGAGGTGTTGGATCTTTTGATGATGGGTGTTTGAGATGAATCTATCTTTTCCTTTTTAAATCTTATGGATCAATGTATTGATTTGTTAATGTATGTGGGTGACCTCCATTTAGATTCATTTGTGTACTTAATGTGTGATTATATTTGCTCATTTTGTATGTGTATTTGATTAATGAGACCTTTTACTTGTGTTTTGAGATAATCATGAGTATTAGGCTTGTCAATGGTGATTTGGGACCTTGGAAGGCTTGAGTGAAATATTTACTAGAGATGGTGAGTTTTGCAATTGCTTGTATGCTATGTGTTTGAGAAAATGCTTAGATGATCTTTTGCCCAAATCATGATTGAAGAGAGGAGAGATATGTGATTCATATGATTTTGAGAATACCTTGATCAAGGATCTAGCACCCTAGAACCCCCTTTTTATTACCTTTTAAATCTTTCATTTGAAGTGTTTAATATTCTAAATTCAAGAGTACAACTTGTGATATTTGGTGAACTTGGAACAAAACATTTTCTATGAAATGATGTTTGTTTAAATAGTGAATGTAACTTGGGTCAACATTACTTGCATTGTAAAGATCATAACTCTTATTCCTTGTGGTTCGACTCGTATCATTGCTTGCTACATTCGTGTACACTTGTACTTGGCATGATCTATTATTTGAGGTATTAAATACCACATCAAGCCTTCAGGTTGTTTCACAAAGATATCATTTTCAAGGTCACCATGCAAAAAAGCAGTTGTAACATCCATCTGTTTTAATTCCCAGTCAAAGTGAGCAACAAAAGATAACATGATTTTGACTGTAGTAAATTTCACAACAGGGGCAAAGATTTTATTATAATCAATCCCCCATTTTGAGTAAATCCCTTTGCAACCAATCTAACCTTATATCTCACATAATCAGGTTTATACTTAATTTTATAAAGCCATTTGCATTGAACAACAGAGCACTTAGCAGGTTTAGGAACAAGAATCCAAGTTTTGTTATCATGCAAAGACTTTATTTCCTTTTTCATAGCATCAAACCATTTATCAGAATCTCTAGAGTTTAAGGCAGGTTTATAAGATAGTGGTTCACAAGCATCAAGATTATTGAACATAGTGAATGCTAGCATGGACATGTGACTGTTAGCAAACCCAGCAAACCTTTGGGGTTGCCTAACAATCCTTCTCACTCTGTCTCTAGTGAGCTGATAATTCTGAAGAACATTGGAATCTCTCCCTTCTTCAGAATTGTCCAAATTTACATTAGGAGTATCCTGGAGATCATTGAGATCCCTACCATCTTCAGGATGATCCAAATGATCACATTCAGGCACACTATCATGCTTATTAAGTTCACTTAATACATGCAAATGCTCCACTTCACTTGGAGATGTCACGGACATAGGTTCAGGAGAAGATAAACAAGGAAACTCATTTTCATTAAAAATAACATCCCTGCTTATTATGGTTTTAAAACCAGGAACACTCTTGTCCCAGAGTCTGTATCCTTTTATCCCTTCAGGGTAGCCCAAGAACACACATTTCCTGGATCTAAGATCTAATTTATCATGTTTTTGGTGAACATAAGCAGAACAACCAAATATTTTAAGATTTGAAAAATCAATGTTTTTATTTGAAAAAAACAGATTCAGGGGTTTTTCCATGTAAAGGGACACATGGGGACCTATTGATTAGATAGGCAGCAGTAGCAATTGCTTCATCCCAAAACTTTTTGGACAAATCAGAGGAAGCAAGCATGCTTCTAACTCTTTCAAGAAGAGTTCTATTCATTCTCTCAATAATGGCATTTTGCTGAGAGGTATAGGGGACAGTTTTATGTCTCCTAATCCCAAACTCAACACATAGTTGATCAATCAAAGAATTACAGAATTCAAGACCATTATTTGTTCTCAAGGTTTTAATCTTTTTTCCAATTTGGTTCTCAATCTGAATTTTCCATGCAGAGAGTTTATCATACACATCAGATTTCTTTTTCATGAGAAAAACCCACACTTTTCTGGAAAAATTATCAATAATTGATAAAAAAAAATACCAATTTCCACCATGAGTATCAAATTTAGTAGGACCCCATACATGTAGATGTAAATATTCAAGAATATCAGAGCTAACATGAGACTTGAGGGAACCAAAGACAGGGAATTGAACCTATTGTTTCCCCATCACACAATTTTCATAGAAAGACATGTCAGAGATGTAATCAGATCCAAAAACACCAGTTTTATGCAACATTTTCAGACCCTTATGCCCTAATCTAGCATGCCATAATATAGTTTTATCACTTTGCACAGAGTTAACAATTGAAGTGACCAAATTCAAGGGGCTAGCATTGCACACATACAAATTATGTTGCCTAGGTGCTTTAAACACCACCATAGCACCTTTTAGGAATTTAATTCCATCCAATTCAATTTTGGAAAGTAAACCATCATCAGTTAAGCATGCAACAAAGATCAAATTATATCTCAGATCAGGAACATATCTGGCATTTTTTAAGGTAAGAGATGAACCAGAATCAAATTTCAAACAGATTTCTCCTATGCCAACCACAGGACTTTTCTTTTCATTTGACACGGACACGGAGCCATTTTCAACAGTTTTCAGATTAGAAAACATGCTTTTACAAGGAGACATATGAAAAGTGCATCCAGAATCAATAAGTTATTCTGATTCAGACAGAGAGTTAGACACAGATTTCACAAAGGTCTCAGAGAACGAATCAGAGACCATAAGAACATCACCATAATTCTCAGAATCAACAGCCACATTTGCATGATTTTCACTGGAATTTTCATATTTCTTTTTTACTTTCTTAGGCTTATCACACTTATTGACATAGTGACCAGGTGCATTACAATTACAGCACTTTCTGTTACCATTCCTAGATTTTGATCTAGGCCTTTTCTTATTAGAGACATGATTAGGCTTAGATCTTTCAGTAGTTCTTCCTCTAACATGCATAATTTCACTGTAATTCTTGCTACTGCTGCTAGACCCATGTTTCATATTAAGTTCTTTAGATTTAAGTCCATTAGCCACAATATCATAAGTAACCACATCTCTGCCATATCTAATAGCAGATTTAACATCATTAAATTTATCAGAAATAACATTTAGGATCACAGTAGCAGAATATTTTTCAATTGTATCATCCGCTCCCGATTTCATAGCCTGAATTAATTTGTTAAAATCATCCAGGTTAGCATTAATATCTTTTGACATATCAAGCCTGAATTTGAAAAACTTTTCTTACAGGAAAGACAGAGACTGAAAAGAGGTTTGAGTGTATTGTTCATTCGATTTTCCTCATAATTCTTTAGCACAAGTTATTCCAACAACCTGCCTCATCACAGAATCATGCAGACTCAACAAAATTGAAGACCTAGCAGTTGCATTCATCTCAATTTTCTTATCATTAGTTTCAGTTCTATCACATCCATCAAGAACAACTTTGTAAACCTTCTTTTATGAGAATACATTCCATTTTGGTTTTCCAAATTTGAAAATCACTTTTGCCATCAAAATGAGCAGTATGATATGCAGAACTCATAGCAATCACACAGAAAGACATAGACAACCAAGATAGAGATCACAGAGCCCCAAAGATAAATTTAGGGATAGGGAAGGAGAGATAAAATCAATGCACTCTCACAGGTAATGAGGAAGCCAAGGAGAGCCCAGATTACAAGCAGGTTAACCTGCCGTACAGAGTTCACTTGGGTCCTTTAGTGGGTGAGAGGTTAATCACACAGTATACTCAACAAAGAACCAACCAAGAGAGAAAGAGCGGAAGCAAGAAGGGCTAAGCACAAAGCCAGGACCAACAATACCTAAAGAATCACAGAGATTCACAGCCAATCACCAAAACCCTAACTTTCTAGGGTTTAGAGCATAATACTAGAGCCGGAATCCCCGTGGTTGGGATTCCCGACTTACCAGCTGATCTTTACACTAAGGCGGTCGGACGGTAGCCCGAAGGGTGCCTCCGGTGAGTGTCCCCATGACTCTAATACCACTGTAGGATATCAGGTTCCCGGAAGTTACACCTCTTGCTTTTTGCCGCCGCAAATCGGTCTGTTCGTCCCTCAAGGGACAGAGAATCGAGCAGGAAGGTCACAACAAGACTTAGGGTTACCTAAGACCAAAAACTCCTCCAAATAGTGACCAGCACACACCGAGACCGGAAAGGGAAGAAGGCATACCACAAACAACTCTCACAATGGCTCAAACTTTCGGCCAAACCCACATCTGACCTCTGCTATCCCAGGTTACTCGCATGAGGAGACCACGTAGGAATCCAGACGAACTGGGACCATAAGCAGCAGGTCAGAAAAAGGACAGAGCTCCAAGCCAAATCTTTTTTACTAGGGTTTGTAAGAAGAAGAAGAAGAGAGAGAGAGAGAGAGAGAGAGAGAGAGAGAGAGAGAGAGAGAGAGAGAGAGAGAGAATGTGAGTTGTTGTGAACAGTGAAGCCTCATGCTTCTTTTAATGAAGCAAGGGGTAGCCGAACGGGTGCAAGGGGAACAACAATTGAACGGTGGTCAACATGGTTTAATGATAGGAGATGGGCCAAGGTAAATGGGCCACATCAAATGAACCAACAAATACACAACAGATCTCAACCATTACTTCAATGACCTGCACAATACCATGCGATCAAATTTCTCCAAGAATAGCATAGCAGTCTCATCTCCTCCATCAGCTTCTAAGCATAAATGAAACAATAATATTTATACAAACGGAAGCTTATCATATCCACCTTTTTAACATAGTTATTTTTTAACTATTAATCCATGCACTCTGAAAATTGTGAAAATCATCAGCCACAAGTACGCAACACAAGGATTAAATTTAACAAGAAATGCCACAATTAAAGTTATTACTTCAGAAAAATTAGATAAAAAATTTACAGTTATTAAGGTGAGGGCAACCCTCACCGAGGTAGGCCCGATATTCATTTTTAACAATGTAAATTCCAAAACGAACAGAATAATGCAATCGTCTCCCCTACCTAATCTCCAAAACTTTTTAAATTATTTTTTGGATTAATTACGAAAAAATCAATATGAATAGTTTTCTCAAAAAAAGAAATTAAAATTGCCATCGCCAATCGCCATGATCTAAAGGTAAAGATGTGTTTTGTCCGTTTAAAATATAAAATTAAAAAAAAAATGAAAAAGAAATATTACATAGCTGTAGTCTGATTTTAAATTTGAGTTTTCTGTTTTTAAAGGATCAAGTGGCCTTATGTTAAGTTTTTTTAAAAAGATCAAGTGGCCTTATGTTAAGTTTTTTTTACACCCGACTTGTGGTATTGAGAAGATTCAAACCCGTAATTTTTAATCTTCAAACAATCTCACTCCACCATTAGATTATGTCCATCCCCGCTGGGACGACAAACTCACAACTTAAACTAGTATATTAAAATACTTTTAGGCTTTTACACTAACCCTTTTAGTTTAAATCCGCCTATGATAAAAGACAAATAAGTTAGCCCCATAAAAACACACACACTCACACACACAAAATAAGAAAGAAGTTGGTAATTTCTACGTAATATATATGAGGAGAGATCCTCTAGTCCCAATTTTGTATGCCAACATTAAAATTATATATTGTTAATAATATTTTTTTTTGTAAAAATAAAATTTATTATATTATAACTAATCATAATTAACATTTATTGCTAAAAATTGAAATTTTAAAAAATTGTACACCTTAAGTTTGGAATAATCAACCCCAAAAATCAATTATATTAATTAAAAAATGAAAATTAAATATTAAAAAATAATTATAAACCCTAATTGGGTAGGATAAATCATAAATAAAATTGTAAAATTATACTTAACCTAAAGAAATTAAAATTGAAGAAAAAAATGAAAGAAAAACAATAATTTTGAGCTTTGGTACACGGTTGGCACACGGGACTAGATGATCTCAAGTAAATATATTTAATCTATAAAACTAAAGTTTATAGGGTCCAAAATTATTAATTTAGCAGGAAGTTAATTGGTCAAATTAAATAGTAAACGTGTATTGTGCGTTGCCCCATTTTTAATTCGAAGGCGTAGACAGTATAAACTTCACTATTGAGCTAATTGCTTAGCTAGCTCCTCAATTCGAAGGACAAGTTTCATGTACATAAGATATACATTAGACAGTTAACACGTTGATCCGGTTAATATTTTGATCAAAAAATCCGTTAAAATTAGCATGATTCATAATACTGAAAAGTATCATTTCAAAGGTTAAAAACTATCATTTGTATCAATAAAAAGTATTGGCTAGAAAAAAAATAAAGAAAAAAACTGTTAAGATTAGTATCAATCGAAACACTAAAAAGTATCATTCAAAATTAAAAAAAAAAAGTATTAGTTGCATCTATAAAAAGTATCACCCGTTTTCATGATTTTTTTGGTCAACGCTTTGACCGAGTCAATAAGGGTTGACCTGGTCAACGCGTTGATCTTATATACATGAGTCTTTGCGCAATTCGAATTAATAATTTTGGACCCAATAGATTTTATTTTTATATTACTTATAGAAATTACCAACTCCTTTTAAAAATTCAACGAGATGTGAGATGAAATTAAAAATTGGCGTTTGCATAATTGCACGTTAACAACTCCATAAAAAATTGAAAATGTTAGCTGGAGATTCCAAAACATGGGAGAGAGAATTTTTGCTTTTGACTTTCTAGAATTAATAATATCAACTAGATAGAGTTGAATTAACGTGACACACAACGGCGCTCGTTATATACGGGATAAAACTCTCTAGTCCACTTTTCATGTCCCACTATGAAATTTAATATTTTAAAAATATTTATTATAGTATTACAAATCATAATCAACATTTATTGCCAAAAATAAAAAAAAAATTAAAAATTATATACCCTACTTTTGAAATAATCAACAATATGTATCAATTATATTAACTAAAAAAAGAAATAAATATTAAAAAATAAATATAAACCCTAAATAATGATTATAAAATTAAACTAAGCCATAACAAATTAAAATTTTAGGAAAAAATGATGAAAATCGAATAAAAATTAAAATGGAACACCAAATGAGATAGAGAGAAGCGAGACAGAAGATTTCATTTGATTATATGGGATGAGATCCTCTATTCCAAATTTGGTGTTCCAACGAGTATTCCACGATCGAATTTACAAATTTAATAATAGATATTATAAAAATAAAAATTAATTATAACATAATCAATCTAGTTACATTTATGTTTGAAATTTTAAACATTATAAATCATATTTTTAAAATAACCAACCATAATAATCATTTCTTTGAAAATTAATATTAAAAAATAATTATAAACCTTAATCGGGTGGACCAATCATAAAATTAAACTAAAACATAATAAATCAAAATTAACGAAACAAATGGAAGAAAATTTTATAAATTCGATCGTGCAACACCGGTTGGAACACCAAATCTGAAATAGACGATCTCATCCGTGATAATTATATACAATTTCCACCAAATTAAATGTCACTACCATCAACAAGAAAGAAGCAGCAGTTAACTCCGTCCATAAGCGCCACACACACACACACACAATCTTAAAAAAAAAAAAAAAAACCATTGATCATGGCTGACGAGCAGCTTCTGTCGATTGCAAACGAAATACAGCTGGTGAGAGGCGTTGAGGAGGAGATTCTCGATCTTTCTGGTAAGCTCAAGAAATTCAGAAACGTGCTGGATGATGCAGACAAGAAGCAGTTCGAGGAGAAAAGTGTTAAGGATTGGTTGCAGAGGCTGGAAGAAACATCACATGAAATGGAGGATGTTTTGGAGGAATGGAGCTACGCCATTCTCCAACACAACGTGGAATGTCATGAATGCCCTCCTCAGCATAAGGTATGCTTCTTCATCCCATCTTCGTGTCTGTGTTTCGTCGAAGCAGTAGTCCGTCGTGACATTGCCAAGAAAATTCGAAACCTGAGATCTGGAGTTGATGAGATTTTGAACGAGAAAGATGTGCGTAGTTTTGTCATCTCTCAACCCAAATATGATCCTAATTGGCGAGTTCAATCTACTTCTTTGATCGAGTTAGGAGAAGTTCGTGGTCGTGACCACGATAGGGACATTCTGGTGAACAAACTTGCTACTGATTATAATGGCAGCCATGAGGGATTAGGGTATCGTATTCTTTCCATTGTTGGTGGAGGTGGACTAGGGAAAACTACTCTTGCTCAACTCGTTTATAATGATAGTCGAGTAATAGAATACTTCGATTTTAGAATTTGGATATGTGTTTCGACTCCCTTTGATGTGGCTACCATTGCCAAGGGGATTATCAAGAGCATAAACGGGCAAAGTTCTCCTGAAACACCCCAATTAGATGACTTACTCAAAGACTTGATATGCTCTATTTCAAGAAAGAAAGTTCTTCTTGTCCTAGATGATGTTTGGAACGAACAAGAAGAGAAGTGGAAACCTTTGGAGAATGCCCTTAAGTGTGGTGGAGCAAGTACTAGGATTCTGGTGACAACAAGAAAGGTAAAGGTTGTCGGAATCATGGGCACAAAGGATGAAGACATACATCATCTAGAGCTCCTCTCTGAAGAAGATTGTTGGTGGTTGTTGAGACGCTCGGCCCTTGTTGGAACGAGCCAAGATGAATTTGAATATTTTGAGAAAATTGGTAAGGACATTGCTAAAAAGTGCAATGGCTTGCCCCTTGCTGCAAAGACATTGGGAAGTCTTCTACGTTTTAAGAACACCATCCAAGAGTGGGAGAACGTGTTGAAGAGCGAAATGTGGGGATTGGAAGAGGCGGGGAAGGCACTTTTTCCTCATTTCCTTTTGAGTTATAATGAGTTATCACCCCCCTCGGTTACAGTTTCTAGGTTAGTCATTTTAACGACAGAATTAACAACGAAAAAAACTTAACGACAGATTTTTCGACGCTAAATCATCGCCAAATTCAGTCATCTAAAAATAAAAAAAAATAAAATAAAAATTAATTATTCTGGTTTTTACGTGCTAATCAATTTTTTTTACTTCGTATCACGTAAATTATGTGATTAATTTTTTTTATGACAACGTACAACTACTTCGCATTCATATATTCTCGTTAATTTTGTCAATATATTAAGGCAATGTTTGGTATACTGGTACGGATATACCCACATTAATAAAATTTGAATTACTTTGAAAGATAATTGCGTATTAGCTATTTTAATTGTGTATTTGGTAATTAAGATAAATATACCAGATTGCTTCACACATCTGTTTGGTACATTATTTTATTTGGTAGACTGAACGGGGCCATCGGATACCTTGTCTAGAAACTGTAACCGAGGGGGGTGTTGGATACATTGACCAGCCAAATCAGTAAATTACACCTCGGGCCTCGCGTGAACAAGCAATGGCTACCAAACACATGGTTCTTGCTGGATACCTTTGCTAATATGTCTTTATCTTGACTATCAAACATTGCCTAACAATATATCATACGTTGCTAGACCTAGAGAAGGCAGACAGCTCTTCTACAACATATACGTACATATATAATAATATAAATGATAAAAACTTGTATAAGACCACAAATTTCTTATGTTAGACGGATCAAATAATTCCCAAACCTATTCAAAAATCTGCTCACCCGCCCATTTCGCGATAGGTCCAGACCCATACGGCTGTGCGCTTTGATGTGGTGATTTAAAAAAAAAAAAAAACCTCTGGCGGGCCACACCTAAGCCGAGATGGCTTGTGTTGTGTTGTTACCTGTGTTTTCTCTTGTTTTTCCCCTTTCTTTTTTCCTTTTTTTCTTGTCATTTATTTTTTATTTTTTAATCATTATTTTATATCGAGCTCAATACACGAGCCCACGCGTCAACATCGAACGAGTGCATTACGCGAGACACCAAATAAAAAAATTGAATTAATTCAAAAAATTAAATTAATTCAATTTAATTTTATGGTTCACTAATTATATTTTAGGGTATATATTTATTTTAAAAAAATTAATCATCGAGCGCAGTGCACAAGTCCAAACGTTAGCGTCGGGCGAGTACACTAAATAAAATGACAAATAAAAAAATTAAATTAATTCAAAAAATAGAGTAATATCATTACTTATGAGGTAAAATATCATTATCTATACCGTGGAGTATTATTAACAATTAAATGAAGTATCATTAATTATCGAACCAAGAACAAAGAAGTATCATTACTTATGAGCTAGGTAAAGTATCATTACATATTACATATTAGATGGAGTATCATTAACTATTAAGTGAAGTATCACTAACTCTATGATGAAGTATCATTAATTACGAGACAAACTATCATTAGCTATGAGATGAAGTATTATTAACTATGAAGTGAAGTATTATTAACTCTGAGGTGAAATATCATTAATTCGAAGATAGAGTTGTAGCATATAATATTATCAATAATTATACATAGAAGTTTCATTTTCTATTATATGAAATATCATTAACTTTGAGTTAAAGTATCATTAGCTATGAGGTAAAGTATCATTAAAACTATTATGTGAAGTATCATTATCTCTGAAGTGAAATATTATTAACTCAAATGTGAAGTATCATATGATATAATCGATAATTAAATACTAATTACTAAACCAAGAACAATAAAACAACATTAGCTATGAGATCAAATATAATTAACTATGAGATGAAATATTATCATTAACTCTAAGTTGAAGCATCATATGATATTATCTGTGGCTAAATATTAATTATTAAACCAAGAACATAGAAATATCAATAATTTTTAGGTGGGGTATCATTAATTTTGAGTTGGGTATCATTAACTCGGAAATGAAATATCATATGATATTATTGATAATTAAACATCAACTATGAGGTAAAGTATCATTAGCAATGCGGTGAAATTATCATTAGCTCTAAGGTAAAGTATCATTAGCTATGAAGTGGAGTATCATTAATTCTGAGATGTTATATGATATTATTGATAATTAAACATTAACAAATATCTATGATCTATAATATTTGTTATTAATTCACAATGCAATCAACAAAGAAATAAACAATTGATTTCGATATAACTACTCTCGTGTCTCCTCGTTTTTCATCCATCCCCTCAAAACAACATAAAAAATCTCAAACTCAACAACAACCAAATAAATAAATAAATAATCTAAGGAACAATCCACGCATGAGAAAGGAAGAAATTTAGACAAATAGATGAACTTAACAACAAAAATATCAACTGAAACGGAAAAAATAAAATCGTAACAAGGTTTCAACAAATTATGATCTTCAATTAGACAATAAATAAAAAGCCACACACGATAGACACAACTACAACATATTCATCTATGGGCATGAACACGGACATATCTGAAACGAGATGGCAAATCCCTAGACGTCATCACACGAGTTGATCAATGAAGGTGGAGGCTTGCGGCTGTGAGGAGTGCCAAATCACGCGAAGGAGGGAGGAGAGAGAGATACGCAGACATATCTGAAAAGAGAAATAAATTTCTAATCATCGTCGAGTTGATCAGCAAAGGTGGAGGCTTGCAGCTGTTAGGGATGCCAAATTGCGTGAAGTAGAGAGAGAAGACCGCACAGAGGGAGGGGGAGAGAGAAAGATGAGTGGTGCTATTTTTAAATAAATTTTATACTTAAAAAATTCAATATATATTTATTTTTTATTGTTTTTATTTAGTTTTTCAATTTTTATTTTTATTTTTAAATTGTGTCCTTATACTTTCAATTTTAGTTAAAACCAAGTCCCTCTACTATCAATTTAGATAAAATCAAGTCCCTCAAGGACTTGATTTAATCGAAATTCATAGGGCAGAGACCTCATTTTAACTAAATTAATAGTACAGAAACTTCATTTTAACCAAATGAAGTAGAGGGACCAAATTCGAAAAAATTTAAAAGTACAGGAGGGTTTTGCCTAAATTATTTAAACTTTTATTACTTTCTTCATATGGGATATTACAAATAAAAATATGAATGGTAACATGGTGTACTTACCTGGTACAAATAAGAAAAAAGAGTAAATTATACTTTGGTCCCATAAGAATCAGATGAAATTTTTTGCTACACTTAGGCAATGTTTGGTAGCTTGGATAAAGGTATATTAGTATAGGTATCCAGCAAGAACCGTGTGTTTGGTAGCCATTATTCGTTCACGCAAGGCCCGATCCTAACGCGAGGCCTGGGGTGTAATTTACTGATTCTGCTGGATAATGTATCCGACGCCCCCCCTCGGATACAGTTTCTGGCGTAGCAATCTTAGTATATATGCCTTTATCTAGGCTACCAAACATTGGCTAAACTAATTTACTCATTCTAGAAGTTAGTCTACTAAATAAAACAATGTACCAAACAGATGTGTGAAACAATCTTAGTATATTTATCTTAATAACCAAACACACAATTAAAATAGCTAATACGCAATTATCTTTCAAAGCAATCCAGATTTTATTAATGTGGGTATATCCGTACCAGTATACCAAACATTGCCTTAGTGCTACATAATTAAATTCATTAATTTTTCTTTGATCTTTAATTCAATTTTAATGTATTGTGCTTTAGTTTAATTTTACACTTATTATAATCAGGATTTACCCTACCCAATTAGAGTATATAATTATTTGTTATGAAATAATTAATTATTAATTAGAAAATAAAATTTATTAATAAAAAATTAATGATGTCTTAGCCTGGTTCCGAAAATTAAGACGCGGACATTACGAGGAAAAATTAAAGAAAAAATGTAGTTTAATTGAAAATTTAAGAGGTTTTTTGTAACGTCCCGGTCCCAAAAGGATAATAATTGAGGAACAGAGTGTCACTTAAGAATGAATGAGATTTAGAATAATTATTAATTAAATAAAATATCTTTGGAACAAGAATATGTTATATTTTCCATAAATTTGGCCAGCATAATCTCTGTAACTAGAACAAATTCCCATTTTCACAACGACTTATAAGAGTGCAATTGGAGTTGCAAAATCCAACAATTCCGTAAATATGCAAATAAAGCGATAAATAGATAGATACCAATAATCAATGATCCATTTATCAGAGTCAAATAGACATGTCCCATTCATAGGATATAATCAAAATAGTATATGAGACTCATTCATAGGTCAACTGAAAGTAAACGGAATCAACATGCTTAACAAGTAAATCATCTTCTTAGGTGAAAGACGAATAAGGCAATTTTGCATAGCAAAAGGTGGTGCTTCCTCCACTTAGATTAATTATATAATTAAGCATATGAGACATGCTAACTAGAAAGTCAACAATTATTCATAATCAGAATAGCAGAATTATAGGTACAATAACAAAATACCATAAGTCATCAGAGTATCAAGAAACATGGTGGGAATAATGGTATAGTAGCAAAATATGATCTCAACAGCCAACCCATTTTCACAGCCACCATCGATCGCTCCATCTCAACTTGAAAAACATTTAAAAAAGAGGGTGTGACTATTAATGCACTCAGTGAGATTTTATGAGAAAGCTCTGCAAAACTTTAGAAATATCCAACATCAATTAGCAGCATATCGGAAGCAAAACGCAAAAGCCCTTCCCATATCTGCAAATCATTTTACTTCATGTGGGCCCATTCTTACTCAAACCTGATGTCTACTGCACTCTGGGACATGCCTTAGGATAAGAGAGGAGTTATCTCAAATATCCCACTAAGTATGCGAGGGGTTACTCAGTAGTGACTCATTGGTGATCAAAAGACCACAAACTGGTAACTCGTAGGTCACAATCTGGTAACCCGAAGGTCACAATATGATAATATAATATCATTGTTTCATGAGTTCAGTATCATGCTTAACAATCATTCAATTCTCAACATTCAATCCTGCTAGTGTAGATTGATCGATAAAATATTGACTACCCGCAAGTGCACGGTGTAGCTGTGTATAATGATGAGTAAAGTCGTATTTCACAGAGATTAATGATTAATTATGTGAGTACTATGACTTCAATTCCTTAAGTACTATCTAGACAACATATTAAAAGATTGGATTTTAATTACTTACTTAAACAGGAAAAACAAATAAAGCAAATAAAAGACGGATGGATGAAAATCGGATCTAAATTCAGAGGGAAATAAATATTCTAGAGTTTTGATTTCATTGATTTATCCATACAATGTTAATCTAATTATATGATTTATTCACGATTCAACTTTTATCAGGACAATCACTCATTTAATTCAAACTTTCTCTCGAAGTGCTTAAACCGTAGATTACATGCTAGAATTAATGTGTCCATTCAATTACTAACATGCAACTCCTAAAAGTTCCAAGGATTTATTGTCCTCACAATTAACCTCAAATCTTTTGATTGTTATTGATTAATGTGCTTTGTGTTCTTGTGTTCAAGTGTTAAAACTCCTCTCTCGATTTATGAATTAACACAACAAATCATGTTATCATGATGATCAATCAATCAAGTAAACAAGGCGAAGAACACAAAGAATAAAAGAAGAATCAAAATCATATAATTAAATATCAATTGTACTTTAAAATCAACTAATATCAAACCCTAGAATACTAGAGAATTAGTTATTCATAATTAAATAAATAGTTAATAACAATCTAAGAGAAAACATAATTAAATAACAAAAACACGATAAACCCGGAGGATGAATCTTGATCTTGATCTTCAACTTGTTCTTCTCTTGCCCTTCAATATCTGTTTTTAGGGGAGGAATATGATGTGTGTTGTTATGGTTTTTGATGTTATGGTAGGGTTTGTGATGCCTGATTTTCGTGCTTGATGAAATAACTCAATCCGTGCTAGGTGTGTTTTAAATGTACTGCAAACAAGTGTTTTACGATATATTGAGAATAGACATAAGAACAGTAAATAAAAGTAGTAAAGAAACGCACGAGATTGGTAACCCAGTTCGATTAATCAACCTACTCTGGGGGGATTTCACCCAAACTTGAAGATTCGTTCACTACTTCTTCATGAAGTGTATTTAGGATCTTACACATACAGGACTCCCTCCTTATGTCGCTCATTCTTCTTCACAGACACTTTCACTAGACTCCCTCTAGCTACCCACGACTTCTACTTATAATCTCTCCCGAGATTGCGTACAAGACGGATTAACAAAACCCCTCACGTGTTTCACTCAAAACACACAAAAACTAGACTATCACGTTGAACAGTTTAGCTCCTGGCTTGAACTCAACTTCAGAATCATGTTGCCCACACCGGCCACTTCAGACGAGCCCTTGTCGGAGCAAACATGACAAGTAGCCCTGGTGTTGACGAACCACTCTCTCGGGTTGTCCACGTGGTTGGCTTCAAACACGACCACAACCAAGTCATCGTCATCCCAATCGTCTTGACGTGCTTTGTCTTTGTTGTTGTGTTCCGCCATGTGCGTACCATAATTGGTACGCTTCTTCTTCGGAGCCGTGCAATGTTTGGACATGTGCCCTGACTTGTCACAATTGAAGTAATTGCCGTTGAACTTCGTCATTAGCTTCTTCCCTTTGTCAACTTGACCCGGGCCCTTCCTCTTGTTGTTATTTGATGGTCCACCACGTTCCATCAAGTTAGCCTTGGCCTCGATCGGGACTCGTGGTCTCGGATCCGTCTTTCGGTTATCGGCTTCAATTCAAAGCTTAACCACAAGGTCTTCAAGAGTCATCTCCTTTCACTTGTGCTTGAGATAGCTCTTGAAGAACTTCCAACATGGTGGCACCTTCTCAATCACTGCAGCAACAGTGAAAGAGTCGGGAAGGACCATCCCTTCAGCATGAACGTCGTGCACAATGAGCTGAAGCTCTTGCACTTGATCCATCACTGACCGGGTGTCCACCATCTTGTAATTGATGAACTTTGCCGCCGCGAACTTTTTAGTTCCGGCATCCTCCATTTTGTACTTATTTTCTAATGCCTCCTACAGTTCCTTAGCACTAGTTACATTTCCGTATACAGAATATAAACTATCTACCAAATCATTAAGTACATAGTTTTTATAAAGAAAGTCTCCATTGATCCATTGATCATAGGATGTCCGTTTGTTGATGTCCGGCTCATTTTCAGCAATCATCGAAGTGTCTTCTTTGATGCAGCCCGCAATTCCCAAGGTGGTTAGGTAGAAAAGCATCTTCTGCTGCCACCTCTTGAAGTCCAAATCGGAGAACTTCTCCGGCTTCTCAGCTTGGCCATTGGGAATGGTCCTCGTGGATGCAGCAACTTGAGTTGATGGTGACGTCATTCTAGCAAAGGTAATTATTTTTTTTAGTAAATATTTATCTTGCGATTGTTATAGGAGTTCACCTTTCTGGAATTCGTTACACTTTGAATTACAAAGAACACAGAAGGAGCAGAAGAGTAGAAACAAGTATAATAGACTGAAATAAAGAATTTAGAACAAACTGAAACTTGAAACAGGTTCCGGCAAGTCGAGTCAAGGGGACCTCTCTCCGCAAGACAAATATGCCTCGGCTAGTGCTCACGGTTAGGCGGATTGTCTCTCAAAGATGAAACGGCTTCGTCCTTCCGACAGTAGCACCACAAGTCCGACAAGGTTCCGGCAAACTAGACAATGTCGAGAACTGGGAGCTGAGACTCGAAGAGAAGTTATGCAGGGAATATGTTTCTTAGCTTGTATAGAATGTAGCATTTGAAGCATGCTAGAATGTCCTATTTATAGACACATATCTACTACACGGGATAGCTAGGGTTTGAGGGTATTCAAACCATGTTGTTGTCCTATTTATAGGCACATATCCACTACATGGGACAGCTAGGGTTTGAGGGCATTCAAACCATGTTGTATAACCTCTAGGAATTACAGCTCTGTCATTAAGCCCCTCCAAGAAGTCTCTTAATTTCACCAGCTCCAGGTGGGAGTTACAGAGTTACACATTCAAGGCTGGACGTGCACCATCAAGTGCACCCGCAGATCATGTATCCGACCCGCCACCCCGCTCCACAAACCGACCATTTCTGAATCGTAAAACACCAGCTCCAGTTGGGAGTTACAGAGTTACACATTCAAGGCTGGACGTGCACCAGAGTTACACATTCAAGGCTAGACGTGCACCCGCGGATCATGCATCCGACCCACCAACCCGCTCCACAAACTGACCGTTTCTGAATCGTAAAACACCAGCTCCAGTTGGGAGTTACAGAGTTACACATTCAAGGCTGGACGTGCACCATCAAGTGCACCCGCGGATCATGCATCCGACCCGCTCCACAAACCGACCGTTTTTGAATCGTAAAACTGGAACGGCTAAGCCCTAGAAGCCCACGTACGTCCAAAGTTCAATTGTCAAGATCCAAGTCCAAGCACGGGCACGGGCATGGACGGGCGCGCGCGTGCGGGCTCATGGCCCATATCCTTGTGCACTTAGTTATTACACTTAAGTGTTAATACACTTAAATACACCTCTTAACTAAGTTAAGAAATTAATGTAGGGTCATTAAATGTGCCTTAAACATATATCCACACACCATAAATGCTCAATCGTGTGACTGACTTCAACCATTTATTTCTCACTCACCGAAAATCGGATTTGAGAAAATAAAAATACTACGATTATCTACTACAAACATAGATCAATCGCACGCTATTTAATTCCTTCAAAATTAAATAATCCGGTCACCAAAAATCGGATAAAATGAGTCACGACTCACTTTATTAATCCAATTTTTCAACAATATATATTGATGTGTATATGTGGGATCGTGTATAAGTTACTTTTTGACTTTTGTATTACAGAAATAGATTGATAGAAGTTACTTTTTAATGTGGTGCTGATGTGGCAGTGAAAAAATTGGATAATTTCTAATTTGCATTCCAACTACCCTAACTATACATCTACCATCTCTTGCTAAACATACTTATATATATATTTTTAATTGTCTAAAAGTACTTATTTTAACCTTTCTTATCATGTCTTTCCTAAAATAAACAAAATAAAATCAACTTTTTATCTCTATTACCATTCAAAAATTAAAATCCTCGTGTTTAGACTTATTGGTTGGGATTGGACTCTCTCTTGTCTTAACGTGGACCACTCGACAATAATCTAACACAAATACACTTATTACAAATGTAGATAAAAAACGTGACAAGCAAAAATAATGGAACATATTGATGCCATATATATCTTTCGAAATATGTAAATTTTATTATTAATTACAATTCACAATTATAGCTCCACAGATATTAGCGATCTCACTGTTTGTCATCTTCCTCGTCGAATCCCGCTGTCAACTACGCCAAAAATTCATGTAGCCCAACTAAATCATTTGCCTTCACCATCTAAAAAAATACTTCAAATCTTGTCCACGATTATCACATGATGCTTACACGACCTCTTTCATATGCATAGTTGAAATCCTTTTTCAAGAGTAGTCTCTCTCTCTCTCATCCATTTTTTCGAAGTTTTTCTCAACTGGGTTGCAACTTCATAAAACCAAAGCAAGATCACTTTTTTATGTTCTAATCGTTTATGGGTTTGAAGAGCAATCAAGAATAGTGCATTTTCTTGAATTATTTGAGAGAAAGAGGGACACGAGAGCAAGATCACTTTTTTATTTTCTAATCTTTTATGGTTTTGAAGAGCAATCAAGAATAGTGCATTTTCTTGAATTCTAGTGAGAGAAAGGGAGGCAAGAAAAGATGAGTTTCAGGGAGGAGGGAGAAGATGGGAGGGCGGATCTGAGGAAGCCGTTCCTGCATACAGGGAGTTGGTATCGGATGGGCTCAAGGCAATCCAGTATGATGGGCTCTTCTCAAGCAATCAGGGATAGCTCTATCTCTGTTTTGGCTTGCGTTTTGATTGTGGCTTTGGGCCCTATCCAGTTTGGTTTCACTGTAATGTTTTCTGCTTATATCTGCTTACTGTTTTTGGATTTTATTTAATTGATCAGTGGTTGTTTGTTTGTTTGCAAATTGTTGAAATGCGATTGAACTTCAGCTGACTTGATATGTTGTGGCAAAATCTTGAATGGGTTCTGGATTCATGAAGATTTAGTATGAATGTGGTATTGAGTTTGAGATGAAGTTTTGTAGTTATGATGCATTTTGGATTTTTTTTTCACTGTTGAATGCTGACTGTTTATCATGGGTTGTGGCTTTGGGCCCTATCCAGTTTGGTTTCACTGTAATGTTTTCTTCTTATATCTGCTTACTGTTTTTGGGTTTTATTTAATTGATCAGTGGTTGTTTGTTTGTTTGCAAATTGTTGAAATGTGATTGAACTTCAGCTGACTTGATGTGTTGTGGCAAAATCTTGAATAGGTTCTGGATTCATCAAGATTTAGTATGAATGTAATATTGAGTTTGAGATGAAGTTTTGTAGTTATGATGCATTTTGGATTTTTTTTTCACTGTTGAATGCTGACTGTTTATCATGGGTTGTGAGATTTGTGAAGTGGAGGGCATCTGAATCAGAAGTGATCATCTACTAATCTAGATCTTTATTTCATATGACCTTTGCCATCTCCTACTTCAGTATCTGGTACCGGCTTGTAAAATGATGTCGATTTGGTGGGCAATATTGTACAGAATAATTTTTAACAAAATTGAGTGGGCCTTTAGCTTAACTGAGAGTAAGGGAAGATAGAAGCAAACTATGTCCCTGTTTTGTCAACACATGGTGTGAAAAGAACGAGGGTTGAGCTTTATTATATGTCGGATGGTTTCATTGACTCTTGATAGTTGAAATTAATGTTACTTTGTGTTTGAGTTAACTTTGTTAATTGCATTTTTTAAAGTACTTTTGGCTGTAGTATGATCCTAGAATACATGTTGGTGGCCTGTGCCTGAGCTTAGAATTGTAAGGGTATATGTCCATTTCTTAGAGATCTTTCTGTGCGGCCAAATATCAATGTGTAGTATGTTTAGGGTGTTTCCTCTTCCTCCTATGACTATGTATGGTACTACGGGTGAAACTAAATTACGTATAAGCTATATTAATCATCTTTGTTTTTGTTGTTGTCATGTTGTACAGTGTGGTTACTCTTCACCAACACAGGCCGCTCTCACCAAAGATCTCAACCTTACAGTCTCGCAGGTTAGCACCTTCATCTTTTTTGTTACTTGATTTTATCCCTATTAATAAATTTTGTTGAATAACAACCACCATTTGGACAGTTCTCCTTATTTGGTTCATTGTCTAATGTGGGAGCCATGGTTGGGGCAATTGCTAGTGGTCAAATTGCTGAGTACATAGGACGAAAGGGGGTATGTGTTTGCTTACTAATCTGAGTTAGTTTTCAGTTACTTGTTTATTTCTTTTTTTTCAATTTTGAAGTGAGTGGCCAAGACTTTAATAAATTGTGTTATTTTGCAGTCTTTAATGATTGCAGCCATACCTAACATCATTGGTTGGCTCGCCATCTCATTTGCGAAAGTGAGAATTTTTAACTCTTTTTTTATGTATGCCACTTTTTTTTTTTAGTTTTCATTTCTTATTAGTGTTTGTCTCTTTAATATAGGACTACTCATTTCTTTACATGGGAAGGCTGTTGGAAGGATTTGGTGTGGGTATAATCTCTTACGTGGTAAATACAGAGCTTTTTCTTTTTCTTTTTTTTTTCTTTTTTGTGTATCGTATGACAGACTTTCTGGACTTTTTTAAGTTCTATTTTCTTCTCTAATATCATACAGGTGCCTGTATATATAGCTGAGATAGCGCCACAGAATCTGAGAGGAGGTCTGGGCTCCGTGAACCAGGTTTGCTTGTAACTAATCATGTTCCATTTCGAACCTCTTGTGCTTCAAGATGTCATTGAAGTTCGTTTCTTTTTCTACGATGAAGCTCTCTGTGACAATAGGAATCTTGCTATCTTATCTACTGGGACTATTTGTTGATTGGAGATTGCTTGCAGTTCTTGGTAAGTTCAATAGATCCTTTAATTATTCAGTTATGTGTTTTGTTTGTTTAGTGAATATCAATGGAACTCTAATTCATTTTTGTCAACTTAAAATTATGGCATTGTTGCTTTGATTTTTTTCCTCATCATGGTGATGGACCCTTTGACAAATCAAAAATAGGAATTTGTTTTCTTAAAGTTTCATTCAATTTATCTTGTTTCAAATCAAATCAATGATGCCTTAGATTTAATAAAATCAAAGATTTGAAAGTTTGCACCAAGGTTTCAGATAATGACTACATTCATTTTTTGGACAGGAACATTGCCTTGTCTGATATTGATTCCTGGACTCTTCTTCATCCCTGAATCTCCTCGGTGGTTGGTGAGACTACGAAGAACCTTTCGTATCCACGATCATAACATATAAAATGACTTAACAGTTAACATATTATGCTCTCTGAAAATCAGGCTAAAATGGGAATGACGGAAGATTTCGAAGCATCTCTGCAAGTACTTCGGGGGTTCGACACTGATATTACTATTGAAGTGAATGAAATCAAGGTAAATCTCTCGCGTTGAGTCATAAGGACATGAAATAGAGGGGCCCGTCATGCATTTACAATTCCTTGAAATCTAATCCAAATCTTCAATGATGTACAAACCACATCATGAACCAATATTTCGGTGTTGCAGAGATCTGTAGCATCATCAACAAACCGAAGAACTGCAATACGCTTCGAAGATCTCAAACTAAGAAGATATTGGTTGCCCCTAATGGTGCATAATATTTTCGTATTGTCGTAATTTTCTTTAATTTTTTACTTGATGTACTTACATGCTTCCTTTCTGTTCCTCATTCATCCTGCAGATAGGAATTGGGTTACTTGTTTTCCAACAGCTATCTGGAATTAATGGTGTCATCTTCTATTCCAATAATATATTTGAATCTGCAGGTCGGTAGGTGTATTTTTTTTTTCACTAGACAGATCGGATAGGTCATGAAGTTTCGATTTTGAGTACTTTTATTAGGGTTGATTGCATAATTTAACACAACATTTGCACCATTTTGCAATTTTCGCACAACATTTAAAAATTTGCAACTCATACCACAACCTTTAATATTTTTGCAATTGTAACACCACCAATATTAATTTGGCATAAAACGACGTTTTATGGAGATGAAACTGATGGAGAATCTTTTAGAGAAGACAAAATCGATTTCAATTGAATTAATCTTTCTTCCTTTAAAATTTACCTTTTGGTTAACTTGAAGGGCTTCATTGTTTTTCCTTTGAATTCAACAGGGATCTCTTCAAGCAATGTTGCAACTGTAGGTGTTGGGATTATTCAGGTTAAGCTTTTAGAAAAATAATCATTATTTTTCCAAATACATATCTGCTAACACAAAATCTTCGAGTTCTTATTAGCTATTGTAAGTTGTTAATTTAATATGGTAATCTTCAGGTTATTGCTACTGGAGTGGCTACATGGTTGGTGGACAAGACTGGGCGTAGGATTCTATTAATTGTGAGTTAACGAAATACTTTATGATTTTTAACGTGTAGAACTAAACACGTCGTCTTACAATTAAGTACTCGTTTCAGATATCCTCATCCGGAATGGCGCTTAGTCTCATACTGGTTGCTGTGGCATTCTTCTTAAAGGTATTTCTCCATAATTCGTTTATTTTTACTTGACGTAAGCTGATATAGAGGTAATAGAGAAATCTAATATGTATTCTCGATTTTGAAATTGTTGAAGGACTTCGTATCCAAGGATTCTACTTTGTTTGGGATCTTGGGAATCCTATCGGTAGTCGGGGTGGTGGTACGTCCTTTTGAAATGCAACTTGTAAAATTCCGGTTTACGGATTTGCTCCCATATCAAGTATCTTTTAACTTTTTTTACCGGACTTTTGCGATGTGTAGTGCATGATCATTTCTTTTTCACTTGGAATGGGTCCAATTCCATGGCTCATAATGTCCGAGGTAAAGCGTTTCTTCCCATTTTCTTGAGTTCATTAATTCTTTCGTATGAAATGTGGGCACGCCTGTTTACCTGTACGAACAAAAGCTTTTCTCGATCATCTTTCATTCCTCTTATGCAGTTGATTCTTTTACTTTTACTTCTAGAGATGATTGTGTGTCATGACAATAGAGAAACATAGGTTCTTCTGTCGTATTTTGTCCCGTTCGAGCAATGCCTAAGAACTCTTCCAGCATTGTATCCCTAAAGCATGTTAGCCATCTACCTTTGTAATTGACCTAAAACATGTACCTTAGCAATTCATCACACTCACACGGTTGGTGCTACGCAGCCTACGCTGTCGGAAACTACTATTTGATATCTTTGCTGAGAATCCACAAGCAAATTTTGATCATTGGTAAAACTATATTTCTCATATTGAATCTAGGAATACTTCCAGTTTTGATCTTCCCACGTGCAAATCATTACCCGGAACCATGCTATCGTGCTGAAAATATTTGTTCGATAATAGAATTCGACAACCTAGACGTGAGTCACGTGACATGAGCTGTTTACGTCGTATATATATCTTGCAGATTCTTCCCATCAAAATCAAAGGCCTAGCTGGAAGTGTTGCAACTTTGTTCAACTGGTCATTCTCCTGGGTGATTACGCTGACTGCGCCGCTGCTACTGGAATGGAGTAGTGGAGGTTCGTAAAACACATCCATCTATACTTTTCATTATTCGATCATTTCACGTGTTTATTTGCTTCCTTATATAGATGCAAGTTTGGAGAAAAACATAAAACGAACCCGACTTTATTAATATACACGATGAAGTTGAAGTTCCACATAGGAAGAGATAGACTGATAGAGCTTTAAATGGATGAACAACAATATGGTATCATCTTGAGATTTGAGGTGTCTATGCATGCCAAGGAACCTAACGGGCAGCACGTTCGAGTAATTGTGAATGACAACGGGGCACTGCATGCATAAACTTAGTGACACTGAACTTGAGCTTGTTCTGTAACGAAATCTAAACTTTTAGCGCGATTATGCTCTTAATGAGGTCATCTTCTGAAAGATTTTGTATTCCCCTGCTACACTGGCCTGTTTCTTAGCCTAGCAATTCGGCCAGGCCGGGCTAAGGATTTTTAGGCTCGAGATAGAGAGTGGCTCGAATGGGCCGGGCCATCTAGCCCAAAAACTAAAAAATACACTACGGCCTGCATGGCCCGGCCCGGCCTTTTCACAGTTGGCCGGTGGGCCGTTTTGCCACCTCTATTCTTAGCACATTCACAATCTGCTGAACTATTAGCATCAAATATTGGTTTCTTGTGTAACTTGCTGACTCTCTCTCTCTCTCTCTCTCTCTCTCTCTCTCTCTCTCTCTCTCTCAACAGGAACTTTCACGATGTATACGGTCATGTGCATGCTCACGGTGGCCTTCGTGGCAATCTTTCTGCCGGAGACGAAAGGGAAGACATTGGAGGAAATCCAGTACTCCTTCAGATGATGCTTGTTTAGTCATTATTTATCGATTTTTTTGACATCCATTTTTGTTTATTTTAACGTTGTTGGGATTGTCTCTCATTTGTGCAAGAGAATAGATGCATTTCATGATGCTTCCTTTTCATAAAGGAGGGTTTTTTTTTTGGAATGTTTAAAATGTCTCTTGTGAAACTATCTGGAATGCTTGTGGATTGTATATTTCAGAGATTATTGTTCATATATGTAAAAAAAAAATAAAAAAAAAATAAAAATTCATCAATAAACTTGTAATTACACAATCATTTTCACTTTTATTATTATTGTTGTTAGGAAGAACGAGAAAAATACTTTTGCAAAATAATGTTTATTTTCACTCCTATATATATTTGTGCATAAGGTGATATTCAAGAATATTTTTCCGTCATTTTAATTAGGGTAAATATTAGAAATGTTATGATTTTTAAAACAATTTACAACGACAAAAATTTGTGTTAAACTGTTCAACGGGTCTTTTATGATAGACGGATCAAATAAAATCCAAATGGGTAATTCTAAACATAGCCCTTTTTTTTTTCTCAACGTAGCCTTCATATATAAAAAATAATAAAAATATTAATTAATATACTATTTTGCCCCTATAGCCCAATCATCCTAATTAATAAAAGATCAAGTGGCAGATTCTTTGCATAGCCCCTTATTTCATTCTATACTTTTCTTATTATATCCTTTAGAAACTAAATAAATATTCAATCCATAATCGATCTCACTTCCAGTTTAGATATCATCTTCTTCATCAAAGCCATGATCTAAACACACGAAATCTTTGCTGAAATCCATTTTCTTTTAGGGTGCACTTGCATGTAGCAGCAGTTATTTCCGCCTATTTCAGGCGGGCACGTGGCCCCACGCGGGCGTGCCACGTGGCACATGGTGCTTTTTATTGTAGTTGGAATAATGATAGTATTAATCTCAGGTTGATACCTTTCTTTATCGTACTTGATACTTCTCTGCTTACCACATGGTACTTTTTATTTTACCGAACTCGTGTTTTGCTTTCCTTTGCAAATTCTTGGAATGATGATTGTTTTAGATTAATCTTAACACATACAATATAAAAATTGAAAAAAAAAATCAGAATTTGAACTAAATAAACTAATATAAAATAACTAGCAGACCCCTTACTTTTTAATGATACAGATGGTACTTTTCGAATGTTTTGTGATACTTTTTAATAGGAAGGTTAGTACTCATTTTGGACAGTTTTTTTTTATGGGTTGACCCAGTCAAAGCGGGTTGACCCACGTTGATTGGGTCAAAGCGCAGGTTGACCCACGTTGACTGGGTCAAAAGCGAGTTTGACTGACCCGTCTTATATAGTGTTATTTTTGCATGCAAGTGTTTGCCTTTTCTTTTTAATTTTCCTCCTCGTTAATTAAAAAATTATTAGCGCATAAATTCATTCATTTTATTTCCCATAGCAAATCAGTTATGTAGAATAATCTTGTGGATTAATCTTCAGTGCATTAAACTTTTTGAGACCCGTGTTTCTCTATAAACTTTTTTTGAATATTAATTTAACAATAAAAATTTAGTTTATGAATGATCATAAACAAAATGGTAAGAAACTTATAGCACCGGTTTATTTTAATTTCAAAACTACTGAACATTTTGTCTCCCTCCCTCTTCCCTTACACTAAAAATATGGAACTAAAAACGACAAACAAGAAATAATGAAGAAAAAGAAAAAGAAAGAAACAAGATGTAGGCAACCCAAATGAATATATGTTTTGCTCTCTTTTTCGTTTCTTTACTTTTTTTTTTCATTTCATTTTTATTTTTATTTTTATTTTTTTTCAATTAAAATTTGTATCTAGCATAATGTGCAAGTCCATGCGTTAGCATTGGGTGAGTGCATTGCATGAGATGCTGAATAAAAAATTAAATCAATTCAATTTAATTTTAGGGTTCACTAATTCCATTTTAGGGTATATATTTATTTAAAAAAATTAATTATCGAGCGCAGTGCAAGAGCTCACGCGTTAACGTCAGGCGAGTGCACTACGCGAAACGTCATATAAAAAAAAATTAAATATATATTTTTAAAAAAATAAAGAAAAAGAAATTAAAAATTGGATAATATTTTTTTAAAAAAAGGAAAGAGAGAGGGTCCATTAAAAAAAGAAAAGTAAAAAGGAGGGAGATCATATTGTTGGGTCAAATAATATTTGTCTAATATAAGATTCTCTAGTCCAAAGTTGTGTGTACTAATCAAGTGTCAATAATAAATTTGCATAGTTTTAATAATATTTTGCATAAATTTATATTATAATTAATCCTATTTAATATTTATATTATTGGTAAAAATTGAAATTAAAAAAAATCGCTAAGTTTGGAATAAAATCAACTCTACAAATCAATTATATTAACTAAAAGTGATAATTAAATACTAAAAAATAATTATAAAACCTTAATTGGGTAGAATAAACCGTAAATAATAATATAAAATTATATGCACCTAACCAGAAGAAATTAAAATTGAAGAAAAAAAACTAATGATTTTGATGTTTGGCACACAGTTGGTACACACGACTATGGACTAGAGATCTCATGTGCTTTATGAAGGGTTTTATTTTCCAACCAAATAGTATATTGGCATACATGAGATTATCTGGTCCAAAGTTGTGTCTGTCAACTGTGTGCAAAACATCAAAATTATTAATTTTTCTTCCATTTTTTCTTCAATTTTAATTCCTTTTGATTTTAGATATAACATTATTATTTAAGGTTTATTCCACACAATTAGGATTTATAATTATATTTTTAGTTAATATAATTGAATTTTAGTTAGTGTTGATTATTCCAAACTCAGGGTATATGATTTTCTAAAATTTTAGCAATAAATATCAATTATGATTAATTATAATATAATAAATTTTATTTTTATGAAACACGTTATTAAAATTATGTAATTTTTATATTAGTACACAAATGAAATACGCAATTTAGACTAGAGAATCTCATCTGATTTATTAACTATTAAGTTAACATACAAATCTATGGTCCCTATATATGTAGCATAAATTGCTTAAGAAGATGCTGGCATATGTACATAAAAAATGCAATTGTTTTATTTGTTTGTAAATTGCGGTCTTCATACCTACATTTTTTTATTTAGTAAGAATATTTAAATAATATTTAAATAATTCATTAAGTTATATATTTTATGGTGTGATGAATAAATTGTGTAGAGTAGATAGAAACTCCCATTCTAAAATTATATTTCATCTCTTAAATGTAAATATTAGATCGATGTTTGTTCATTATAAATATTCAATTTGACCAACCAATAACCATGAATAGCAAATCTTACACTACAAAGAAAAGCACAAACTGGCGACAGAATTTTCCATCACTCCAAACCCAATTTTCGTCGCCAATTGAACGAGCAACGGAATGACGATGGAAAATATTCATCTCCTAAATCTAGTCGCTAAAAAAAGAAGGCAACGGAATGGTTCCGTCGCCATCTATAGCGACGAAATTTTCCGTCGCCATAAACGGTCGTATGAAATGGTCGCCAATTTAAGGGGACGGATAAAGCGATGAAACAATTCCATCGCCAAATAAAAAATTATTTTAATTTAAAAAATCAGAAAAATCGGGTGACGGAATATTTCCGTCGCCAATTATTTTTTTTATTTTTAATTCATTTTTCTTTTTAAATATTTATCGGTACCCAAATATAATAAACGATCATAAAACTAATATATATATATATATAATTGTACATCAGAACATATAATTTAATATAAATGTATAATACATGCATATATAGTAAAAGTGTAGCATAATAATAGTAATACATACAACTAGGACCCCGACCCGCCATCAAGCCCTCCAGATCCGTCACCAGACCCTCCGGATCAGTCACTAGTACCACCCGACTGGTGACTGAGAAGCTGCTGAAGCAAAGACTCCATCCTGGCCTACTTCTCCAACACCTGTTGCACAGTAGCCTGCTGGGCACTCAGCTTCTCATCCATCTGTGCATGCATCTCAGCCAGTCTCGCATCGAGCTCTGCCTGGGTGTAGAACGACCGGATCCCTGGCTCGATGACGATGAGGATCCTCCAGCTTCAGAAGTGCGACGAATGACAGGGGCTATGTTCCCCAACCTGATAGAGCGCCCATTCCTGTCAGGCGTCAGCACCTGGCGGAAAATCTCTCCCATGTCCACCTCCTTACCCTCAACTCTCCACTCCGCAGCCAAGAAGTCACACTTATCCTGTATTTATCAGGATAAATGTAATTCATTTTTCAATATAAATTATTTATATATACATATATATGTACGCATATATATTGAAAAACTACAATATGTGCTAAGTGTGTTTTAATGATACTGCATGCAAGTGTTCTTTGATATTTTGGGAACAGACACAAGAACAATAAATAAAAAGTAGTAAAAGAACACACGAGATTGGTAACTCAGTTCGGTTAATCAACCTACTCTAGGGGGACTTCACCCAAACTTGAAGATTCGTTCACTACTCCTTCATGAAGTGTATTGAAGAACTTACACATACATGACTCCCTCCTTATGTCGCCCGTTCTTCTTCGCGAACTCTTTCACCGAACGAAAAGTTGCGAGATCCCCTCACAACCATGACATTAGACTCCCTCTAGCTAGCCACGACTTCAACTTACAATCTCTCCCGAGATTGCGTACAAAAGGATTAAACAAACCCCTCATGCGTTTCACTCAAAACACTAAAATGCTAGACTATCACGTTGAATGGTTTAGGGAACAACTTCTAGCTATTATAAAAAATCACAAACCAACGACTCTCAAACACTCAAAATAGAGAATCAAATATGTTAGGGATGAACCACCGATTGTTGAAGTAATCGGCCTTCTTATACTTCATGTTTCCTTTGTTGACTTGATCGCCAATCTTCATCAACAAGGTAAGTGATTTAGGATTTGTGATTCTTTCCATATTGGTGTAGATGCCTTCCATGATATTGAAGGTTTATTTTAGCAGACCATCTACTCCAAAAAGGCAGTCAAATGATCAGATCTTGACCTCCTAAACACGATCGTCACAAGATCTTCCAAACATGGAAACTGCCATAATTAAACTGTTCATGTGTATGTCTGGAACATCAGAGGGAACAGTTCGCCAACTGTTCTTTATTACTTGCACATGGGAATCAACATTTATCTTCAAGAACATACCAACGAACACATTGTCGAACATATCTCGCCAAAATAACTTAGTGCATAATGATGGCATTAACAATCTTCCCCTTTGGCATTTATGGAAGACAATAACTATCGATCTGCACAACGCATAAATAAACTTCGTAGATCAAATATATAGCAAAAAGAGATATATACAAGTATTTGTCCTGCACAGATACTGGACCTCCCCCTGAACCAACGCCGGGAGTTTCTCCACCACATCACGAACATTGTTTTACAGTCTCAACTGCTCAGTCGGTTGATCAAATATTAGGAACAGACCAACAAAATAAATGGGGTAATAAAAACACAACTCCCCCATAACAATTGTCCAAAACAAACTTAAACAAGTTTGAAAACTTCATAAGCTACGAACTTGCGAAAGCTTCTCTTCATCTTCATCTCCCATCATCTCCTCTATGATCTTCTCCCCCATGCTATAATCACTTCTCCCCCTTAGTGGCTTCCATAAAAGCCAAAGCTTCAGGCGGGAGGCACTTCAGTAGCAACAGCAGCTGAAACAATCTCTGGCATAGCACCAGTAGGAGCAGTGCGAGGAGTGGCAGTAGCACTTGGACCTGCAAAATCAAACTCAGCACAATAACCTGGTGCATCCAGCGGAGAGGCAAAACTAAAGGCACGAGCCTTTAGGTCCATCATCAATGACTCAAGCTCCTGCTTGCGAGTCCTAGCAATCCTAATAGTCCTCTCCAGAAATTGAACTTCTCATTCTAAAGACTGAATGTGCCATTCAAAGAATACGACATTGACAGATGATCTGGGCGCAAGACTGGGAGGCACAGATGGTGGCATATCTTCAGCAACACTAGCTTCTGGATCAGCAGCTAGGATATCATGAGTAAGCTGCGCAGAAAACAGCTTATAACTGATCACAAGAGGGGGATCCTCGGGCTTATAGATGTCTTTCGAGGTCACAACATAATGTTCTGAAGATAGAATGCTGAAAACATTGTTACAGGGGCAAACATTTCGTCACAATCAATTCCCTCAACTTGGGAATATCCTTGGGCAACCAGTCTAGCCTTGTTCCTGGTTATGTTCCCCTCCTCATCGGTCTTATGTTTGAAGATCCATTTTGTGCCTATCACATTTGCATCTTTGGGTTGTGGAACAAGGTCTCGTACTTCATTTCTTTCAAATTGCAAGAGTTTTTCTTGCATGGCATGGATCCAACATTTATCCTTCAAGGCTTTTTTAATATTCTTGAGCTCAACAATGGATATATAGCACACATTGGCAATCAGTTCACAATAGTTCTTGCGAACTCCTCTTGTTTGGACTCCTTCACTCATATCTCCAATGACATCAACTGCTGAATGATTTTTCTGAACTCCTTTTGATAGTTTACGAGCATCATTGCTCTCAGATCTTGGTTCAGTTAGATTGTAGTTCTCGCTGCTGTTAGGCACAGAAATCGGCACACTTCCAGTAACTTCTTCAAAACTGGAACATTCATCTTCAACAGGGACAACTGCTGGTTCTTGATCATCAATCACAACATTGATTGATTCTATAACGACCTTGGTTCTCATACGATAGGCTCGACTATTTCTTGAGTATCCAAGAAATATATATTCGTCTCATTCAGCAACTTCAAGCTTGAGACACAACTTCTTGAACATCTCAAAATTTTCTGCCTTGTCTATAAGAAACTCCACACATGTGAATCTGGTGTAGTCATCCACATACATAAAAATAAATCTCTTCCGTCTAATGCTTTCGATTTGAACAGGCCCCATCAAATCCATGTATAACAATTCCAAGGCATTCGAAGTGGTAATCTTCTTTACAGATTTATAAGAAGTATGAATCTGTTTACCAACTTGGCATAGGCCGCACATTTTTCCTCGATCAATGTTCAGACTTGGAACACCCACCACAGCTTCAGTCTTCACAAGTCGCTGTAGATTCCGATAACTGATGTGACCAAGCTTTTCATGCCATAAGTTTGCTTTACTTAGCTGAGATCTGAAGCGCGTTCCCTTCATATTGAGAAGATAACAATTGTCCCGTGATCTATCCCCGTCCATCAATAGAAAACTTTCTTTATCCTTGAACAAACACTTATCTTTTGTAAAGTGAACAAAGAGACCTTGGTCACACAATTGACTAATGCTAATTAAATTAGCTTTTAGTCCCTCTATAGATGGCAAAAAATCAAATATTATATATAATATTTTTATTAATTTTTTATATATTTATTTAGTTTTGGAATCATATCAAATCTAAAATTAAATAAAATAGTTAAATAATAAAAAAATTATTATATGATAAACATCAAGAGTCTATGGCAACAAGTAAATACCTTTCAAAATATATATATCAATTTTCAACAGCCAATGAGATAGTGCCACATCAGCCCTAGATCTCTCATACCTACAACTATAAATAGGGGCCTCCATATCAGTAGAAAATCACACCAAAAGTCATTTGATGAGTTCAAGAATTTGAGAAGAAATTTCAAAGGTGAAATTCTCTCAAATATTCAAGGCGTTCTTCATCAAATTCATCTTGAAGACGGCATTTGATTCATAAACAAGACAGTCAAAGGCGTTCTTCATCAAATTCATCCCAAAATTAGCGTTTGATTCGGAAATAAGGCGTCGGCCCTCCGAATTAACATTATCAAGACTAAAAACCAAGTCAAAGAAGATCGATGATACAAATCTTCCCTAAAAACTTCAAAGGCCAAGTTCAAACAACAAATCCGAGAAAATCAAAGAGACAAATTTACTCTGAAGATTTCAAAAACCGTTTAAAGATCAAGTTTTGAAGAGAAGAATCAGAGGAAAAATAGAGATTGGATTCGTGAAATTACATTTTGATCCAAAAATCATTTTATTTGTACACTGTTTTGTGTTTTACCAAATTAAATATAAAAATTTATGTTACACCCTCCACGAGCAAAACATCTTCCAAGCGAGGCATGCCAGGAACATTCAACTAACCACGTCGAAGAACTCTTCATTTGACTCCATCTCTAAAGGTAACAAACTGATAAGAACAATCTTTCTAAAGATTGATCAATATGCTTGCCTCTTCGGTCATGTGTCTCGAGCATCCACTGTCAAAATACCAACTGCTCTTTGCATTAATGTTGATAGCAGTGTGAACCACGTAGTTTCTGTGGTTGTTCCTAGATGTGTCTCTGACATCTTTCCTTCTGGCATACTATTCAGGCTGATACAGGCCTTTTCTTCTCATTCTCTTCAGATCATTGAGATAATTTTTGCAGTGTGGACGAATGTGTCCAGATTTCTCACAGTAGTGGCATATAGGGAAAGTTCTTCTTTTGGACTTCTTCGGACATGGTGACTTCTCTTTAAAGAAGTTCTTTGGTTCAGCTTTCATTTCAGAAACTGTTGAATCTTTTGTTCTAGAAGATTGTCTGTAACAGAATCTGTCATAGGTCTGACCGCCATTGTATCCAAGCCCAGTATGATCCTGAGGGCTCTTTCCTTTGGAGAGAATTTTATCCAGTTGAGATGATTCAGAGTTCATCATTTTAACAAGCTTCTTCAAGTGGTGAAGTTCACAATTCTGTACTTGAGTATTGTTCCTGGACTGCGATAATTCATCTTCCAACTTCTTAAGTTTGATGGAGAGATCATCTCTCTCTTTAGTAAGGTCGAAGTTTTCTTTAAGCAGATCTTCATTGACTTTAACCACCATGATTCAATTGGAATGCAGTTTTTTATACGTCTCCATAGCTGATTTTTCAGTAAATTCTTCATCATCACTGCATCCTGATGTTTTCTCCACCCCGTTGTCAGGAACAGATGCAGGCACAAACTCCTTTACGGAATGTGTTATGAAAGCAATATGATTGCTTACACATTCTTCATCACTTCCACTTTCATCAGAATCGTCGATCTCACTTAAGATAGAACTGTAAGACTTGTTCTTCCTTTTTAGAGTGTTAGCACACTCAGCTTGGTAATATGACCAAAACCACTGCATTCTCTACACTTTACCTCTTTATGCTTTTCTTCATTGGAATCTCCATCCTTGGTTCTTTGAGGTTTAGAGAACCTGTTTTTGCCAGGATTATTTTGAGAGGACTTCTCAAAATGTCTCGCAAACTTGGTAAAGTTTTTAGATAACATAGCAATTGACTCTGCTAGGTCAGCTTTGTCAGGAACATCGCCGGGAACATTAATGCTGGAACCCGCCTAAAAAGCAATGATTTTCTTCTGCACGGTTTCTTCTTCTGTCAGGCCCATTTCAAAGGTTTGTAAGGACCCTATCAGTTTTTGCAGCTTCATCTTGCTCACATCTTTAGCTTCTTTAATGGTCCTGACTTTGTAGGCAAATCTCTTGGGTAGGGAACGAAGAACTTTTCGAATAAGTTTTTCTTCAGAAATAGCATCACCCAAGGCAAAGCTCTCATTGGCAATGTCACAAATCTTGGTGTTGAAGTCACCAAGTTTCTCTACTTCATCCATCTTCAGATTTTCAAATTTGGTGGTGAGTAGTTGCATCCTTGAAGCACGAACACTGCTTGTTCCTTCATAAGTGGTCTGCAGAATGTCCCATGCATCTTTAGCTTTGTCACAAGTGGAGATAAGTTTGAAGACATTCATGTCTATAACCAAAAAATATCATTCATAACCTTGGCATTCAGTCTCATAATCTGGTAATCATCATTATTTCATTCTTCTACGGGCTTTTTTATAGTATCTCCGTTCTCAGCTTTCTTCATGGGAGGCTTCCAGCCATTAGTCACCATCTTCCAAGCATGTTTATCAATAGACCGAATGAACGCAGTAATCCTAGCCTTCCAGTAGGCATAACTATTGCCATCGAGGAGCGGGGGTTGCACAGTCGATGCTCATTCTTTCATCATGTCCATCTCGGCAAAACAAACACAAAACACAGATTAATAAATCCAAGATCACACCTGTTTAACTGGTGACCCGCTCTGGTACCAATTGAAAAACTACAATCCGTGCTAAGTGTGTTTTAATGGTACTGCATGCAAGTGTTCTTCGATATGTTGGGAACAGACGCAAGAATAATAAATAAAAAGCAGTAAAAGAACACACGAGATCAGTAACCCGGTTCGATTAATCAATCTAATCTGGGGGGACTTTGCCCAAACTTGAAGATTCGTTCACTACTCTTTCATGAAGTGTATTGAGGAACTTACACATACAGAACTCCCTCCTTATGTCACCCATTCTTCTTCACGAACTCTTTCACCAAATGAAAGTTGTGAGATCCCCTCACAACTATGACACTAGACTCCCTCTAGCTACCTACGACTTCAACTTACAATCTCTCCTGAGATTGCGTACAAAAGAATTAAACAAACCCCTCATGTGTTTCACTCAAAACACTAAAATGCTAGACTATCACGTTGAACGGTTTAGGGAACAACTTCTAGCTATTATAAAAAATCACAAACCAACGACTCTCAAACACGCAAAATAGAGAATTAAATATGTTAGGGACGAACCACCGATTGTTGAAGTAATCGGCCTTCTTATACTTCATGTTTCCTTTGTTGACTTGATCGCTAATCTTCATCAACAAGGTAAGTGATTTAGGGTTTGTGATTCTTTCCATGTTGGTGCATATGCTTTTCATGATATTGAGGGTTTATTTCAGCACACCATCTACTCCAAAACGGTAGTCAAATGATCAGATCTTGACCTCCTAAACACGATTGGCGCAAGATCTTCCAAACATGGAAACTGCCATAATTAAATTGTTCCTTGGTATGTCTAGAACATCAGAGGAAACAGTTCGCCAACTGTTCTTTATTACTTACATAACGGAATCAGCATTTATCTTCAAGAACATACCCAAGAACATATTGTCGAATATATCCCGCCAAAACAAACTTAGTGCATAATGATAACACTAACATATATATATATATATATATTAAAATTTACTTTGTTCTCCTTCGCCTTGGCGATGGTCCAATGGCCGTCTACACAGTGAAGCTTAAGGCAGGTATAGTAGTGCACCTCCCACTCGGACAGATGCTGTTCTCTAGCCTGATTAAACAAAATAAAATGAAATCAATTAGAAAGTGTTAATTTATAATGTTATAAACTTGAATAATTATTATAACTCATACCAGATCGCGCATATGATCCACGATACATCTGGCGCCTTCGTGGTGAATCTGGCTAGACGATCTTGGGCCATCGAGCTCGGTCAGGCGGTTCTTCTTGGCCAATCGAGACTTCTCCTGAGTCTCCTCCATCTCCCAGCACGCTACCCATGCAGGTTAGTCCTCAAGTCTAATAAAATCGGGCTTCTTGCCCGTAAGGTAGTCATCCTTCTTCATACGGTAGACCATGTCCCTGTACCGGTCCTGGCACTTCTTCCAGAATAGCGGAAGCACCTCCTCATCTCTGTGAGTCCACCTAAACTCCTTCTGTATTAACACATAAATAAACAACGCCGTTAGTAACAATATTAGATAACACAAATACATATAAATCAACAAATACCTTGAACTCGGCCCAATATAGCATCCTTCTATCCATGGGCACCTTCTTCCAAGCAAAGCCCGTAGGATGAAGATACCTCTTGAAAATAGTTGTAATTGCCCTCGAAGTGGTGTTTGAGGGCACCAAGATCCTGAAAATGTAAATTATAGTGAATTATAATTTACATAAAGTAAATTAATTGAATATATATCAATATATATATATATATATCTCAACATACCTCTCCCTACCCACTGTCTCAAGCCCAACCTCCTGTCTCGAATTCACTGTATGGGACTTGTCTCCTGTAGCATCGGTCTCATCATGACCGACGATATCATCAACTATACCGCTGACGGATGCCATGGATGACATCGCTCGGGATCTACCAATCGTGAGATCCACCACCTCTAGTCATCTGACAAGAACAACTTATATATATATATATATACACACACACACATGATCTTAAACAAAACATAAACTTTAAAATGACAAATTCATGAAGACATCAAAACGATCAATTTTTCAATACTAAACAATTAAGTGATTTGGACATCAAACATAGTTAACACTATCAAATATCATCATCTATCTCTTCATCACTGAGCTCTTCATCAGATAAACTGATCTCTTCATCATCACTAGCAGATTCATCAAGATTGATTTCCTCAATATCTACCAAACCACCTGTTGGGTGAATAGGTAATGGATCGTCATCAACATCTATAACGGAAGTTCGTAACTCAAAACGTTCATCATCTTGAAATGATCTTTATTGTAGTGTTTGCATCTAATCAATTCAATGTTATCCTTTCAATAAAGCATGTAATTGTCCGCACAACAATCGATCTTCTCCATCGGTAACCCCATGCCATGTAAAAGTTTCCTTGTACTGTAGAAGTTACTAGTGACCATATTATTTTTTGGCACAACCTCTTTCAGAAGACTTGTAAATTGGTCAAAACATCTCTCTGAGAAGTGGTGCTCAGACTTCAAGGCTGTCAAACGGGCCACAAGAGATAATTGTGTGTGATTCTCACAACCTGGCCACCATTCTTTGTCCACAGCAGCCAACATATTATAAAAACGTTGAGCTTTAGGATCGAGAGCTTCTTCACCACCATTCATCTCATCACAAACAATTTCCGGGCCAGCAACACCATCACCATCATGTGATACGTATTCGGTTCATACGTGTCAAGTAAATTTTCAGCAGGACTCATCTCTCCATGAAAGGTCCATATGTAATAATTCGGCACAAAACCGTGCTAACAAATGTGCATTCGAACCTCAAATGGATTTCTATAAGGTCTATTTTTACACTTTGCACATGAACACTTCATATTTTACCTATCTAAAAATGTTGGATGACTAGTGGCAAAGTCAATAAAACTTTCTATCTTATTTGCAAATTCTAACAAAGCAGATCCATCGCGACTCCGTTGATACATCCAAGCTTGACTAGGAACTCGATTCATACTTGCCTAAATTATAAAATTAATTAGGAAAAAAATTCGATAGCATAACGACGTGAAATCTATATTTTGACCAAGTCATCGACGTAACTTAACTATGTCCATTAACTAGCAGGTACCAAACACCAGAGGAATCCAGGGGCCCTCGTCCCAATCTAACTACATACAATTAATATAAAGGTATCCATGGGCCCTCGTCCCATTTAACTACGTACAATTAATATAGAGAGGTCCATGGGCCCTCGTCTCATTTAACTAACATGCTTTAATAAATTCAATTAACATGTTTTAAGTAACTACAAAAATATAAATAATGGCAATTAGAAAATTGTTTCGACCCGTTTGCATTATTACAACTTTTTATTCTATTTTGTATTCTAGTTCTAATTTTTCTTATTATTTGTTATGACCTTGGTTGATATTTCTTGACATGGCATTTCAAATTAACATGTAAAAGTTTAATTGTAATCATATTTTGTTATTGGAAAGATGATTGGATTGAGTTGTAGGTGGTGATGTGATGGTCACCACCAGTAACAAGGTGCATAATTAATAATCAATTTTGATGATAGAAGAATATTTGATGTTATTTTTACATTACAGAAATATTTGTAATTTATTAATATTTGGAGCTCCAACTGTGTAATTTGCAGCCTTAGCCATGTCCATGAACATCACTCCCATAACAACAAACAAACTCACTAACAATCTCTTCATCATTCGATTATTTATTTTTCAGACCAATAATAATTGTCTGCAAATGTATACATACAGAAATATGTATATATAAGAAAAGAAGTGTGGATTTGGGAAGAGTCGATGATTTGGGGAATCAATTAATTTGCATTTTCATTTCTGGCAAATCGATATATGATGATGATTGAGTTGTATAACATTTATTTAATTATTTACCAAAAAACTTTGACTTGGTTTATGTAAACATTCTTGTAGTTCGAATTTGTTTATGTAATGCGTTAGTTGACTCTCGCAAATTAAAAATATTACACATGTTGTGCATGTACAACATGCTAAAACATGGATCACCACAAACTTTGATTAAATTAAAATTAATTTCTGAGTTTTTATTTCTCTTCAAACAAGATCGATTACATGAATTTAATTATTTTTAGAACGTGTCAAATTTTCCTAAAAGTCTAATTATATGAAAATTTACACACAAAAAGCAAACAAACAACAAATTAAATTTTCAGAAAATCACAAGCAACAAGCAACAAATTAAAAAGCATGAATTAAATTAAAAAAACAAATGGGCAGTTACCGGCAGCGGCAGGCGTAAAGCGGGCGGCGGCAGGAGGCAAGTGGACGGCGGCGGAAGGCGGCGACAGGGGGTTAGGGCGGAGAGAGAGAGAGAGACGGGGGCTCGGCGCGGCAGGGGGCTAGGACGGGGGGTTCGAGTCGGCGGGGGATGGCTCGGTCGGCGGCAGGGGGTTAGGGCTTGTCTCGTGGAGAGGGGGCTCCATTCGCGGCAAGAATTTAGGGCTCGATTCCGTGCAGAAAATTGAGGAAGAAGAAGGCTGTATCGCGATTATTAACTGATCGGGCGACGAAATTGGCGACGGACCAACTCCGTCGCCCGTTAAATTATTTAAAAATAAATTCCGAAATTGGTGACAGAATTTTCTAAAATTCCGTCGCCCTTTGTGGGCGGGAATTAATTTTTTTTTTCAATTTTTAACTTTTTACTAAATAATTAATTAATGTAACAATATATATAAAAACCATATACTATTAACAGTTTAATTTGATAAAATAAAATAAAATTTAAAATATGCAATTATTAATTCAATTGACATGTTTTGGTTTAGAATATTCTAAAAATTATAAACACCATATAATATTAATAATTTAATTCAACACACTAATTTATTATAATTTAAAATATACAACTATATAAACACTTTATATATATATTAAACCCTAGACCCTATATAATTATACCCTTCAAAACACTTTGATGACATGCACTAACTGCAACATAACCCTACAACCAATTCACACGTCAATCGTTTCAATTCATACGTACAATTTCACATCTAATTAATACTTGATTAAACGAATTTGTAAAAATCTTATATTTAATTTAATTTTTCTTTTAGATATGTAATTAATTACAAATAATTTACATATAATCTTATTAATTTTGTAAATTTAAAAATAAAATATTATTTTATTTACTCCAAAAATTAATGTATAACTTAAAATATGAAAAAATGATTAATTAAAAATTCAAAAAAACAATTCAAAATCGAATTAAAAATACAAAAAAAAAACAGAAAAAGGTGATGGAACTATTTCCGTCGCCATAAAATAAAATTAAATGTGAAAAAAATAGTTGACGGAATATGTCCGTCGCCTTATTTCCGAGAAAAAAAATAATTTGTTTAAAAAATAAGATGACGGAATGGCTTCCGTCGCCTTATTATTCAGAAAAAAAAAATTTAATAAATTAAAATAAGGTGACGGAATAGTTTCGTCGCCTTATTTTTTGTGAATTGACAAAAAAAAAAGGCAACGGACATTCCCTCGCAAATTCCGTCATAATTTCCGCCGCCTTTGTTAACTAACGGAATGGATTTCGTCGCCAAATTCGTCGCCCCAAATATGTTTTCTTGTAATGTTATAAGATTCTAACATAAATTTGATTATCCAATATTGAAATTACATAGTAGGGATCTAATATATTCTAAAATGCACATGAAATTTCATGTTAATTACACTCTCTGGGTTATACTCCGTATTATACTTTTAAATTATGAGTTTTTTTTGTATTTTTTCTTTAATTTTATTTTTTTTGTTATTTTGTTTAATTTTATGATTATTTTTAGGGTCTACCCACCTAATTAGAGTTTATAATTTTTTTTATATTTAATTTTTAATTTTCAATTAATAATTCATTATTATATTTTTTTTTTCAAAATTGTATTTTATAAATTTTTATTTATTTTTTTATTGATAAATATTGACAATGATTATTTATGTTATAACTAATTTTTATTTTATAATAAATATTATTAAAATCATAAATTTGATAATGAAACAATGAGTGAAACATGAAAAAGTGTAACAATAAATTTAACCCTCTAAAATGATAGTTCCCTATTGACTATCATTTTCAATCCTTCTTCTGGCTATCGAAATATCATCACGTGTATTTTTAAAATTTCTTAGAGCATCCACATGGGTAGGAAGTTTTGGGAGAGTTTGTGAGGTGGAAGAGAGAGGGGAGAGAAAAGAGGAGAGACTTATAGTTCTGAAATTTAAAAAATACACGTGACATCAAATAATTAAAATAGTAAACAAAACAATAGTTTGAAATCGAAGATCTTGATTTCTTGAAGAGAAATAAAATCACCGTTGTTTAATCATCCCTACCAAAATCGACCACTGAAGAAAAGAGGAGAGAGACTTATAGTTCTGAAATTTAAAAAATACACGTGACATCAAATAATTAAAATAGTAAATAAAACAATAGTTTGAAATCGAAGATCTTGATTTCTTGAAGAGAAATAAAATCACCGTTGTTTAATCATCCCTACCAAAATCGACGACTGAATCACCCCAACTTCTTTTTGTGGGCATAATTTTTGAGATGAAAGTTAACAAAGAGTGCTAAAATCAACATCGTTAAGGTAGCATTAACTCCCCAAGCCCGAACACCGGAGCAGCCCGGCCCGGTGAAGTGGAAGTACAGCATCAAGCCCGAAACCGCGTACACGAACACGAACTGCGTGATCTGGCAGTCTGTCACGGCCCGCTTCCACCGGGGCCGGAGCCCGAGCGCCGCCGCCATGTAGTACGCGTACATCAGCACATGCACGGCGGCGTTGGTGACGAGCCCCACGGAAAACATCGACACCGGCGCCGCCAGCCACGTGTAGCACATCACCGGCACCACCGCGTGATGGTAGACGTGGAGGAAGGAGAGCCGCCGCGACCGGGACCCACTGAGGAGGATCAGCAGGGTGTCGACGAACTCGAGGAACTTCGAGAGGTAGAACACGTAGCCCCAGAAGAAAGTCGGGCCACGCCGCCGCACGGCGGCGGCGGGGAAGCATAAGAACCAGGTGGGATTGTCGGACGGCGTCTGGTGGAGGACGGAGAGGGTGCATGCGACGGCCATGACGAGGGAGAGGAGGCAGAGGACAATGCTGTGGGCGGCGGAGGCGAGGCGGAGGGTGGCGGCGGGGAGGGTGGGGAGAATGGGGAAACGGTGGAGGAGGAGTGTGAGGGAGAGGTAGGCGGCCACGGCGGTGGAGAGGAAGAGCGGGGAGGAGGCGGCGGTTTGGCCGGAATTCCACTCGAATTGGCTGATGATTGGGTGGTCAACGAGCCAGTAGTGAATTGATCGGTAGAGATGAGTAGCCATCACTATTCATGACCAAATTATTGTAATACATGGATATATATATGTAATATGTTTGTGAGGAGGAATAATTTGATTTTTCATTTTTTTATTTAAAAAAAATGATTAAAGATTTGAGTGGGTGACATGAAAATGAACAGAATCGCTCACCGGCTATTCAGAGTTCCGCTCGAAAAAAAGTTCATTCGAAATTTATTCATTTTTTAAGTGAGCCGAGTTCGAGCTTTGAATTGAGCTCGAAGAAATTATCGACAAAATAATGTTCGGCTTGGCCAACTCGCAAACATTTTCGTCTCGAGCTTAATCGAACATGTTCATTAATATTATAAATATTTCAAATATGTAAATTAAATAAGCTCTTTTTTTTCGAGTTTGAATTCGAATATGTAAATTAAACTAGCATTTTTTTCGAGCATTCGAGCTCAGGCTTGATCAGTAAATTTTAGAGCATTTCACGAGCCGAACTCGAGCCGAATTCAAATGATAAATATTTATCAAACTGAGCTTGAACAAGAGGAAAAAAGCTCGAATACTTGAGCTGGGCTTGAGTTTGAATATTCATTAACGAGCCAAACTCGAATATCAGAGTGATCAGCTCAATTCGGTTCATTTACAACCCTTAATTTATGTACAATATTCACAAATTCATAACAGCGTCAATAAAATCATTGTTTAGTGCTCTTAATTTTATTTTAGCCTGAATAGTAAGTACTCCCTTCGGCCTATAATTATAGTTTCTCCAATTTCACACAGATTAAGAAAATTCATTTATTATATTTGAAAACATAAAATTATATAATTTTTTATAGTTTCTACTATACCCTTATTTAATAATTAAAAAAACAAAAGGATTGTTATTTTCAAAAAAATCAAATAAAGGTATATTGAGGAAAATGAAAATTTAGTACATATTAATCACATGGAATTTCCTGTTACACTTTCCGTGTTACAGTCCGTGTTACATTTTCAAATTGTGAGTTTTTCTTATACTTTTTTCTTCAATTTTATTTTTATGTGATTTAGTTTAATTTTATGATTATTTTTAGGGTTCACGCAACCCAATTAGGGTTTATAATTATTTTTTAATATTAAATTTAAAATTTTCAATTAATAATTCATTATTATGGTTGATTTTTTCAAAATTACATCTTTTAATCTTTTTAATTCATTTTTTTTTGTTGATAAATGTTGACTTATATTGTAATTAAGTTTTATTTTATAATAAATATTATTAAAATCATAAATTTAATAATGAAACACGGAGTGAAACACGAAATAGTGTAACAGGAAATTTCAACCCCATATTAATAAAGAAATTGTACTATAATTTTGAGAGGGCTAAAAAGTAATAAAAGACTACAATTATGGGAATATGGAAGTAATTTTTAAGGATTAGTGTTACCTAACTACATCAATTCTATATAAATTTTATGTCATTTGAAAAAAAAATCAATTCAAATACTAAAAGGTAACTTCTTAAAATTGAGAATTATTATTTCTAATGTTGAAAAGTATAATGTGTTTATATTTTGCTTAAAAGTACTACTAAATTTTCTTTTATAAAAAAGGCGGTGACATCTTAAGTAATTTCAATGAGTATTGCCACTAACACAAGATATACCCGCAATACGGGCAGTTCAAATTTCTTTACGCTTCTTCGTGTTTCATTTTATCTTTCAGTCTTAAATTTATGATTTTAATAATATTTATTATAAAATAAAAATTAATTGTAACATAAATATTCATAGTCAATATTTATCAACAAAAAAATGAAATAAGAAAGTATAAATTGAATTATCAAATCATCAACCATAATAATTAATTATTAAGTAAAAACTGAAAATTAAACACTAAAAATTAATTAAAAACCCAATTGAGCGGGGTCAACGCTAATAAATAATTGTAAAATTAAACATTATCACCAAAAAAAATGAAATTTCTTAAAAAAATACAAGAAAAACTCGTAATTTAAAAGTATAACACGGAGTGTAACACAGAGAGTAGAACATGAAATCTCATGTGTAATACGGGTACCTTAGTTCATTACTAGAATTATAATGATTTTAATAAAAATAAATGCTAATTATATATAACATAATGAACATATTCAACATTTATCAACAAAAGAATTTTAATCATAATTATGAAACAAGCATCACTAATAAATAATAATCAATTATAAAGTAAAAAAAAAAAATACTAAATAATGAATATAAACTTTAATTAATAATTATAAAATTTACCTAAAACACCATAAATTTAAATTGCATAAAAAATAAAAGAAAAATTAATAATTTTAATAGTGAAACACTACTTATGTAATATATAATTATGCAATGTCTTATTTTACGAATAATTTCTGGATCGTATATTTGAAAATGAGTATGGATAATTTTATATTTTATTTTTATATAAATAAAAATAAATCGAATATAGCACAAACTCCAAAGGGTACAATCCAACGATTCACTAAAAGTTTGCACCAAATTAAAATATTAATCCGACCATCAAACAAGATGCTCGAATATTGATTCTCTCAATTCTTGAGCCACAATTGTTAATTAACGTGACAGATACTTCATAAATTACATTTTGATACTTATATTTTAATATTTTTTAAATTAATAAAACAGTACTCACTATTTTAAAAATTTAATAAATTTAACATTTGATCAATTTTAATGATCTGAAAATTTTGTATAATTAATTGTATTTTAAGATTTCTTAATTAATTACATGACTTTTTTACGTACCTGAAGAAATAAAAATCTTAAAATATAATAAATTACGTATGATTTTCAGCTCGAAAATTGATCAAATATTAGATTTGTAAAATCTTTAAAAAATGAGTATTGGCTTTGTTAATTTTGAAAAAAAAAGATTTTGTAAAAGTCCAAAATATAAATATTAAAATGTAGGTATCAAAGTGCAATTTGTTCTATTTTAAGGGAAATTATACTTTGATACATACATTTTAGTTTTTTTTTTTCTTTTTTCAAAAATAGCCCACTTTTTCAACATTAACAAAACAACACCTACTTTTTCAAACAATTTGCATATCTAACATTTGATCAGTTTTTCTAACCTAAAAAATCTATGTAATTGATTGTATTTTAATAATTTTATTTCCCCAGTCATGCAAACAATTCTTCCAATTTAAAAATCTTAAAATACAATCATTTACTTGTGATTTTCTGGCCGTGAAATCAATCAAATATTTGATTTGTAATTTTTAAAAAAATGAGTACTATTTCGTTAATTTTAAAAAAATAAACTATTTTTTAAAAAATCCCAAAATATAGGTATCAAAGTATAATTTATACTATTTTTAAATTTTAATATATAAACTTGCATATCATCAAACTCTCTAAAGGGGCGTTTTCTAGCTTTCTAGGAACTAGTTATTCGAGCATATATATTCCAATTTTTCGGCATAATTAATTTAATCAAATTATTTCATATGTCATTGGATTATGTAAACATGCTAATTCATATCCCGCAATACATTCCGCGATGTTAGTGTTCTATTTATTTTTTAATCAAACTACTCTTTTTTTTTTCTTTTTTTTAATAAAGTTACCTTTCAATTCTATTATTTAGACTTTTCATGGGAAATGACAGCCTAATAAAGTTGAAACATGGGGTTGAGTGACAAGTTCGAATTAAATTTGCGACTTTTATGAATAAAAAGTTAAAATTGTTGCAACTTTATGTCAAGAATAGACGACAAGTAAATCTACGATAGCTCATTTGGAAAAAACAATTAAGTTGAAAGTATTTTCAATTATTACCACTTTTTTGAAAAAATAGCCAACGAGTTTATTAAATTAGAATATTTTCTCTTTGAAAATGCACGTTAAATCATTTCAATGTTTTGTATATTACCCTTATAGGCTCATTGATAATATTAAACCCATAAGAACACGAAATGGGCCAAGAATTTTTGTATATGCAGGTGTAATTAACTAATTATAGAGAGAGAGAGAGAGAGAGAGAGAGAGAGAGAGAGAGAGAGAGAGAGAGAGAGAGAGAGAGAGAGAGAGAGAGAGAGAGAGAGAGAATCCAGACATAATCTTTGTTGTCGAAATTAATAATTACTACTATGAACTAGGCTTTTTGGTTCCATGTAATAAAGTGATGATTTCTTTCTAGGTTAGAAAAATATTCGACTATTAGTACTTTTATATATAAATCTTAGTACTTATATTTTTCTTCATGTTAAATTTGGATCTTTCATATAAAATCATATGCTTGTACTTTTATTTGCATTAACATAATTGTGCCCATTTTTTATATATTTAGGAGGGTAAATAATTATTATACTTAATTAATACCCCAATATTTGCATTAATTTATAACAATAACACTCAAGCATATATATATAATAGCAATTTTACATACCTTCGAAGTTTCATTTTTGTAATAATTTTCCTAACATAAGTTAATTTCTGGTAATTGAAAGATGAGTTTCCTCACAATGCAAGTGATCATCGATCATCATCATCAACATCTATACATATATTAAAGCAAAATCGTGAGGGTAAAATTGTAATTTAAAAATCTCAGTAAAAATCAAGTTAAAATTAATTATTTCTGCCAAAATTTCAAATTAGTATACCTTTGGTGCAGTGGTTGCCAGTCTCACCTATAGGAATATGTGGTGCTCTACGGAATTCGGTGGTCCAGGTTCGAAATATGTTGCGTCCTTTTTTTTTTTTTTTGCTTTTTTTCTTTATTTGTTTTTTTTTTTGTGTGTTTTAAATGTTTTAAATTTATTTATGATTTTTAGGTGAATGCATTTCACTTTAAATTATTATATTTTTTGTTTATTGTTTTTTTTTAAATCGAATGCATTTCAACTTCAATTATTATATTATTATACTTCTTAAATGATTTGTATTGATTTGATTATATCCTTTATTCCTAAAATAACTTTTTTTTGGCGTTTCATTTTTAGTTATTGTGTTATAATACTTCTTAAATGATTTGTATTAATTTGACGATAACTTTTAAACTTCTATTTTTTTATTTTTTTTACTAAATGGTGGATTCAACTCTTGAAAATAGAATCAACTATATATTGAGATATAATTGTATAAAAATGGGGTGAATTCCTGAAAAACTTAGCCTTCAGTACCCCTTTGTCAAAATTCTCCCCCAAGTGAATATAACTTTTTTCTCTCTAAACTCTTTTGATGTACTAAATTTATGTGTTGTATTTATGAATTTAGGAATACTTAATTTTTATATGATATAAAGGATTTCGTTTTTATTGTTAGTTTTACAATGAGGTGATGAGAAATTTATATGTTGACTTTGAAATCATCTCAGCTTTTGGGTTTGCCCACATAATTTGAAAATTTTATGTTAACTAAATATCCTAACTTCCATGGTCGTCATTATATTTATTTGATTATGGACATTTTAATTAATTAGTACGTAATATCTCTTTGTTTGGACTGTAATTAATGTGTTTCAGATTGAAGGTCAGATCGTTGGAATAATACAAACCTTAATTTTGTGTATTTTAATCCATCGTTATATTATAAAACAAGTGATGGAACATGATAAAGAAAGAGAATGTGTTTTGAGCTCTTTTGGAATTTAAAATTTTGAAATATTCAAACTCAATATTAAACCTTGATGAATGCTACATGAGGTTAATGTATAAAAAATTCTAGCAGTTTTTCTAATTAAATGTGCGGTATTGTAGTTTTACTTTTAATAAACACTAAAAAAAATTTAGAAGTCTGATGATGCGGAGTGCCATGCGATAATGTGAATCAAGTTTGATTGGAATTACATGTGAGTTCGGAGATGCTTAGTAATTACAAGTGGTTATTATGTGATTTTTAATGTTACAGTATGTTATATTTAATGGTGCGCTTCCCTTTTGACTTTAAAAGGGGCAGTAATAATAAGAACACATAAAAGAACAACATAATATTAAAATATATAAAAAAATTGTTAAAAAATATTCAAAATTCACAATTGATTATTTTTCGTGAATTTTCAATTGATTTATTTTGTGACAGTTTTTTACAGTATATTTGAATTATTATTTACTTCAAGATGATATGAAATTATTTGTTTGTTTAAATAATTATGATAATTATTGTTTATATATATGAAAATATATTTTATTATTATTTTTTTTTACCTTTGTAGTCTATTTAAACATTTTTCTATGTTAGTTTTACATACATGGTTGAGTTTTGCTCTTAAATTTTAAATTATTATAAAATAAAATAGTACAGAGCCTCGCTCGGGAGACATACTAGTTATAAGAAACTCAAAAACATCTTTATTATCCTCAACATATGTCAATAACTCAGATTTCAGTTGTGGAAAAACATATGGAGATTAGGGCTGTAAACAAGTCGAATCGAGTCGAATACTTTCAAATCTTGAGCTCAAGCTCGGATTCGACTCAACTAATAAAATTTGTTATCGATTCGAGCTTGACTCGATAATGACATGTTCAAGTTCGATAAAAAAAACCCGGTCAAAAGCTCAATAAAAAATGCAATAAGCAAAGTGTTTTTCTTATATATATAATTTATAAATAAATAATTTACTCATATCTCATTCTTTTATTTTATCAATTATTCATTTTATTTTTCATGTAAATTGTAATCATGTTAATTAATTGGTAATGTAGTTCATTACTATTTACTTATGTTTATTTATTAATTTCATTTTTAATGTCCAAAATTTAATATATAATATTTTACAATTATCTTAATTTGAATTAAAATTTCAAAGTATTTTTTTCTGAGTTGGAAAATTAATTTCATAAAAAAAAAGATTGGGACACCACATGCATCTCACTTTTGTTCCTTATATAATTTATAAATCATAATTAACCCATATCCCACTTTCTTGTTATTTTATCAATTAAACATATTCACTTTTCATGTAAAATCATGTCAATTTGTTATTTTTCATTACTAATGTTCAAAATTTAATATATAAATATTTTACAATCATTGTCATCTCGCGAATTACTTGTGAGTAGAGATAGCAAAACGGGCCGCCCGACTTGGGCTCATTGGGCCAAGTGCAAAATTCGGGCTTGACTTGAAATCTATTTTGAATTGAAATGCTGGAGGCTCGGCCAGGGCCCGGCCCGAAAAGCGGGCTGAACCGGGCCGGCCACGGGCCATGGGCTAACTTTTCATTTTTGGGCTATATGACCCTATCCGTTCGGGTCATTAAAGTTTTTAGAGCGTACCTCTTTGGCCTGAAGTCATTTCGGGCCAGAAAATTCTTTTCTTTCGATGGGTCGGGTCTAAATTGCCACCTCTACTTGCGAGTAGCTAGGCTTGAGTTCGAATTGTGCAATAGACGATTTCAGCTCACCTATTATTGCCAATGTCAACAAACAAGGAATTTATCAATTCCAAATTTTGGTTAACTAGTTGTAATTGAACCTCCACTTTGAGCTCTATTTATTATTGGTATTTGATTATGTTTGAATTTGTATTTTGATCTATTTGACAAAATTTAACCCATAAGATCACACAAGTTTTTGTAAGAAAAAAAAAAAGATGAATAAAGTTATCAGTAATTCAAGTTATAGAAACTAATATTACGTAAAATGAACAATATATTTTTCTTTAGGGTTGATTATATATACCTAATACCCAATATTTACAGTTTAAATACATACAATAATAATTTTATTTTCAATATTTTTTATTTTCTACGTAATTCTACCTTCAGTCTAATTTTCCGACAACTGAAAGCCAACTCTAGGATCAAAAGTTTGTAAGGGATTGATAGGTGAATATTTGCTGCGTCAGCTTTTAGTTTATATAATTATTTGATTTCTCAATTATTTATATTTAATTTGTGCTACCTCGTAATAATCCCAATCTCAAATTTGTTTAATCTGTTAGAATAATTACTATCAATTCACCAAAGTCTTATTATATTATATTATATATTGTTTCTTTTTCTTATCCTGCTATTTTTTTTTCAGGTCTATGCTGTCAACCTTTCATTATTCAATATTCATCCCACAAATCCAAAACCAATTTCATATTTTAAACCCCTATCATAATATATTTTCTGGATAATAATATTTATTTTCGAGAGTGAAATTTTGAATCTGTGTTTCCCCTTTGCTTTGCTTTGCTTCACTCTTCTTCTCTTTCATTGATTTAATTTAGATGGTGTATGAAATTGAGGTAAATAGGTATAGGTAAAACCGTCGGAATCTGTGTGTTATCGAAATTTTGCATAAACCCCTTATTATTGAAAACTGCGGAAACTTTTGACATTTTTGGGAGCTCGGGACATTTTTAGAAAATAGACAAAATTTCAGGATGTATAAGTATATATTTGAACCTTTTGAAATTGAGTCAAATCTAATTGTGTTTAAAAAAAAAATACAAAAATTTCTCTTTTAACAAAAATACTCTGATTTAAGATCAGTAAAAATGCACGTATGATCCTCTAGTTCCAAGTATGTGCCCCATGACTCCTATCCATGTCCTAACATCAATTTTATTAGTTTTTTTTTCTTTTGATTTAATTTAATTTTACATTACTATTTAAGATTTATCCATCCAATTAAAGTTTATAATTATTTTTTAGTTAGTACAATTGACTATAGGATTGATTATTACAAAGTTAAGGTATATAATTTCTTAAATTTTGAATTCTTAACAATAAATATTAATTATAATTAGCTATAATATGATAAATTTGATTGTTATTATAAATACTATTAAAACTAAGTAATTTTAATGTTGAGATACGTACGTGACACACATTTCATCCTGAAAAAATGGAAAACAATCCCAAACTCAAGGGGTTATATATTTTTGACCAAAAGGAAATTGTACATATCTTTTTCAAAATACAAGAAAGTCTATACAACACATAATCCAATATTAATCACACGAGATAATCTATACAACACATAATCCAATAATTCTCCAATATTACACCACTACATTAACTAACAAGCCCACACCACTAGAAATACAACTTCAAACATTACAAAACACAAAAATGATCAAAATCACCAAATGCGAGACCGCAAGCAATTCAACCATAATTAACTTAATCTAACATGAAATCACTTACCAAACCACTTTAAAACCGGACTAACCCACGTCTTGTGAGACCAAAATCGAAATTTACTCAACAACAACACAAGAACACAATTAAGATAATCTATACAACACATAATTAATCTAATAATTCTCCAATACTACACCTCCACAACATTAGCTAAGAAGCCCACACCGGTAGAAGTAGAACTACTACTACTACAGCTTCAAACATTACAAAACACAAATCATCAAATTACCTAATGTAAGTCCACAAACAACCTTAATTAACTTAATCAAACATGAAATCGCTAACTAAACCACTGTAAAACCGGACTAACACATATACATGTAAGACCAAAATCGAAATTCACTCCACCAGAACACAATTAAGATAATCTAGATACTACGCATAATCCAATAATTCTCCAATACTACATCACCACAACAATAATTAAGAAGCCACGCCACTAGAAGTAGAAGTAGAACTACTACAACGTCAAATTAACATTACAAAACACAAATGATCACAAAATCACCAAATGCAAGTCCACAAAAAACCTTCATTAACTTAATCAAACATGAATCATTAACTAAACCACTGTAAAATCGGATTAATGCATGTCCTGTAAGACCAAAATCGAAATTTACTTCACAAGAACACAATTAAGACAATCTATACAACACATAATCCAATAATTCTCCAACACCACACCACAACATTAATGAAGAATCCCACACCACTAGAAGTAGAACTACTTCTACAACTTCAAGCATTACAAAACACAAAAATCATCAAAATCACCAAATGCAAGTCCACAAACAACCTCAATTAACTTAATCAAACACCAAATCACTATCTAAAACCACTCTTAATCATCTAATTAACCGGATACTTATCTATGCAATCCTCCCATGGACCATTTCTTGAAGCCTCAACATCCCTAATCGCCACCCAAACCGCACTATTACACTTGAACCCACTCCCAAATGCAATTTGCCACACCCGATCCCCCTTCCTCATCCTCCCCTTCGCCTCCACGTACGCCAGCTCGTACCAGATCGAGCTGGACGACGTGTTCCCGAATCTGTGGAGGGTCATTCTCGACGCCTCCACATCTTCGGGTAGCAGCTGCAGGTTACCCTCGAGCTCATCAATCACCGCCCTCCCGCCTGCGTGTATGCAGAAGTGCTCGAACGCCCGCTTGAAGTCGGGAATGTAGGGCTTCACCTTCTTCCCCATCACCTTCCTCGCCACCAACGTCGAAAAAAACAGAATCTGCTCGCTCAACGGCAGCACCAGCGGCCCCAGCGTCGTGATATTCGCCTTCAGGGCGCCGCCGGCGATCGCCATCAGATCCTTCGACAGCGAAACCCCCGCCGTCCCGCCGCCGTCCTCCTCCTGATACACGCACCGGAAGGCTTTCTCGTCGGCGCCGCGGTGAGTCCTCACGACGTGGGCGAGCTTGTACTTGGCGGTTCTTCGGTCGGAGGGTTTGTTCGAGAGGAGCACGGCGGCGCCGCCGACTCGGAACAAGCAGTTGGCGATCAGCATCGATTTCTTGGCCCCGGCGTACGAGTTCGCCGTGATGTTTTCCGTGCTCGCCACGACGGCGTAGGTGTTCCGGTGCACCTGCAGCAGGTCCTTCGCTAGGTCGAGAGAGATGACTCCGGCGCTGCAGCCCATTCCTCCTAGATTGAAGCTCTTGATATTCCCTCTCAGCTTGTATTTATTCACGATCGCGGCGGAGAGCGACGGCGTCGGGTTGAACAAGCTCGAGTTCACGACGAGGATTCCGATGTCTTTAGGGTTAACATTCGTGTTAGCAAACATCTGATCGAGGGCTCCGAATAGAGCCTGCTCCGATTCCTCCCGAGCCGACTGCATCGTCGGCTTAGGAGGAATCTCGAGCAAGGCCTCGGGGAGGTAAGTCTCGTCCCCGAGGCCGGAGCGTTCGAGAATCTTCCGCTGGAACTCGACCGTCGCCTCGTCGTAGTCGCCGGAGAGGCGGAGGCGGTCGACGAAGGTGCGGAGGGGGACCTTCTGATCGGGGCCGGGGCGGTGGCACGAGTAGTCGAGGAGGAAAACGGGTCGGGGGCGGGTCAGGATGTAGAAGGTGGAACCGAATGCGAGGAGCATGGAGGCGGTGACGACGGAGACGAGGTGGAATTGGAGGTGGAGCCAGAGGTGGCGGAGGTCGTCGGAGTTCGTTTGCATGGCTTGGACGACGACGGCGATCATCAGCGGCGCGATGCAGAGGGTTAGGAGGTGAGAGATCAAGTAGTGGTAGCCGAGCTTGACGTGTTTGAGGTTCACGGTTTGGAGGAAGTCGGGGAGGGTGTAGCGGTGGTCGGGGTTGATGTTCACGGTGGCGCCGCCGTGAGGTTTGCTTTTTTCGGCGGCGAGTTCTCCTCCGGCCTCCATTTGGGGGTTTTGGAGAGAGATTTGAGGAAATTGAGAGGAGAGAGAAGGGAATGAGGAGGGAGATGGATTTATTTGGCAAAAATGATAGTGTTTAGTGTTAAATATATGTAATTTAAATTGTTCAACGAAATATACGGACGAAATCTCGATTAGATTTATTAGTTTTTCTTGATTTATTAATAATCTTTACTTTTTGTGGTTTATATAGATAATTGATATACGTGAATTTAATATATTTTAGATATCGTTTACGTATACTCGCACGTTAGTTTTAGAAGTTTGGTGTTTTAACTGTTTAATTTTATCTCAAATTATTTGATGTTTTACATTTTTGAACATTCTTTCTCCCATATTTATCCATGTACGATGAAAGATAAATTGAGATATATTAAAAAAAAAATTATAACTTAATAGGTAGGTATGAGGGTATATTTTGGATCATTGTACATTTGGGCCAATTTAATTAGAATAATATTAATTTTATCTAGAGCCCAATCTAATTTGGTGGACTGATTTTGAATTAATTTAAAACAGGCCCAATTCCAAAATAATTCAACATATTGGGCTCTTTTTTTTGTCGAAAGTAACCGGCAACCGCTACCGAGGTGCGCACTAGGTAAACCCCGCCCATGTGTAATAGCCTGCAAACCACACAGGGGAGGTAAACCACACTTAGCAAGCCAGGTGTGACAGGTTCACACCTAGTGGTGTTGGTGGGATTCGAACTTGAGACCTTTGGCCTCAAGATATCACCACTCCACCACTAGGCCATCCCCAAGGGGACTTGTAGATGCATCGGGCTTGTCTATGCTATCCCCACGGGTAGTACCCAAGTGTCACAACACATCAATTGTGACACTTTTATATGTCACAATAGATCTGATGTGACACATAAAAGTGTCACAATAGATGTATTGTGACACTTGGGTACTACCTGCAAGAGTAGCATAGACCATACCAGATGCATCATGATTAGTTCAAAACTTGTATTTCTCATTTTAACTTCAACTATTCATTCACATCCCCACTTGGTGAGACTATCGATGCCCAACTCTAAGATTCACCTCTTTCTTTGAAATTGGATGCCTTTTGAAAGCTCTAATCGTAAGTTCTCTTTACTCATCTTTAAGTTTCTGTTTTCTATGTTGTTTTAGTCTCAAAATTTTAATAAAAAGAAATAATAAAATAAGCTTGAAAGAGAGTTAAAAAATGGATTGATGTGTCGTTTATACCTTAAATTTTATCTCCAAGTTGTCTTGCAGATCTGGTATAAGTGGCATGCGAATGTATATATGGTTGAAGCTTTCAAATTGAGTTTTGAAGTCATGATTTTGGACCATGGTTAAAATCTGAATTTGAAAGTTGGAAATTGTAAGACTTAAATAAAGAAAATATGGAGAAGGCTTGGGAGTTTCATAAGAAGATAATCGAGAGGGTTTTGTCTATGATACCCCTGTGGGTAGTACCCAAGTGTCACAATAGATGTATTGCGACACTTGGGTACTACCCGTAGGGATAGCATAGAATTTCCCGAATCGAGAGATGCATGTCTGTGTAAGTGGGTTTCTACTTTAAAATTTAGTTGAATTAAAATTGATTTTGGTGTATGTGTGCATTCGGCAGATGAGTTTCAAAGAGGAGAGAGATTTTATGTTTTGTTTTGTATTGAAAAAGATTGTACTCATTTGCAGAGAAAAAAAAAAGAGATGTTGACTTTGAAATTAAAATAGGATGTGATTGGATATGTTGTAAAAGGAATAAGAGGAAATGTTATATTATTTAATCTATATAAAGATGTTGGAATATGAGTGCATGTGTGCACAATGAACAAGAATGGGATACGAGAGAGAGAGAGAGAGAGTTGATTTGTCATAAATTGGAAATTGTGTGTTTGCGTGAATTGTTTTTATTTTCTTTTATTTTATTCATTAAGTTATTAAAAAGGTAATTAATTAATAACAAGATAATGAAGAGGAGCATTGCAATTATTTTATATTTAAATATTTGACAATTTTCATTAATTCCAAGAGTTTATTCTTAAATGTCTTAAATAATCGAGATTCTAATTAGGTTGGTTGGAACAATTTAAATCTATACATCTTTTGAGAGTTGTCCGTTTCAGCCTAAATTTCAGGAGCTTGTTCCTTAAGCCATACTTGCGTTATGTTATGGGTTTAGGGCCTAGCATGGTACTAATAGATAGTTCTTATTTTGTAGGCCCGAACCCGAGATCTCAGGCTTAGGATTTGCAGGGCACCTCCAGCTATTTTAGCTATAAGGTGGATTTTGCTAACTAAACTTATGTTTTTAAAATGCTTTCGTCCATATATGATTTACAACTGTGTTTTCGCTCATCGTGGATATGATTTGATATGCATGATGAATTCTGGCATGGTTAATTATATTGACATATAGTTATGTGATCATATAGCTAGGGTATGTATCCACGCATGGTAAATTGAGCGCATTGAATTTTGAATAAATACATAATCTTAAGCGCATGGACATATGAATGAATATTGGATTGTTTGCTTTTGAATAACTATTCTTAAGTGCATGGGAATTAAAATGAGCATTGAATTATCGGCTTTTGAATGAAAATATTCTTAAGCGCATTGACATGATTATAAATATGGTTTGATATGATAAATCTGTACATGTGTTTGGACGAACACGATAAGCCGACTGAGTGTTTTCTGGCAGTCAGACCATGTTTTTTAAAATGTTTTTTAGGTAAAAGATGATGCAAACAGCTCGTGTGGACATATGGGTTATCTAAATTTTTTATTAGGTCGAAAATTGTATTTTGAATGTTGAATATTGACTTCGGTCAATATTTTATCATATTATGCTTCCACTGAATATTTTTAAATTTTTTAATATTTAAGAATATTAAAATCTTACGTGTTCCGCCGTTATTTTGAACTCATTTAAATATCAGACTTTCAACATTGATTAGTCGTTTGTGAAATATGTTTGTGATTGGTCATTTGAAAATTATTCTCAAATGATGATCGCTTGATTTTATATTTAAAGATAATAGTTTAAAAATATTTTCTTTTAAAAGTGAAATGGCTATAAAATAGGGACTTTACTTAATCTTGTGTAGTGTCTCGGATTTCAGGAATTGGGAATTTGTCATATTTTTTAAGTTTTAATTTTTGTTGTAGGACCTAAAACAACAATCTTTTTGAAAATGAGGAGTACGAAATATATATGTGATTTGATATGGTAGAGTTTGATATTGGATATGAATGTTTACGTGTTGATAACCTTACTTGTTTCCATCTTCATATTGATTTCTTTTGTAGCAAGGAAGAACACGAATCCGGTACCTTATAAAATCCTGCTCTATAAAAGGAGGCTCAACATAGAAGACAGAAAAAGTCGTGATTTATATCTCTGAAGATACGTGTGTTGTTGCATGCTTCAATGTTGTTCTGAATGTTAAATATTTTTTGTTCAACATCTCATCTTTAATCTTTTGCATCTGAAGTTTTCAGAGTAACTTATTTAGGGTTGTTGCATTTAGTATTGTGCATACACTATACACTTTTGTCTTTGGAGAGATTCTCGTGCTTGAAGAATACATCTTTAAGGAAAGTTAAAAGTTTCTTCATTTTATATTTTTGTAATTCACTTTGTATTTAATGAAGTTTTCTCCATGAGCCTATGTTACGAATACACTTTGCATTGGTAGGACAATAAATTTTTTGTGCATATTTAATTTCTGCATGTTACATATGATCTACAGTATGTTTTAACATTTAATGCTTCATTACTCTGTTCATGATTTACACATATTTTTCAGCAAAATTTAAACACCTAAGCTCCCCGAATTCTCCCACTTCCATTTTTTGTCTTCAATTTTAATTGATTGTGCTTTACTTTAATTTTTATATTTGTTAGTTAAGGCTCATTCAACCTAATTAGCTAGATATTATAATTATTTTTTTAGTATTTAATTCTTAGTTTTCACTTAATAATTGCTTAATATTTAAATATAAGAATTGAATAAAATAAAAACTAATAAATTTGATGGTGTTACATAAGATTTAATCTGAAGATTATGAGATTTATCTCCCATGCACGGGAAGATTATATTATATATTGTATTTTTAGTTATATTTATATTTCATTATCATGCACCAATATTGTATATCATGTGTTAGTGCAATTGGTGTGCACTAGTTTAATTGTTGTTTATTTTGACAAATTATGTGTTATGTTAATCATGGTATTTGCAGAGACCAAGCTACGGCCTTTATCCGCCGTGTTGTTTAAGGAACATTTGAACGAAGGGTTTCAAACTTAGAGATAATGTTATTCCTTATGTTGATCCTGAAAATGTCACTAATCGATATTTATGGCAGTTTCCTTCTAGGGACATAGACCTTCTGCTTCTGATCAAGCTATGTTTTTTACTGCAGCCTTTGAAGAGAATTACTTTGAAGATTCACCCTAATCATTAAAGGAATATTCGTTCAAAAAAATAACAAATTCTATCAACATGGAATGAAACTCCATGAGGAAAAAGCTCGAAGATGAAGGTGGTTCGAGCTCCTATATGAAGACCAGTCAATTGCAATGGAATGGTGTGCATACTAAATATTATTTTACGATCTCAAAGTGTTTTGAGTTGTAATCTTTGATAGGATTTTATTGAGTCTACTATTATTTTTTTTACTTTAAGATCAACGTGAAGTTCTTGTGGGTAGCTTGTCTAGTACAAACACTTTGGTCACAAAGTTGCTGCTAAGAATCGTGACCTTGTGGAGGTTTCAAGATTGACCAAGTGTGGACACTTGGGACATATATGTATCTTACGTTTTTCAATTCATTGAAAAATGGGTAATGTTCGAAAAAAGTGTTCAAATAGATAATCATATTGTGTGAGTCATTTGTCGAAACTAATTTTGAAGGAATTGATTGGTTCTCTACTGGGTTAGGCCTCCAGAGTAGGTGTGTTCACCAAATTGTATTAACATATCCTGTATCATTTATGCTTTCTTTATTTACGTTCATATTATCCGCTGATCATATAATTGAAAATCATAAAGAACAACCCCATATATCTCAAACACGGATTATGTTTTCTCATCATGCATATTAATTATCATATCTTTGTGTTGAACATATATGATCCATATAATATATAGAAGCATCGCATACAATACAAAATTATTATTAAAAAAATGATACTTCGGAAACCTCCCCGTTTTAGATGAAATCATCTAGTTCAATTTTCCTATTTCAATTTTGCGTCTCACTGTCAAATTTATTATTTAATAATATTTGTTATATACCCTAAAGGCTATCATTTATTTATATTAAAAAAAAGATTAATTGTTAAAAAAATTGACCACCTTTGAACGAATTTCTAATTTAGTCACAACTTTTTTATAACTTAATGTTTTAATTTGTAGTAAATTTGAATTTTTTCAGATGATCGGAATTAGAATGTGACAATATTTTGTCCATGTGTAAGGATTAATTCAGTGTTCAGTCATTGATAATTTTTTTGGTGTATTTATTTTTCTATAAATCAAAAGGTTAGCTATTATTGTAACATTCAAAGTTAGTATTTTTTTAGCAATTAACTCAAAAATATAATAAGAACGTCTATACCACTCCATATGGTACTATCCACAACCACAAAGATCTCTCGATACATTGATATTAGGAAGACTTAAAAAAAGTGAATATATAATTAAAATAATAAACACTATATTCGCGTGTCGAGATCTTATATTTGTGGGTAGTATAGAATTTTCCGGAATATTACATAGCTTTGGCCCTAATTTTTTTTTCTAGATTATCAAAAGATGAAAAAAAAAATCCTTGAAATTCATTCTTGAAATTGACACTGACAATATTAATAAATAATTAAAAATCAAGAATACCGTTTGTTCTCGGTTGTCTTCTGCTCCATTTTTCAAAACTAGAATTGAAATTGGTGGGCAAAAGCTAACGCTAAACCCTACAAAAATCGGAAAAATGGAGTCTGCTCCTCGTCATCAAGAATTCAAGGTGGGTTTTTTTGCTGATATTTTTGTGTTCTTTCACTTTGTTACTTTTGAATAAAGTTGAGAAATGCAAATTTGCACACATTTGATGGTTGCGTTGCAGATAATCTTGGGATCATCTTCTGTTGCTCGCAGAAAGATTTTGGCGGATATGGGGTTTGAATTCACTATTATGGTATATTTTAATGTTTTGAGCTGTATTTCAATTCAATTTCCTTTTTAGTATTATTTTTGGTGCAAGGGTAATATGTGGTTAACTCTGATTGTATGGTTGAAATGTTGATTTTTTACCTGTGTATAGTCTGCAGACATAGATGAAAAGGCGATTCGGAAAGATAAGCCCGAAGATTTGGTGGTGGCTCTTGCTGAGGCAAAGGTAATCTCTGTTTCCACTGATCTTGTATAAATGGTCAAAGGAGCTAAAGAATTTGAATTAAACGAGTTAAACTATATTTTTCGTTGTGCATTAGTTCAGCTTGTGGTGAAATGTGATTTATGTGTTTGATGTAGTTGGCATTTAGTTTCGAATTTTTCTTCTTTTAGATTGCGATGACTGATGAGTGCTTCTGGATGACATTTTGCGTATTCTTTCATGCCTCAGGCAGATGCCATAGTAGGAAAACTCGAGGGTAATGGAAATCAAGAGAAGGACGCCAAACCTACGGTTGTGATAGCTGCTGATACTGTATGTCTTTCATTTCCCCTGTAAATTTGTGCGGTCCATTTCCTCATTGATACTTGCAATCTGCGTCAGCCAATCACTTGATATTGTTTCAGTGCCAACTGCCAAGTATTAACACCCGAAACCCTCTGATTAAGTTTTTGTAATGTCTTAGAGTTGTTGAAGATTATCTAATGTATTTAATCTAGCAAGTAGAAGAAATCTTTCTAGATTTCCGTTTCTGTTTCAGATAGTTTCATTTTGAGTTTATGTGCTTACCTTAATTATAATCTTTCATTAGGTAGAAAATGTTCAACCAAAGCTTCACGGCAAAGAGGATGCAGAACCTACTCTGCTAATTACTTGTGACCAAGTATAAGACATTTCCTTGATTTAACTTATCCCAGTTTTCGGACATGTTTATCTAGTGTTCTAGTTGTATATTCTCTGTTAGATATTATATTGTGGAAATTTAAATTACTTTTTTAGGAGTCCTTTCCCTGACTTGACAATTCATCATTTTAGGCTGTGGGAAAACACTTGTTAGCTGTGCAAAATTTGAGCTTTTATGTGAAAGTTCATTTTTTAAGATAGGCATCTGGCTTAACTTGCTTGGACCATGGCATAAAAGTTCAATACTACAAACCTTTTGATGTGTTAAAGCCATTAAACTGCATGACTTCAGTCAGACCTATCTCCATTTGAATATACTCAGACCACCTTTAGGAGACAATGCAGAATCTTTCTCAGAAGAAATTTCTTTAAATAACTTAGAAAATACTTATTATAAGCTTTCTCTCATTTTGTTGCACATGACTCAAAAAAAAAAATGTCATTCTGCAGTCAAATAGCTGGCTATTTCAACCTGTTGCATTTTGTCTTCCCTAATATATCAGAAAACCGCTTGGCCCTCACTGCATTTAACTCGATCAAGGCTAATCATGGGGAATCCCAACCTCTTTCTCTAAGGTTAACTAAGCCAAGAGGTTGGTTATTTGTTGTGCCAGGCTACATAAAAGGATTTTATAATCTTTAAATTCATCCCCCACTCCTTTTCATTTAGAGATTTCGTAGAGTAAAAACTTGTAGATAAATTTTTCCATAAGGTCAATACTAGCATCCAATCATTCATATTGATTGAATACGGTTCTCTGGCATGAGATACCGGCATCTGCTTAGTGCTTATTTCATATTCTAAATGTATTCATTGCAACAATTTTTTTTCTATTGTCTCACTCTTTATCCGTAATGATGTGGAGGTGGTGGTGTATGAAGGCATGGTAAGGGAAAAACCTTCTAGCAAAGAAGAGGCACATCAATTCATAAAAGGTTCAATGATATTTCTTTACTCATCGTCTCCTGTAAAACCTAGTAATTTGTCACTCAGATTGTCTTGCATATTTGTACTGCAGGTTATTCTGGTGGACATGCTGCGACAGTTAGTTCTGTTCTTGTAACGAACCTTAGCAATGGAATAAAAAAAGGGGGATGGGACAAAGTTGAGGTACTTTAACCTAATCAACTTTAAAGCTTATTCTTGGAGACTTATTGGAATCTCTTCTTTATTTCCTATTGTTGTAGGCCATGATGTATGAATATGCGTGATTAATGGCATTCTAGGTTGATAACATAACTTTGTGGTTTAGATAGCATGTTGTTACATGAAGATGAAAATACTTTGGAATGACTTATATATTATGTTCAACTCTTTGTTTGTATTCTCCTCTTGTTTGTTGACATAAATTTGGTAGTACCCTCTTTTTTGTGCTCAATACTATATAATCTATCAACTGTCCTAAGATCATCATGCTGAAGTGTTAGTCACTTGGGAGGCTGTTATGATGTTGATATGTAAAGTGAGTACATTATCATATTCATCTGATATGTATTTGGATCTATATATAGGACCTTCATTTTACAACAATAAAGTATTTAGACTTAGGCCTAGCAAGCCATTAGATTGGCTGTTATATTCCTCATATGAATGTTCTATTTTGCTTTGTATCAATAGGTACTTTTTATTTAATTGTTTTATGAATAAAATAATATCCCTCGATCAAACTTAGCTACCAGGTTTTTATGTGCATGTAATGTAATGATAATTGTATGATACAAATCTATGTATGCATGTATGGTACAAATCTATGATTTGGTGTTGAAACTAAGTTCTTAGTCAAGTGCTCATCGAGATGGGTTATTAGTCATCCCTACCAAACTCACAACATAGAGTTCATATTATAAGGAGATTGACTCTGTCCATGGACAATAGTATGAGCCGTATGGCAATGCTGAACATGTGGCTACTTGTTTAAGAATTAATCATGCACAAACTTATTTGCCAACTGGTAAAACATTGTCCCATGAACTAGAATTTCCGTGCATTAATTTGTTCTCTAATCTCAGACACCTTTGTTATCTTGTTTGAGGCATCATCGATTTTAATATATTTCTTAATTGTTTGACAACCACAAGTATTTTATGTTAAATATGTAATATGACCATTGTAGGATTCTGGTTTACTGTATGTGTTTTTCATAGTATTAAACTATTAATCTTTTGCCGGAGGTTTGATGATTATAATATGATTGTATCTGGAATCTGGATAATTAATTGGGAATCGATAGAATAGAAACGACATCATAGAATAAAGTCAATTATACTTTTGATGAATTGCCCCGAGTTTATTTGGGAGATTAGTTGACAGAAGAATTTTGTTTTGCATGACAGTTCATTGGTGGAATAATTTCACTTCACCTATATATATGTATGTATATAGTCATGACTCATGATGCACTACTATCTGCTTTTCATGATCTGTGTCCTTGGGATTCATTTAGGAATTAGTTCCAAGAGAATTTATTTACCAAAATAATTGAAGTGATAAATTTTCAACAAAGTTATATAATTATAAGTCCATTACTATTTATTGGTGGTAAGTGTTCAAGTTCGAAGGAGTATACTTCTTTCAAGAAGTAAGGGTTGAACTAATTCTTCCAATCTAATTATAGGATTATTTGACTGGCCTAGATAATATAGGAGCTCATGTGGTATTGATTTATTAGTTGATATGATCAATTAATAGGTATAATTATAAATTAGTTATCCAATTATGTAAAACAACAATTTAAACCTAATAATATTAATTCCCTAAATGTGTTAAAGGCAGTCAATTGATATAAACAATTAGTTAAGATGAGACATTTTAATATTAAGATTATATAAAAACCCTTTTTAGATTACATGGTTTGAAACCAATGTGATCAACAAGCTGACCAAATTTTGTTATGCTCAAAACTTGTCCTTTGTAATCCAAGATGAATTTACTCATTGCCTTTTAGATATCCATCCCTATTGAACACCTATATTATCTCTACATTTTGCATTTCTTCTAGTTTAAAATTTACTGAAATCCAATTTCCACATTTCCTAAATAACTGCCATTTTACACATTCTCTATTTAAGAGGTACAAAATTATTTTCCTTTTCTTTTGCTCGGATTATGGGTTACAAAATTTTCACCCATGAAATTCATTCAAGTTATGATAACTATAGGAGCTATCACTGTTGGTAAAGGTATATTTCAGAGGTGGAAAGATAAGCCCGATGATTTGGTGATGGCTCTTGCTGAGGCAAAGGTGCTCTCTGTTTCCACTGATGTTGTCAATTAACTATCAGACTTGTATAAATGGTCAAAAGAACTAAAGATGATGAATTAAACGTATTATTCAAATGTTATTTTTAATTTAAATAATCACCACTTGGATTAAGCCATCCTTGAACTGCTGTAAAAAAATTTGTTTCAGTTACTTTATTTACATCTAAGCATCACATATCCGCATTCACAGAAAAATGTGCAAAGCGCAAAAACTCTATTTTAAAAGGACTAAAATTTTGTTTCAAGTAATATAGGTTTTCTTAATTAAAAAGATTTGCAGTTTTCTTATGAGTTAGTTGAGCAGTTATCAGCCATATAGTTGCTCAAGGTACTTTTATCGCCAATCTATTTACTTTAAAAGAAAATGGTTGTAGCTATTCACCCATCCTGATTTGAGACTAACAAGAAAGTTGAAGAAAACAAATTGGACAAAAGAAGAAAGAATCTTGGAAGTTAGAGTTTGGCATTGGATCATGAAGAGGGAAGAAAAAGTAGAGAATAGGAAGAAGGAATCAAGGCAATGCTTAACAGGGAAGGGAATGGAAGGAGGGTGAAAGAGAGAGAGAATGTATTTCACCGGTTTCATCAAGGACAGTTTTCTCTTTTTACCATGGCCAATTCTGAGCTAAGAAACAAGTTCTACAATTTCTAGAAAGGGGCATGGTCGTGATACCTGTAGAAATTTTACTGTCATGGAAACACTTATGTTTACAGGGACTACAGTCGCTCAAGTGAGCCTGTTGAAGTGATTGGGATTCATTTTTAGAGAGACAACAACTCAAATTGCTTCACAAGCACCAAAAATGGAGTACTTTCCAATATTTTTTTGTTGGAAATCCCAACGCGTATTTGAACAATGTATTTCAGTTGGGATAATGCATATTGTAAGTTTTCAAATTTACAATGTATTTGTTTTCTGGAATCGCGTGAACTTGACATACAAATCTGTGAAAAGGACACCTTCTGGAGTTTCTGCTGTACTGATGTTCTTGTTTGTCTGATTAGCTTTCGTAGTCTGTGTAAAGTACTAACTTTTGGCAGAGTGATCAACTGTCTCCTTTAATTGTATTAAATGTGTCAAATGTGCATGTTGATTTTTTGGAACCAAATGATACCTCTTCGGGTTTGAAGTTGACTCTGGTTTTGACTTTGAGAAAATATTCATGACATACGATATATTAGAAAATTTGCCTTTTTGTTGTTGCTGCTTGATTTACACGGAGTCAGTGATTCATTTAGAGAATGATAGCTCAGGAAATTGGTTCTAACCTCCAATTGATCTACTAATCATTCCTTGCTCAGTTTTTGTTCCCATGATTGGTACTTCCCTTTCATTACTCTCTGTGTCGTACTTTCGACATAACTTTCAGTTTTACTTTGACTTGTGCAGATTCATTTCCATGATATACCAGAAGAGGTTATAGATAAACTGGTATGGAGTTTTAACTTATCTCGTTATAGCTTGTGTTATTGATATGAATTAATGATGTGTAGTGTGTTGTTTTCTCTATTTCTAGCTAGAAGAAGGGCTTGTGCTCAACGTAGCAGGAGGGCTGATAATCGAGCATCCTCTGATTTTGCCATACGTGAAAGAAGTGGTCAGTATCTAATTTCGTTATATCTTCAAATATTTTTTCTGACAATTGCAGTCTTAAATGCATTTTGCATAGAGTCTGTTTTTCATGGCTTTAGTCTTTATTCTCAAATATACTGAAAAAAATAAAAATAAAAATAAAAATAAAAATGGAGAGATATCTTCTACTCTGACAAGCTGGCGTAAGATAAATTGTAGGCCAAAACTTCTTACACTAGGTGTAAATAAGACTTATTTTAGATGGGCGGGTCAAATTCGCGGGTCAGGCTGTTGCGCGGAGAGTTCCTCTAAATTGTAAAACCGGGGATTTTATATGCCGTAAGTAGTGTCTTCGACCGGAATGTCAATGAAGCTGTTACTAATTATTAATCTGAGGGGTACCATAGAACTACCGAGGTCCTATATATGATTTCTTTCGTGCTTCAAGACTTCATATATTTGCAAATAAGAGTATCGATCAGCTTCAGTCTTTCATAGTTGCAGAAATCGAATTTGTGATCTTGTGTTTAGATGCCTCGTTCGACTATTGAATCTCTCGCTCCTTCATATTCGACAGGTGGGTGGAACTGATAGTGTGATGGGACTTCCGAAAGCTCTCACCAGAAGATTAATGGAGGAGGTTCTGCAAATCGAGCATTTGCAGTAGTGTTATTGAGCTCATTGTTTGCTCCATTACAATGGTAAAGACATTTTAGTGAATGTTGCTTAGCTATATAACATGAGCTTTCTAGTTTGGCAAACAATTTAGGCATATTTCAGAAGTGGGAATGCACATTATAAATTGGCAATTTATCATCATGGAATTTGAATATGTTTGATGAAATTGTCCTTTTTTAAAAATTGAAGCAATTTTCTAAGTTGGGTGGAGTTTCAAAAACTAAGTGAGGTGCAAATTTATCAATTTTTATCCTTGTACTATATTCATATATTGAAGTAGTGTTGTATTTTCTATTACTACCTTTGTTTCACAAAAGGTGTTATTCTACACAATCAAGGTGGAAGATTTACATTTTTCTCATATTTGCCTTCGGTTAATGTATTCAAACATTGGCCTTTTGGAAAAATTAAAAGCTCTTAAATCATAGAACAAGTTATTCAGATGGGATCCTCTATTACAGATTTGGTGTTCCAACCTGTGTTCCACGATCAAATTCATGAAGTTTTTTTCCATTTTTTTTGGTCGATTTTAATTTATTATGTTTTAGTTTAGTTTTATAATTGTTTTTAGGGTTCACATCATCCAATTAGGATTTATAATTAATTTTTAGTATTTAATTTTCAAAGAAATAATAATTATGATTGTTTATTTTAAAAATATGCTTTATAATTTTAGAATTTAAATCTTTTGTTGATAAGTGTGAATAGGTCGATTATGTTATAATTAATTTTTATTTTTGTAATATCTATTATTAAATTTATGAATTCGATCGTGTAATACGGATTGAATCACCAAATCTGGAATAGAGGATCTCATTCTCAAGTTATCTACCTCGGATGTTCCACCAGCAACATCTCTTTCATCTTCAAATCCAGAATGAAGAGATCGTAGCAGAATAATTCCTATATTTTTGGGGGCCAAAAAAAAAACGAGACCTTGGGCGGTAGCGCACTTGGCCTACCCCAAAGCTGATCCTAAATATATATAATCATGCTACTATAAACATATAATCATGACACTATGAGCAAATGACACACTGTCATTATGAGTAATTGTATACATGCAACTCTGAACATATATAAATGCTACAATGAACATATATATTTCTACAGTGCACATTATGGCTGCTACTAAAACATAGCTAATGAAGTCAGTCTATTTTCTGGAATTAGGTGATGGAACACTGCCCCATTCTTGTGCAACACCATTTGCTTCTTCCTTGCTTATATCATCACAGCTTCTTACTCGACAAAAACGGTTTTAGAACCTTACTCTGCTCCATGATATAAACACGACGTTTGTATCTCAGCACCAGGAGTGTTTAGAGTAAATTTCAATGTTGGTCCCACAGGACATGCGCCGGTCCTGATATTATTGTTTTTGGTCCCAAATTGAGTAAATTTTCAAATTTGGCCTTGATATTGTGAGACCAAATTCGAAAATCATAAACCTATGGGACTAACATTGGACAATATTTTTGAAAGATGACCAAAAATGATAATATCGGGATCAAAAGAGGGACCAAAATCGAAATTTACTTGAGTATTTAGAACCTTACTCGGCTCCGCCATTTTTATTGGGTTACTCTTTAGCTCCTCCTGCAATAGATTGAAGACATTAATGACTTTTTTGCTTACACTGATCCTCAATTTATAATACAAAATCAACATAAGCCAAATGTTTCTCTGTCCATGAAACATGGAAACCAAACTATCCAAACAGCCATAAGAACTGCAACAAGAAGATTTATAAAAGGGAAGCAGTTACAAGATTTAAGGCGTGTCGCACGCAAAAGATATCACAACAGTTCACTAAGCATGTTAACAACCACCACAGCACAAGCTCGTGCCATTTTGGAGTCAAGACAACTGATAGAGCATTCTCATTCAATATAGTTGTGTTGATTTCTTGAGCTCAAAATATAAGAGACGATAAATTACGTGTATGTCAAATGTAATCAACCAATGTATCCAAATTCTTTGAACAATCTATTACAGTGCAAATAAGTCAGTCAAATAACAGTGAACATTACACAGTTCCTTGTGATACATCATTCTTTATTATCAATTTATCAGCATAGTAACACTCCCAGAGGCTTTATACATTATACACAGAAAACATATCACAATTTAAGAAAAATATGATGCCCATATATGGTGCTCGCTAATTCTGCCATACCAACAGGGAGTAACATGATAAAGAGTCACCAATATTCACAACTAATATATAGCAAAATGCCGAGCTGGAAGTAGGAACAATATATGCACTCCGTTCAACATCAAAATAGCAGAGATTTGCAAGCAAATAACATTTACACACTGAACGCATGCAATGATGTAATCTAACTTTGATACACCATAAATTAAACGGAACCAATTTACACACGCAATCATTGAATATAACAGAAACAAAATCCCTTCTATTTACCAGATCAATTCATGGAATCAGCATCTGTTCTGGAACTGAGGTTTTTACGCTAACGGATTGAAAGTTTTCTGCGGCACAACTTCTCTAATCATTTGCAAAATAATTTCATCTTTCTTCTGTTCATGGAATGGATTCATTAACACTGTAACAGTAGATGACTCAGCCATAAATCCCCTTTTCCTCATTTCTTCCAACAATGGTCTTGCCTCGTAAAGCTTATTTCCCTCAAGTAGACCTCAGATAATAAAACTGTATGTTGTACTACTAGGTGTACAACCATTTTCCTCCATTTCTTTAAGCATACATTTTGCATCCTATATCCATCCCTCTTGACAAAATGAGGCATCCTGCAAAATTAGGTACCAAAACGATCATTTCAAATCTTCTAAGATAGTGGATACTGAGCTAGAGAAATATAATCACTATGATAGTGTATAAGAAATTAAGAAGTTGATACATATATACTATGCTATCTATACGTTTTCAATGAAACCATAAATCCCTACTTTATGTAAATCGCAACTTTATGGATACAATAACAGCACAACAGAGCAAATTCAATAATTTGAATAGCAGCTAAAGATTTATGGTTGACATTGAATTTGCGGGTAGAAGTGTAATGGAATGAATATAAAAGAAACAAAATCAACCAGAAAGCTAAAACGAATCATGAAAATTGATCAACCCAAAGACCAAAAATTAGTGGTGTTTATTGCATGACAATCCACGCAAGCAAAACCTGATAATGCACCTTTTTAATCTTTTAACAATGTTTCGATCTTTATGAAGACAAAAATATAATGCAAGCAACATATTTCCGATTTTGAGTACAATGTCCATAGCCAATTTCCACACTAAGTCACTACATGCCAGGCCACCAAATACACTATATATTATAATATTACTAATTAGTAATTACTATAATACTATGAGACTCAGTCACACAAACGAGAATTCTGAATTCTGATAATGGCTTTCACATCTTAAAAGAACTAAAACATGAAATTTCAGCATTAACTCATCAATAGCTTTCCGCTTTCGCAGATTTTGAGATGAACCTAAGTCCCTAACCTAAACGGATAATAAACCTAATAAGCAATACAGGAAAGAAGATAAATACCTCCAGGCTCAGACTGGTGGCGCAGACTGCAAAGAGGACAGCGGCGGTTAGAGCCTTAGAGGTAGTCGTCGTCGTCGGTGCCCGGCGGTGGGAGTGATGGATGAGTCGCGTCGACTGCTGAGAGCGTTTCTCTCCTCAGGCCCTCTCACGTCTTCAGCTGTTTTAAATTTCTGATTAGTGAATTAGGATTTAGGAATATTTGGAAACAAAACCTAAAAATCCATGAGTTAAAAAAAAAATAGAACGACTAGGCGGATTTTTCCGATTAGTCGGCGCCTAGAGGTGCCCAGCCCGCGGAGCCAGCGTATAGTGTGGCCGCATATGGGGTATTCAAGACGGCTAGGGGCCGCTGAGCACCTAGGCAGCCGCCTAGCCCATATTCTACAACACTGATCTAAATTGCAAATTGAGTCAAAGTTCAAGTATTTATTCGTAATTAATCCAACAAATAATTTGGAGTGACCACTAAAAGGTATAAAGTTATGGGCCGGGGCAAAAAATTAAACATAATAGATGTCAAATTTCTTTAACATGATTTATTTGAAAATAAGAACAAATTAGATTTCCCAATCTCTTTTATTTACCAGAGCAATTCATGGAATCACCATTTGGTCTGGAATTTAGCAGCCCTCAAGAGAATTTGTAAGAAAAAAACTCACTGCTTAGCTTAGTCAGATTGATTCTGTGATTTTTGTACCTAGTCTTCTTCTCTCTCCGCTGCATCATGTATATAATCCTGATCATATCAATGAAATTAAACTTTTAGTGTCGAACCTACTGACCTAATTAAGAAATTGGTGCACAACATTCGACATGCATACCTTTAGTTTGGCAATAGCGTACTCTTATTTCAGACAACGAAGTTGAATATAAACATTATCCGGCACAACTAGTCGAATCATTCGCACTAGAATTTCATCTTCCTGTTTTTGGAATTTAACTAGTAACATTGAAATAGTAGATAAATCAGCCATGAATCCCTTTATGATCATTTCCTTCAAGAACTTCATTGCCCAGTAGAACTTGTTTCTCTTAAGTAGACCTCGGATAATAAAATTATATGTCACACGACAAGGTGAACAACCATTTTCCTCCATTTCCCTAAGCAAACCTTTTGCCTCCATTACTAATCCATATTGATAGAGTGAAACAAGAACTATGACATACATTTGAACATTAGGTCGCAAACCTTTTGAAGGAAGCCAATTAAGAATATGTCTTGCTGCATCAACTCTTGCATCTGCACACAAACCTTTGATTAGAATACCATATGTGATTATATCAGGGTAAAATCCTCTTTCTTCCATCATTCGTAGAAATGAAAATGCTTTATAAATCTGATGATCCTTGAGCAAGCCGTCTAACAAGATAGTATAAGTAACTAAATCAGGATGTACTTGCTGAGCTTCCATATGATTGAAAAGGTCCCAACCTTCAGTAAATCTACCTTGACGAAATAATCCATGAATCATGGTGCTATATGTATTTGTTGTATGCTGTAAACCTTTATGAGGAACTTCGAGGAAAAGGCTCCAAGCTTCATCCACCATTCCTTCCTTACAAAATCCTTTGAGCAAACTGGCATAGGTGATTATGTCTGGCTTAAAGCCCTGATTAACAATGGAATGAAATATTTCTTTTGCTTCATCCATCCGCCCTTGTGAACTGTAACCATCTATCAATGCACTATAAGTGAAAACATTAGGACTGATGTTTTGTTGTATCATGACTTCCACAACATCCTCAGCCTCCTTCATATTTCCTTCCTTGCAGTGAGCATTGACCAATATATTAAAGGCGACCATATCCAAAGATACCTTGCATCTGACCATTTCATCGAATAAGTATTTAACATCGTTCCATCTACCAACTCCACATAAGCCATGAATCATTGAATTATACGTAACAACATCGGGTGGAATGTCGTTGTCAATCATTTTACGGAAGAGCCGGAGGGCATCTTCAACCCTTTCATCCTTGAATAAACCATCAATTAATGCGGTATAAGCATAAACATTCGGTTTCCAGCTCGTTGTTTCCAAAAACTCAAGCACATCACAAGCTCTGCTGGTGTACCCTCGTTTGCAGAGCCCATTAATCAGAGTGCTGATCATAACTTCATTAGGCTCGCAGATATTATGATCTAAGATTTTACTGAATAGTTGTTCTGCCTCAATCACCTTATCATCTAAGCAGAGCCCTTTCAAGAGGGTGCTAAAAGTCACGACATCTGGTTCGTAACCGACCTTGAAGCAGCAGCCCAAGATAGCAAACCCAAAGTCCACCCGATTTATAAGGCAGTAGCAATTCATCGCGATAGTCATCGTGTACAGATTTATAGATGCACCTGATTGACGCATTTCGTCGAACATATAGAGGGCATACGTGTATTGTTCCATCTTCACAACAACATCCAGCAAATTGTTGAACATAGAAGAAGAAGAAGGCGGTGGCCTAACCCTAATCATTTCACGAAACACCAAACTCGCAGATTTCACGTCGTTTACATTATTGAAATCTAATCTGAACAGAGATGAAAAATGTCTCCTACATTGGAACTCGACATTGCGGAAATCTGAATAGAAGAGAGAGAATGGATGAGTGAGAGTACCGAATTCAGCTGCAATTCCTCTGCGAATTGAAGCTATTGCAGAAGCCCTCATCTTCTCCAACAAGATTTTGATTCAGATAAATCTCATGTCGATTTTGAAATGAAAGATGTAAGAAGTGTGATTAGGTTAACAGATTTTCTTCTTCTTTTTTTTTTCTTCCTTTTTTAATAGTTGTGATGTTTATTTATTTATTTTTATTTTTATTAGGAATTGAATTGTCAATGACAATGTTAAACAGATACAAACATTTTTTTTTTAGTTGTGAAGTTTTTTTTTGTTTTTTTAGGAATTGAATTGCCAAGGTTAAATTGCTATAAACAGTTTTTATTTTTTAGTTGTGATTTTTTTTTTTGTTTATTTTTATGAATTGACTTGTCTAGGTTAAACAAATACAAATCATTTTTCAGGACACTAAGATACTGTTAATTGTACTAGAATGATCCGTCGTGCGATACACGGATAAAATATGTATAATTATTATTTTATTAGAAATTATAGTTATGAAAAAAATATAATAAAAATATTTAAACTAAATTTTTTATTTAAACTAAAATTTTTTATTATAATATCAGGGTTCTCTAAGAACCCTAACTTCAGAATTGGGGATTCCAAATTTTCGATTCTGTGGATTTTAGAGTGTTGGGCCGGGTTTTGGATTGTGAATGGGTCGGAGTATGGGTTAGTATTGGGTCCGGTAAAAAAAAAGTTCAAAACGACGTCGTTTTTGCAACACTTAACGGAGGCCGTTAGGGCTCCGTCACGTGATGACCCAATTGAGCCAATTTTAACACTGCAGTGGCCCAATTGAGCCCAAAAAAGTTGTAGTGACCCAATTGAGCCCCAAATAAGTTCAGTTGCCAAATTGGACCTTATCCCTATTTTCATTGTGGAAGCCACCCAATTAAATATAAAATCAATTAATTAGTAGATTATTTTAAAATATTAATGTGGCATATTGCACTTATATAAATTAGTTAGATGTATAAAAAAATTAACAAACAAACTAAACAACATTTTAAAAAGGCAGGCTAAACTTAACAACGAACATTTGGTCACATGTCATTAATTCTCGAAAAATATATATTTGGGCAGAATGTACTACACATATAGGACTAAATACAAATATAAATAATAATTTAACTCATTTATTTGTTGAAACTTTCTTGCCCTACATATTTCTAGCAAACCACATTAAAAGACTTGTCATCATAAATCAATTCCATTAACAAATTATTTACTCAATGAAATCTAATCTATTATATAGAATAAAATATATTTATATAGTTAACAATATTAAATCAAATATATACAAAATTGTGGTGGAATATTGTGCAAAAATACATTATTTACATCATGGGAACATAAAAACTTAACAAAAATGCATATAGATTTTCATTTCTTAAATATTAAATATTAGTAGTTAATAAAATAAATTCATAAGAATGCATACGTTTAAACATCATATTTTTAGATAATTAAAATTGCTAACCATAAATGCTAGTTGATTTTAACATTAGGAAAAAAACAATGGATTATAATATTATATCAAAATAATTATAACTGCGACCATTTTTTAATTTATAGTTGAAATAAACTTGAACCAATTAATGAATAAAAATAAAATATAGGAGCCCCAATAAAATAATTTGCCAATCTAAAATGATTATTTTGGACCAAATTGATGAATCTCAGATAACATATTATAAAGACATTCAAACAAAATTATAATTTTCAAATAAAAAAAATCGGTATCTTTTAGATGTTTTTTTCAGTGTCTATCGCTAAAAAAAAATCTTATGTTCGGCGTCTTCTCCTTTGTTACAGTAATTTTTTTTATCATATTTCTTCATTCTACAAAGTGAGATTTTTATTTTCGTGATTTGAAAATTACAATACAAAAACAAAATACATAAGATAGATGTCTATGGAAATGCATAAGATAATTAAACTCAATAATCTATATAAATAAACAAATAAATGTAAATTTTACATACACAAGAAAAAAATAGTGAAGCAATTTCAATTAACTATTGATTTTTGCTCTTTATAAATTCTATGCACAAACTACAAAAAAAACTACTCAAAATGATCAATGCAGATTATTTATCTTTGTCGGGATCCAACCATTTCTATCGGAATCGGAGGATCATCGTTGAAGACTAAAGCTATGTTGATACTTTTTTTCTCTTGTAAGATTTGCAATAAAGAAAAATGTATATATAGAGATAAATTTTACAATTTTTCTGATGAGATAATTATGTAGCCAAATTTTCTACACCTATATTTATAACATCAATAAATACAAAATAATAGGTACAAAACTTGCATATCAATCTTATGATTTAGTCTATAAATCAATCATATGATTTTACACTTGTTTAATTTATTTATTTATAAAAAAAATAATCACACACAAATCAATCATATTAGGAGAGTAGATAATATATGGAATATTGGAACGTAATCTTATAATATAACTTATTTACATTAAATAATTGTTAGTCAATCAAATTAATGATTTAATTGATTAATATATATATATATATAGCTAAATTAAATAATAAATATTGTATTTGTCAATCAATCAACCCCTTTCCAAATTTAGCTAAATATCGAGAAATGACCGAATAGTAGCAAATAAAACCATTATTTAGAATTGATTGATCATTTCTATAATAAAACCATTTACAAATTCCAATCAATAAACTACTAATTAATTTTTTGGAGAAATAGTTGTAATTGATTGATCAATCATGAAATTATTCCAAAATTTCGAGAAACGAGATGTTGCATATATACAACATTTTAATTAATAATGCTACATTACATTCATTACAAATATTATTATTATTAGAAAAATAATTATAATCGGTAACAAATGATGGGTGAGTAGGAAAATATCCCTGTAAACTTGTCAAGGAGGTGGCTCCCTATTTTCACATATACAAACCAGATTAATATAAAAAAAATTCAAATTTATCATTTTAAGCACACATTCAATCACTAAATGTAACACCCACTTTTTACGTATTTTGAATTATTTTAATTGCTTAATTGTTTGGAATTGAATTTTAATTTTTGGTGATGCTCGATAAAAATTAGTCGTTGAGGAAGTCCCAATTTTTAGGTACAAATTGTTGCCACATCACTGCCACATCAAAAGTTACAATATTCACTTAATTGCTACCCAAACTCCATAATGCATCGAGGTACAATTGTTACTTTTTGGGGGTCCCACTGTTATATCACTTATTTTATTTATATCTTTTTAATTCATAAAAATTTTATTTAATTTATAATTTTCATGATATATATTTTAATTTAATGTGATAATATTTTTTAATAAATTTAATTTAAATACCAATTTAAAATTTTAATTTATTTAAAAATGCATTTATTATAACGGATAGTTTTAACAAATTTTTACACAAAAAAAAATTCAAATTAAATTGAGGTTTCACAAGTTTTTTAGAATTTGAAAAAAAAAAGGAAAGAGTAAAAAAAAATCCAAAAATTTTATTTACATATTTTTAATTTACTGTAAATTTTATTTATCATTTTCATTATATAATTACATTATTAATTATAATAATAAAATTCATTTTATTTACATATTATGAATTTATTATTTTAAAAAAAAATAAGAATCAATGTACAACAAAATAATACCATATAAAATCGTTAAGTAATCATACAAAATATACATTGTAATCTAATTATAATTCAAATGGTTAGAAAGGAAAGAAATAAAAAAAAAAACAACAAAGTTGATTCAACAAAAAAATAAGCGAAAATTAAGAAAGAAAAAAGAAAGAAAGAAAAGAACAAAGGAGAGATAAAACAAGGAGAAAAAGAGAAAAAAAAATGGGGAGATAAAATGGTGCACATGTGCAGGGCCCCACCAGTCCCCCTTTTTTCCAAATGATACTTGGTACAAATAATGATACTTGGTACAAAAAATTTAAATGTTACGCAACATCCACAATACAAATGTTACCAAATGCATGGGTACAAATTCATGCCACATGGGATTTGTACCCATGCATTGGAGATGCCTTGAGTCTTATTAAAGAAGCTTAATAAAAGCTTAGGTGGAAACCTCAAGTTTTGATCTATTTAAGGATAATTGTGGGTGAAAATATCTTTGAATTTTTTATTTTTTTTACTCATTAATTAAAAAGAATTATCCCCTCCTTTCTAGAATTGTCTCTCCTCCACTCAATCATTCACGGCTCCCTCTCTCCCCAATTCATTTCTCTCTCCTCTCAAATTCTTGAAAGTTGCACCTACACAAATATAGATACACTTGTTCAATTCATTTCAATTTCTCGCATCAATCTCTACTCCAAGTAAGGTAATCCTCTTTCCATATTTTCCTTCTTATTTAATGATGTTGAATGGTGTGGTTACATGATGAATTGTGCTCGAATTTTTTTTTTTTTTTTGGGAAATCTCTAGTTAATATTTTATTACTTGTCTTTAAATGTTAACTAACATAAACTCAACGAATATCCTCATTGCCATATCTAATTTGGCTGGGAACATCTCCGTTGCATTGTACCGTTTTAGTGTGATTTTGGTAACAAAATAGTGTAATTTTAGCACCATCATTTTCAATCGAAAATCTGAATTTGTTGAGCCATTTTTGGACATCCAAACCTTTCTACACTTGTAGGTGTTTGTCTTAGCTTTCGTATGGAACTTGAATCGAGTCAGTTAGAGCTTTGTAGGCGAAGTTATGTGCATTCTACCCAAGATCTCCGTTTTTCCGAACAGATTTACTGTACACATGTAATTTGACTATTTCGACCTTTTAAGAATGAAATCTGAAAATGTGTATTTGAGGAACATTTTTAGATATATGTCTTGGGGTTATGAAGAACTTGGAATTTCGTAATTTGGAGTTTTAATGTGAGAGATATGATTTATTTGCTAGAACTGCTGCACAGGGTGAGTATGGCTGGAAATTGATGTTATTGATTTATGTTTTGGTGTTTGGAATTTTCGATTTTAGTTTGTTTCAGACGTATTTTTCTTTTAAGAAGAAGGAGACTACTTGCAAAATAAGTTCTTTTCAACTAAGACCTTAAATTTTCATAAATTATTTAACTAGGCCATAACTTATTTCAACCTCAAAATATTCTTAGAAACTTTTCAAAAGTTAGAATCTTGGCCAATAGATCAGAATTTCAAATTTATTAAAATTAAAATTGGCCCAACTTATTTAATTAAGATTATTTTGATACTAGGTGCGGCGCAATTAGGACCCTCGTCCACCGTGTGATTTTTTGCTCGATTTTATGTGACTTTTACTCTGAGGTGGGTAAATTAACGCTTTAAAGTTGTATTTTGAAATGGGTCATATTATTATTTACGAAAGTATATGATATATATATGTATGTATGTATGTATGTATGCTTTTTGAGAAATAAAAATGTTTTAATCCTACTTGAATTTGTCGTGTATGGAATTTAGGTAAGAATTACGTTTTGTACGCACCAGAATAGTGTAACACACGCACCGAGAGCATTCCTTACACAATAGAGAGGTATGTCTTGTGCACGGTGTGATATATCCGAGAGAAAGAAGAAGAAGAAAAAGAAATACCTTAAATCTATTATTCCTGCGATTTAAATTTAGTACCTTAAATTTATTATTCCTGCGATTTAAATTTAGTTGGATTAATAGAAATAAATGTCCATGATCTCCTACCATTGAGTATGTTTTAAGAGTACTCACTCCCATATTTTTAATGTTTTCAGGTCTGTGAGTTTGGAGCATCGTGAAGGAAATATTTAACTCAAATATTTGAGATTTGCTGGTTAAGTAATATATTTTGAGCCTAAAATTTTGTGGCTAATGACTTTTGAACTAACTTAAACTAGTAGTTAAATATTATGGTTTTATCAATTATGAATTTTTTGATCTATAACATATATGCTTTATTTTTCCTATTTAGAAATTAAATTATGTTTTAAAAAAATTGTGTATATCAAAATAAGCACATATTTTTAAGATGATACTATTCATTTTTCTCTTACATGGAATTTCTAGCATGAAAAAGAATACCTGAATTATTATATTTGTAAATTATTTTTCACTTTAATAAATAAAAAAATTAACATTTTAAATTAAAGAATTTAGGGTGTTACACCAAAATTATAACCTCTATGTCTTTCATTCGAGAAATCTTCATCAATCTTCTTTTTTCAGTAGCTGGATCACAACCACATATTTCAATTGACAAATAATGTGGAAGAAGATGCATTGATGCCCTAATGGCTCTGATCTCTACTCATTTCTCCAACTCCATTTTACAATTCCCAGTGATTACTAATCCAAAAAGAAGTTGGTTTTGTTGCTCATCAGCACCTAATTCAAATTCAAATTCAATGGACTATGCTAAACTAAAATTCATGGAATTCCCATATGCATCTGCTCCTATCAAAAAGCTGATGGTGGAACTGTTTTCCGATGTGGACGAGCAGCTTGGATCCTCGCTGCAGCAGACTTGTACTCTACCCTCCGACGTACAACATTTTGGGAATTCCACCGAGACTGCTCGTGCTTCGCTCTACCTCAGATCCGGCCTCCCTTCTTCTCAGGTACTCTTTTCCTTTATTTCTGCTTTATTATTATTATTGTTGTTGTTATTGTTGTCGTTGCTGCTGCTGCTTGGAAGGATAAGAAGCAGGTTATGTTGTAAAATTTCTGGTTGAACATGTTTTTTTAGGGGAAATTTTGGATGAAAATGATTAAAGAAGATATTTTTAAATCTTTAATTGAGGGATAGTTAGTTTTTAGATTACAATTTTGGCAAAAGGTTATGATTCACTTAAAATGCAATTAAGGCTTAATTTGTAATGAAATTTAAGATTTGAGCTGATTGTTGAAGTAATCATTGAGCAAAAATTTCTTATTTAAGCAGAAGTATAGTCTTGTTACTTGTCACTTGGTTGAAATACAATAGTTGAGCCAAACTGAGTAGAAAAATGCATGGGGTTACTTATACAAGGTTATGCATGTAGAGTTGCCGATGCAGATTTCTTCATTTGATCCCAGAAAGGAAAAAAAATATTTAGATATATTGATCTGTTTATGAAGTGCATAAATCCCAAATAATAAATCGCAGTCATTTATAAAAAGCATAATTCATGTCAATTTGATCTCCATCCTTCATCACAAAAATAATAAATTTCAGACACTCGTCAAAAGCACAATCTATGTTAATTTGATCTTCACCATTTATCACAAAAGTAATAAATATCAGCCATTAGTCAAAAGCACAATCCATGTCAATTTTCCGTACTTTTAGAAAATGTAATTTAATTAGTGTGAAGCATGTTGTAATTTATGTTATTAATTTAGTTTGTAATATTTTTGGTATTGACTATTTCTATTTATTGCTCGATTTATCTTTTTGGAATATTTTCATTATCTTGTTATAATCATAATTTTTTACATTATTTTTATTACTAGTAATATTTTAATCTTAAAATAAAATAAAAGTATTATATATATTGTTGTGACTGGGTGGTTAGTCATGGATAAAACATGCAAAATAGATATGGCTAGGTTGGATGAATATTGATGATGTGGAAGAGAGATAAATTAATTAAATATTGAAGTGGTTAGACGAATTGATGGTTGAAGTAGTTGCTGTTATTTGTAGTCTTAGAACAGACAGGATCAAAAACAAATGTATAAATGTTTGATAAAATGTCACATAAACTGAGATTCATCCAAGTACATTTTGTGAAATTTAACACATGTATGTATGTATATATGTATATATCAGATTGATTTCATATTGGGAGGTTGGATACACTGCAAGTTGCCATCAGGAGAAGCCCTCAACATAACGAGCCTTTCAGCGTACTTGACATCCATGACTGATGCACCACACTTTCTGTTGGAGCTCATCCAGAGCAGCTCGACATCCGTCGTGCTGATCCTAGATTTGACTCCCCGAAAAGATCTCATTCTCTATCCCGATTACCTTAAAAGCTACTACGAAGATACTCAGTTGGACGGATATAGGCAACGTCTGAAGACGTTGCCAGAGGTTAGACCTTACGTCTCACCGTCTCTTTACATACGAGCTGTTCTCTCTCCAACAGCGATTGTAGTCACTGTAGACACTGGAGCTAGTGAATCCACAAGTATAGAAGAGATCATCCAAGATCACATTAGTCAGATTGCAAAGGACTTGTTGAATTTTTGGATAGAGTCGTGTGCTCGTTTTGTGAGGGACATTGAAGCATCTGAGAGAGCTTATATAGGTGAAAGAGATCGAATAATTAAGAACAAAACTATTGAGGTTGATCTTGGCTCAAGTTTCCCAAGGTTGTTTGGCCAAGAAATAGCTGATAGAGTTTTAAATGCTCTCAAAGAATATTATAATAAGTGATCTTCTTTCCCAAGTTTTCAATACATGTAGTTAAACATCTTGTTTCATTTGAAAGAAGTTGCATGTCTATAACAAATTATTTTCATTTCTATGATTTCAACGGTTGCAATGGATCTGTGCTGCTGGAGGGGATGGCCAATTGGTGGAGTGAGGTTGTTTGGAAACCAAAGGTTTTCGAATTTTCTCAATACCAGGTCGGGTGTATGAGTAAAAAAAAATTACTCTAGCTCTATAAGTGTTAATTTTTTCAAGCATTCAGTATCAATATGTAAATTTTGAAACTTTAAGGCGTAAGTGTTAAAAGCTCTCGCATGTTAGGTACTAAAGTGTAATTAATTCTATTTTAATGCAAATAAAATAAAAATAAATATATAATGAAGATATGTAAGTTGTTTTATTATACTCTCTTTGTTGGTAGCCATGTCTCATATTCCAGCAACCACCAAAAGAAAAAAAATTCAAGAAATATAAAATAAATAAATAAATAAATAAATAGAAAAAAGTCTGAATTAGCATAGAAAATTTTATCACGATATATCAACTAATTAAAAAATAAATCCCGGACAACGGCGCCAAAAACTTTTTCGTGGTTTTGTTAACCCTATTGCAAGTGCATAATGTGGTTTATAGTGTAACGATGAATAAGAGTATTATATCCACATGGATTTAATATTTTGATTATTTGAGTACCACAATTTAATTCTCTTATGTTATCTACACAACTGAATTAAAAAAAATGGATCGTCCTTGGTCTCGATTTCAATAAGGAAAGTTTCTTTATTCGTTTCATATTAGAATTAGGACATATGTTCCCTTATTACGGCTGTATTATTCATCTATAAATAAATTTGGGATAGAGATACACCGAATAGAAAAATTACATTGAATATTTCAAGAGCTCTAATTGTTTTGAGCCACATAGTTTCAGTCGCGAGTTTAGACTAGAGTTTAGTGTTCGAGTCATTGTGTATTGAAATACTTTTTATACACTGTCAAAAGGAGTCTCGAGAGAGATTTCCTGTGGGAACTAGATAGGTTAGATTGAGGAGATCTCACGATTCAATTCAACGAAAGAGAATATATGGGTATAAAGGATATCGAGTGATGGGAGATCATCTGCATGTAATATTCTAAATAAACGTGACACCGGAGTAGTGAATTATTTTCCACCGACTTGACAAGTCCTCCTGACATAGATCAGTTGATCGAACAGAGTTACCAATCCAGACAACTATTGATTTCCCCCTGTTATCGGGCTCATCACGGGAGCGGCATCAGCACCCAACCAGCGTGTTCCTCTGCCTTGTGCTTAATGCCCTCCTCGCAACTCATGTAGGCGTTCAGTATATTGTCCATCAATATCATATCAGAATATGCTCGCATGCGCGCGCCCGTGTGTCATAGCCGCACACCCCTATGGCAATCCTTGCTATTCCTGGCTCAGAAGATTGTGCATAATAATGCAACGTCGTGCGACCTGTGACATCACCAATCTGTTATGTGCTTTACATTCCGCAATTTACATTAAATTCACTATAACATTCTTAAACATTATTGTGAACTTTATCCTACAACGTTCGTGAATTCTGTTATGTGCTTTACATTCCGCAATTTACATTAAATTCACTATAACGTTTTTAAACATTATTGTGAACTTTATCCTACAACGTTCGTGAATTTTTCAGTGAATATTTGCAGACAGATACCGATCACACAGGGTGTGCACTTTCAATATAAATACTTATTATAAAATAAAAAAAAATTATTAGTAATTTTTTTAAATAATATATCTAATAATTTCCATAAATAACACGCAATCCATTAGGAGTAATTATTTCCTAACTTCATAAAAAATCTAAATTCTACCTAATACTATATATTATACTTTATGTGTGTGTATAGATGTTAAAATAAAATGGTATATATTATATGTATTATTATATATTTTATGGAATCAACAATAAATTTTGATAGGTATAATGTTTCTATAATTAATTAATTTTTTATGAAGTTGGGAAATAATTACTCCTAATTGATTGCATGTTATTTATGGAAATTATTAGATATATTATTAAAAAATTCTTTAGTAATAATATATTTTGATTTTATACTCCCTATGTGCCATTTTGATTATATTGTTTTAGTTTTTTTTTTGTCAAAATATTTATTGTTTTATATATTTTCACATTATTTCCTCTAATTTTAACCCTATCCTAAATCCTAAAAATATATGGAGAGAGAAAATATTGTCTTATTTTTAGAAAAATAAAAGTGAATAAGATTTTATATTATATATAATGGATGAGTATATTAGTCCGTAAAATCAATTGTTAATTATAGATAAAAAAAACTAAAACAACAATTAAAATGAAACGGAGGTAATATTAAGTATTTAATTATATATTTGGAAATATACTTTGAGGGGGAAAACATATAATTTTTATTTTAAGGGACTATCTTACTTTTAGATAATATATAGATAGATATATATTCAGCATTAATTAGCACTAAAAAACACTAAAGTACATAATAAAAATATTATATTAAATAAGCAAAGTGAACAGTTCTCAGTCAAATACAATTGCTCATTATAACTCATGTGTATGTGTGAATTAGAGCAAACGTAAATAACCCTGGTGTATAAATTGATTAGATGGACAAACAAAATCTTTCCATTTTTCTAAGAGATATGCTGATATATGCATATTGATTTTAGCATTTGTATATTTAATTTGAGCAACTCCATGTTGAATTTTAGCATCATATTTTTCAACATTTATTACAAATTAAATTGACACTATCATTTTTTTAATTTTAAAAAATTATCAGTCATTTTTCAATTTTCGAAATTAAATAGCACGGTGAATATTTATTTAAGCATATGTATGTTGAATTTAAGTGTATGTATGATGAATTTTAACATTGCATTTTTTGGAAACTAACTTATGAAATTGTCATCCCTTTCTCAATCAATTAATGGATCATTTCATTGAATGGTTGAGATTTATCACTAATTTACACACACACACACATATATATATATATACATACATACATATATATAGAAAGTATTTTATGGGTCAAAAATTGGATCCAAATAAAATCAGGCACTAACAAAATTACAAACGTGCCATTAAATGAGTTAATTGAATCTAGATTTTGACCCATATTTTAGTTTAATTTATGTACTTTTGAAGTACGTACACACATGATAGATCACAAATTATGTGCAATATTAATTGTAATTGTTAAGCATCTCAGCTCAACTTGAACTTCAATTTGTTTTTCCAACGTCTACTCAATTAAAAGTTAAAACCTTATTGCTACCTCCTTCCCAAATTAAAACTAAAATATTATAAAAATAAGGAAAATGTCAATTTTGATCCTATATATATATATATATATATATATATATATATATAATTGAGTAAATTACACTTTTGGTCCCATAAGAATAGGTCCAAACACTTTTAGTTCCACAATGTATAATTTTGGTCCCAAGTTTGATTTTTCGACACTTTTGATCCCGCAGTTTATATTTGGATACTTTTAGTCCCAAAAACTAACAAATTACTTTAAAAAAAAATCCCTAAAATCTATCTGCCAAATATCTAAGGAAAATCAAATCCCTAAACTCAAAATCCAAAATCAAGGAAAATGTTTGAGAATGATGCGAGCAAAAAATTAAAGAACATTATATATGTGTTTCATTTTCTTACGTAATTAACCAGCATCCCTCATTCTTTTTTTTGAGTTTCATTTTTTGTTGATATTGAGGATGTTAGACAACCACAAATATTTTGAACTCAGTGAAATGATTAGGCAACCACAAACTAGGATAAAAAATAAGGTTAAAATGAAGGTAAAATGCCTCTTGTGTGCTCGTATATATAACAGTTGGTGAAAAATAGAGGGAATATAGTGAAAAATTTCCTTCGAAATAAGCCTTAACGGATGTTAAGATCCGTTAAGTAATCCGTTAGTTTTTGGGAGTAAAAGTGTCCAAATATAAACTGCGGGACCAAAAGTGTCGAAAAAAATAAACTTGGGACCAAAATTGTACATTGTGGGACTAAAAGTGTTTGGACCCTATTCTTACGGGACCAAAAGTGTAATTTACTCATATATAATTATTCATATAGGAGCACTTTGATGATTGATCTTGTTTACCTTTTTGGTCCAAATTGATCCAACATCTATTTAAAAAGCTCAATTTGATGCATCCGTTGCTCCTTTACTAACGTACATTAACAAATTTCACTAACGGGGATTAAAAATACCCATCAAAACACACTAATACATACACTTTTCTCATATACTTAGATTATTTCACACATTGACACACACTTTTTACACACATATGGATTGAACATGAAATTTCCTGCATTTTTCACAAAGAAAATAAAACACATTTTCCGGGAATAATCCGGATATCAAATTTCCAATATTTTCCAAAAATATTTCAAATTTCGAAAAGTTGGAGAGAGAGAGAGAGAGAGAGAGAGAGAGAGAGAGAGAGAGAGAGTATTGCGAAGAATTCAAGAAAATGAGATTGGAGAAATCAGAAAATCAAATCATACATTGATTTGAACTGGATGAAAATCTTGTGAATTTTGGTGATTGTGTTTGGTGTATTTGATTTGTGGATTTTTATGATTAAACCTAACATTAACCCCTAAAATAAATCATACAATGTAAATTCAGAAAGTGAGGCGTATGTGTGTGTGTGTGTGTGTGTGTGTGTGTGTATGCATGTTAATATACATATAGTCCCGGTGGGGATGGTCTAGTGGTGGAGTGAGATTGTTTGGAGACCAAAGGTCACGGGTTCGAATCTCCTCAATACCACAGGACGAGTGTGTGACATATATATATTTGATCAGGTTAATTAACCTTAGTATATATGAGGAATACTTGAGGCATATATTCCAATCAATGTTGAAGGAATAAATGAATCTTGAGGCATATATATACGAGAATACACATTGATATTATATTAATTATGTCACATTAATTACAAGCAAAATTAACAAGAACACATTAACATTAACAAACTCTAATATTCTGCCAATCTTACAATGTCCAAAAGTGCAACACACACACACACACATGATTTTATACACACTACTTAGTTAATTGAAGATAAATAAAACTTTCCTAAACTATGAGCTAAAGCTAAACAAAAAAAAAAATGAAGACGACAATCAAACAAGCATTAATAAAAAATATGAAGAAGGTATACATACATATATATAATTATATATATATATATATATATGATCATGATGATGATTTGTATCCTTTGGTGTTGTAATTAGGGAGGGGGACCTTGCCCGTTTCGATGTGGTTGATGTCTTCGACGAGCTTCTGGTAATGGCGCTTCACCTCCTCGACGGTCTTCCCCCCCACCGCCCGAGCCACATTCTGCCACCACTCCGGCTTCTCCTTCTCGTAGCTCGCCAATGCATCCTCGAACACCTTGTTTTGCTTCGCTGTCCAACTCGAGCTCGAACTCATGACTTTTCTGTTATTACAACCTTCAATTCAACTGACCGACCAATACTCACTGCACGTATGTTATATTATATTATATTATATCGTAGCATACGACTAGATCTCTAGATAGAAAATAAAGTGATATATACTGTGCATGACTAGCCAGCTCTTTTATAGTATTTTGGAGGGGGGGGGGGGGCACTTTTGGGACAATATTTTTTTGATAAAAACAACGTTGTTTTGTTGCTAAATTATAAATATTCTAATTAGATATGTGTATATATATATATATATATATATATCAATTCATTGTGTAATGTGTATAGGTAGGTGTCTTTGTGCAGACAAATTGATCTTTAATTTGTAAGTGTGTGTGTGTCTATATATATATATATATATATGCATTTAGCTTCACGTGTCCGTACCATGAAAGTACATGCATAATCGTACAAAGACAAATATATTGTCTCCTTCTTTACATAGATTTTTGCTTTTTTTAAACACATTGATAATGCTAAATTATGGCTTATTATGGATCAAAACCCTTTTTAGACTAGAAATTAAAAAAGCTGTTCAAATCTGCAGTGTTACACTTTCAATTCTCCTTTACTTTTTGTTCTAATTCAATGTGTGTGTGTAGAGAGAGAGAGAGAGAGAGAGAACATTGCTTATTGTATTGTATTTTAGTGCTAATTGTTATAATTTCATTACTTAATTACTCTCTCCGTCCTGATTATGTAGTCTCTATTACTATTTTAGGGTGTCCCATTTATATAGTTTCACTACTATAAGTAGTATTAATTTTTATAGTAATGTATAAATACACCCTTATTGAATCTTGAAAATTTAAAAACTAACCACTTAAATTTTGAAAGTCATAAATATTAAATAAGAATATTATTGGAAGTTTAGTTTTAATATCTAATTTTCATAAATATTTTTAATCTACGTGCAACTAGAAAATGGACTATATAATCGGGACGGAATGAGTACGTTTACTACTTAATTTCATTGCTTGATTACAGAATTAAAGCAATAAAAGTATAGCAATTTAGTAGTAAAGTACAATAAGATAAACAATATATATATTCTCATTTCTCAAAACCTTTGTGTGTGTGAAGATAATCAAACACTGAAATCATTTTAGTTTGAATTTCAAGATTTTGCCGAAAGCAAGATTTTAATTAATTACTAATTATCAGATCAATAATCAATTAATAAATATAATCACTTTCTCCATGAGATAAGTACAATGCTAATTGACTATTAATTTGAATGGAGCCCTGAGCTAATCTTGATCATACACAAGCATAAAATACAGCTATAAACTAAATAATATTATTTTTGCAAAATCAGAACATGTTTAAATCATGCATATGCTGTTAATTAAAGTGTGTGTGACACAGATCTTCTCTTAGATTGCATTGTCTGGTAACTTTTCACCTAATTAAAATGTCACACAATCTCAATTCCACCGACACCGGCTGAAATCCTCTATTGCACTTTTCGTGTTGCATTCTCTAATTATTACACACTCGATTTTTTTTTTATTTTTTTTTCGATTTCAATTTTTTATACTTTATTTTCATTTCACACTTATTATTTAATTATTTAGCATTTAAGTTTTAATTTTTAGTTATTAATTAATTATTTGAAAAAATAAATACTAAAAATTATATTAAACCCTAATTGGGTAGGATGAACCCTAAATAATAAGTATAAAATTAAACTAAAGAATATTAAATTGAAATCAAAGAAAAAATTTAAAAAAATCGAGTTTGCAATAGACGATTTTGTATGCACTGACACCGTTTTCAAGTTTGGTTTACCACTTTTATGTGATTCGTAAATTATTACATGAACGAAGTTTACCCATTACGTACCATCATTACAGGTTAATTACTCTCGTCATAAAAAAAAAGTCGTCACACAATTGTCCAATGGAATGCAAATAAAATATGAAGTATCTATAGGAAAATGAAATAAAGTTAGGGGGAAAAAATATTATTCTGTATGGTGAAAGATGATCCAGATATATTTGGAATCCTTATCATCCAGTTGGGCATCCAGTAAAAATTCAATCTTCATTGGAAGTTCTCTTTCATGGCCTTTAAGAGCTGCAACTTGATCATCAAGATTGAAACAAATGGATTCTTCACCAAAAGACTTCATCGATTCAATCTTGATAAGAATAAAAATGATCTTTAAAGACAAAATATACGACTAGATATTTGAATGTAACAGCCAATACTTCGGTCCAAAATGCCTTTTTTCGGTTACTTACCAAACCATTGCTGTCTCATTTTAGGGAAAAATTACATCATATATCCCGAATTATTAACAAAATTATTTTAAACTATGACCGATTACACTATATATACACCATATATTATTGAAATGTTAACAAATTTGTTCCGAAAAATGGAAAGTCGATGTTGATTCGCTTTCAATTGACATGTTCGAGGCTTTTAATTAGAGGTAAATTTTAAATAGTCATTTTGAATTAGTGAAAAATGTTCCTAGCCACTATTTAAAAAAAAATGTTTCTAGCCACTTGGACAAAATAACCCTCTATTGTGTATCCTACTTGTGCAACAATGTAAAATCTTAATGTTGCACGAATAGACTTAGTCGTGTAACTCTGTTCATGCAGTAGTGTAAATTTGAATTGTTGCTCGGCTATGCTCAGTCGTAAACCCTCAATTCGTGCAATAGTATATAAATTTATAATGTTGCATGAATGGACTTATTAGTGCACCCCACCCCATTCGTGTAGCAATATTAATTTGTACCGCTACACGATCATATTTCATTCGTGTATCCAAATAATGCACTCTAGTCGTGTAGCTCACAAATTTATGAAGGGTAATTAAGTATTTTCAATGAAAAAGTAGTTATAAATATTTTTTTTAAAAAAAATGACTAAAAACATAATTTACTAAATGAAAATGGTTATTTTTATATATTAAAATTGACTTGAAACATTTAATAGTTATACTTTATATTAACACTCCAGCGTGTCAATTAAAAGCGGTAGAGTCGGAATTTGGCTCTCGAGACAAATTTGTTTTTAACTTAATATGTCTATTAGCACATAGAGTGTAATTAGTTATAATTTAGGACATTAAGTTAATTAAGTTTTGAACTTAATCCGTCATTAATCAGCCAGCAATTTATAGACAAATTATAATACGTTGCACTAAATTCCTTCATTAATCCACATTTTTCTTGTAGTGTTTAATTTGTCTTGTTAAATGTGGAAAATATTACATATGATGAGTTTGAAAAATATTAATGTAGCGAAATTAAATACTGTAAACAAATTACTTATAAACTGAGAAAAATTAAAAGTGTGTTTAACTTTTTTTAATTTTTTTTTTCTGAGTTTCATTTACTGCTTGATCTGATATCGACTTCCACAACTTTGGCGGAATCTTTGTTAGAGATATGAGATTGCTTTCAGATACTGAAGTCTACCGATCAAATATAGATTCCCTTATATTTCTATTTCCACTACATTTTTTTATCTAATCTTTTTGAACATGTTCCCCTTGAGCATGCTAATATAATTATGATGAATATTCTTCATGCTAATTAATATATATATATATATATATGTATGTATGTATGTATGTATATGTATATGTATATGTATATTGCGTTTGGTGCACAATGTTGTAAAATGCTCAAAATTAATCTCCTTGTGCTATCACAATATTGCATGAAATCTCCTTGCGCTTTTTAAATTTCACATCACTTGTCTTTTTAAAAAGTAGGTGTTGGTCTGAAAAGGTCAAATTAGTGATTAGAGGGGGTGAATAATCACTGCCAAATTATCGAGAATAAGGGTTTATATATTTTTAAATCTCGTAAGAAGATTTTACAACAAACGGTGATATAAGACTAACACTCTAAAAAGGCCGAATCGGATCAACTGATTGGCCGTTTAAGCCGAATCCTTGCATCGTGGCTCAATTTCAGCCCTTGATCAAATAAGAATGTTGAGATTGTTTGCATATGGCAGAAGATTATCGGTTGTCATTAGGGTGGTTCATGGGTAGGGTAGGGTACGGGTATGCCTTTCCCATATCATATCCTATGGAATTTTATCCTACCCATACCTTACCCTATTACCCTATTTTTCAAAGCGGGTAGGGTAAGGGTATTACCCTACGGGTAAACGGGTTACCTTTTAATAAAGTAAAATTTATCATTTTTTACCCTACCCTATAAAATATAATTTCATAAATATTAGAAAACTAATATAAATTAGACTGTTTTTGGAATTAGGTCATTAGGATTTAGATTGTTAGTATATATTTTTACTTTAAAAAATTAATATTAGTTTAATTGTTGATGGATTTATATTTTTTAATATATAATATATACTATTAATAGATATTTAAATATATAGGGTAATAGGGTAGGGTAATATGCTAATCCCATACCCTACCCTTACCCTTACAAATTTTAGCGGGTACGTATAGTACCTTACCCTTTACCCGAAAATTCGGGTACTACCCTGCCCTTTTACCCATTTACCCTGCGGGTAAAATGAACCACCCTAGTTGTCATTGGTCGAGGTGTTCGTTGACAGTCGGCTTTGATCCTTGTCTTCATTACCACTTTAGGCCATTTTCAAAGTACCTTTTGCATGTTTAGTCCACTATTTATTTCTTCGATAGTGAATTAATATTTAATCTAAATATATTAAATAGAGGTATATATACTAATAATTTAGCTAAATATATATAAAAATCAGTCTATATATTGGGAGATTCAAAAAAGAAAAACAAACATATATGAATGGGACGAAGGGAGTATAATATTTTCTAATAATAGGCACAACTTCATTTTTTTCAAAAAATTGACCAGAATGCCATTATTGACTTTGTCTTGATCCTTCAAATATTACTTGGAAATAAGGATATGTTTGGGAAAATTTATAAAAATCGGAAAATTATATCTATTTTTTTAAAAATACTAGAGGGTTTGGTGCAAAATTAAGATAACATGAGAGGGTTTGACACATTTTAACCAGATGAAATCATCTGCTACACTTTGTGAAACACTTGGTGCTATACAATTAAATTTATTAATTTTTCTTTGATTTTTTTAATTCAATTTCAATTTATTGTGTTTTAATTTAATTTTATACTTATTATTTAGAGTTCATCCTATACCCAATTAGGGTACGTATATATATAATTATTTTTTATGAAATAATCAATTATTAATTAGAAAATAAAATTTATTATTGGAAAAATAATAATATACCCTAATTGGGTAGGATGAACCCTAAATAATAAGTGTAAAATTAAAATAAAGCATAATAATTTGAAATTGAATTAAAAAATTGAAGAAAAATTAATATGTTTAGTTGTGTAGCAACAAATATTGCACAAAGTGTAACAGATGATTTCATCCGTATTTTAACTCGTACAAAATATCCTTAAAAATTAGACATGAACATGTAAATTGTCGTAAAGAAGTGTTAAATATGTCTTACATAGTTACATCCCTTCACCTTCTCAATTACTAATCGATTTGATCGATTTACACTTTAATAAAAATCGTCATTGCTAATGTATAAATCCCTTTTGTTAATATTAAAATCAAATAAACACATATATACACAAATGTATTTGATTTTCATATACACATAACTAGCATTAAATTTAGCGATTTTTTTATTTTTTATTTTTTGTAACAAGTGTATTTAAATGAAGTTTATATAAACAAATGTACTTGACTATTTTAATGTTTTTAAGCTAGATTAAATAAGACTAATTGCACATAAAAATTACAACATTTCACCGATTTTTCGTTTTATCTAGATATGACTTTGAAATCTTAGTAATAACATCAAAACTTTACACATTTTTGCAAGTAAAAAAACAAGTCGAATTTGAGAAAAGATTTATTTAGACGACCATTCTACAAAAAAAAAAAAAAAACACCCTCACACACACATACAAGTACTTTCAAAATGCACATGATTTATGATCCAATTTACGAGTAATTAGTTGGCCATGTCTAGATACATATTATGATCCCCAAATAAAATAATGGTCAAATATGATGGCTAAATGAGTGGACTCTTCTACCTACGTGGCATCACACTATCCACATCATTGACTTTCATCCAACACAACTTTTAAATAAAATACTAATTTCTCTCCTTTACATCCTCAACCACCAACATTTTAACATTTGCATTACATCAGTGATACTCATCTTACCTGATATTCAATTAAAAAATTAATTTTTTTCTTCCAATCTACATAAAATATTTATCATTTTATTTTTTAATAATATATTATTAATAATAATTTTTACTATATTTAAAAAATCATAATTAATTTATTAGATATATTTTTTAAATCCATAATTAAAAAAATACCCATACAATTATATATTTATAATTTACTTGACATCAAAATGAAAATTACAAGAGTTGAAACAAAATAAAACATAATTAAATAAACTACAATGACAATACGTGAAATACTAAATTACGAATGCATAAGATGTAAATTATATGTTCAATTAGATATGTGAGAAAAAGAGAGTTTAATTGTTTGTAAAAATATACCAATATTAGGCTCTATTTATAGAGGGAAAAAAAACTATGACTTTTGATATATAGATTTTTTTTTTAATTTTTGATAATTATATAAATTATTTAAATTTTAAATTTATGTATATAAAATTATGTGGCACCCAGCAGAGGGTGCCACGTGTGGGCACCCTCACGGTTGGCTAGCCGACCCAAGTCACGGTAAGCATAACTTTTTCTATTTATTTTTTTTAAAGGTTGTTTGTCCTATGCGGTGATATCTCAATGGATGTCACCGATGGGAATGGTCTCATCATATTAATTGCTGTGAGCACGTTAACTCATGTCACGAATACGATCTATAAAAGAGTGGTTTTATACCTACATATTACATGGAAGAATTTAACTTCTAATATTGGTTTTATCCCACATCATTTTTGTGAACAATTACGCGTTCGACTAGTCGAGTGCCACATGGCCAACTCCAATTATGCACCAAAATATCAATCTGGTGCAGGTTTTCACTACAATCCTGATCAAAATTGGCCTAAATCCTACCCAATATTGATGTTGCATCAAATTTGGGGCAGAATTTAGTGTTGCACCAAATTAGTGTTGATGAGTCTCACGATCATTTTAATGACTTGTTTTATTATTTGAAATCATTATTGAATGATTTTTAATAAATTTGATATAAATTATAAATTATCTAATTTAATTTATAAATCATCTCAACAAGTAAATTAATATTCAATAAAAATATAATTAAGTAAACATAATGCATAAAATGAAGTTGCGTCTCAAATGACTACAAATTAACTAAATATTTTCATGAGTGTTGTAGTTTTGTAATATTTTTCATTAATTGTTATAAGTTTATGATCATTTAAAGTATTTTTATTATTACAAACATACTATGTATTATAAATATTTTAATATGATATATATATGAAACTATATAATCAGTAGTTATTAATTTTGAATAATTACCATTTTAAAAGTATTATATTGTTAAGCACTTTGGTATTTAAGTTATAAGATAAAATGGAATCTTTTCAAAAAATTTACTATTCAGCGTGAAAAGAAGAAAAGTTGGAGTTGACAAAATAAAATAGTGCTAAAATTTCACCAATTTAGTGTTGGAGTTCATCTTAACAATGGTCTTGAAAGGAAATAAATGATCATGAATGAACTTTTTTTTTTTTCAAATTCAATTGCAAACAAATTAGAAGCATTATATTTGGATTTGGAGGTTTGTTGGGGAGAGAGAAGGGGCATTCTTGATTTTAAAGCAATATCTATGACGAGACTTCAACATTAATCAGATTAAAACTTATATATATCCAAAAAAAAAAAAATTGGGGGTACTATCGAATTTTAGCTTGACCTTTCAAGTAATTCATAAAAATGTCATGACCTTTTATAAATAACAGTTTAATACCTGACCTTTTAAATATATAACAAATCTAGTCTGAAATTAATTTTCGGGCTTTTAGTTGCCGACGTGTATCTTTTGGCCCGAATTTTTTAATTTTATTTTAATTTTATTTGATCAATTGACGTGTCATAAGTATTTTCCACGTCATTAAAAAATTCAACCCAAAAGATACCGTCAGCAACTAAAAACTCGAAAATTAATTTCAAGCTAGATTCGGTGTATATTCAAAAGGTCAGATATTAAATTGTTATTTATAAAAAGTTAAGATATTTTTATGAATTATTTGAAAGATCGGGCTAAAATTTGATAATACCCCTTTCATTTGTTGACGAACTCCTTTCTTATCAATTTGTTTGAATGGAATATATGTGAGAGTGAATGAGATAAAAAGAAAATTGCCATGTCACAACCAAGTCGACATAAATTCCATTTCATCAAATTTTATTTGAACAAAATTGTATGGTTATAGTCTTTCCACATCAGATTATAGTACGGTTACACTTGGTAACTTGATTGGAGAAATATGTGTAAGAGAATCTTGCAGACTGTAATGAGAATATTGAATTATTATTTTTTTGAAGGTTTATTGATGTTACTTGTGCATGCTCCCATTTTGGAGCCTCGAAATTTTATAAGAGGGGGGCCAATCAAAATCAGACATTTTATGCCATTTTAATTTCATGACACAAAGGATGTTATTGATGGAAAATTCTATGTCCGAATGAAATCCTCGGTCCCATTTTTTACTATGGATTTTACTCTTTTACATCACACATATTTACATTAATATTCTTTATTCCAAAAATATTTATTTTACTTAAAAAAAAAAATATTCGAAAACATAATTTCGAACACGTTTATCTTGTTTGAGAATATTAATTTGAACGACTCAATACTTAGAAAAAAAAATGGTTCGAAAACTAAAGTTTGAACAACTCCCGTTTGTTCGAAAACTAAAGTCTGAACGACACTTAGAAAATTTCAGAGTGCAAGGGTGTTCAAAGTTGATTTTTTGAACAATCCTCATTTGTTCAAAAAATATTTTCCGAACGAAACTATGTTCGAAAATTGAAGTTTGAACCACTATATGTTCGAAAAATTAAATTGAATGCCCTGAATTCCATTTTTCTCCAAGTGTCGTTCGAAAAATGGAGTTCGAACCACTCTAAAATATTCAAATTTTCAGTTCGAACGAATCGCGATCTGGACAACAAAAAACTTCATCAACATATTCTAAACTCGATTATTTTCGATCAATACACCAATTCTAGCATCTAATACTTCCAATAAACTATTAGAAGTTGATGAATACTGAGTTTTAATATGTTTAATGAATGATTTTTAATTTATTTTATTTTTTATTTTGTTTTTTAGTTTTGAATTTGTGGTACATTGAGTAACTTTAATGCTATGAACAAGTAAAAAAAAAGGGGTATTGAAGTAACTTCATAATTATTTTATTTTTTTCTTTATTTCTTTTATGGTGCAAAGAGTAAAATTAGTAGTTCAAATAGTCGCCTCCTTTCTTTATCCCACTTGATATCTCATTTTGATTTTTATTAGATTTTCAACCATTTTTTCTTCGATTTCAAAATTTTTTTTTGGTTTAGTTTAATTTAATAAGTATTATTTATGGTTTATTCCACCCAATTAGGTTTATATTTATTTTTTAATAATTTTTTTTTTAGTTAATATAATTGATTAATAGGGTTGATTATTCCAAAATTAGGGTATACAATTTTTTCAAATTTCAATTTTTAACAACAAATGTTATATTATGATTAGTTATACTATAATATTTTTTTTTCTAATAAATATTTTTAAAATAGTAAATTTGATATTGGGACATATTAGTAGAATATGGATCGTGGAATAAATGATTTTATTCTCTTTGCAGTGGCGGAGCCACGTATGAAGAAGGGGGGTACACTTGTACCCCCAAATTTTTTTAAAAAAATTTAGTATATATACATAATATGTATATATATAATTATTTATTTTGTTATTGGAGAATATTAACTAAAGTCATAAAGATGAAAAAAATAAAGTAGTGATTGAGTACTTTAGTTGACTACGGTGAATAATGTTATCGCAAAAAAAAAAAAAAAAGTGAATCATACCCTTAATAATATTAACAATATCCAATCAATCATTTATTCATGACTCTCCATTTTACCCCTCTTTAAATCTCATGCATGTATAAAAATATAGGAATAAGAAATGTACAATTATTCAGTCTTCAAAATACAACTCGTAACAATTTTAAAAATACATCAAAATTTTAAATTGAGAAGTGCAGTAACAACACTTTCAACTGGTTGATGTTATTTTTTTCTCTCATTCTTGATTTTTCTATGTATATTATTGATTAGATTTCTTATTTATGTTTAGTGTTGCTTAGATTTATTTTTTGCCGAATTAAAATTTCAATTAAACTAGGGGTTTGCATTGTTTTTTAATTAAAAATTTGAGTTTATGTACATGTGGTTTGAATTTTACAAGCATGAAAGATATTTGATTTTGAATTGAGATTTGGACTTAGAAATTTAAAATTAAGAATAATAATTTAAATTAGAGATTTTAAACTTTGAAGAATATTTATTTATACATTTTTGAATATCGTACCCCCAATTTTAAAATTTTGGATCTACCACGGTTGGGTACTTACCCGCAAGATTGCATAAATCGTGTCAGAGTAGTATGTGGGGTTACTCATGTGGTATAATGGAATTTTCCATTACTGATAATGGTGTTTTTCTTTTTAATGGAGATTGCAATTCTACTATCTAGTTTTTAGATGAAATGCAAGAATGTTTACGTTTATTTGATCTCAGCTATATATAGATTTTTTCCTTTTTTTTTTTGGATTAAGGGTTAATACTATATTTTATCCTAAACTATTGACCTTTTTCAATAATATTCTCATCTTCAATAACTTACAATTCAATACCTAACATTTTCATTTTTAATGATTCTGTCATCAGGTGTAATATACTGTGACATACTTGTGATGTGGATAGTCACAAGCATATGACTATCCACGTCACGAGTCTAGTGTCGAAAATCATAATCAAATATCCAACTATCCGCGTCACATATTGCTGGAAATTAGCTATGATGATAGATATACAAGTTAGGTATTAAATTGTAAATCATTCAAGGTTGACATATATTATTGAAAAATGTCAATAGTTTGCAATAGAATATAGTGTTAACCATATTATTGAAAAGTTGTCAATAGTTTGAAACATAGATTCTTTTTTATGCAATATATACCTCAATTAATTTCAACAAGCTGGTATATAATTTGACATGGCATAGACATTCCTTTAGTAGGGCTTGTATTACTTTTGGATGATTAACCTAGATATATACATAAAAATAAAATATGGTAATTGATCCAAAATATACATTTAATTTATGTAATATTTTTTAAAAATACTTTATATGCAATTCATATTATCATATTAAAACAAGATTAATTATATGTGATGCGATATTTATTTTTACCTCCTACTATATGTGTTTACTACATAAATGCTTTTTTAAAGACGACATCGTCATATAAAAGAAATCCAATGTTGTTAACATAGTAGGAGATTAAAAAAAATAACTCCCCACAAATAATTAATCTCACCTTAATATGGCAATAGAGATTATAAATAAAATATCACTTAAAAATATTGCATAAATGTGTATTTTGGATATTTTTTACAAGACGCACTACCCATAAGGTAGCATCAAATATTCCACCCAACACATACTCTAATGGATCGAACAATTCTGGGTTTATCTAATCACGTATCATTCAAATACTCAACTCTATATATTGTAAATACTGAAAAATAAAGGACCCCTAAATATACATTTAATTTATGTAATATTTTTTAAAAATATTTTATCTGCAATCCATACTATCGTATTAAAGCGAGATTAATTATATGTGATGTGATATTTACTCTTACCTCCTACTATATATGTTAACGACATGGGTGTTTCTTTTCTTAAGATGATATTGTTATATAAAAAAAAATCCAATGTCGTTAACATAGGAGATTAAAAAAAAAAAAAACTCAGCACAAATAATTATTCTCACCTTAATATGGCAATAAAGATTGCAAATAAAATGTGTATTTTGGCACTTAAAAACATTGCATAAATGTGTATTTTGGATATTTTTTACAAAATAGTTGGCACTACCCTTAAGGGTTGCATCGAATCTTCCACCCACCGGCCATTGCATACTTTAATGGATCGAACAATTTTCGACTTATCCTATATCACGTATCATTCAAATACTCAACTCGATATATTGTAAATACTGAAAAGTAAAGGACCCCTAAATTTATTGTAATGACATGACTAATTAAACATCTCATGGTATACCTATCAGCCATTTAGCGGTTGTTCAACAGAAACCACAAGCCCTTTAGGGTTTCCAGACAAAAGCCATATAACTATTTTCTTCCTTTTGTCAATAAAGACTTGATTGATCCATTGCAATTATAGAACTAAGTGGAACCATACTAGCAAACTACAAGATTGACCATCTTGCAGGGTTGCCTATCTTACCAGTTACTCCTCTACAATCTTAAACGACCCGGAAAAAGATTGAGATGCCTCGTGGAATACCTCAGCCGGTGACTCGGGTGGAGTTACATCCGCTAGCAGGTTCGAAGTCCTGGCCGGACTGTACTTTCTAAGCAATCTATCCTTGTTTTCCGCCCACCATTCTCCTGCCTGTTGCTCGGAAAATCTCCGCTTGCTGTAATAAAAATTTACAAGAGTTTAGTGATGCTTCAGCTGCAAAGAGCAGATTTCTTACATGTGTGTGTAGGCTGTAGCAACTTCAGCTTGATATGTATAAATGGGAATGACAAAGTTCATCTTGCTGTAAAGAACAATGCATTTTGGTAATCATGCTCCTATCCTAGAATCACATTATTTAGATTCCTTGGCAAATAAAAAAAATATACATACATATATATAGAGAGAGAACAAAAGGTTTTGCTTGTTGGGACAACTCAGAATTAATTTAGAACATGTGTTGCAATAAAATGAAAAAAAAAAACACTGAAGTTAAATCTCTGTGCACATGCACATACTATTCATTATAGTTGTCAAATGGGCCAGACCGAGCCGAGCCGAAGACCACGAGCCAATTTTAAATTAGCGGACCAGCCCGGCCCGAACAACTTCGGGTCTAAAAAATCATGGCCTATCCGGCCTGAAATTCGGACTGGGCTGGGTCTTCCATGGGCCTACGGCTAATTTTTCATTTTTTCACTGGACCGCCCCCGGCCCATTTGGGCCAAAGTTTTTTTTTTTTTTTTTTCGGATGAGGGTAGCTTGGCTGAAACTGTTCGGGCCTATAAAATTCTGGGCCAGTCCGACCCAACATCGGGTCGAGTCGGGCCGATTTTGACACCTCTACTATTCATGATATAAATCAAAACATTTGCTCGATCTGCCAAAACATGTTGATTAACTCATGCTTAATGCGTAATATACGAATAATCAAACATAAGACTTTTGCACTACCCCATATTAATCAAATGTCATGTGATTTTCTCCAATTAATATTGGATTTACTCAATTCAATACGAGGGGATGAGATTAGATTGCCAGTCAAATATTACATATATTATTATTTTGACAAATCCTTTGTGCTATACTAATTTGTAAAAAAAAAATATATATTAAATAGACTGATATTTACAAATAAGAGGCTTAAGAATTCGGATAAAAATACAACTTTTGAAGTGAAGATGGTTTTTAATTTAGTAGAAAAGATAATAATAATACAGAAACAAACTTACAACAAAGAAAGTGAGATTAAATAAGTAAATCACTAAAAGTAAAAGAAATAACAAAAGAATGAGTTATTTATGTCTTTATAAGCAAAATCCGTATGAGGGTTAATCATAAGATCATTTAGGATTTGTATTAATTATAAGTTCAACCTACAAGATCACTTCATCAGAAAATAAAGCTTAAAGTAGTTTTAGATATTTCTTCACTTTCTAAGAAGAGAGAAAATACTAGCTTGATGACTTTGAAAGAGATTATGTGAGTAAATTTATCAACATATGAACCACATTATTCATTGAATTGTGACTTTCAACATGCACGGTCATAACTAAACCACCTAGACATTTCACGGTTGTAATGCGCCATAAACATTACAATCTATGACGGGGTTAATTGGTTTAAATATCACAAACTATACACAAACACGAACTTTAAAATGTGACTCCTACAACACAAACTTACATTTTTTTTTTTTTTTTTGCAATTACAATATCAACTTGAAATTGAATATACTAAATTACCACAATATATTAATCTAAACCACCAAAATACATCTTTGTTACATAAATCAAACATGTTCCCGGAACAATAAAGTTTTCTTCCTAGCATTCATGATATGTTCCCCGACAACAATTTCAGATTGATGTTGTAATTGCAAAAAGAAATATAAGTTTAACGTTTTGAGGTTCGTGTTATAAATAAGAATTTGTGTATAATTCGTGCCCATTAACCCTTTATGAAAAACATAAAATTCATGATTCCCCTATTGTAGTGAGAAGAAGGATATGAAGTATATCTATCTGATCTTTTTTTTTTTGACAGGAAAGTTGATTATTAAAGCAAGACTATGTTAGATTTATGGTTGCTAGAAGTTGGGTATGACATATAAACCTCTATGTTCACTTCTTTTTCTTTTTCTGTTACAATTGTGAAATTTTGACTAATAATGCATAAAAAGTTCACAAATGAGCAGGAAAACAACTAATGGTAGAGGATCATATCAGTTGTGTGTGGGCCTAAAATCAACTTATATAAGGCATAAGACTTCAAAGTAGAATGTGAATATGGTATAAAATTGAACTTGAATTGATTAGAAACTTCATATAATTACAACCGAGATGCATGAATCCTACTAAAACCAAATATACTTTCCTAGATTATAACTAGTGACTGACGTGTTGCCAATGAAAGTTCACAACCTAATCAACAAATAAAAGGGAGCAACATGCATATATACACGTCTTTCTATTCCATCACAATAAGCATATGATTTGAGTATTATATTTAAATGTCATAAATTCACACATGTTTTAATTTTTAACTAGTGTTTTAAAGATTAGATGCATTAAAGAGATTTTAAATTAAAATTTATTCATCACTTTTTTATTTTATTTAAAATTGACTCTACCAAAATGGCAAGTTATTTTGTACATTTTACATTCGAGGTTTTTTTGTTAAATTTTAGATATGAAATTTTTTAAATTGTTGCTTAATAGATGTAGTATAAGATATAAATACTAAAATATTAAACCTTAAAATAACAGATGTAGATATAAATATTCAAGTGTTCAGATACATGACATTACAAATTAATAAAAAGAAAGGAAAATGTTTTTGTTACTTTTTCCGGAACAAAATATTCCTCGAATTATTGCACTTGTACGTATCTTTTGTAGGATGTTTGATGGGGAAAAATAGTGAGCTACAGAAGTACGTGCATGCACATAATAAAGTATTACATATTTTTTAAATTTAATTAATAATAATCATAAACATATCATGATATTTTCCTTGATTTTGATAAACAAACACTTCTATCATTTTCTTCTTTTATGTGACACTTTGCAGTTTACTTATATTCTTTAAGATGTAAATTAGTAGCTTCAGTCATTGATACTAACTTCTAAAAAATTAACCCATCCACACAATAGGGTAAGCTAAAATCTAACAAAATTACTGACAATTATTAGAATAAAAAGCACATTCTTGCTCTAAAACTGAAATCTATGCCCTGCATACTGAAATCTTAGTCTATTTATCTAAACAGAGAAGATTATGACATAGCAAAAAACTAAGTGTTGGCACATAATGCTTCTATACTTGTGACTGCTTCTATCTCTTGACAGAATGTCAGGAAAATGAGGTTATTTATTTATTTGTTCGTGTTGGGAATTTCATTCGCAAATGAATGAAGTTCTGATATGATTTAAGTTTTCAAATAATGAATAAGGAACAAGAGATAGTCTAACATACCTGAATCTGATCCTCCTAAAGAACTTCGTTCCATTTGGCAGTTGAAGGAGTGTTACGTAAACACCTGGTTCGAACTGCTCAATAACTTCTTTCTGTACCGCAGCCTTTGCAGTTTCTGGTGTACCAGGAACAACGAGATGTTCCTTGCTATTCGAGTCATTGGCTGAGATCATTTTATCAGAAAGGTTCTGTTGCTCACGCGCTGGCTCTGGTGGCTTCGAAGAACTGCCTTCAAATGCTCGAGCCCCGGTTAGATGCATAAGAGATTCAACTTGAGCATGCATTATTTTGAAGGATTCCGACTCAGATATCTCAGGAGGCAACTTCTCTTTCAACTAGAAAATAGAATGTAGGATAACAGATACTATTAATATTTGTACTGAAATAACAACATATTTAATTATTATATCTCCTTTACTTAATTTTTGCTTGGTCCTCAAAAGCATCATATGGCATGAATGAAAAACACCAATGTTCCAAGAAAAAATATATATACTAATCTTAAGGAATGTGAATCCTCAAAGCATTTGTTGCTTTAGAGAAAATGATACGTTTTCTCTTAAATATTGAGATATTTAACGGTAAATTTTAAATTTTACTTTATTTTTACTTTAACAGAATGTCTAGTAAATGTCAATCACACATCCAAATTCCAAACTCCAGACACAATACATCAATGCATCAAATACTAATAGAAAAAAATCACATATTCACATATAAATATAAAGTTTTAGAACTTTTGGCTAGGTGGTCTAAGTCTTGACATTTGGGAAAAAAATTATTGGCTATAAGTAGGGAGTTAATAATAGTCGAGATCTCTTTGATTATACGTTTTAAAGTCTTAATAACAGGAACCTTTAGTATGATGATTAACCTTTCCAATTTTGCAGTGGCAAGATAAATTCAATGGGACGTGAATCTGATACACTATTTCTTAGTTCTCTGAACATGAATAAAACATTTCAACAATATAAATTCAAAAGTGAAAAGCACTGCACAAAGATGGCTGAAGAAGTAAGAAAACAGATTTACTTGATTTGTGATGGTCTTGACGCCTTGCACTGCTTGAATACATTTGGAAGAACTGGCACCAGCAAATGAAGTAGCTTCTTGGGCAGCTCTCTTTAACTTCTGAATTTCTGCCTCTTGGGATTCATTTTTCTGTTTTAAACTCCTAGCCTAACTTCGAAAATTAATATTCAATGATCTGTAGCTACAAATGAGTTAAAGTCTGAGATTAAGCTCATTAACAAGAGAAATACATACTTGGCTTTGCAGTTTGGAAGCTTGTTGGGTCAGAACTTCATTTGTGACCTTTAAACCATCAAGGGCAGCCCTTGAAACTCCAGGCGCAGCAGATACGGCAGGACTTGGTCTTTGTGAGTGTGGGGAAACAGGTCTCGAGTTGGGCTGAGATTGTTGCGACACCTCGTAAGGATTAGGAGATGATGTGATAACAGGCTTTAGAGCTTGTTGAAGGGCACTAAGTGAACTTGGGAAAGCAATATCCCTTAGCTGTAAAAGTGATGGAGCTTGGGAAGCACGTAATGTGGAATAGTTATCATCAGACTTGAGAAGTATTCTTGAGGTTCTTCGCTCTCCCCTATTTATTGGCGGAGGAGGTCCTGGTGCTCTTTGACTTAAACTTGCTCCATTTCCAAGTTCGGCGCCCCTTTTAAGCTTAATATAGCAGGCATCACAGACTCGGTTTGGTTTCCCTGGAGTTGGAGCAAGTGCTGCGCGCAGTGACTTTTTGGAACTGCAAGCTGAACAATGCACCAGGCCACAGTTATAACAGTTGTGTCGTTTTCGAGTAAAACCAAATGCCTGCCTGCAAGCAGTGCAAAATGATTGATCTGCTCCGGAGACCCACTTGTGGATGCATATACTTGCCGTGTAGTTTGAGCCACACGCAACGCTTTTCACATGCCTATCTTTGAGAGCTTCAACCAATGTTGGGACATTGTGATCTTCTGAGTCCCCATGTCCCAGCCTCCCATTGGCACCTTTTCCCCATGTAAAAACTTCATTTCTTGAAGTAAGAGCTGCAACATGATGTGTACCGCATGATATCTGTTCAACGAATTCTCCCGCCAATCCATCTTGCACTAATCTAGGCAACTTTCCATCTGATTGTGGATTGCCCAGCTGACCGTGTGCAGCGCTTCCCACAGTGAAGACATGCCCTGATGTAGTAAGGACAACAGTTATGTTATGTCCACATGCTATCTGCTGGATGTTGTAATCAATAAGGGCAGAAACACAAGTTGGAACAAGAAAAGTCTCCTTGTTTCCATGACCCAGTCGATTTTTATCACCATCGCCCCAGGTGAATATCTTTCTTGAGGAAGCATTGGCTCCAGGGTGGCTTGAAACTTCTACAATAGCAGCAGTGTGCCACACTCCACAAGAAATAAAAACTGTTTTCAAGCCCCTCAATGATTGGACCTCTTTTGGATATGCAACACTTTCATAATCACCGTGACCCAGAGCTCCAAACGTTCCATCCCCAAAAGTAAGCAAATGCCCAGAAGAAGTTACAACTGCTGAATGCCAGGAGCCACAAGCAACTGATATAACATGAAGGCCCTCTAAAGATCCAGAAATTCTTTTCGGTATCCAGTGGCTATTATTTTTGCCGTGACCAAGAAGACCTACATGATGGGTACCATCACCCCACGTATATAAGTCACCCGATGCAGACAGTGCAGATGTATGAAACTCACCACATGCAACAAACTCCATATTTGTAAGAGCCAGAAATTCCACTAGTCGAGGACGACTGAAATCTTTCTCAACTCCATGACCCAGTCTGCCCCCAGCATCCTCTCCCCATGTGAAAACCTCACCCTGCCTAGTAACAATAGCGATGTGCTGAGCACCACAAGCAATTTGCTGCACGTCAAGAACTACATTTGATTCCACCATTTTGGGAGTCAATACATCATTTTTTATTGGAACTGGATTCACGGTTCCATCCACTATTCCATCAGACCAAATCTCTCCCCACACATAAATATCACCAAGAGATTCTATATCATCTGTTCCTGAATTCTGACTTGAACAACTAGGAGTACTTGAGATACTAATACGGAAACCATCTGCAGCACTCGTTCTTATTTGCATACTTGCACATTCAGATCCCACATGTGAGCTATAGCTGTTCAAATAATTATCAAGAGAACCGGAATCGTAGGAGATTCTGCCTTCTAATTTTCCTCCAGATGAAAAATTATCTTGTAAAATATTGCCACTACCATGCAACTGCAAACACATGGATGTGAGTTATATGAGTGACTAATAAAATGTTCCAGGAAGCAAGTTAAACACAGGGCTGTAGATTAAAGTCCGCACTTAAAATCTAGACAGTCCAATAGAACCTATGTAATTGTCTCTAAGGGAGCAAATTTTGTATTTCAAATGAAAAAATTGGCAATCTCAAGTATTCGACCAAGTGTTTGTACTTTGCAAGTACAATTGCAACCTGCAAAGTTCAAAATATAACATAGCATTAATTAAGAGATATGTAGAACTAAACATCAAATATGTTTCCCATCATCTTTCAGGAAGCATTGGAAAAAGGAATTTATGATGTACCAGTTTACCAGTTTCCACAAAAATCACAAAGAATCAGAATGACATGCAAGATATACCTTCTATCGATTCATAACCTGTTAGAAGGAAGAATAGTGGATTACGAACTGCACTAAGGATGAACCACACAACACAGCCTTGGCTGGTTATGGCAACAGAAACAGCTTTTATTTTGGTTGCCAATCTTACAGAAATACCTGGTGCTACATACCCATTTCATCCAGACTTGGACTTCTCAGGATGTAAAAAAATGTTTTCCAATTGTCATAACCATATTATGCTAGAAAAGTACTATACTCTGAGCCGTACAGTTTCTGGAAAGTATTATTTCTGGATGTCTTTAAGTTGGAGGAGTGAGTCTAATAAACTTGTGTCTTTTCAGGAACTATTGATGACATAAAACTAATCATACAAGACAAAGAATACATGTATAATGATCCATGATTTGTTCATGAATTCATCAAAATAACCGAAGAACATTTCGGCAAATGATTTGGATAGGAACCGAAGAACTTATATATCCACAACTTAAATGCATAGCAGATTGATATGTATCATGCAGTAAAGAAACACAACATATTGCGATGAGAAAATGATCTGGAATGATATTTACGTCAGAAATGTCACTTCTAGTGCGTCCACTGTGTGTTTGGCGAGTTGATATTAAAGCCTTCAGGCCAGCAAGCCAGAGTTCGGATTCAGCTTTGTCCTTGCAGATCTGCGAAGATAGAGAAGAGGTATTTAGTGAGAGAAAAGCTGTCTGAACATGAGAAGAGGCTATCATATTTGCAATAAACTACTGACCAAATCAAGAGATCTTTCACCGTTATATATCAGTGAAAACGACAAGTATTCTTTCTCAGGGCGTAAGAATCTTTTGAATACAGCCTGTACAGACACAGGGAGAATGGAGGGGGGGGGGAGTTCTTCTTAGGCAATTCATTTTCAGCCATCAAAAGCAAACTTTTGATAACTTACCGTTCTCTGACCAGGAATAATCCGTGTAACAGACGCTAACTTCAAATGCTTTTCTGCTTTACGAGAATACCAGATTAATGATGTTTCATCCTGGTCATTGCAAAATATCTTAGGCATGCATACTAAATATATTATCAAAAGATATTTCTAGATTCTTTTAGAAAAAATATAGGAATATTATGCTTTTATCATTCTATTTATAACATGGCAACAATGGATGCAGATTTCACTCAAGGGATTCCATATTATGGGTAACTAAGTCATTAGTCACAAAATATAAATCAAAATGCAACAGTTTGGGATTAACTTGAAAATACCACATGAAAGCAATATCTAGTCAAATTTTCCTGGAACCTTGACTTGAAAAGAGTTAAAACATGTTTGCAATGTCATGATTCCAACAAAAGAAATATTTTCGATAAGGATGTCAGGTTATATTTTTCTCTGTATTAAAAAGTTGCACACGTAGTGTTCCAATATTCCTGCTTTTCAGAATTTTGGTTGGTCTTGATTGTAATCAATAATCAATCTCAAATGTCTATTGAGAAAATAACCTCAACTTACAGTACGTGCTTTTACAATCAAGAAAAGAATCTGAAAGTACAATGAAAATTTTTAATGTAATGCACAAAATTTGGTAGCACCAGAGCCCCAAAACCTTTTGACGTGATGCATAAGAGTCAATTACACTCTAAGAAGAAATGACGCAGTACATCTACACAAATAGAAAACCTTGAGCAAGAGAAGTTATAATGGCTTCTCTTCTATAGCCCTAAAGAATGCAGAAAATGCTTGAATGTCATAAAATGTAAAAGGATAATAACTGAAGATATAGACTATTCAAGAAGTTGGGCATTAAGTCTTCTGCCTCGTGTATACCTGGTCAAACAACTTTCAAGACGACAACAAAATTAATGTGGTAAATTAATCTCAATAGCAAAGTCATTGATCAAACAAATTGCTTACTGTAGAAAGTCTGAATCTACGAAATTTAGGCTTCCCTTTTCTGCAATACTTGATCAACTGTGTCCCTTTCTTCAAAGCAATCAGTGTCTTCAAAAGAACAATCATTTAGTTATAAGGAAATCGCTGAGATTCCAAACTGACCCATTTTAATTGGAGATTAAGATAAACAATTTCTCTATTCATAGAGTAATTAAAATGATGAACTTTATACACTTTAATAACCTTGAAGCAAGGATTTCAAACCATTTTCTCGGCAGCTTATTCATCTGACAACTGAAAGGGAAAATGCCTATCTATAAATTTGAGCATTTGCAGTTGTATATGCTTTCTCTATTGAACAATGATTCTCTGCTTGCCATATATCATAAGTTCTGCAATCTTAAACAGATAAGCTGACTACATAAGCAATTATCGAAACTCATCAGATGAAATTTAGGCTAGCCTTTTATTCCTCTTCTGACAACTGGAGATATATTTACAACTGATCTGCAAATTTGAGCATTTGCTGTTGTATATGCTTTCTCTATTGAACAATGATTCTCTGCTTGCCATATATCATAAGTTCTGCAATCTTAAACAGATAAGCTGACTACATAAGCAATTATTGAAACTCATCAGATGAAATTTGGGCTAGCCTTTTATTCCTCTTCTGACAACTGGAGATATATTTACAACTGATCTGACATCCTTCTAGTTTCTATCAATGTTCTTCATTTGCTACCCCAGTTGCTATTGCAAATTGCAAGTGTCTTCCTCTCACTCTCACTGAAGCCCAAGCAATCCCTTTTCAACCAATATGCTAATAATGCTAAAATTTTCAGGATCGTCTACATTTCTTAATATAAGTGGATATCTGAGTCTGGCTAAAGTTAAGCAAAGAAAGGAAAGGGATGTTTTGTACAACAACTTATGCTTCTCTGGAAAATTAAGCTGAATGGAACTAGATTTCAGAAGTAAAATTTTTCCTGGATTTTCTCTGCTGATGGCATATGTGTGAATGCTTAGTTGGTTCTTTTCTACACATTACGAATATCGGTTCCAATTCTATTTATTCCTACGAATTACTATTTTTAATTGAAAAATACGCAGAACTCTCCATGATGGATCCTCATCTCAGAGATAGCATTCCTTATGAAACATGTTTCTACTACATCGTGTAACGATAAACTAATGAGTCGTAATTATACCTACCTAACAGTTGACACACAGCTCATCTAGTATGCACACTTATGTTTGGACATTTTGCACTATATTTTCTGCTATGCTTCTAAACAATAACCTAAATAAGGCCATACCTACAAACTCCCCGACTTGCGTAAAACATATTCATCTCCTTTCACCCACAGTACTAACAAGCAATGGAATATAATTTTCAAGAGGAACAATCCCTTAACTACATATATTCCATAAATCCTCACTCAAATACTCGATAGACCAAGCAAAAGTAGCACACAACCGTGCTAATCCCATTTCCCGAAAATTGGTTTAACTTTTATGTTAAAACTTTCTCTAAACATGCAAATCTCACTAAACATAAGCTCATCTATTCTGCTCCGATATGAATGTCATTTAATAGAGTGGAACGTATTAAGTGTGAAATGTATAGCTTGATTACGTTATCGCGAGGGGCAACAAAATCCATTCAAACACAAATCAATTTTAAATTAAGTTCTATCAGTTCTAAGATAATAGCATTAACTCTACTCGAACTTGAATTTTTGTCACATAATCTAACTGGCATAAATTCTTCGGTGCCAATACCAGAACACAAGCGGATCTGACAACGCCACGCCTAGAGAGAGAGAGAGAGAGAAGGGATACCTGCTCAATGTCACGATCAGAGTTGCCACGATCTGCCATTCCATCTTTAACCAATTCGTGTAGTCTTCAGAGGAAACGCCGATACAATCTACCGAGGCGAATCATCGACTGCCCTAAAACATGCATCCTTCACCAAAAACCTTCAGTTGAGTTCTGTATTTTTCTCGATCTCGGGATTTTTATTTTTTCTCGACGCCTCAATTCGATTGCATGGTTTTGAACGGTGATCGGGGCGAAATTAGTACGAATGCACTTACGATTCCCCCAAAAATCACAGAAAAAATTCGAGAATTTGATGGAATTCCTTACGGTTTGCCTGAAAATTGCGCAATTGGAGTGGACAGATTCGCGATCATCAGACCGTTTAGAGAGAGAAAGAGAAGGAAGCGAGAAGAGACGTTGGCAGCTGCAGAGAAATTGGGTGCGATTTTGGCGCGCATTTTGTCTGGCTCTCTTAACTACCTTGTGAGTAAGCAAACCTCTTTGATTGTAATTACCACTCCGCCTCGATTATATAGTCCATTTTCTATTGACACGTAGATTAAAAATATTTAAGAAATTAAAAAATTAAAGCTAAACTTTCAATGATACCCTTATTTAATATTTACAACTTTCAAATTTTAGGTGGTTAGTATTTTAATTTTCAAGAATTAATGAGGGTGTGTTTGTACATTACTATAAAAACTAATTCTACTTATAGTAATGAGACTATATAATTAAGACACTTCAAAATAGTAATAGAGACTATATAATCGGGACCGAGAAAGTATTTACTACTCTCTCCATTTCATAATGTTTGTTGTTTAGGAGTTTTATTTTTGTTCCATAATGTTTGTTGTTTTAGATAATTTCACACAATTTCTCCTAAATTTAACCCTATGAATAATGGAAATAGAAAATTTTACTAACTTTTTAGGAAAATATAAAAGTATGAGATTTTATTTGATATAGAAGGAAATTGTATATTACGTCTAAAAAATTAATTGTTAATTTTAGATTAAAATGATAAAACAACAAACATTATGAAACGGAGGGAGTATTATTTACTTCTAATTAATTTAAGAAGAAGCTTCATATGAAAACGCTTGATTGAAATAATACCAAAAATAAAAATAAAAATTGAATATAAATCAAATTAAAATTTTAAGAAAGTGAATACTTTCGAAAAATCGGGTCGTTTAAATAATATTTTTTATAAAAATAAATTTTAATATATTTAATCGTAATTAATATTTATTAGTAAGAATTAATATCTTAAAATATTATATACTCTAAGTTTGGAATAGTCAGCCCTAAAAATTAATTATATTAACTAAAAATAATAATTAAATACTAAAATTTAATTATAAACCTTAATTTGGTGGAATAAACCCTAAATAATAGTGTAAAATTATATTAAATCAAAAAAATTAAAATTGAAGAAGAAAAGGAAGAAAAATTAATAATTTTAATATTTGTAACACAGTCAACACACACAACTTTAGACAAGAGGATCTCGTAAATTGGCGTCATTTTTTTACTAATTTTTGGGCTTGAATAAACGTGTCGGCTTGCTAATTAAAGAACTCGGTGGCCTATGTGGAGTTGGGCTGGAATAAAAAAAATGGGCCCAAAATAAAATAACAATAATTTATATGACACAAACAGATAGATGGGTCAAACTGACTCAAAATTGGCACAAAACCGCACCCAGACTCATTGGAGCATGTGCGAGTGCACCGCGCGAGCTATCAATGAATCAATTTTAAGGTTCAATAATTACATTTTAGAGTATATATTTTTGTCGAAAAAAATAAAAACAAATGAAACATAAAAATGGAGGCTATCTCATCTATCGGACAGTCTCACTGGAGACCGTCCCCAATAAAATATAATAATGAGTTTTCACGATATATAATTTGAGTTAAAAGGTTGAACAAATAAAAAATTATGTTGGAGGGTCAGATGAACTTCGATTTAAATTATCTTGGCGTCATAACGGTTCTCTTGACATCTTCCTTCATTATACGGGCCGAAACTTTCGTTTGTATACTCGAATTAAATGATGCCTTCTATATTTTGTCACATGTTTATAAATTTAGTCGTACATCGCACATATTGAAATGGTAGTTGTAGTAATAATTATAACAACTGGTGCATATTTACGGTTGTCAAACCAATGTATTTTCTCTTTCATCCATTTAAATATGTACCTCATGAAACTCAAATTTATAAAATTTAAGTAAAAAATCACCCACTCCATCGATTAGACTACTAGAAGTAATATATTCTAACATTAATACAGTTGTCCTCGCAGCCATTAAAATATTACTTATTTTAGTAGACGCAGTATGAAAAATAGGGACAAAATATTAGTAAGTTTATGTAACTTATAAATTTATTTACGATAAAATTATACTTTGATATCTACATTAATAAAAATAATATTTTTTTTTTTCAAAAAATTTGCATATCTAACAATTAATTAATTTTATGGCCCAAAAATCGTGTGTAATTAATTTTACTTTAATATTTTTCTTGATTCGATGATTTTTTCTAAGTGATTGAGGAAAAATGGATATTAAAATACAATCAATTACATACGATTTTAAGACCATAAAATTGGTTAATGTTAGATTTACCAAAAAAAATTGAAAAAGTAAGAATTTTTTTGTTAATTTTTAAAAAATGTGTCATTTTTTAAAATGTGCCCAAAATGTATTTATCAATTTAGGAATTTTCATATATATATATATATATTAGCAATTAACTATATATATATTAGCAATTAACTATATATATATGTGTGTGTGTGGTTAATTGCCAAAAAATTCACCACCTTTGAACAAAATTGTAATTTAAACACGACTTATAAAATGTTGCAATAATAACCCGTTCTTTTAATTTGTAGCAAATTCGACACCCTCAATATTTTTTTTTGATGAAATTATGATGTTGCAATATTTTTCTCATATGTACACACTAATTAAATTTTAGAGTGTCGTATATGAATGATTTTTTATTGTGCAACATCAGTTTTCTAATAGTCAAAATTTATTCAGATGTCTATTTTGCTATAAATTAAAAGATCGAATTAATTATTATTGCAACGTTTCAAAAATCATGTTTAAATTGTAAATTCATTGAAAGCTAATGAATTTTTTTAGCAATTATCCCTATACATATATAGAGTCATGAATTCATTTGTTGTCTCAACTTGGGCTCGGAATAAGTTATTGGACTATAATATTGAGTTGAAAGCCCATTACTCAGAAACCATATATTTCATTAAACCCTAGCTCACCTCTAATTTTAAGCATAAATACACCTCTTTTTCATTTCATATCTGGTAGCCCCTCTCTCTCTCTCTCTCTCTCTTAAATTTGGGTTTCTGATTGTTTTCTTCTTAATTCTATTTCTCCTATCAAAATTTAGGTTTTCAATTTCATGCTTCCTAAATTTTGATGTTGAATTTGTGTGTGGTGATGAAGCAAATTTTCGTGGACTAGAGTTTCTGATCTTGCAGTTGACGAAACAACCCTTGGCTGTCTGAGCACACTTCCATTTTCTCAATTTTTTAATTTTGTATATTTCTTTCAAGAAAAACTTAAATTAATCTTGATTTTCGTAGATTTTAATTTGATATTTATTTTGGGCTTGTGATGAAAAAATAATTATCTTAGCGGATTTCAGTGAGATTATGATTTTTTTTCTTAATCAATGATCTGATTGTTACACACACTGAAGCCTTTTTTTGAAATAAGAAAATATTATTGAAATTAATAATCGTCATTTAATAATGAAATAAATATTTTTTTTGGTTAAAATTATCATTTAATGAAATGGATTATAAAATAAGCCTGATAATGTTAATCAAATTTTTTGCTACCAAATTCCCCACATTTTTTTTTCTAAAACAAAATGTAAGTGTTCAAGATCAGACCAATTAATAAATAAGTAAATTTATGATGGGTACTAATTCTAGTGTAATTATGATTCGTGGTTAGGATTTACAATTAAGCTAAAAATCTCCAATTTATTTATTTTCTGAACACGTGATCGAACGTGTTATATATAACAAACTAACAAATATATATTTAATTTGTTTGTTTCATTGACAGAAATATTTCGGCAATTTCATTAAAATACATTTGTTCTTGTCTCACCTTGATATCTATAAATTCCAACTTTGCATGTGATTTGCAGAAATTAGCTAATTTTTGCCTGCATTGTGCACCTAAAAAATTGGATCAGATCTCTCGTGCCCATTGTACTACATTTTGTGTCATAAGTAAGTTTTTTTTTTTAATTTTTTTTAATAAATTCTAATTGGGGAGAGATGAACTTTAAATAAAAAATTAAATTAAAATTAATCATAATAAATTAAAAATAATAATTATTTTTTTTAAAAAAGCAAATAATTGGCACAGGAAATGGCAAGTTATTTCCTAAAAAATGGACCCCATTTTGGTGCGAGAAATTAAGTTTTACTATAATTTATGGTGATGTTAATATATAAATTTAATTTGAGGTGGTTTTATATCAAATCGAAAAAAAAAAAGATATTGTTAGTTGCAGAGCTATTTTTTCAATATACACTATACTTATTACATACACCACTATTATATATATTTTTCAGTATTTTTTTCTTTATGTACCACACTTTTTTCATTTTAACCCTTTCATTTAATAATTAATTAAATCAAATTAAAAAAATTAAAGAGAAAAGAAGGACTCGTGAGCTGCGTCACTCTCTCTTTATTTTCAGTTGTCACTATTAACATTTTTTCTTCTCATTATGTCTCATTACTCAATTTGTTCCCGAATTTGAAATCCTTAAAATTAATAGTCTTATATCAGAATTTGAAAATCTGAAATTAATACATTGCATAACGTTATTTCTAACATTAATTTATAAAAAAATGTGCAACATTAATCATAACAATGCATTTTTTTTCTTTTTCTTTTTTGTCTAAATGAGATAGGTAAAATGTATAAATATCTATTTATATATGTAACAACTCGGATTTTTGGAACCTGTTTAGGAGCCTTTTAATTAAATTTAGAAGACTAAATAAAGAAATTAGAGCTTAATTAAAGTTAAATTGGATATAAAACGCAACCCGTTGAAGCATTTTAAATTTTTCAAGTCAATGATCAGTTCATAAAAAATAAAAATTATTCAAGTCACTCCTATTGTAGGAAATGTACGGACATGTGAGCTTTAAGGGGCAGACTTGGGTGAGACCGTCTCATACATGAGACGGGTCAATACTCACATGCGGGGATCATTATTTATGGGTGAAGTATCATTAACTCACATGTGAGTATCATTATTTATATCCGCATGTGAGTATCATTATTTATGGGTGAAGTATCATTAACTCACATGTATCATTATTTATAGGTGAAGTATCATTATTTATGTGTGAAGTATCATTGACTCACATATATTGATCCGTCTCATGTATGAGACCGTCTCATACAAGTTTTTGTCGAGCTTTAAAATTTTGAATTCCAAATTCAATTGGCACTCCAATGGAATTTATTTGATTTAAAATATCGAACCCGATTTTGGCCCATTATTCTCGGCCCATTGAATTTGAGCCCAACTATTAAGCTCATTATGAGCCATTCCCGTAGGCACGGTAGCACATATGTATGATTATTATATATTCCCTCTGTGGTTCTGTCTCACTTTGATAGGTTTATTTTTCTTTCTGGTATTTCCCTATATATAGACATGTTTCTATATATATTTAGTTAATTTCCTAATATATACCCCTATTTAATATGTTCACATTAGACATTAATTCAACGTCAAAGAAATAAATAGAGGCATATTAGAAAGTTTCTTGATTAATTGTCTTTTCCAATCCCTTTCTTAATCCCTGTGAAAAACTATCAAAACAGGACGGGGAGAATATATAAAATAACTTAATAACAGAAAACTATAACATCAGTATTTTTAATTGTATAACATTAATTACTAATATTATTACTAGAAAATTCATTATTACTAGAAAAATTCAATCGTTAATTGTAAAATTAAATCATTATTAACGTTAATTTGATTTGTAAAATTAATACATTGCATAACGTTATTTCTAACATTAATTTATTACAAAATGCGTAACATTAATCATAACAATGCATGTTTTTTTTTTGTCTAAATGAGATCGGTAAAATGTATAAATATCTATTTATATATGTAACAACTTAGATTTTTGGAACCTGTTTAGGAGCCTTCTAATTAAATTTAGAAGACTAAATAAAGAAATTAGAGCTTAATTAAAGTTAAATTGGATATAAAAGGCAACCCGTTGGAGCGTTTTAAATTTTTCAAGTCAGTGGTCAGTTCATAAAAAATAAAAATTATTCAAGTCACTCCTATTGTAAGAAATATTAAGATGAAGCAATACTCTGTTGCCCTCTCTCTGTTCGACGAAATGCTTCATTTCAGTATTCGGCTTCTGCTCTCTCTCTCTCTCAATGGTAAGTTTGATGAGTGTTAGCATGACTACTAACAAAATTGGCCATATAATCAAACAACATAGGACTCCATTTCACTAGTACCACTTTTCATGGGCTCGCTCTGCACGAGCTGTCGCCACCGACCTTTTTGAAGATGGAGGCTAGAGCTCAAGCTCGAGAGAGAGAGAGTAAAGTAGCATGATTTACAGAAGCATGTGAGCTTCAACGAAATAAAAGATGGTAAGAAGAAATGAACATGTTCAAAATGCAATACAAGATCACATGTCCTTTGGTACAAGTTTCTTAACCTTATCAAAAAGTAAACTATCTCGGCCTTCTGCTTCTAGATGTCTCAGCAACACTGAAAAAGTTGTGGCATCGAGTTTGAATCCTCTCGTTTTCATTTCTTCCAAGACTGGAATCGCATCCGTAATCTCATCCCTCTTCACAAGACCTTGCACGTAAACATTGTACGTCACACTATTAGGAGAGCAACCCCTGTTTGCCATTTACGTAAGCAAATCCTTAGCCTCCCGGATCAGCCCTTCTTGGCAAAGTGCACCAATAAGGATGGCAAACCACATAGGTCTCCATTTCACTAGCACCACTTTTCAAGGGCTCGCTCTGCATGAGCTGTCGCCACCGACCTTTTGAAGATGGAGGCTAGAGCTCGAGCTTGAGAGAGAGAGAGTAAAGTAGCATGATTTAGAGAAGAATGTGAGCTTCAACGAAATAAAAGATGGTAAGAAGAAATGAACATGTTTAAAATGCAATACAAGATCACATGTCCTTTGGTACAAGTTTCTTAACCTTATCAAAGAGTAAACTATCTCGACCTTTTGCTTCAAGATGTTTCAGCAACACTGAAAAAGTTGTGGCATCGAGTTTGAATCCTCTCGTCTTCATTTCTTCCAAGACTGGAATTGCATCATCAATCTCATCCCTCTTCACAAGACCCTGGACGTAAACATTGTATGTCACACTATCAGGTGAGCAACCCCTGTTTGCCATTTGCGTAAGCAAATCCCTAGCGTCCTGTATCAACCCTTCTTGACAAAGTGCACCAATGAGGATGTTAAATGTTACCACATCAGACTGCAACCCTTTGGATGGGAGTTCGTTAAAAAGATCCTTGGCTGTCCCAATTTGTTTGTCATTGCACAATCCCTCAATGAGTATAGTATATGTTACTATGTTAGGAACAACACCTTTATCTTCCATCATATGCAAGATGGAAAATGCTTCATTAATACGATGAGCTCTGCACAAGCCCTCCAATAAGATACTGTAAGTCATTATATCAGGAGACAACTTTCGAGCTTGCATCTTTTTGAACAATTTCAAGCCATCTTCACATCTGCCTTCACGAAATAATCCTTGTAACATTGTGTTGTAAGTAACAACATTTCGCTCTAACCCTTTGGCTGGAATTTCAAGAAAAAGACGCCAAGCTTCATTGATGCATCCCTTCTTGCAATACCCATTTATCAAGCTACCGTAGCTTACAATATTAGGTTTAAGGCCTGAATCCACCGCTAAACCCCAAATTCTTTTCGCTTCATCCATTTCTCCTCGCAAACAATATCCATCAATTAATGCACAATAAGTGAATATATCAGGTTGAACATCTATTTGCTTCATACTTTCCAAAATATGCTCAGCCTCTTCCACCCTTCCTTCCTTGCAATACGCATCCACTAAAATGCTACAAGTAACAACATTCGGAGAGATCTTACAAGCCACCATCTTTTTCAATAGATCTTCCAGTTCTTCCCATCTACTCAAATTACATAAGCCATGAATCAGGGAATTATATGTGAAAACATCAGGTAATATGCCCTTATCAACCAAAGTGGAGAAGAGTTGGAGAGCATCATCCATCATTCCAGCCTTGCACAGACTATCAATGACTGTATTGTAAGCTTCGATAATTGGATTGCAGCTTTCTTTTTCCAATAGCCTTAACAAATCAAGGGCTGGGAGAGTATGTCCAGCTTTGCACAACCCATTTATCACAATAAGATATGTAACTTCAGTCGGCTCACATAATTTCTCTCTCAACAATTTGTTGTACAGCTTTCCTGCCTCAGAGACCTTTACCACCAAGAAAAGCCCTTTGATGAGATTGTTGAAGGTTATAACATTGGGTGGTTCGTAGCCACTCTTGATTTGAATGCCCATGATTGCAAACCCATAATCCACACGTTTCAGACGGCAAAAGCAATCGATCGCAATAGTCAATGTGTAGTGATTTACAGGAGCATTTCGTTGAAGCATTATTTCGAACAGGGAGAGGGCAAGAGAGTACTGGTTCATCTTAACAACAGCACTCAACAATTTAGTGAAATCAACAACAGAAGGGATGGGATCACGTGTTCTCACCATTTCATGAAACAAAGCAATCGCATCTTCGGGTTCACAGAGACGCCCAAAATCGAATCTGGGTTTTGCTGAAAATGACCTATTTTGCTGATTGAGAATTCCAAAATTGAAGCAGGGTACAAGAAATGGGCAGTAATCTTGAACAGCAAAAGCAGATGTAATAGATTTAGACGAACAATTAGAAAAAAATTTGGAAATTGCAGAAGCAATATGTTTTGAACTCATCTCTCTTAACTTCAGTGAGTATGTCAATGTCTGTAAAAAACAGTAAGAAAAAAAAAACAGTTACAGTGCTTTTTGGACTAAAAGAGTAGCTGAATAAATTGGGCTTTCAAAAAATCGGATCAAATCTCTCGTACCCATTCGTACTGTTTTGTGTCATAATAAGTAAGTTTTTTTTTTTAATTTTTTTTAATAGACTCTAATTGGGGAGAGATGAACTCTAAATAAAAAATTAAATTAAAATTAATCATAATAAATTAAAAATAATTATTATTTTTTTAAAAAAAGCAAATAATTGGTATAGGAAATAGCAAGGAATTTCCTAAAAAATTGACCCCATTTTGCGAGAAATTAAGTTTTACTATAATTTATGCTGATGTTAATATATAAATCTAATTTGAGGTCGTTTCCATAAGGTTTTATATCAAATGGAAAAAAAATAAAGATGCTGCTATTCGCAGAGCTATTTTTTCAATATACACTATTTATTATATATATTTTTCAGTATTTTTTCCTTTATGTACCACACTTTTTTCATTTTAACCCTTTCCTTTAATAATTAATTAAATGAAATTAAAAAAAATTAAAAAGACAAGAAGGACCCGTGAGCTGCGTCACTCTCTCTTTACTTTTAAGTCGTCACTATTAACATTTTTTACTTTCATTTGTCTGATTATTCAATTTGTTCCCCGAATTTGAAATCCTTAAAATTAACAGTGTTATACCTGAATTTAAAAATCTGAAAAATGTATACGGTTAATTGAATATTTTGAATAAATACACTAATGTTCAAATAATATTATTTGAATTTGTCTCATATTTTCGACAAAGACGTTCTAAAGATGATGTTCAAACTTTATGAAATAGAGATTGGAAAAAGAGGACAACATATAAAAATAGGGTTTTATAGGCAATTTGAGTTGTAAATATCTTAAATACCTTTATAACAACATTTAGTCTCTACACTCAATCATTGTCTATGATAATTTTGGCATTTATTACTAAGCATACGACAAATTTTCACACATTACAACATAAAATTAAAGATATATTGAATAGATGTTATTATATATATAAAATAACCTAATAATAGCAAACTATAACATCATGATTTTTAATTATGTAACATTAATTACTGATATTATTACTAGAAAATTCATTCGTTATACTGTGTAAAATTAATTATTAATATTATTACTAGAAAAAATTCAATCGTTAATTGTAAAATTAATTCATTATTAGCGTTAATTTGATTTGTAAAATTAATACATTGCATAACTTATTTCTAACATTAATTTAATAAAAAAATGCGTAACATTAATCATAACGTTGCATTTTTCTTTTTCTTTTTATGTCTAAATGAGATAGGTAAAATGTATAAATATTTATTTATATATGTAACAACCTGGATTTTTGGAACCTGTTTAGGAGCCTTTTAATTAAATTTAGAAAATTAAATAATAAAATTAGAGTTTAATTAAAGTTAAATGGGATATAAAACGCAATCCGTTGAAGCATTTTATGTTTTTCAAGTCAGTGGTCAGTTCAAAAAAAAATTATTCAAGTCACTCTATTGTAGGAAATGTCAATACGAACATGTGAGCTTTAAATTTTTGAATTCCAAATTCAATTGACCCTCCAATGGAATTTATTTGGTTCAAAATATCAGTCCGATTTTGGCCCATTATTCTCGGCCCATAGAATTTGAGCCCAACTATTAAGCCCATTATGAGCCATTCCCGTAGGCACAGTAGCACATATATATGATTATTATATATATAAAATAACCTAATAATAGCAAACTATAACATCAGGATTTTTAATTGTATAACATTAATTACTAATATTATTATTAGAAAATTCAATCGTTATACTGTATAACATTAATTATTAACTAGTACTTCTCATGTGCGATGCATAAATAATTTTTATTTTTAGATTTGTAAAATATTATAATTTTATTTAACTCTTTATGTTGTGTTCAATTTTTAAAATTAATAAAACGATATGCACATACGTAAATTAATTAGATAAAAAGATCAATTTTGTGGAGTTACGACAAATAAAAATTAAATTAAATTTTAAGAACTAAATGAAAATCCATATTAGAAAGATCGAATTGGAATATTTCAAATTAAATGACACGATTTTATAAATAGCAATGTAAATTTGTCCACGATTAAAGAACATTTGAGTTAATTGAATATATGACATGTATAAAAAAAATATAATTATTTAATGATTTTAAATGATGAAATTGAAATAGAAAAATGATAAATTATTTCAAATTATATTATTATCATTATCATCACCATTATTATTATTATAGTGCAACACAAATGAAAATATTTTTCAGTGACACCTATGTATAAAAAATAACATAAAAAAAATGTTACACATCTCAAATTTCCAAGTAAATAAATAATAAATAAAATGCAAAAAAGAAAAGAAAAATGTCACTACTGTTGTCTATTAACTCAAAACTGTTGTCTAAAATATAATTGTTAAATCGTGTGATAGACAACGGTTTATATCAAAACTGTTGTCCATGATGAGAATGAGACCATGCCAACCAAGGAAGAAGAAATGCATCATGGCAGCCCCAAATGAATTGCTATGTTGTCCATTGATGATGAAGAAGATTAAAGAATGATGAGAGTTTAGAAGGCATTGAGTATGAGCATACCGACTACGTGTTGAAGTTGAAGTTCAAGAAGACCAAAGTTGAAAAGTGGCATGTTGGATCAAGTTGGATCAGCCCAATTAATGATTTAATTCGCCTCCTTGGAAGCCCAAGTCCAATTGGATTTATTTTATCTAGATTAGAATTTTATTTATTTAATTTTTGGTCTTTTAAAATTACCTTAAAAAGAGTTCTAGTTAAGGTAATCTCCTTGTTTTATTTTCGGCCCTATCATGTTATTTTGGCCTTGTTATTTTCGTCCATAGCATTAGTATAAATAGGAGAACCTTATGCTATTTTTAATTTAGACGTTGATTAATATTTGAAGTTTATTTTCAATTGTCTCACGATCCATCGGTTGATCACCTTTATACTTTTATTGTTTTTGGTTCAAAAGCAATGCAGTTTAGATCCAGCAAGTCTAAGGTTTTATTCAAGGTTCTTTCGAGTTCTTCAAGATCACAGGGGAATCGCTATCAAATCGAGGAGTATCATTCATCGCGTTCGTGGATTCCAATCTACGGGTTCGACAAGGTACAAATCACATCACCAACTGCCATCCTTCATCATCTATCCATCGTATCCATCTTCATATTTCATCACGTAAGAACATCCCTTTTCATCGTCTATAATCTCTAACCCTAAACGGCCAGAATCGCCCATATTCGTTCATAGCCTAGCCGTCCCATATTCCTATTTGTTTGGGTTTTGTGTTTTGCTTATTTGAGTCATTATCTAGGTATCCTAGGAGTCTATTTATCGAGTCTAAAGACCAACCATATAATCGAGTCTTTGTTCTTGTTTTAGTCGAGTTTTTAGTCTAGAGAGTCGGATTGAATCATTCTTAATTCTGATGTGTTTCGATCTTAAATCTTCCGCTACGTTTCCTCTAGATTTAACTTAGATTCATTATCTAGGTTACATTAGTTTATCACATGATTTTGCGTTTAATATCTTAATATATTTATAGACTAGTATTACATCCCGTGTGATGCACGGTAATAGATATATAAATAATTTATAATAAATAATTTGTACAAATAAAATAATTAAATTACAGTTAAATAATTAATAAAAACAATCATAAAATATATAAATAATATAATATATTTTTTGTATAAAGAGCATAATGTTATATTCAAATTTGTTCGCTATTTTATAGACATACAACTCATATCCATGAATAAATTTAGTCTTTCTATTTATTGTTCCCAAAAAATAAATAATATAATTGGTTCACCCAAAATCTGTTACCAACATAATTGAAATAATTTATAATTTTAGGCACAATGTGAAAAATTAAGAAGAAAATGACACACCACTATAAAACATATTTGAAAAAAATTATTATATATGCATCATCATCCCTCCCGATCGTATGAAGTAGATAGAATATCATCGAGGGAGAGTTGCCACGGCTTGAACAGAGGTTCCACAATTTGATTAATATTTTGTCATCATCTCTTTTATTTGTAGAGAACATCTTAAACTCTATCTTCGATATCATATCATTTCAAGTCTCATCAAAAATGGATATAAATGTATTAAATTGTATTATTGTAGATTTACATATAAATTGACAACTCAATTAATTGGTAAAATATTGGTCGACATTCATCATCTACTTCCTTGACCTAATTAAAGAATTTGACTAATAGATTTATAAATGTTTATAATATATTAATTAATATATGTAAATTAATTTTATAATTAAATAATATATTTTCCATTTATGGGATGAAATTTAGGAGTAAAAAATTGATAGTTTCTATATATGTATATGGACTATCTTATAGTGCTTGTTTAATTTTTATTTTATTTTTAGCGAATCTTTAAGTTTTAACATGCCTATTAATTCAAAAGGACAATTGTCAATTTGCACCTCGAATTATAATTATTTTGCATAATGCTACATACCATTATTTTTTTGGCATTTCACACCATCTAATTAGTATTTTCATTGCAAGTGACTTCCTAAAACAATAAATTAAAACTATCTTTTGTGGTTTTCCCGAATGAAAAGTTAGTCAAATAAATTAAAATAAGAGTATTTTTAGTAAACACAAGTTTATTCCTCTCCCCTCTATCATAGGCATTAATTTATTTCTTCATTTTTTTATAAAAAATAGAATGTTGACGGCCACCTAAATAATGATAGAAAGTTTGAGAAATAAAATGACAATTAAGGAATTTTTTTAATCAAGATGTCAAGTACTCTCAATCTATATTAGTATAGTTTATACCTTTTTTTATTATTTCTACAACAATATCGCTAATGTCATCCACCGACGGACTAACGACCGTTTTTATCCGTCGTTAAAACTGTAGTCGCTAAAAAATGGACGACGGACAAGTGTTAGTAGCTCAAAACGGTCGTATCAGATTTAACAATGGACGGTGTAGTCGCTAAACCATCGTTAAACTTAGCGACTGATATTACAGTCGTTAATTATCGTCTCTAGGTTTGACGTTACCGACTGAATATTTAGTTGTAGGTCCATCGTTAAGTTCGTGACTAAACTATGCCGTCGTTAGTTGAAGAAGGGTATGATGTGACTAACGACAGAAATATAGTGTCTAGTCCATCGTTAATACTTTTTTTAATAATCTAAATTCTGCTATTATATCCCTCAGCCTAAAACCAAATATGAATGGCATATATAATCAGAATCCCAAACCAGAAGACCAATATTATCCAAACAAATAACACAAGAGAAGTCTACTATTAAATGTAAGTGCAAAATATCCAATATCTTACAAATTCCAACATCACAAAAACCCCAAATATTCAAATAAAATAGAAGTAGGTTTAAACTATTCACTCAAAATGCTACTAAACATCGCAGAACTAATCTCTTACCTGATTCTCTCTTTACTGGAGTTTTAGTGAAAAACAGTAGCACCTTCTGGATGGATCGATACCTAGCTCTTTTGTGTCTGCAAATTCAATAGGAGAAATCAATATCAATTATTCTATCAATAGACATAAATCAAAATGATCAAGATAATCAATAAATAGGCACACAAAACAATAAGAAAATGATGCTTATAATTCTTGACTTATTCCTATATATCTTTCATTTTCCCCGGACTTTCTCAGGTGAACTATTAAGAAAATTATTACCAAGGAATTCAAGAATTTGACCATAACTCAGGAGGCTTTTATCATTACAGTTGAAACATAAATATATATAAAAAAACCTCTAAGCAGGTAACAACAAAATTAACACATCTCAACAAAAAAACTTGTGATTTTTGCTCGTACAGTATCATCAAAGGCTCAATCATATACTGAAGGAAAAAATTGTCAATTTGGAACAGCTGTCCAAATCTGGAGAGCAACTTCTGATTATACATTCAAGCCACACATAATCACTACTCAGATATAGTTGTTAATCTCTATAATTGACTCTTGCCTTTCTTAATCATGTGTTTTTAAAGAAGACATCTCACAACTTCTAGTTTTTAAGATAATAATTTTCTCTTTCACAGAAAATTAAAGCAACTCTTTTCACTAATTGAGACTAATTGAAACATCAAGTAGGTTGTGGTGTAAAGAAGAAAGAGAAATGAGAAACAATCTTTAAAATTATTTAAGCACGATTGATACTTTGCATTGTTAAACTGTCAGTCCTTTAACATGATCATGTAAATGAAACAAAAATGTACTATCTGACTGCAGAGTAAGATGGCTCTAGGTGAACTGAAATTGGTTCAGTCATTAAATAAGTGAAAACTTTGCTAAATCCAAACAAATTGAACACATATAGATCAAAGTTGGGATTTATCAGAACAAATAATCAATCAAGATAAACAAAGCAAGCATCTTGAATGCAGGCACTTAAATGCGGTCATGAAACATGTATTCAACTTCTACAAATTGAAAACAAACAGTAGAAAAAGAAAAACCAAAATTAAGGAGTAGCAGATGACCATAAAAAACAGATGACCGAAAAAGGAAAAACAAAATTAATTTTTAGAACTGAAGTAAAATTGGAGATAATCCACATACCTCCTTGCAATCTTCCATTAGACAAAGCGTTAATTGAAAAATAAGAGCACTCCTCAGATCTTGTTACACATGCTGACAGCGAAATTCAAAAGAATTAAAAAGACAGCAGCATTGTAGGGGAGGCGGCAGGAGAAATCTAAGAGAAGAGATAGCAGCGAAATTGCAAACCTAGCTTGTTCGATTGTAAGGAGTAGCAGCTTCGACACAGTCACAGTCGGGAAAAATCTGGAGCAGAGCGTGGGAGTATGTTTCAGCTAGGTCTTTTTCTCAATTTGGGGGAAAATGAAATGTTTCAAATTATTGCAACGTTTATTACTTAATTAACGACCAATGATTTCTGTCGTTAGATTAAAAAAATACATATATAACCTTACAGACGGACCATTCCCGTCGTTATATTAATCCTGAATAAAAAATTGAATATTAGCTACTACTTAACGACAGACCAAGTCCGTCTTCATATTAGCGACCCAATTTCTATCTCCAGTCCATCGTTAATATTTTTCCAAAATTGGCGTGCCCAAATTGATAAGGTCCATCAGTAGTTAGTCGCCAGTCTGTCATTAGGGACGACGGATTTCTGACCGTCGCTAAATTCAGTCACTAATAATGATAAATGCTAAATTCTAGTAGTGAGATAGAGCAATCAAATTATATCAAATTAAGAAAAAAAATTGAAATTAACACGATATCTCTCGTTTCAATATATATATATATATATATATATATATATATATATAATGCACTGCTAAAAATGATAAATATAATACGCAAACGAAAATGGCTACAATAATGGTTCGATATTATAATACAACAATTCTACCTATAAAATATTTAGATGATTACAATAATATTTTTTTAACATTAACTCAAAATTAAATTGTATTAACTTAACGGTTTATACCAAAACCGTCGTCTATCACATGATTTTGCCTTAAATATCTTAATATATTTATAGATAGATATTATTACTAGAAAAAATTCAATCGTTAATTGTAAAATTAATTCATTATTAACGTTAATTTGATTTGTAAAATTAATACATTGCATAACGTTATTTCTAACATTAATTTATTAAAAAATGCATAACATTAATCATAACAATGCATTTTTTTTTCTATTTTTTTTTGGCTAAATGAGATAGGTAAAATATATAAATATCTATTTATATATGTAACAACCTATATTTTTGGAACCTGTTTAGGAACCTTTTTAATTAAATTTAGAAGACTAAATAAAGAAATTAGAGCTTAATTAAAGTTAAATTGGATATAAAAGGCAACCTGTCGAAGCGTTTAAAATTTTTCAAGTCAATGGTCAGTTCATAAAAAATAAAAATTATTCGAGTCACTCCTCTTATAGGAAATGGGTAAAATTACACTTTTGGTCCTGTAAGAATAAGGTCCAAACACTTTTAGTCCCAAAATGTACAATTTTGATCCCAAGTTTAATTTTTCGACACTTTTTGTCCCAAAAACTAACGGAGTATACTTAACATCCGTTAAGTACCTATTTTGGAACCAAAACAATACCTATTTTGTTGATGTTGGTTGCACCGCCTAATTAAGGTTGAAAAATAGAGGGAATGTGGTGAAAATTTCAATCCAAAATAGGTACCGTTTTGATTCAAAAATAGGTACTTAACGGATGTTAAATATAGTCCGTTAGGTTTAGGACTAAAAGTGCTGAAATATAAACTGTGGGACCAAAAGTATAGAAAAATTAAACTTGAGACCAAAATTGTACATTTTTGGACTAAAAGTGTTTGGATCATATTCTTGCGGGACCAAAAGTGTAATTTACTCTGTAGGAAATATTAAGATGAAGCAATACTCTGTTGCCCTCTCAGTTCGATGAAATGCTCTCTCTCTCTCTCTCTCTCTCTCTCTCTCTCTATAGTACGTTTGACGAGTGTTAGCATGACTAGAGGAAAAAAATTACTTCTCTAGAAGTTTTGAAGAATATATTAAAAAATAAAACTTGAAATACGGAATAAAGAATAAATACCATTATATATACTTTATATAATATTCTGTTGAGAAAATTAGGTGATACGACATATTTTTAACCATATATATACTAGTGTCCTTAATTAGTAATTGTAGATATCTTGTCAATATTATTTACTATAGTTAATAAAGTATAATAAATGTAGAACCATCCAAATATTTGTTTCAGGAATAAGAAAATAAAGGACTAAAATGAAACCAGAGTGTTGGAATTCGAGAGAGAAAAATGTGGAACCATTTTTAGTTCCTGTTTCAACATCAATCTTCTATTGCACATTTGGTGTTGCATTCCTTATTACACACTCGATTTTTATAGGTTTTTTTTAATTTTTTCCTCGACTTCAATTTCTCATGCTTTAGTTTAATTTTACACTTATTATTTAAAATTCATTAAATCCAACTAGAATATATTGTAATTTTTTATTATTTAATTTTAAATTTTTAGTTATTAATTGATTATTTGAAAAATTAAATACTAAAAAAATAAATATATTAAATCCTAATTGGGTAGGATGAACCTTAAATGATAAGTATAAAATTAAACTAAAGCATAAGCAATTGAAATAAAAAAAAAGATTGACAAAAAATTAAAAAAAAAATCAAGTGTGCAATATGAAATGCAACACAAAATGTGTAATAGACGATTTCAAATGCAATCCACTATGAACTATGATACTAGAAAAATGTCAAAATTGATCACAGAGGGTACATTTAAAAAAAAAAAAGAGTTAATTACTATAAAATACACAAACTTTGACGAGATTTGCAATTTAGACGCAAATTTTAAAAATTTGCAATTAAAACACAAACTTACATTTTTTTGCAAAATAGACAAACTCAATTATTTTCGGCTAAAGTAAAAAATGAGAATCTGCGACATATATTCGTTTTTACTTTTTACTTATTAAAGTCAATGCAGTACCAGTTACGGTTTTCATTCAAATTGAATTGATTTAAAATTTACGGCATAGAACAAAATTGGCCATACAATCAAACCATATAGGTCTGCATTTCACTAGTACCACTTTTCATGGGCTCGCTCTGCACGAACTGTCGCCACCGACCTTTTTTGAAGATGGAGGCTAGAGCTCGAGCTAGAGAGAGTAAAGTAGCATGATTTACAGCAGCATGTGAGCTTCAAAGAAAATAAAAGATGGTAAGAAGAAATGCACATGTTCAAAATGCAATACAAGATCACATGTCCTTTGGTACGAGTTTCTTAACCTTATCAAAGAGTAAACTATCTCGACCTTTTGCTTCAAGATGTTTCAGCAACACTGAAAAAGTTGTGGCATCGAGTTTGAATCCTCTCGTATTCATTTCTTCCAAGACTGGAATTGCATCATCAATCTCATCCCTCTTCACAAGACCCTGGACGTAAACATTGTACGTCACACTATTAGGCGAGCAACCCCTGTTTGCCATTTGCGTAAGCAAATCCTTAGCCTCCAGTATAAGCCCTTCTTGGCAAAGTGCACCAATGAGGATGTTAAATGTTACGACGGAAGGCTGCAATCCTTTGGATGGGAGTTCATTAAAAAGATCCTTTGCTGTCCTAATTTGTTTGTCATTGCACAATCCCTCAATGAGTATAGTATATGATACTATGTTGGGAACAACACCTTTATCTTCCATCATATGCAACATGAAAAATGCTTCATTGATACGACGAGCTCTGCACAAGCCCTCCAATAAGATACTGTAAGTCATTATATTAGGAGACAACTTTCGAGCTTGCATCTCTTTGAACAACTTAAAGCCATCTTCACATCTGCCTTCACGAAATAATCCTTGCAACATTGTGGTGTAAGTAACAACATCTCGCTCTAACCCTTTCGCTGGAATTTCAAGAAAAAGACGCCAAGCTTCATTGATGCTTCCCTTCTTGCAATACCCGTTTATCAAGCTATTGTAGCTTACAATATTAGGTTTAAGGCCTGAATCCACTGCTAAACCCCAAATTCTTTTCGCTTCATCCATTTCTCCACGCAAACAATATCCACTGATTAATGCACAATAAGTGATTATATTGGGTTGAACATCTATTTGCTTCATACTTTCCAAAATATGCTCAGCCTCTTCCGCCCTTCCTTCCTTGCAATATGCATCCACTAAAATGTTACAAGTAACAACATTGGGAGAGATCTTACAAGCCACCATCTCTTTCAATAGATCTTCCACCTCTTCCCATCTACTTAAATTACATAAGCCATGAATTAGGGAATTATATGTGCCAACAATAGGTAATATGCCCTTATCGACAAAAGTGGAGAAGAGTTGGAGAGCATCATCCATCATTCCATCCTTGCACAGACTATCGATGATTGTGGTGTAAGCTTCGATATTTGGATTGCAGCTTACTTTTTCCAATAGCCTTAACAAATCAAGGGCTGGGAGAGTATGTCCAGCTTTGCACAACCCATTTATCACAATAAGATATGTAACTTCAGTCGGCTCACATAATTTCTCTCTCAACAATTTGTTGTACAGCTTTCCTGCCTCAGAGACCTTTCCCACCAAGAAAAGCCCTTTGATGAGATTGGTGAAGGTTATCACATCGGGTGGTTCACAGCCGAGCTTGATTTGAATGCCCATGATTGCAAACCCATAATCCACACGTTTCAGACGGCAAAAGCAATCCATCACGATACTCAATATGTAGTGATTTACAGGAGCATTTCGTTGAAGCATTTCGTCGAACAGGGAGAGGGCAAGAGAGTACTGCTTCATCTTAACAACAGCACTCAACAATTTAGTGAAATCAACAACAGAAGGAATGGGATCACACGTTCTCACCATTTCACGAAACAAAGCAATCGCATCGTCGGGTTCACGGAGACGCCCAACATCGAATCTGGGTTTTGCTGAAAATGACCTATTTTGCTGATTGAGAATTCCAAAATTGAAGCAGGGTACAAGAAATGGGGAGTAATCTCGAACAGCAAAAGCAGATGTAATTGATTTAGACGAACAATATATTAAAAATTTGGAAATTGCAGAAGCAATATGTTTTGAACTCATCTCTCTTAACTCAATGTCTGTAAAAAACAGTAAGAAAAAAAAAAACTAAATCCTTACAAACTAGTAACGGCATAAATCGAACTTCAAATCAGCAATTTCAGTACAATTCAAACTCAGGAAACGTAAAAAATGCACGATTAAGCTTACAAATGAGTAGTAAACGGCGTGAGGGCCAAAAATGAGAACGGCTCAGTTGAAGTGAAATTCCGCCAGAGAGAGAGAGAGAGAGAGAGAGAGAGAGAGAGTTACAGTGCTCTTTGGACTAAAAGATTAGCTGAATAAATTGGGCTTTCAAAAAATCGGATCAGATCTCTCATGCCCATTTTGTGTCATAAGTAAGTTTTTTTTTTTAATTTTTTTTAATAAACTCTAATTGAGGAGAGATGAATTCTAAATAAAAAATTAAATTAAAATTAACTATAATAAATTAAAAATAATAATTATTTTTTTTAAAAACAAATAATTGGCACATGAAATAGCAAGGAATTTCCTAAAAAATTGACCCCATTTTTGCGAGAAATTAAGTTTTACTATAATTTAATTTGAGGTCGTTTCCATAAAGTTTTATATTAAATGGAAAAATATAAAGATATTGCTATTCACTGAGAAATTAAGTTTTACTATAATTTATTACATACACCACCATTATATATATTTTTCAGTATTTTTTCCTTTACGTACCACACTTTTTTCATTTTGATTTGTCTCATTATTCAATTTATTCCTTGAATTTGAAATCCTTAAAATTAACAGTCTTATATCCGAATTTGAAAATCTGAAAAATGTATGCGCTGAATTGAATATTTCAAATAAATACACTAATGTTCAAAAAATATTTTTTGAACTTGTCTCATATTTTCGACAAAAGACGTTAGAGATTGGAAAATGAGGACAACATATAAAAATTGTATCTTTTTTTTAAAAAAAATTACATATCTAATATTTAATCAATTTTATGGCCCAAAAACGTGTGTAATTGTAACGCCCCAGTCCCACTAGGACCAAAACGTCACCAAAAACATACGTACATGCTTACGTGATAAATACTTTTCAAAAATAAGATTTAACTTTATAAATAATTTGTAAATGGGCAGCATCTCAATTTAAAAATGTTCAAACCACGTACTCAAGCTTCACAAAGTCAATTTTCAACAAGATTTTTAAAACAACTAACATACACATAATCAAATTATGACCTGACAACATACATGGCCAATCAGGTCACACGTTTAAAAGGTCAACGGTCAGCCCTTCTATACATTCAAATATTTATATATACAATCAAAAATTGACCACTGAGGTCAATAAGTCTCAAACTTAAAAGTTTTACAGAGTATTGGCAAAAGCATTTAATATTTAAATACTGACAAGACTTTAAAGATGGTTTTAGCAAAAACCACACAAGGATCAACCATCAAACCCACTACAGCATCTCGTCATCAACCAGCTCGATCTCCAGGACCTGAAAACATTTGAAAATATTTGGGTTGAGTGCCAGAAAACACTCAATGGGCATTAATATTCATCCAAGTCATACTTTCATGCTTTAAAACTGTTATACTGCATAAATCATGGAAAATAACCATGAACATACTTTATAACAAAGTTTACTCTTCTTCATTGGATGAGAGACCCTATGTGATCACATGAATACTTTACGGTTACTTATCTAGACATTTAGTCACAAAGTAAACCGTCTTGCTTGTAAGTCGGAATTTCTCTATGCATGAAGTCTCATAACATCCAATCATTGCGTAAATAATGCTATTAAAACATTTAACATGCTTTCATGGATGAATTTAAAACATAGTTGTGAGTTATAGAAAAACCCACCTTGATGATCTCAAAGTGCAGTGCAATTTATGCGTGAAATGCTACTATACCTTCAGCTTGTCTCGACCTACAAAATTGGAATTCTAACTTAGAATCCTAATATAGGCTAATAAAATAATAACTTAGGTCCTAAATAACCTAATTAAAGATTTCATATGCTTTAGGATCATTTGGAATTGAAATAGAGTCAAATGGGCGAATAATACGCATTTGACAGATTGAATGAAATTAGTGATTCTATTTGAGAATTCATCGGACTTCGGAAACAAAATTGAATAGGGATAAAGATGAATTGAACTGAATTTAATGGCTATGAAGTTTGATTTAACATTTAGAAGTGAATTGAATATGTTTAGAATTTCTTTGAAACAAAATATAAAATTTAGCATTATAAGATTTTATAAGTTAATTTCCTATTTGAAAATTAGACTCTACTAAAATAAAAAGGGCTAAGTTGCATGATTTAAGACCTTTACTTAGAGTAACTACTTTGTCTCATTTTTATTTCTCTCCAAAATACAACTTTAATTCCACCGTCAACTTTGCATCACTTCCCCAATGCCTACACTTCACAACTAGCAACTCCCTGCTGCCGAAACCACACCAAGACAGTACACATACATCTAATCCTACTTCCATCAGCCCATCAAATACATAGCCGCAAGAAAGACAATAGATATTAAGTTTAGTAACCAGTTTTAAAATTTTCCGACAGAATTCTTACTTGAACTTCCAACATAAAAACGAGGACACAAATAATTTCTGATCTGAGATCCGATATCATATATTAAAAGCCTGCTAAGAGAGGTTCGAATCGGTATAAAATACATCAAAACCCAACGCTCGGATTGTCGGGAAAAGCTCCAAAAAGTAACTGCGTCGCAGAGCGACATACAGCTGCGGCAGCAGCTGTTCATGGCTTGTTTCCCGATTTTTGGAACGTTGAATCAAGAAATTGTTGACTCCCAGATGATCTATACATTAAGGGGAGTATTCTAGTATAGTTTCATGAGATTTGACCATGATTTGAGTAGGAAATAATACAAATTAAAAGAGTAATACACAGTTTACCTCCTATCTTTTTCTTCTTCCTTTCTTCTTTTCCTTTCCCCGTTTTTTTTTTCTTTTTTTCTGATCTCTTTCTCCCCAAGCTGACCCCAAATATATGTGTATATATTCTCATGCTTCCACACGTATATAATAACACTAATCCTCTTTAATTACCTCCCAAATGTTCAAGATTGATTGGTTATAAATATATTTTCTTTCTTTCATTTATCTTCTTTTTAAAGCCTATCTCTTATAATATATATATATATATATATATGGACACTTAATGGTACATGTATCTAAATGTATATATATCTATATATCCACTAATCTCTATCATTTAAGTTCCAAGTGGAAGAAAGTTGCCTAGCAAATGATTAATATTTATCCAAATGAATAACTTTGGACTATTTATATATATTTAAAATTCTTTCATGGATTCTCCAAGCAATTGATTCACAAATATATATTTAGACGTGTGTTACTATGACACTAATCCATTTAATCAATTTCCAAGTGGTAGCATTTAATTGGTGGAAGTTTAAAAAAAATGATCCCAATTGCTATACTTATAATTAAAAATAAATAACCATATACGCCAATAATTTGATAAATAGAACAAGCTTGATCTAAAAGGCCGAACATGAGCGTTAATTGGGACGAAATTGAATTGATTAATTGGGCTTGGTTAATAATATTGGTAATGATAGAATGAATTTGGTTCAAATTATCACATGAAATAAATTTAAGGGGAAGCTCAAATGAAGTCCGATTTTGATCTTGATGTCAAAATGATCCTATTAACATCTACTTTAATAATATAGATTCTAATTTCAACTTTGATGTTCTACTAAGATCGAAACATTACTTGGCCTTATAGTGCCTTTATGACCATAATTAACTAGCCAAAATAAATTGGGTTCTAATTTCGTGAAATTTATAGTTATAAAATAAATTTAAATACTATATTTTCTAGGGTGTTACAGTAATTGATTTTAATTTAATATTTTTCTTGATTCGATGATTTTTTCTATGTGAATGGGGAAATAGGAATATTAAAATACAATCAATTACATATGATTTTAAGGTCATAAAACTGGTAAATGTTAGATTTGCCAAAAAAATTGAAAAAGTAAGAATTTTATTGTTAATTTTAAAAAAAATGGTCATTTTTTAAAATGTGCCCAAAATGTATTTATCAATTTAGGATTTTTCACACACACACACACACACACACACACACACACACATATATGGTTAATTGTTAAAAAATTCACCACCTTTGAACGAATTTGTAATTTAAACATGACTTATAAAACGTTGCAATAATAACCCAATCTTTTAATTTGTAGCAAATTCGACACCTCCAATTTTTTTTTATCATTGAAATTATGAGCTTGCAATATTTTTTTCATGTGTACACACTAATTCAATTTTAGAGTGTCTTATATGAATAATTTTTATTGTGCAACATCAGTTTTCTAATAGTCAAAATTTATTGAGATGTCTATTTTGCTATAAATTAAAAGGTTGAGTTATTATTGCAGCATTTCAAAAGTCATGTTTAAATTGCAACATCGGTTTTCTAATAGTAAAAATTTATTGAGATGTCTATTTTGCTACAAATTAAAAGATCAGTGTCTATTTTGCTACAAATTAAAATGTCGAGTTATTATTGCAATATTTTAAAATTCATGTTTAAATTGCAACATCAATTTTCTAATGGTCAAAATTTCTATTTTGCTACAAATTAAAAGGTCGAGTTATTATTGCAACGTTTCAAAAATCATGTTTAGATTGCAAATTCATTCAAAGGCGATGAATTTTTTTAGCAATTATCCCTATATATATATATATATATATATATAGACTATAGTCATGAATTCATTTGTTGTCTCAACTTGGGCTCGGAATAAGTTATTGGACTATAATATTGAGTTGAAAGCCCATACAAAAATCCCATTACTCAGAAACCAAATATTTCATAAAACCCTAGCTCACCTCCAATTTGAAAATCTAAAATTAACAGTCTTATATCTGAATTTGAAAATCTGAAAAATATATGCGCTGAATTGAATATTTCGAATAAATACACTAATGTTCAAAAAATATTTTTTGAATTGAACTTGTCTCATATTTTTGACAAAAGACGTTAGAGATTGGAAAATGAGGGCAACATATAAAAATACGGAGTTTTATGGACAATTTAGATTGTAAATGTATTCAACTCAATCATTGCGTAGGACTATTTTTTGCATTTATTACTAAGTACACAGTAAATTTACACGCAATCACATATAAAATAAAATTGAATATATATTGCATGGATGTTACAACATAAAATTAAAGGTATATTGCATAGATGTTATTATAGACTCCTTTCGTTTCGAAATGTTTGTTGTTTTAGGTTTTTTATTTTGTTTCAAAATGTTTGTTGTTTTTTATAATTTGACATCCTCTCTCTCAATTTTAACCCTCTCAAATCCACCAAGATTTATTGATTCTAACAAAATGGAGAGAGAAAAATATATGGAAAGAAAATATTGTTATTTTTTAGGAAAATAAAGATGAATTAGATTTTATGGCATATATGAGCGATGAGTATATTTGTCTACAAAATGAATTGTTAATTCTAGATAAAAAAACTTAAAACAACAAACATTTCGAAACGGATGGAGTATATAAAATAACCTAATAATAGCAAACTATAACATTAGGATTTTTAATTGTATAACATTAATTACTAATATTATTACTCGAAAAAATTCAATCGTTTATTGTAAAATTAATTCATTATTAATGTTAATTTGATTTGTAAAATTAATACATTGCATAACGTTATTTCTAACATTAATTTATTAAAAAATGCTTAACATTAATCATAACAGTGCATTTTTTTTTTGTCTAAATGAGATTGGTAAAATGTATAAATATCTATTTATATATGTAACAACCTAGATTTTTGGAACTTGTTTAGTAGCCTTTTAACTAAATTTAGAAGACTAAATAAAGAAATTAGAGCTTAATTAAAGTTAAATGGGATATAAAACGCAACCCGTTGAAGCGTTTTAAATTTTTTCAAGTCACTGGTCAGTTCATAAAAAATAAAAATTATTCAAGTCACTCCTATTGACATTACGAACATGTGAGCTTTAAATTTTTGAATTCCAAATTCAATTGACCTTCCAATGGAATTTATTTGGTTCAAAATATCGAGCTCGATTTTGGCCCATTATTCTCAACCCATTTAATTTGAGCCCAACTATTAAGCTCATTATGAGCCATTCCGGTCGGCACAGTAGCATATATATATGATTATTATATACTTCCTCTATTCCATTTTGATAGACTTGTTTTCCTTTTTGGTATCTCCCGATATACAGGCATGTTTCTATATATATTTAGCTAATTTTCTAATATACACACCCCTATTTAATATGTTCACATTAGACATTACTTCAATGTCAAAGAAATAAATAGGGGCATATTAGAAAGTTTTTTAATTAATTGTCTTTCCCAATCCATTTCTTAATCTCAACTTCAATTTTTTGGGGGTAATTAAGGTTCGAAAAAAAAAACATCAATTTCGATTTCTTCAGTCAAAATATCAAATTCCATGATGGAAATCTCTCTGCTCATCAATTCATTCTTCTCTTTGACCAAGATCTTTGTTTCTGACTTCAATTCATTTTTCACCACTTTAGATCTGTCTCCCATTTCTCCATCATACCAGTTGGAATCGTCCACTTATTTATGGACTCCATCTTTCGACAGTTGAAATCACATATCACACAAATGAAGTATTTTAGCTCAAAAACTGAAATAAGTGGACAATTACTCACTCTAAAAAAATAGACAACCGCAAAACTTCTTGAACACCACACTTATATTTTCTTCATCCCTCTTCAAATTCACGGATGATTACGCGATGATTCCATCAATTTTACATCTTGTTGAAAATCTATATGAAAGATATCGAGATGTATTTTGGAAATTTCAGATTTTGTTAACAAGTTGAAGAAATGTAATTCATGAAATGAAACGAAATCTCCAATTTCGCTCTTCAATTTGGGATTTTTTAACCTAAAATCAACTATGATACTAAAAAAATGTCAAAATTGATCACAGAGGGTACATGTAATTCAGCTAAAACTGTAACTAAAAAAAAAAATTAAGAGAAACCACAAGAATAGAACTGTACCACAAAGAGCTAAGGAGAAAACGATATATTACAGTCATATAGACAAGTTCAGCATCTAACAAAATTGGCCATATAATCAAACCATGGGCTCGCTAGTACCACTTTTCATGGGCTCGCTCTGCACGAGCTGTCGCCACCAACCTTTTTGAAGATGGAGGCTAGAGCTCAAGCTCGAGAGAGAGAGTAAAGCAGCATGATTTACAGAAGCATGTGAGCTTCAACGAAATAAAAGATGGTAAGAAGAAATGAACATGTTCAAAATGCAATACAAGATCACATGTCCTTTGGTACAAGTTTCTTAACCTTATCAAAGAGTAAACTATCTCGACCTTTTGCTTCAAGATGTTTCAGCAACACTGAAAAAGTTGTGGCATCGAGTTTGAATCCTCTCGTCTTCATTTCTTCCAAGACTGGAATTGCATCGTCAATCTCATCCCTCTTCACAAGACCCTGTATGTAAACATTGTACGTCACACTATTAGGCGAGCAACCCCTGTTTGCCATTTGCGTAAGCAAATCCTTAGCCTCCTGTATCAGCCCTTCTTGGCAAAGTGCACCAATGAGGATGGTAAATGTTACAGTGTCGGGCTGCATTCCTTTGGATGGGAGTTCGTTAAAAAGATCCTTTGCTGTCCCAATTTGTTTGTCATTGCACAATCCCTCAATGAGTATATTATATGTTACTATGTTGGGAACAACACCTATATCTTCCATCATATGCAAGATGGAAAATGCTTCATCGATACGATGAGCTTTGCACAATCCCTCCAATAAGACACTGTAAGTCATTATATTAGGAGACAGATTTCGAGCTTGCATCTTTTTTAACAGCTTTAAGCCATCTTCACATCTGCCTTCACGAAATAATCCTTGTAATATTGTGGTGTAAGTAACAACATTTCGCTCTAACCCTTTGGCTGGAATTTCAAGAAAAAGACGCCAAGCTTGATTGATGCATCCCATCTTGCAATACCCGTTTATCAAGCTATTGTAGCTTACAATATTAGGTTTAAGGCCTGAATCCACTGCTAAACCCCAAATTCTTTTCGCTTCATCCATTTCTCCTCGCAAACAATATCCATCGATCAATACGTTGTGAGTGACCATATCGGGTTGAACATCTATTTGCTTCATACTTTCCAAAATATGCTCAGCCTCTTCCACCCTTCTTTCCTTGCAATATGCATCCACTAAAATGTTACAAGTAACAACACTCGGAGAGATCTTACAAGCCACCATCTTTTTCAATAGATCTTCCACCTCTTCCCATCTACTCAAATTACATAAGCCATGAATCAGGGAATTATATGTGCTAACAATAGGTAATATGCCCTTATCAATCAAAGTGGAGAAGAGTTGGAGAGCATCATCCATCATTCCATCCTTGCACAGACTATCAACGACTGTATTGTAAGCTTCGATAATTGGATTGCAGCTTTCTTTTTCCAATAGCCTTAACAAATCAAGGGCTGGGAGAGTATGTCCAGCTTTGCACAACCCATTTATCACAATAAGATACGTAACTTCATCCGGCTCACATAATTTCTGTCTCAACAATTTGTTGTACAGCTTTCCTGCCTCGGAGACCTTTCCCACCAAGAAAAGCCCTTTGATGAGATTGGTGAAGGTTATCACATCGGGTGGTTCGTAGCCGTGCTTGATTTGAGTGCCCATGATTGCAAACCCGTAATCGACACGTTTCAGACGGCAAAAGCAATCGATCGCGATTCCCAATGTGCAGTGATCTACAGGAGCATTTCGTTGAAGCATTTCGTCGAACAGGGAGAGGGCAAGAGAGTACTGCTTCATCTTAACAACAGCACTCAACAATTTAGTGAAATCAACAACAGAAGGAATGGGATCATGCGTTCTCACCATTTCATGAAACAAAGCAATCGCATCTTCGGGTTCACATAGACGCCCAAAATCGAATCTGGGTTTTGCTGAAAATGACCTATTTTGCTGATTGAGAATTTCAAAATTGAAGCAGGGTACGAGAAATGGGCAGTAATCTCGAACAGCAAAAGCAGATGTAATTGATTTAGACGAACAATTAGAAATTTTTTTGGAAATTGCAGAAGCAATATGTTTTGAACTCATCTCTCTTAACTTCAGTGAGTATGTCAATGTCTGTAAAAAGAGTTAGCAAAAAAATAGAAAGAAAAAACTAGTAAAAATACCAATAAACAAAATCAAGATAAATAACGGCTTAAATCGAACTTAAAATCAGCATTTTCAGTACAATTCAAACTCACGAAAAGTAAAAAAGCACGATTAAGCTTACAATGAGCTAAAAGAGGAGAAGTGTTACAGTGCTTTTTGGACTAAAAGATTAGCTGAATAAGTTGGGCTTCCAAAAACCCGTAGGCCCAATTTTTTTTTAGATTCATTCCCCCCTGGTGATTTGAAAATTTAGGAAATCTTATATTTATCTTAATGTTAATCTTAATATATATAAAAATAAAAATAAGAAGTTATGCCATTAAAAAACACCTTCCGAATTTAGTAAATATATTAAATAATTTATATTTAATACTATTCTATATATTAGCTTTAAAATCATATTTTTTAGTTAATGACATATTGTTATCTATGTATATGTTACTGAAATATAAAGCTATCATAAGAAAAAACATGGAATTTTTTCATCATTTTTCCTTCATTTATTTTCTTATTTCTTTTCATAATCTATATAAAATATAATATAAATAATTAATGTAATATAATAATCTATATCTATATATGCATATATATCTAATCTAATATACAAATAATATAATATTGTTTTAAACCCAATGTAGCAATATAAAATACATATATAATATATAATTAATATTTAATATAATATGTTGTTTTATAACATAAGTTTCTTTGCATAAATATATAAATATATAATATACATGCTAATTAAGTATATATAGTTATGTCATCAATCACCTCAATTAATTAAAATTAAATGACGTGATAAATATATATATTATTAAACAATAAATATTTACAAATTGAAAAATCATTATCTACAGATCCAAAAATGTTAAATTTATATACGCGGTCAATTTCATTCAATCATTTAAGATGATAATCATTTATATTTTTAAAAATATTATTATATTTATAATATATATTCTATATATCGATCTATATATAATTAATTATTAGTATATTATATTATAAGTTTAGTTATTATTTTATAATTACATAGTTAATTAATTAATATGACATTCCTAATCATAAACATATATGTTTATATAATTAAATCAATACTTTACAGATAAAATACAAATCATTCTCACATTTTTCGTAATTAATATGTTTGATCTTTCAATACAAATTAGATACACAAACACACGCGCACATATATACATCTATATATACTCTCTCCGTTTCAAAATGTTTGTTGTTTTAGGATTTTAATTTAAAATTAACAATTATTTTTTTAAACTAATATACCCCTTCCTTCTATATCAAATAAAAATCTTATTCCCTTATATTTTCCTAACAAGTTAGCAAAGTTTTCTCTCTCCATATATTTGTAGGGTTAAATTTGGGTGAAAGAATGTGAAAATATCTAAAACAACAAATATTTTGACACAAAAATAAAACTCTAAAACAACAAACATTATGAAACGGAGGGAGTATATAATAACACACTTATAACGCAATTTTTTTCCCTCCCATTGCAAAATTTATTTATGGAAATGTATAATTTTAAGTATTATGGAAATGGGGATTCAATTATCTATTAAAAGTCTTCCCATAATTAATTATATTAAATATAGCAATAGCAAGATAAAATAAAATCAAAATGAAAATAATAATTGTGATAAAAATTAATATTATACGTTTGAGAAATTTAGAAGAGTGGAAAAGTGTGAGTTTTTTTTTTTTTTATAATTTCAAATTAGTCTTTTAGTGATTTTTTTTAAAATTTACTTTTACTAAGGAAAAAGTGTTGTTTTAAGAGAAACACTTTTACTAAGAAAACAACACTTTTCACTTTAACTATTGAAAAGCTAAATATATTAAATTATTGATAAATTATATTATTATACATTTATGTTCTTTCATCTTCAACCTCCTGCCCATCTTTTGTGAATCTGTGGCGCTGCTTCAACTTTTTCATTTTCTTCTCTTCTTCAACCTATTACTCTCCCCTTTTCTCTTTCTTATTTTGATCAACATCCGTCGTTCCTTTGGTTGTCCGACATGAAGAGGGATGCGGATGTGAGAAAATTCCAGCATATCTATTGATTTAACAATGAATTTTATGCAATTTTTAGATTTTTTTTTTGTGATGATTATTATGCCAAAGCAAATTACATAAAATAAAACTAATTGTACTATAAACACATGCTGTTGCAACAAAAAAAAAAAAAAAAAAAAAAAGGAAAAAACGCCATAAAATTTAGTCATTAAGTGTGAATAATTGTATTGCTTCATGTCCTATTGTGAGTCATTAATAATAACGTTGTATTGCCTAGATTTTAATTATAATCCATCCAACAGGATATTGTAAGTCCTTATTTCAGGAGACAACTTTTGAGCTTGCATCTGTTTGAACAGCTCGCATCTGCCTTCACGAAATAATCCTTGTAACATTGTGTTGTAAGTAATAACATTTCGCTCTAACCCTTTGGCTCGAATTTCAAGAAAAAGACGCCAAGCTTGATTCATGCTTCCCTTCTTGCAATACCCGTTTATCAAGCTATTGTAGCTTACAATATTAGGTTTAAGGCCTGAATCCACTGCTAAACCCCAAATTCTTTTCGTTTCATCCATTTCTCCTCGCAAATAATATCCATCAATTAATGCACAATAAGTGACTATATTGGGTGTTCAAATATGCTCAGCCTCTTCCACGCTTCCTTCCTTGCAATATACATCCACTAAAATGCTAAGTAACAACATCCGGAGAGATCTTACAAGCCACCATCTTTTTCAATAGATCTTCCAGCTCTTCCGATCTACGAAATTAAATAAGCTGTGAATCAGGGAATTATATGTGCTAACATCAGGTAATATGCCCTTATCAACCAAATTGGAGAAGAGTTGGAGAGCATCATCTATCATTCCATCCATGCACAGACTATCAATGATTGTGGTGTAAGCTCTAAAATTGGGATTGCAGCTTACTTTTTCTAATATACTTTCCCCTAAGCTGTCATCAAGATTATTTAGGATATGAAAAAAGTTGATCTAACTAGCTTCTTTGTAACACAGGTGCCACCATGAAGAATGGAGGCCACAAATTTTTATCCCTTCATCAGCAATTGACATCTTAGAGGAACTTTTTGTGCTCTTTTTGTGGACCATTACAACACTACTGGAAGCAAGCTGATCCAAACATTTCATAGCATTATTTGGTTCAAGAATCACACCCTCAGCAATCCACATATTTATGACCTTGGAAGTGGGAATCTCATATTTTTGAGGGAAAACTCCCATGTGCAAAATGCATATTTTCAAATGTTGAGGCAAGTTTTCATAGCTTGGATATAGTACCTTTGATACATGGTCATATGCAGCCGCAAAAATTTGATGTTTCTTCTGTGTTGCTACTTCATTCCACTGCTCGGGAGTCTTCTCTGCTTCGGACAGGAGGCCAGCTACCATGATGATTGTGAGAGGAAGACCGTCACACTTCTCCGCAATCCTCCTTCCAGCTCTCTCGAGCTGGAATGAGCACGAGTCCACATCAAACACCTTGTCCCGAAGAAGATCCCAACTTTCTTCTTTATTCAGCAATGGCATATCCAAGGAATCCAATCCAGGTACTAAGCCAGAATGATCAACTACTTCTTGAATCCTACTTGTAAGCTTCATGGCTTCCAACCACAATTTGTGTACTAGTTTTAAGAAGTTCATTCACCTCATCCCAAACCTGCCCATCCCACACATCATCCAATACAATCAGGTATCTCTTACCCTTCAAACATTCATTCAAGTAGCCACTCATTCTCTCATCATCATCATCATCATAGTCAGGTTTCACCTAAGCTACAATGCCCCTAATAATCTCTTGCAATTTCCACTCTCTGCCTACTACAACCGAAGCACGACAGTCGAACCATTCCACAATATCTAAATCTTCAAATATTTTCTTAGCAAGAGTAGTCTTACCAATGCCCGCCATTCCAACAATCGAGATCGAGTGCAAATTCACATCTCCTCCATAGTAGACTACTCTTACAATATCTTCTTTGAGCCCAGTGTAGAGATCGGACAATCCAACCATCTTTGACTTGTTTCCACGAGATCCATCAATTCTTGATGATGATGATTCGTCTTCTTCCTGCACCTTCTTCAAAGTTTCGATGAAGGAATGGAAATCTCATTTTAGATGCCTCAGGTTTATCAAATGTGGCGTTCGATTACTCTCGTCTCCTTGTAAGCTGTGATCTATAATCAAATTCCATATGAAATTACAAAGATATTTTCCTAAATTCATTTTCTCTACATCGTATCCAGAGCGGGTTCTATGATTTTTCGATCGATTGTTATTTCTCAAAACGAGATTTGATCGTTCGATTGTTATTTCTCAAAAACGAGATTTGATCGTTCGATTTTTTTTCTTGGTGATTGATTGCAAAGCGTGATGACGAAGGGAAGGAAGTTCAATTGGAAAAATTCTCGTGAAGAAGAGCTCAGGGGATCAAATTTGGAGCAAGGCATGAGCAGCAATTCGCACGACTCCTCTCATGAAGAAACTCCAGTAGATTACTCAACCAGAGTCAATCGAGCAGATGCACAAGGTATGGATCTTCATCCTTTGGCGCGAAGTGAAATTCAAAGTAATCGTATTCTAGCCAATGATGAACTGTACATTGCACCTCATGATCATCCTAGTCTAGCATTAACCTCAGACTTGTTTGATGGTCGCAATTTCCATAGTTGGTGCCGCTCGATTAAGAGAGCTCTATTTGCTAGAAACAAATTAGGTTTTGTTGACGGCAGTCTTGTTGAACCTAGAAGCAACTCAATAGATCACAAGCAATGGCTTAGAGCTGATTTTTTGGTCTTTAATTGGTTGAGCAATTGTCAAAGAATTATCTCGTGGACTGCAGAGCTATGATACATGTAGACAACTTTGGGATGAATTGCATAAACGTTTCGGGAAACGAAATGTCCCCGGCTGTATAAACTAAGGCGTGGTATAGCATCATTTACTCAGAATAGCCAATCTGTGCTAGTATATTTCAATAATTTGAATGCTCTATGGGATGAATTGAGCTTGCATAAGACTTCAAAGCAATGCACTTGTGACGCTGCAGAAGAGGGAAAGGCTGAACAAGAGGAGGAACGCATGATGCAGTTCCTGATGGGACTCAACGATGTGTTTGAGCCCATTAGACAGCAGATTCTGATCCTTAACCCTCTTCCAAATGTTAGCCAGGCATACTCTATGGTATTACAAGTTGAAGAGCAAATGCAAGTGTCTTCACAATTCTCTGAGAACATGGAACATAGTGCATTATATTCAGCACAACCAAAAGGATTATTCATCCTTTCCATTGAAAGGAACTGCACTCAAATTATTCATTTTGCACAAATTCACACTGAATCACACAAGATTCACAGAATTCCACCTCAGACACAGGAAACACAATGACAGAGATTAGTTTAACCACACTTAGGAGGGATAACCTCCACAGGCCTAAAAATGGGTGCACAAGGGGAATCTAGAGCAGAGGCTAGCCCAGTTCTCAGCACAGATTGATCTGTGGAGCAGGGGTTCACTCAGGTCAATCCCAAAATCCAAATTAGCCAAGGAACCTTAGATCACCAAGTCAATCCACATAAACTCTTTCAACAAGGAGTTTCAAACTATAAGAATATCACAATAGAGAGACAGATAACCACATATTCCACAAAATACAGGTTATCAACAACACAAGAACAAACCCAGAACCCCCTTTCCTACTGAAATCCCTTACTCAAAATTGCTATCGGGGCAACCCGCTTTGAGAAGACCCACAGGGAATCCAGACGGTCCCGACCGTAAGCAAGTTTTGAGGAAAAGCTTGGAATGCCAAGGGAATGACAGAGTCAAGAGCGGAAATAACAAGGCACAGAATCGAATAATACCACACAACAGAGTTTAGGGATTAGGGTTTATACCAGAGTCGGTTCTTCCAGGTAGGGAAGAACCAGTTTTACTTTTTCAGAGGAGCCCGCCGGGGGCGAGTACGGCGCGGCCCTTACCGGCGGCGGGGTGAGATAGATGGAGGCACGAGAGTGCCCCCGCTAGACCAAACCGTGGCTCTGATACCACTGTTGTGGTACCGGCCTAGCAAGGGGTTCACTACTTGTTTCCCTACCACAACGGCCTATCTCACTAGCCACTCAAGTGGCTTGAACAATTACAGAACAAGATACACAAGAACAAAAGATCAAACTATCTAGATCTTCAAGGTCATCAACTGTAGAAGCCTCAGAAATGAAGATCAAGTGGATCGACCAAGTTCCTCACGGGCTTAGGGCTAAAAATTTGTAGATCTGCAAAAGTACCAAAGAGAAACCAGTAAGTACAGAGAGGTTACACAGAGAATCGAAGTGACAAGAAAAGATAGAGAGGATCAGAGGTGGGAAAAATGTGCGCGGGGCACGGTGGCTCAGATTTTCCATTCATTTTAATATATTTTTCATACAAATCTATGTTTGAATGCATGAAAATATATATTTGAACACAAATGATCAATAGATTAGAGAAAAATTAGTTGAATGAATTTTCGAACCTATTGAAGATATTTATAATTCAGTAGATTTCAGATCCAAAAATGAGCGACAAAACATTAATATTTACAAGTTTAAACCATAATTTTTTTATCACAAATTCAAAGTATACATGACAATTATTAACATATTCTAACATTTCTGTCACCCTTTTCTCAAATTCAAAAAATGAAATTGTGACACCTCTTTTTATCTCTCAAACGTGAACGTTTCTCGCTCACATGTGAAGATTTATCTCTTCAATTTTGTACCATACATGAATTAATATTCTTATTTTTTTTAATTGGTTAAAATTAATTTTTAAATTGAGGATAAAATTGGATCTGAACTTTGACCCGTCTTACGAATTTTGACCAGTAAGATGGTCTTATACATTTTTTTATCATTTATGAAAATAATAAAGTTTAAACATATTACAGATATATTCTTTTATATATATATATATATTTAAGACTCGTATATATTCGTATCTCATTCATTAATCAATTTTAAATGATTCATGTATCATAAATAAAACAAACTTGTGTTCTTATGATCTAAAAAAAATGATATAAATAAATATACTAACACATAGATATATTAATGTTCTCATTATTAATTCATTGATTAGTATATATTGATTGTCACGATTGTCATTATAGTGTACGAGACACTAAAAGAATATGCATTCTTGATTTACATGTTGTCTGTGTGTGTGTATTTATATATCATACAATCTTAAAGTTACTTGTAAGCATAAATTTTCATCAGTTCATGTAGTTAAATATTAACCCCTATGTGTTTACAATTATATAAATATAGGTATATATAATATATCTTTAGTTTTATAAACACTTTATGTGTTTTTTCTGATGCTAATTATTGAAAATAATAATGTTTAAAACTATATTTATTTTTTAATTTTTAAGACTCATACATTCACATTATAAAATGTATTATATTTGGTGTTATATTCCCCTTTCAACTAATCAGATGATGAACTGATAAGATTAAATTGTGAATAAATTATTTAATTAATTTGAAATTGTTAGGATGAATCTATGAAATCGATACTTTAGACTATTTCTTCCTCTATGATATTAGATTCTTATTTCTCCAATTATCTTTATTTGCCTTTATTTAATCATTTATCTTTAGTAGATACAAAACCAAACCTTGAATGCGATGCTTATCCAGTACGTACTTATAAGATTGACGCTGGAGTACTCAATTATGATTAAATTACGATCTTGCTCAACATTGTAATATAGTTACATCACATATGTATAGATAGCTAATGAGAAGTCAAATAAGTGAATGTAATAAATAAATATTAGGTTGAGAAGTACAAGAAATGATATTTAAAAAATAAATTGTTATATTTTCCCAACTTTGGCAACTAAAGTCAACATTTTTAATTATATATAACATTAATTGTATGTGCTATTATAAAAAATAGTATTATACTCTAATATAATAATGTAATTAAGCTAAAATTTTCCCTAGTTAAAATAGTATCGGAAAATTTAGTAGATTTCTAAAATGAAATATTGTATGCATAGTGGCTTGTCAGGGCCATATTGATACAATATGGAGCATGAGGCAAAATAATGAAAATGTTTATTTATATAATACAATATCTCAATATATAATTTTGTATTTAATTTTATGTCCAAGGTTCTATTAACCTAAACTTTAATTTTGAAAATATATGAAATCTATTAATATCTAAGTGTTTTTCAAATGTTAGATAAGTTAGGGATTAAGTCATAATTATTTAGAGATTAAGACACGTAAACTTTATTCAAAAGTCATAGATTGATCCTTTATATATTTCAAATACTTGACTTAAAAAATTATTAATTGAATGTGGATAATATATATATATATATATATATATATTTAGCTGACTATTTTAATAAAAATAATAGGGTCTGAGGTGATTGCCTCATTTGCTTCATGGTAGAAATGGTAGAGTGTTATTTAACACACACACACACACACATTCTTGACTTTTATATATTTTAATTAAATTACTTGTAATAAAATTCAAATTAATATATTCAATTATGATTAATACTTCCTCCCGTTTCTATATAAATGTCATTTTTACACTTTTATTTTGTTTCAGAAAAATTATCATTCTATATAATCAAGGTAAATTTTTTACTTTTTTTCTCCAGTTTGCCCTTATTTAGTGTAGTCAACCCTCCACATCCTACTAATCATTGAGAGAAAATTATAGTTTCAAAACTGCATAGATTCAGTGTAGATGTATATATGTACATGAATTGTCATTAAATGATTCAATGCAATTAATATTATTTCATCAATTAAATAGGGATATAATAGATAATTTGATTACTTTATTAATTTATGTGCATTTATTCAAAATGACGTACGTACTTGTATAGAAACAGATGGAGTATCTCTTTTTTTTTTCTCCAAACTATATATGTGAAATTAGTCTTTATGATTTTACATTAATATAAAAACATTATAGTTAGATTGATCTTTATTTGTGAAGTTTATTTTGATAGAATATGTAATGTTTTTAGAAAAAAAATTAATATATTTATTGTTTAGAGGGCATGAGATAATTTTTACAACTTAATTACTTTGAAAATATTAATTAACATATCTTTAATAAAAATAGATAAGGACATGGCCAAAATAACATTGCATTATATATTCTATCTTTAATACAAATATGTTGGGGATGATATTTTTTTTTTTGCTCTTATAAGTCTACATCACTCTTTTGCAATAAACTTATTTTAATTTATACACATTATGTATCATTTTGCCATTTTTTTAATCTATTTTAGTTCACTAATATTTGAATCATTGATATCACATTATGTGAATTAGTGATTTATAAGTAGAAATTAATTTTTAAGTATATTGAATAAATTATATTTTTAGGGATAATTCCCTAATAATTAAATTACTATACTCAACCAATTTTGCAATTTAACATGATTTTTAAAATGTTTCAATAAGGTCACCTTTTGAATTGTGGAAAATTCGATATCACTAAATTATTGCTAAAAAATAAATTAGTATATGCATTCATGATATAAAAAAAGAAGAAGAAGAAAGATAATTGACACGAATGCATGTGATATGCATTGTGTGTATTAATTTATAATTTACATATTACTGGTATATAAAGATGCTAATGAATTGCCTAGCATGTTAATTAAAAAAATATGTTAGTTGAAATTAGAAACTTATACACACATGCACACTATTGAGACACCAATTGAAATTATATATGTATTTTAATATACTATTATGGAAGCCAATAATAATATTTTTTAATTGTTACTATATATATGCATATCAAATGAATGACCATTTGCATAAAAATCACGCATGAAAATTTATATATACTATTATATGATAATAAAAAATGCATGAAGATTTATTATATTAATTTATTGTCCTTAATTTAAATATATTATGGTGATATATTAGGTACTTTCAATTTTATAATTAAAATAAGGCTCTTTTTATATATAGTAGTAGTAGATTCACATGAAAAACTAATATAGTATTTTATATTTTACATTATAAATACATATTATATATTATATTACACAAGTGCCCTCAAATTAAAATTAAAATAGGGATATAATAGGTAAATCAAAATTTGTAAAACATCACACTTTTATTATAGTAGTAGAGATATAGTAATTAATAATTAAAGCACCAGAAAAGTCTTTTTATGAGAAAAGTCTGATGCATGCAGTTATTTAATTTGGAGAAGAAGAGCGACAGACTGGAATATTTAAGATAAGAAAGAACATGACTGATGAAATTTCAACTCCAATAATAGTTTTGTTGAATTTTATGGTTGTCGACTTTGTTAGAAATTGTAATTTTCTAGAAACTCGACGACGTCTTTAATATTCGACCTGTAGTGTCGATAGTGTCTACTTCTTATGTCGGTAAATTATGCTATAATGCCTACATATTGGTCATTTTTTAAAAATAGTTCACTTTTTTAAAATTAACAAAATTATATTCACTTTTTCATAACTAGCAAAGAAAGCATGCATTGCACACAATTCAACTAATTTGCTTAAATTGATTATTGAATTTTGAATAATTTAAATATATTATATTTGAGAAGTCAATTAAAAAATATATATTTTGTTATATATATATATATCACTTTATAAATATAATAATATTTGAAAATTCTTGATTAATCAATAATCAGAAAAATGATATAAACATAAAGTTTAATTAAATTGTAACTATTCAAACAAGAACTTGGTATAGCCTTTAAATTTTTTATATTTTTGTTATTTAAATTTATCTATATATATATATATATATATATATATATGGATATAGAGAGAGAGATGCATGTATCCTTTCTCTCAAGATCCCTCTTTTTAGAACATTAATTCGTAACCTTCTTTGATTGTTGACGTATGTGTGCATTAACGCGTACACTTCAAAATTTTCATTCAATAATTTTTATTTTGACTTTACTGTCTAATAAAAATATTAAATTTTAATTAATATAAATTCACAAAATTTTTGCATCATCCATTTCAGAAGAAATTCATTATAAAGATAATTAAACTTAATAAAAATAATGTATATAGTTAATGAGATATGAATATTATTAATTATGTGATTTTTTACTATCATGACTAAACATCTTATCGCACATCAATTGGTATAGTTTTATCGCACGTCAATAGTTTATCTCATAAGTAAATTATATTTTTAACCACTCTATCTTATCAATTAATTGGCATATGATATCACGGTACACTGAATTGATTGAACTATTTAAATTATTACTCATGTTGCAAAATATTAACTAGTTATTTTATTTTTGTGTATTTTAACCGAACATACATTTAATACCATATTTTTTTTATTGGAATATAAATGACTACCTTGAACAAATGAAACTAAAAATAACTTAACTTAAAATGGTGTTGAATGTAAAAATATCATGTGCTGCTTAATGAGAAATAAATGATAAAATCTCAAAGTTTGGTTAATAGTTTGTTGTGGTAAATTGTGTTCAAGGTTTCATGTTCAACACATTTTTCAAAATTTTATACCATATTTACAAATTTTTTTTAAATAAAAATAATCTAGTTGTCAATTGTAATATTTTATTCAATGGAAATCTAATTTAATTAGTAGTACAATCTGAGGGAGAATATTCATTTCCACAATTTCAATTATTTCCTCAACTATTTTATAAGTAATTGGATTATGTTCATTCTCAGTCATATGATTATAAGTAGTTAACATATTTCGTATTTCAAAAAGTTGTGCAATATTCATTCTTTCCTCCCATGAACTTAATTAACTATTCTAAATTAACTGATTAATCTAATATAAAATATTTTATATATAATTATCAAACCACCAATATTCTAAGTTTCTGAAATTATAAATTAATAAGTTTAGAAAACCTAACATTTGAACCATAATTTAAAATTTATTTTTCCAATAAATCATTACATATTTAAAAATAATTCCCTCATAATAACCATAATATTAGTTATTAATTAATTAGACAATTACATATTTAAAAATAATTCCCGTTCGCTAGAATGAATCATAATTAATAATTGTAAAATTAAAAGGGAAAAGGGTCTCGCAGGCCCCTCAACTTTTCGGCGGGGACCTCGCAGGCGCTGTACAATTTTTTGGCTCAATTGAGCCCCTGAACTTTTTTTTTTCGTGTCTATTGGGCCCCTCTGTCAAGCCCCTCTTAATGGGGCCGTTAGTTCGACATAAAACGGCGTCATTTTAGGTTTTATTCGAATAAAAAAATTATAAATTCACAACCCGCCCAATTCTACTGCAACCCTATCCGAAAAGACCCAATCCTAGAAACTCGTCTCTCCTACCCGACTCCCACCCGCTGCCAAAAATCCAATTGACGGGAAACGTCCATTTCACTCCTCCGGCTCCGGCGAAGACCCCAGTCCGCTCTGCTGGCCTCCGGCGACCTCACCTGCACCGGTTTCGGTAACTCCGATGCCTCAGAATCTCCGCCATATACCTGCACTTCTCCTCCCGCCGCCGGCGATTAATACGCCACTCCCGGAATCTCCCCGCGGATTGCAGGCTTCCAAACCCAACCCTGATCGGTCACCGTCTGATTCCCAACCATCATCGCCGCCTCAACCTGTTTCTCCGGCCGTTGCAGAGCTCGTGCCGGCAACCATTTTCTCTGCACCGTACCCCCCTCTCATCTCCTTTCTTGCCAAGCTCATCCTCTCATCTCTTTTCTTGCCAAAATGGGGCCCTCTCCTCTAATAATCCCCAAACTTCAACATCTTCGCCAGAAATAATGGAAATCTGGAGGCGGCCGAAGATGGCGAGGAACAGCCGTGACTGAATCGAGGGGTTGCGTCTCCAGCGAATTCCAAAGAGAGATTGGGGAGGAGGAGAATCGGGTCGGGATATTTTTAAAATGGGTAGGGTTGTGAATTTATAATTTTTTTTATTCGAATAAAACCTAAAATGACATCGTTTTATGTTGAACTAACGGCCCCGTTAAGAGGGGCTTGACGGAGGGGCCCAATAGACTCGAAAAAAAGTTCAGGGGCTCAATTGAGCTAAAAAAAAGTTCAGGGGCCTGCGAGGTCCCCGCCAAAAAGTTCAGGGCCTGCGAGACCCTTTTCCCAAATTAAAATAAAATATAAAAAATTGAAATAAAAGGAAAAAAAGAGAAAAATAAAACACAAATTTTGATTGTAAAAAAGAGGTGAAATACAACAAATGTAACGCAAAATTTAATACTGTAAAATTCTACCACCGAAGAAGGGATGACTATCTGACTTGTCTTCTTCTCCCTTTACACGTGCTGCATTCTCAATCTCAGGTTGGGAGTGCAATGGATATGGTCGAATTTGCCAAAATTATTGAACGGATTTTATGGAATTTGAACCTCACTTTACTCCTTCTAAAAATCCCAAAATTATATGGTCGAATTTGCCACCTACCAAAATTATTGAACCTACATACCCTCCCACCACCGCCACATCTCCTCACTTTGCTCCTCCTCTCGCCGTCGCAGTCTTTTGGTGGCCGGAGATGGCTTACGCTGCTGTGATTTCTCTTTTGGCTGCGATTGACGGCCTCTTTGACTCTCGTTGTATTTCCCTTGGCTCCTCCACTCGAGGATGCCTTCAATCTGTATACGATCACGCGAATTCACTAGCGACCACAATCGAATGCTGCAGCGAAGGGGTGGGAGCTTCAGAGGAGGAAGTAATAATAGAGGAAGCACGCAGATTAGAAGATTCCATTGAATTCCCTCTTGCAACGCACATTCTTCTTTTGCAATCTCAAATCGGCCACCCTACTTTCTCCCTCAACCTCGATGTCGATTCCTTTGCCAAGACAGCGACGAAGATGAAAGAAAACATTGAGGAATTATGGGAGCAGAAAGTGTCGGAGACGATTGAAGAACATGTTAAGGAGTTATTTATGCCGAAAGCAGAAGAAGAGGTTTCATCAGCAACTGACGAGTGTGATATGGTTGGATTACTTGATCAGTTTCATGGGATCAGAGACAAACTTATTTCATCAGCAACTGACGAGTGTGATTGGTTTGATAATGTTATCTGGATAAATGGTATGGCGGGTATTGGCAAAACTAGGCTTGCTAAAAAACTGCTTCAAGATCCCTCCGTCAAGGCACACTTCGAATGCCTGGCCTTTGTTAGGGTGGGCCCAGTGTTTCGGCAAGAGGAAGTTTTGCAGGCTATTACTGCTCAGCTTAATCTTCATGACCAGGAAATGATTATGGAAGAGAGTTTCGAAGAACGTTTCTGCAGAATTGTGAGCCTTAGAAAATCTCTCATTGTGTTGGATGATGTGTGGGACGATATGGATTTCTTAATTAAAAGTTCTTTGTTTGGTAAGGAAACTCAGATCTTGGTGACGAGTAGGGGACATGCGAATCATCCTGCAGTTTTTTTAAATTTGAAAATGCGATTTATGGATGAAGAAGAAAGCTGGGAACTTCTAAGGAGGAATGTGTTTGGTGAAGAAGAATGTCCACCTCAACTTGTCAAACCTGGGAAGAAGATTGCGAAGAATTGTGAAGGACTTCCTCTTCTAATCATTGCCGTCGCCCCCATACTCCTCTCCGAAGCCCAGAAAAATCCAGAATGTTGGAACAGAGTTGCAGAGAAACCACATTCAGTTTTGGAGAAAGCCTCTCATCAAATCTCAGAGGTACTCTTATCAAGCTACCATCGACTCGATGAATATGAAAAACTCTGCTTTCTCTATCTTGCAGCTTTCCCTCTAAAATATATAGTCCGACATTCCACGATCATCAACTTTTGGCATGTTGAAAGATTTCGTCGTAACAGGTCAATTCATTATTACTCAATTACATATAGAATGTTACTTCGAAACAATCTTTTCAGAGGTCACGAGGAAAACTTATTGAGTGGTTTACCCGAAGCTTGCAGTCTCCATTGTGCATATTGGTATCTGAGTAAAAGGGTAGCTGAGAATAACAAATTTCTCTATACCATAAATGGTCGTGCGGATGCTTTAGACGAATGTGTGAAAAGCCATCGTCGTCTTGCCATCTATGAGAACGTCTTATTCGCCATCAAAGAGGCGCATGAAAAAATTTCATCCATTACAACTGTACGTTCTCTGCTATGCACGGGGCCATATCATCAATATCAAGTGCTAATATGTACGCAGTGGAAGGTGCTGAGGGTACTTAATGCTGTCACAATCCGTCTCTACGAATTCCCAGTTGAGGTACTAAAGCTAATTCTTTTAAGGTATCTGGCCCTAACTTGTAATGCAGATCTCCCTGCTTCCATATCCAAATTGTGGAACCTTGAGTTCCTTATCGTCCATCAACACTCGGGCATCAAACGAGTTGGAGTTGAGTCGTATGTGCCTGTAGAGGTATGGGATTTGCAGGAGTTGGTGCATCTTGAAATCATGGGAAGAAACCTACACGATCCTCCTCGTCCAGGTGTAGTTTTACCCAATCTTAAGAAACTTTTAGATGTTGGAGTTGAGAGTTGTACCAAAGCAGTTCTTGAAAGCTTGCCTAGCTTAGAGAAATTAAAAATTCAAATTGAGTTTGCGCCCAATGCTACTGAAACCAAGAGTTGCTTTGATCATATTTCCTGCCTCGATTCACTAGAATCATTTCATAGTCTGATCATCAACCCTACACTCTTGCTACCACCTCTGCCTCTTGCAATTCTCCCATCTCGTCTTGCAAAGTTGACTTTGAGCGGCTTTGGATATCCCTGGGAACACATAAGAATAATTCTTGAAACACGAAACCTTGTAGAGCTGAAACTGCAGCACTATGCCTTTCGAGGAGAAAAGTGGGATGCAAAAGTAATTGAATTCTCACACCTTCGTAGCCTTACTATTGAAGATACAGATCTTGTGGAGTGGACAGCCGAAGATCAAAGCTTCAGTTATCTTGAGTACATAACCTTAAAAAATTGCTATAAGTTACGTGAGATCCCTCACTTTCCAGGTGTTGAAGATATTAAACTGGTTGACTGCAACCCCTTAGCTGAGATTTGCGCAAAGCAAAAACATCCTGGACTGAATTGGGAGAATCGTACCGAAATTGTTGCTGCTAATTATTCATGGAAATGAGGAGACGTTGAAGTCACGATGATTATGATTTTTCTATCTTTCATGTGAAATCTCATTCCTTAATTTTCAAGACAAAACTCATGGTTAATATTCTTGGAGAGTAAATTTCACTTTTGGTCCCATTAGAATAGGGTCAAAATACTTTCAGTCTCAAAAGTTACATTTTTTGTCCCAAATGAATTTTTTTCGACAATTTTGGTCCCATAAGATATTTTTCCGACAATTTTAGTCCCATAAGAAAATTTTGCAACAATTTTTGTCTCAAACTAATTGAGATCTTTGGTGTGCTAGACGACACAAATTGATCTCAGATAAAAATGATAGGATGCATTGGACTTCGGAACATATATTGTTTGTTTTCATATGGATGAGACACATCAAAGATTCACCAAAATTGTTAGTTTTGGGATTAAAATTGTCGGAAAAATATCTTATAGGACTAAAATTGTTGGAAAACTTTCTTATGGGACTAAAATTGTCGAAAAAATATCTTATGGGACCAAATTTGTCGAAAAAAATTCATTTGGGACTAAAAAGGTAACTTTTGGGACTAAAAGTGTTTTGACTCTATTCTAATGGGACCAAAAGTGAAATTTACTCATTCTTGGAAGTTGGATCTAATGTTTTTCTAGCATGGTGTTGGGGCATTCAAGGCTAAATGTAGCAGCCGAGTAAAATCCGAGGTTCAAATTTTATTGCCGGATTTTTAGATGTTCACGGTGTAACTCTATTAATTGCAAACATTTGTGTCAATTATTATGATCAAATGATTTCCGGACATTCGATTTTATTTTATTTAATCTTTTCATGATTGAGTTCAACACTTAATTAGGTTATTTTTATATTTACGAGGAACACTTACCTGCTGCAGTGCAGTTCTTACATGCCCCAATATCAGACAGGGCGTGGCGTCACACGCTCGTCAGTTTTTTTTTTTTGGGGGCGATTTTTTAATTTTATTTTTTCTTTTTGTTTTGTTTCCAAAAATTTTATACCTAAATTCAAAATAAATAAATTAATTCACTTTAATTTTAGAATATACTAATTCAATTTTATGATTCACTCCAAACACATGGAGGTCCTAGCACAATTCTTTTACGATTCTTGAAATCGAAGTATCTGATTAATGCAGGTGAAGCTCAATTAACCAACCATGGAGAATACGGCCCGTTTGGCGGACATTCGATGCAAAGACAGAGAATTCTGCTTTGCTGAAAATCGAATCTGGGTTCACGTAGACGCCCAAAATCGAATCTGGGTTTTGCTGAAAATGACCTATTTTGCTGATTGAGAATTCCAAAATTGAAGCAGGGCACTAGAAATGGGCAGTAATCTCGAACAGCAAAAGCAGATGTAATTGATTTACACGAATCTAGTGAAGAAGATCGTGCTTCAGCTGATCAAGAATCTAGTGGCGTGATGCTGGCTAGCTTGCTGCTGGACTGATTTGTGTCAGCTAATGAGAAAATTTCGATTTTGGTCCCATAGGACATGGGTTAGTCCGATTTTGGTCCCAGCTCTATCACTTTTGGTCCCAAATCGAATTAATTATCACTTTTGGTCCCACCGTAACGTTTACCGTTAAAAAAATTATCGATTTTGGTCCCAGTTTTTTATCGATTTTGGTCCCAAACATAAAAATGGCAGAAAATTTCAATTTCATTTCAATTGGAGGCAAAATTGAACTAATTTGCTAGAAAATTAACCTGATTTGGTTCCAATTTTCCCAAAAACATGCATCTGAATATATATACGCACCAATGCATCTAAACTAATTTGCTAGAAAATTAACCTGATTATGGTTGATTATTTCATAATTAAATTCTTGTAAAATGTAAAGTAAAAAATCTAGGAAAAAATTATACTTTCATAATAAAATATATATATAATATTAAAAATGCAAAATAAATAAAACATTAATAAAATTAAACAAGTTAATTTCAAATTCATAATTAATTAGTAATTAAAAAAGTAATAATATTAAAAATAATATATATTATTAAAACATTAAAAATAAAATAAATTGTAAAATGTAAAATAAATAAAAAATCAATAATATTAAAAAGATTGATTTCAAATTCGTAATTATATAGTAATTAAAAAATTAATAACATTAAAGAAATTAAAAATTATCATGTAAAATAAATAAAAAATTTAAAAAAAATTATATTTGTAATTAATTAATAATTGCAAAATAATATATATATATATATATAATAATAATAATGAATATTATAAAAAATATGTCGTTATTGTATCCTTAACATAAAAAATTAAAAAATTAAAATTAAAATACGACGTGTGTTCTTTGTTAAGTTGAGACAAAAAAATCTGTCATTAAATATCTCAATCTTAATCCGTTGTTAATGTGTCTGTATTTTAAAAAGAATTATAATCCGTTGTTAAATCGCGTTTTTATTGTAGTTTATAATCCGTTGTCAAATCGCGTTTTTATTGTAGTATTTTTTTTAATAACCCAATTAAAAAATAATAATAAAAAGTACCCCCTATTTACAAATCTAACATTTGATCAATTTTTCGGCTCAAAAATCGTTCATAGCTGATTACATTTTAGGATTTATATTTCGCTGAAAATATCACTTTTGGTCCCAAATTATCGATTTTGGTCCCAAAATTAGCAGTCGTTACCCCCATTTATTTTTTCCGTCTAAATTGTGGGACCAAAATTGATAATCCAAGTCCTATGGGACCAGATTTAATAACAAGTTCTATGGGACCAAAATCGAAATTTTCTCATCAGCTAATCGTAACTTCATTAGGCACGCAGATATTAGGAGCACCCTCATCAATTCATCAAACACGAAACTACTCGCAAATCCCATGTCCTTTACAGAAGCTCTGAAGAGAAGAGAGAGAAACGTACTAGCTAGTGGCGTGATGCTGGCTGGCTTGCTGCTGGACTGATTTGTGTCAGCTAATCGTAACTTCATTAGGCACGCAGATATTAGGAGCACCCTCATCAATTCTCCTTTACAGAAGCTCTGAAGAGAAGAGAGAGAAACTACTCGCAAATCCCATGTCCTTTACAGAAGCTCTGAAGAGAAGAGAGAGAATGGATGAGAGAGAGCACCGAATTCACTACTCGCAAATCCCATGTCCTTTACAGAAGCTCTGAAGAGAAGAGAGAGAACTCTGAAGAGAAGAGAGAGAATGGATGAGAGAGCTCTGAAGAGAAGAGAGAGAATGGAAGAGAGAGAACTCTGAAGAGAAGAGAGAGAATGGATGAGAGAGCTCTGAAGAGAAGAGAGAGAATGGATGAGAGAGAGCACCGAATTCACTACTCGCACCGAATTCACTACTCGCAAATCCCAGAGAATGGATGAGAGAGAGCACTGAATTCACCGGCAATTCCTCTGCGAATTAAAACTGTGTTAGATACCCAAGTCAAGGATCTAACTCCAGCACAAAAGCATCCAATGTCCTTCACAGAAGCTCTGAAGAGAAGAGAGAGAATACCCAAGTCAAGGATCTAACTCCAGCACAAAAGCTAGCTCAAGAGTGGAGGGTTGACCCATGACTTAAGTATCAATCCCCACCAATATGAGGATCCGATGTGGGATCGTAACAAGCTGTTGCAGAAGCCCTTATTGCAAATTAATTGATATTTTATTTTTATTATACTAAATAATTTCATATAATATACTATATGCTATTATTGTTTTCTTTTGTGTTAAATTCATGCATTAATTAAATTAAGTGTTTAATAGTGTTTTATCAAAATATTTTGAGTCTATTTACTTGTTGATATAATTTACAAAATAATAACAATTTAAATTATATTTTATACCAATTTAATGTTTATCAATAAATATTTATTGAGATAATTTAGCAATAATTGAATAATAAATTTATTGATCAATACTTAAATAATAATTAAAAAATACTATTTAAAAAATTTATTTTAAAATTTAATAATAATAATAATAATAATAATAAATTATTAACTAAATATTAAAAAAATTAATGCTAAAAATAATTATAACACTAAATTAACGTGCAAAAAATTGGAAATGAAGAAAATAAATGGGATAAAGACTAATAAAAAAATTAATCAAAAAAGAAAAAAGTCTAATAAATTTGATAGTTAGATATACAATTAAAGTGGATTAAATTCTTCTCTCTCAAAAAAAATAAAATAAAAAATAGTGGACTAAATTCTCACCAGATTAGTTGGGCGAATACTTTTAACTTTTAAGCTATTTACTTTGCTTTTTATTTGTTAATGGTAGTTTTATCTTTCTGCCTTTTTGTTTGGAGTTTTATGCGAAATTGTCTATTGCACTTTTGGTGTTGCATTCCTTATTACACATTCGATTTTTTTAATTTTTTTCTTTGATTTCAATTTATCATGGCTTTAGTTTAATTTTACACTAGTATTTCGCATGTGCAATGTACAAATAATTATAATATTTTAGATTTTTAATATTATAGTTATTTTTAATTTTATATGTTGTGTATGATTATTTTTAAATTATGTATGTTGTGTTCAATTTTAAAAAATTAATAAAATGATATGCAGATACATTAATTAATTAGATAAGAAGAACAATTTTGTGTAGTTATGTCAAGTAAAAAGAAATTAAATTTTAGAAATTAAATGAAAATCAAACGACACGATTTTTTAAATAGAAATATTTATTCACGATTAAAGAACATTTGGTTTCTATGAATATCGACATGCATAAAAAATAAAGTTATTTAATTGTTTTAAATGATGAAATTGAAATAGAAATATAATATATTATTACAAATTATGTTCTACTTATGTGATTATTATTACTATTACTATTATTATTACACAAATGGAAATTATTTTTAGGTGACAAATGTAAGTACAATAAATATGTGCATAAAAAAAATAAAAATGTTACAGATCTCAAATTTTCAAGTAAAAAAAGAATAACTAAGATTGCAAAAAATTGCCAAAAACAACGGCTGTAATCTAAACTTTCATGAAAAAAAGCAAAAAAAAAAAAAAGAAGTAAAAAGTTTACAACAGTAAATATCACTACTGTTGTCTATTCACTCAAAACTATTATCTATTATGAAAAAAATATTTTGTCTAAAATATAATTGTTAAACCGTGTGATAGACAACGGTTTATACCAAAACCATTGTCTATCACACGATTTTGCCTTAATATATGTATAGATAGACTAGAATCTATGGCTCATTTTACCCAATTAGTGTTTAATATAATTTTTTAGTATTTAACTTATCAAATAATCAATTAATGACTAAAAATTTAAAATCAAATAATAAAAAAATACAATGCATTCTAATTAGGTAGGATGAATCCTAAATAATAAGTATAAAATTAAACTAAAACATAAGAAAATGAAATCGAAGAAAAAAATTGAAAAAAAAAGAAAAAACGAGTGTGCATTACGGAATGCAACACCTAATATGCAATAGAATAATTCAACTCAATTTTTGGGTTAATTATACTGCCCCTCCTATCTTTACTTTTAACCAAATAGGAACCGAACCCCCCCTGTGGGAACAAAATAAATCTAGTTCACACATCTTGATGATATAGATGATAAAAGTGTGGTGAAATACTTGTAATATGATAAATTCCAAAATTAAGGTTTTTTTTTCAAAAAGTGATGTCATCATATTTACAAATTTTTTAAAAAACTTTATACAATCATAATTTGCTCATTTTTAATTCAATATACGTAGATGGTATCAAATTAAAACTTTTTTCATGCTCGTTCATTTAATTTCCAACAAGTTTGCTATAAAAAAGTAATACGTCATTGCAGGAAACTCGAAACTTGCAGATTGCATCTCCTTTACTATTAAGTTATATTTTCTTATATATCTTAATTTATCTCTCATTGTAAAATATATATATATATATATATCATTAATTTCCTCAATATATTTATGGAAAATATTTTATAGGGGGTAAAATTGGGAGAGAGAATGTTAAAGGTATAAAACATATCAATCAATTTGTAACAAAATTAAGAGGCTAGCTAAAACATGCATCAATTTTTATAGTTGAGGAAGTACTTAATATTCTTAGAAAAAAGCTATAGCCACGCAGTTCTTTTATTCAAAAAGTAAAAATAATTAAAATATGTAGTATATTGTTAAATTATAAATATAAATATAACTATGATAATAAAAAAATAGATATAAAAGAAAAAATTTTGAATTTTATAAATGCAGTAAAAAGATTCCTTTTTGAGTTATCTACAAAGAGTTAAGTAAAAAAAAATTATATAATCGTAGTGCTCCAGAAAGTTAAGATTTAAGTTTCTTTAAAAAATATAGAAGGCATACATCAGCTATATTTTTTAATATTTATACAATTATAAAAGAAGATAAGATCGACATATATTGTTATTTGGCAAATATTACATATTTTTATTTTGAATGTTTGATATTTAATTTCTATTCACAGCAAAATAAAAAGTTGTAAATACTCTTATAGTATATTGCTTTTCTATGTTTTAAAAAAAGGATTTTTGTACGCAAATGAAAATCCGTTGATAAAAATTAATTATTTGAATTATGTTGACTTGTGTTGTAAACACAATGGCACAAATTGGATTAGGCGCAACAGTTATATATCTGTAAAATAGCAAATCAAAAATGAAGTGATACTAATTCTAAATATTATTTCATCATTAATATAAAATTTCGAACAAATAAATTATTTTGCAATTTTTTATTTTTGAATTATATATGAGTTAAATGGTTTGACCTTCAAAACATGCATCTTACATGATATTGAAATGCTACATGATTGATAATTTGAAGCCGAAAATGTTAATCTTGATATTGAAATCTCTAAGCAATTATGCTTTTTTTTTTCTCCATATATCTTAATAAATAGATCATATGTGAAATAAAATTTCAAATTTGCATTAAAATAGAAAAAAAAAATTAAATTGATCTAAATAAAAAAAAAAACCAAGATCCACTAAAGATCGAGTTTTTAAGAAATGAACACGTTCAAAATCCAAGACAAGATCACATGTCTTTTTTGGTACAAGTTTCTTAGCCATATATATAAAAAAGTAAACTATTTCGACCTTCCAAATGTTTCAGCAACACTGTGTGTGGCATCGAGTTTGAATCCTCTCATCTTCATTTCTTCCAATACTGGAATCGCATCCTCAATCTCATCTCTCTTCACAAGACCCTGGACGTAAACATTGTACGTCAACCCCTATTTGCCATTTGCGTAAGCAAATCCTTAGACATTTAATAATCCTTTGAGATGTCTCTCTTTTACTCAAGGGTGTTAATGTGTTACCGAGGAATCCTCATATTTTGAACCAAATAAATTTTGTTGGAGGGTCAATTGAATTTGAATTTCAAAAATAGGAACACCGAACCCAAATTCCACTCGATTGATCAGGCAATAGTAATTGATTGCAATACTCATGGTGCAACTGATTGACGCATTTCGTCGAACATTGAGAGGGCGGCTGTGTATTGTTCCATCTTGACAACAACACCCAGCAGATTGGTTTTTAAAATAGCAAAATTAATGTCCTCATTAATTGTTTTTTTTCATCTATTTTTTATATTTGTAAAGTAAAACGTATCAAAGCATTTATATTTTTTTTTAATTCATGTATCGTAATAAAGTCATCATATGTGAAATAAAATTTAAATTTGCATTACAATATGCACATAAGAAAATGGCTTCAAATGATTACTATTACTAAAGAAATTCATTGGTGGCTTAAGATAATTGACTAACATGAGATATAGAATGTTGAAAACTAGTAGACTGAGACAGCTAAAAAGAACGGCTGGTTTTTTAAGCTTATCAAAAAGATGGTAAGAAGAAATGAACATGTTCAAAATGCAATACAAGATCATATGTCCTTTGGTACAAGTTTCTTAACCTTATCAAAGAGTAAACTATCTCGACCTTCTGCTTCCAAATGTTTCAGCAATACTGAAAAAGTTGTGGCATCAAGTTTGAATTCTCTCATCTTCATTTCTTTCAATACTGGAATCACATCCTCAATCTCATCCCTCTTCACAAGACCTTGGACGTAAACATTGTACGTCACACTATTAGGCGAGCAACCCATGTTTGCCATTTGCGTAAGCAAATCCTTAGCCTCCTGTATCAGACCTTCTTGGCAAAGTGCACTAATAAAGATGGTAAATGTTACGACGGAGGGCTGCAATCCTTTGGATGGGAGTTCGTTAAAAAGATCCTTTGCTGTCCCAATTTGTTTGTCATTGCACAATCTCTCAATGAGTATATTATATGTTACTATATCGGGAACAACACCTTTATCTTCCATCATATGCAAGACGGAAAATGCTTCAACGATACGATGAGCACTGCACAAACCATCCAACAAGATATTGTAAGTCATTATTTCAGGAGACAACTTTTGAGCTTGCATCTGTTTGAACAGCTTTAAGCTGTCTTCACATCTGCCTTCACGAAATAATCCTTGTAACATTGTGTTGTAAGTAACAACATTTCGCTCCAACCCTTTGGCTGGAATTTCAAGAAAAAGACGCCAAGCTTCATTGATGCTTCCCTTCTTGCAATACCCGTTTATCAAGCTATTGTAGCTTATAATATTAGGTTTATGGCCTGAATCCACTGCTAAACCCCAAATTCTTTTCGCTTCATCCATTTCTCCTCGCAAACAATATCCATCGATCAATATGTTGTGAGTGACCATATTGGGTTGAACATCTATTTGCTTCATACTTTCCAAAATATGCTCAGCCTCTTCCACCCTTCCTTCCTTGCAATATGCATCCACTAAAATGTTACAAGTAACAACATCCGGAGAGATCTTACAAGCCACCATCTTTTTCAATAGATCTTCCAGTTCTTCCCATCTACTCAAATTACATAAGCCATGAATAAGGGAATTATATGTGAAAACATCAGGTAATATGCCCTTATCAACCAAAGTGGAGAAGAGTTGGAGAGCATCATCCATCATTCCAGCCTTGCACAGACTATCAATGACTGTATTGTAAGCTTCGATAATTGGATTGCAGCTTTCTTTTTCCAATAGCCTTAACAAATCAAGGGCTGGGAGAGTATGTCCAGCTTTGCACAACCCATTTATCACAATAAGATACGTAACTTCAGTCGGCTCACATAATTTTTCTCTCAACAATTTGTTGTACAGCTTTCCTGCCTCAGAGACCTTTCCCACCAAGAAAAGCCCTTTGATGAGATTGTTGAAGGTTATAACATTGGGTGGTTCGTACCCGCGCTTGATTTGAATGCCCATGATTGCAAACCCATAATCCACACGTTTCAGACGGCAAAAGCAATCGATCGCGATACACAACGTGTAGTGATCTACAGGAGCATTTCGTTGAAGCATTCCGTCGAACAGGGAGAGGGCAAGAGAGTAATGCTTCATCTTAACAACAGCACTCAACAATTTAGTGAAATCAACAACAGAAGGGATGGGATCACGCGTTCTCACCATTTTATGAAACAAAGCAATCGCATCGTCTGGTTTACGCAGACACCCAAAATCGAATCTGGGTTTTGCTGAAAATGACCTATTTTGCTGATGGAGAATTCCAAAATTGAAGCAGGGTACAAGAAATGGGCAGTAATCTCGAACAGCAAAAGCAAATGTAATTGATTTAGACGAACAATTACAAAAAATTTTGGAAATTGCAGAAGCAATATGTTTTGAACTCATCTCTGATCTCTCTAATTTCAGTGAGTTGCGAACAAAGCAGTATGTCTCTGTCTGTAATGTCTGTGAAAAAAGTAGATTTAAATTGGGCCATTTTTGTAAGAGAGAAGTTTATTTTAAATCATAATGTTTTATTTTTTTCACATTTAATAATTTGATCAATTAGTAATTAGTAATTACAAGCTAAAAAAATAATGCCCTGCAAACATGACTCTGAAAGCTTATCTATCAAATACCCAAGTGTAATGTAAAACTAATATCAAGAAATTATAGATATTTAAGATGTCTCAAATCAATTAATCTATATCTATACTTATATAAAAAAGTGACTTATCTTACAATTTTGAGTTTACCTATTATAACCCTATTTTTTATTTTATTTAAGGGCAATAATGTAATCTTGAAATTTTCTATTATTATAACATATATTATATTATATTACAACTCCAACTATATCCCTAACTTTACTATACGATTCATTAAAAATATTTAATAGTTTAAGTTCTACGATTTCTTAAAGTTTGACAGCATTATTTTGCTTTTTATTTTTCTTTTTAATATAAATGTATGTGTTTTTTTTATAAATTATTAATTTTTCCTTTTCTTTTTGCAGCTATATATGTTGTAATTGAATTTATTTTGAACTTTTATTTATTTATTATCTAGAATGTGGAGAATTTCGTAGTCTACATATGGGTTGAAATTTTCTATTACACTTTCTTGTGTTTCACTCCGAGTTTCATCATTAGATTTATGGTTTTAACAATATTTATTATAAAATAAAAATTAATTATAACATAAATAATCGTAGTCAATATTTATCAACAAAAAAAATGAATTAAAAAATTATAAAACATATTTTTAAAAAAATAAACCATAATAATGAATTATTAATTAGAAATTAAATATTAAAAAATAATTATAAACCCTAATTGGGTGGGGTGAACCCTAAAAACAATCATAAAATTAAACTAAATCACAAAAAAATAAAATTGAAGAAAAAAAAATACAAGAAAAACTCGTAATTTGAAAGTGTAACACGGAGTGTAACAGAAAATTCCAATCCTCTACATATAGGGTACCAAAAGTGATAAAATGTCAAACATATGATACCAAAATGAGCTTTTCCCCAAAATAATTTATGGTTCTACCACTGACTATTAATAAAGATCTTAATTCAACTCAACTCATCGTTTTCATGCTTTGTAAGACTACTTACTAGGCAGAACAAATTACCAAAAATATGAAAAATGGATAAATTATTAATTTGATAAAATTTTAATATAAAAATATTTCATATTCTTAATAAATTAAGCTATTCATTTATTGATTTCTTGTTTTTGGTATAAAAAAAATGTAACAGTCCTCAAACTTTCATTCAATTCAATTATTCATGAAGGAGGATGAGAGGTTTTTTTTATTTATCAATTTAAAAAATAAATAAGATAATTTCTGAAAAATAAAATATAGGGATAAGGGCCAAATTGGCCACTGAACTTATTTGGGGGGCTCAATTGGGTCACTACAACTTTTTTGGGCTCAATTGGGCCACCGCCGTGTTAAAATTGGCTCAATTGGGCCACCGCGTGATGGAATCCGTTAGGGCTCCGTTAAGTGAACAAAAAACGACGTCGTTTCGATCGTTTTTTTACCCGACCCAATGCTAACCCCTAACCCGACCCACCCCTAACCCCTAACCCGATCCACTGCCCCAAATCCCCCCAAATTCACAGATTCCCCAAATTCCTCAAATTCACAAATTCGATGAAGGGGATTTTGATGCTCCTCATCACAAATCGCCTCCCAAGGGCGGTAAAGACGGGAAGGAGAAGAAAGGCGGTGGAGGAATTGATATGTTTTTGAAGGGGCTGTTGAGGAAGGCCAGTGGGAAGGAGGGGAAATCAGACAATGTGGCGGTGGCGGCAGGAATGTGGCGGTGGAGGTGGTGGAGGCGCCAGGAATGTGGATATGATGGGGCAGAAGGAGGGTTTTCCAATGATGGCAGGGATGCCGGCGATGAACGACGGCCGTTTCGTGGGTGGCGGACCAACACCAGGGATGAATCCATACTGTTCTCAGAAACACCCAAGAGCCTAATTCTCTCTCTTCCTCTCTTCCTCTCTCTCTCTCTCATGATGAGTTTTTGACCCTTAATGCGCGCACACACACACTGATTAACTGCAATTTGCTTGTCTCTTTCAAGAAATGGAAACATCACAAGAAATCAAAACATACAGTCTGATTATTACATGAGCTACAAAACTGATCCCATTCCCTAAAATTTCAATGCTTTTCTGCAGTGGCCCGATGTTCTAACACTAATCAGTGAGATCATTCAGATGGATTTTTTAAATGTCATGATTTATGAAGTAGAGATTGCAAGATCGATTTTGTGTTTGTACCATGATTTTGGGGTGGAGTTGAGAGATTTTCTTTTGAATTTTGAAGGAAATTTGGGGGATTTGGCATTGGATCGGGTTAGGGGTTAAGGATGGGTCGGGTTTTGGATTGAGAGTGGGTCGGGGTATGGGTTAGCATTTGGTCGGGTAAAAAAACGATCAAAACGACGTCGTTTTTGGTCCACTTAACGGAGCCCTAGCGGGCTCCGTCACGCGGTGGCCTGATTGAGCCACTTTTAACACGGCGGTGGCCCAATTGAGCCCAAAAAAGTTGTAGTGACCCAATTGAGCCCCCCAAATAAGTTCAATGGCCAATTTGGCCCTTATCCCTAAAATATATTAATACATAGGTAATTAAAAATAAGTAATATCATCATATCAATGAAGACATAAAAAATGGTTAATCTCATATTTTTTCCAAATTGGGAGTTGCATTGTTGTGTGACAAAACATTCGACTCCTTCATGTGTTCATGCATGCTTGTGCAACAAAAAGAGAACAGTGAGATGTTTCGGGCCGTAAAATTAATTAAATGTTAAATTTGTAATTTTTTTTGAAAAAATTGGTATTGTTTTGTTAATTTAGGAAAAGTGCATAAAATGTAAGTATTAAAGTGTAATTTACCCTTATATTCCTAACTAATCTATGAGAGCAATACATTATTATAATATTATTACTATTCTAATTAATTTATATTGAATTTTTAGGGTATTTGACAAATAAGATGGACATATATAAAAAAAAAATATTGTACATTATTGACAGACTCTTTACATAGTTTTTCAATCCAGATTCAAACATGACCAACGTACTATAAGCAAATAACAATGACCGTAATTGGAATATCGATTTTTTTTTTAACAATTTATTCAAGTGAAACAACTACAATTGTAATCTAATACTGAATTTATAGTTTATGGTTTATATAAAAAAGTTCTTATATAATTTAATAATATACCTCAAGGATGGAACAAATTTTCACGTGCCTATGTCATGAGTCAAAATGGCTAATCATAATTAGTAACAATTATAGCTTATGAATATTAGTCTGTTAATTAAATTTTTAAAAAAACTTGAGGAATGTTGTATAAAATAATATACTTTTTTATAGCTAGAAGAATGATTGTAGACTTATAGTACATAGAACCATATGATTCACAGTGGAATACTTAATTAATTTAGGAAAAAAGTTTAATATGGTCCTACAATTATACCCAAAATCTCAGTTTGGTCCCAAAATAAAATTTCAGCCCAAATCGATCTCTCAATTTTTTAAAAGGTATCACATTAATCCATTTGTTAGTCCCTATACTAATTTTTAGAAATTTGCCACTTCTTTCCCAAATCACAATCGAAATTTACCCTACCCTCATTTGACGATGCTTTCATATTGAAGAAAATTTTGGTGGAGTGGAATTGAGAAATCCAAAATAGATTTGTAAATATTTATTCAAGTCCACAATATATTTTAATGGGATCCATCTTTAATCTGCAATATATTATGCAAATTTTAAATATATATAAATATTATAATTTTATTATATTGTGTTATTTATTTGAACAAATATTTTTCGAGTATATTTTATTATTGAATTTTACCAAGATTATTTGTTCATTTCATAGTATTTTAGATGGTGAAATTTACTAGAGCTGAAATTAAGCTTACAAGAATATGCATGGTGACTTTACCCTTCAAATTATTTTTAATTTTCTTATATATTAAATTTCAATAGTTAATTATAATATAAATAAATTATTTAGCTAGAACCATAAATTATTTAGTTGAAAAGCAATTAAAAGAGTCAAAGTGGAGAAAAGGAATGCTAGCCTTAGATTTCAAGTTGCATTCTTCATGGAATGATGGGAATCTCAACTCATGAGGGAAATCTTGAATATGAAGGTCAGTTATTCATTTCTGTTAAATTTAATTGCAGGATCATGTTTTTCTTTCTATATGAAGGTCAGTTATTCTTTGAACTGAACAAGACTACATGCTTCACTCTGTACCAGATTATGATAACAAGACAGAGAACTGACCTTCACATGAATGTTCCTGCCTTAAAACAGATGAATGGCATGCTCCTTGTAAGAGCAAATTATCGAGAAAATTGCAAAACTGATCCCATAGGACATGTCCTGTTGCAAAAATGGTCCCAATACTTGCAATTGTGGTCCCAAATCAAAATTTATATGCAATATTGGTCCCATAAGACTCAAATATGCAATATTGGTCCCATAAGACCTAAATATGCAATATTGGTCCCATAAGACTCAAATATGCAATATTGGTCCCATGCCCTATGGGACCATTTTTACAATTGTAAATGTGACTAGAAAAATCACAAGATAAGAAGAAATAATAAGCAATTCCATCATCCTAAAATAAGAGACCTTCGAATGCAATTTAGTTTTAAGATAAATGAGATTATGAGATCAAAATACAAAATGAAAGAAGAGAAACTGGTTTCTGGTGAAATCTCCAGTAATTATGAACCGGTAAAAAAGCTTCCATTTTAAGCCAATGAGATAAATAAAAAATCACATTTTTCAAGTAAAAAAATCCACATCAAAGATTTTAGAGAAGACAAGACCACAAAATATGTTGAGCAACAATTCAGTCACATCTAATAGAATCTTTCAAATAATCAACTAAATTCAAATAAAAATATTAGCAGAAAAGGTAAAAAGAAAGAAAATAAATGATTTCATACTCATGTATATTGATGCCCAAGTCATGGCCTTTTCAACCCATTTGCAAATTAAAAATCAAATTTGAAACCAAAATTAATTTGTAAAAGTGGTCCCATAGGACATGGGGCCAATATTGCATATTTGAGTGTTATGGGACCAATATTGCATATTTGAGTCTTATGGGACCAATATTGCATATAAATTTTGATTTGGGACCACAATTGCAAGTATTGGGACCATTTTTGCAGTAGGACATGTCCTATGGGACCACTTTTGCAATTTTCTCGGAAATTATCTCTCCATTTATTTTAATTTAAAAACATATTAAATTAGATATTGTTAAATATTGATTTTAATTATATGCTAAACATTGACTTTAATTAAAATGAAGAATGGTTATTTCAAATTTGTACACATAGATATGTTATTAATGTTCAAATAATAACATGTAAGTGTATTGGCCTAGTTGGTTGAGCATATTATATAAAATTATACAATTTTTGGAGGTCCTAGGTTCAATTTTTTGTTTTCTAGTCTCAGGTTCAATTTTTTGTTTCTGGTCTAAGACGTGTGTGGTTTTGAGCAGGCCTATTGTTTTCTGTGATTGAAGAAATGTAAATGTATGCATGATTTACCTTTTAGTTTTCCTCCTGATAAAAGTTGATTAAAATGTGAAAAATCATAAACAGGAAACAACGGTAAATGAGCATCATTTTAAAAAATAGGCAACAATATAAAATTGGTCTAAAATTTAATTTAAATTTTTATTATTTTGTAAATTGTATTAGTATATTTATTACCATTTAAAAATATACTAAACAGCCATTTTGATCTCAATTATCTAGAGTATCAACTCTGTTGGGTTAAATTATTTAATTTTTATTTTTAAAAACAAAAAATTGATTTCTTAAAGTTGAGGGGGATGTTGTGGAAGTAATGATATGACAAAACTTTAGTCTTGATGTTGCCACTTATAACTCATTGATAGATGAGTATTGTTCGCAAAGGCAAATAGATAAAGTAAAAGAAATAAAAAATTGAGCTCCCAAAATTTTGGGAGCCTAAGCAGTCAGCATGCTATCATGTCCGGGTCTCCTATTTAAATAATTTGTCCAACCAAATGATCGTTGAAATATTCTAAAAGATTTTTTTTTCTTTTCTTATATAATTATCATGTATGTGAACACAAATCTATTTTTGTTTTTCTAAATAGTTAATATTTCAACATATATGGTTTTTCTTTTCTTTTAATTGGTTAAAATTAATTTTTTAAAAATTTGGATAAAAAAGTGTGGTTGCATAAAGTAAAAAAAAAAAAATAAGATTATGGCGAATTTAGTAAATTCTATTGTATAAAGTATTGCTCCCAAAAATATTATATTAGGGATTAGAGAGGGGGTGAAAAACCACAAAAATTTAATTTATATTGGTACATAATGTGTGCTTTCTGATGTTAATTATTAAAAATAATAAAGTTCATAGATATATTCATTTTTTATATCTAAGTCTCCTATATATTCAAATTATAAAAGATACACCCATTAAATATATTTCTATTTTTTTTTCTGAATTGCAATGATAGAAATGCATTAATTATATAAATCTCATTCAGATTAGTAATCTTTAAATCTATCCTAAACTATATGAACTTATGCTTATGATCTAAATTAAATTAATATAAAAAATACATTAATACTTAGATATATTATTATTCTCATCATTAATTCATTAATTAATATCTATTGGTTGTCACTATTGTCACCATAGTGTAAAATGTACCACAAAAAAATATACTTCCTTGTTTTACATGCTACATATATAGCTTAAATTTACTTGTAAGCGTAAAATTAAAATTAAAATTAAAATATTATCTTACAAATAATAGCTAGATAATTATCTTTTCATCGGTCTTTATATTTGAATATTATCCTCTATGTTTTTATAATTACATCAAATAAAATGTAATTTGTCTTTTGTTTGATAGGCTGTTAATCACATTTGGCTAAAATAAGTAATTTTTGCAGACTTTTTTTTTATGATTTAAATCACACGAGATAAGTTACGACATAATTTTATAAATTAATAACTTTGAAAAAAAATTCATCATTAATACAAGAGAAAATATTAAATTGCCTCTAAAGTTTACACTCCATTGTGCGGATCACCTATATTCTTTATTTAAGTGCAATTAAGTTCAAACTTAGTTATAAAGGGTGCAAGTAAAGCACCAAGATGGAGAATTTATGGTTCTAGCTAAATAATTTATTTATATTATAATTAACTATTGAAATTTAATATATAAGAAAATTAAAAATAATTTGAAGGGTAAAGTCACCATGCATATTCTTGTAAGCTTAATTTCAGCTCTAGTAAATTTCACCATCTAAAATACTATGAAATGAACAAATAATCTTGGTAAAATTCAATAATAAAATATACTCGAAAAATATTTGTTCAAATAAAAAACACAATATAATAAAACTATAATATTTATATATATTTAAAATTTGCATAATATATTGCAGATTAAAGATGGATCCCATTAAAATATATTGTGGACTTGAATAAATATTTACAAATCTATTTTGGATTTCTCAATTCCACTCCACCAAAATTTTCTTCAATATGAAAGCATCGTCAAATGAGGGTAGGGTAAATTTCGATTGTGATTTGGGAAAGAAGTGGCAAATTTCTAAAAATTAGTATAGGGACTAACAAATGGATTAATGTGATACCTTTTAAAAAATTGAGAGATCGATTTGGGCTAAAATTTTATTTTGGGACCAAACTGAGATTTTGGGTATAATTGTAGGACCATATTAAACTTTTTTCCTAAATTAATTAAGTATTCCACTGTGAATCATATGGTTCTATGTACTATAAGTCTACAATCATTCTTCTAGCTATAAAAAAGTATATTATTTTATACAACATTCCTCAAGTTTTTTTAAAAATTTAATTAACAGACTAATATTCATAAGCTATAATTGTTACTAATTATGATTAGCCATTTTGACTCATGACATAGGCACGTGAAAATTTGTTCCATCCTTGAGGTATATTATTAAATTATATAAGAACTTTTTTATATAAACCATAAACTATAAATTCAGTATTAGATTACAATTGTAGTTGTTTCACTTGAATAAATTGTTAAAAAAAAAATCGATATTCCAATTACGGTCATTGTTATTTGCTTATAGTACGTTGGTCATGTTTGAATCTGGATTGAAAAACTATGTAACCTTGACATACGGCTTTTGTAAGGATTTAGTTTTTTTTCTTTACAGACGGCTTTGCTCGCAACACTCACTCAAGTTAAGAGAGATGAGTTCAAAACATATTGCTTCTGCAATTTCCAAACTTTTTTCTACTTCTTCGTGTAAATCAATCACATCTGCTGTTGCTTTTCGAGATTACTGCCCATTTCTTGTACCCTGCTTCAATTTTGGAATTCTCAATCAGCAAAATAGGTCATTTTCAGCAAAACCCAGATTCGATTTTGGGCGTCTCCGTGAACCCGAAGATGCGATTGCTTTGTTTCATGAAATGGTGAGAACACGTGATCCCATCCCTTCTGTTGTTGATTTCACTAAATTGTTGAGTACCGTTGTTAAGATGAAGCAGTACTCTCTTGCCCTCTCCCTGTTCGAAATAATGCTTCAACGAAATGCTCCAGTAAATCACTACACATTGACTATTGTGATCGATTGCTATTGCCGTCTGAAACGTGTGGATTATGGGTTTGCAATCATGGGCATTCAAATCAAGCGTGGCTACGAACCACCCAATGTGATAACCTCCACCAATCTCATCAAAGGGCTTTTCTTGGTGGGAAAGGTCTCTGAGGCAGGAAAGCTGTACAACAAATTGTTGAGAGAGAAATTATGTGAGCCGAATGAAGTTACATATCTTATTGTGATAAATGGGTTGTGCAAAGCTGGACATACTCTCCCAGCCCTTGATTTGTTAAGGCTATTGGAAAAAGAAAGCTGCAATCCAATTATTGAAGCCCAATTATTGAAGCTTACAATGCAGTCATTGATAGTTTGTGCAAGGATGGAATGATGGATGATGCTCTCCATCTCTTCTCCACTTTGGTTGATAAGGGCATATTACCTATTGTTAGCACATATAATTCCCTGATTCATGGCTTATGTAATTTGAGTAGATGGGAAGAGGTGGAAGATCTATTGAAAAAGATGGTGGCTTGTAAGATCTCTCCGGATGTTGTTACTTGTAGCATTTTAGTGGATGCGTATTGCAAGGAAGGAAGGGTGGAAGAGGCTGAGAATATTTTGGAAATTATGAAGCAAATAAATGTTCAACCCAATATGGTCACTCACAACGCATTGATCGATGGGTATTGTTTGCGAGGAGAAATGGATGAAGCGAAAAGAATTTGGGGTTTAGCAGTGGATTCAGGTCTTAAACCTAATATTGTAAGCTACAATAGCTTGATAAACGGGTATTGTAAGAAGGGATGTATTAATGAAGCTTGGCGTCTTTTTCTTGAAATTCCAGCCAAAGGCTTAGAGCGAGATGTTGTTACTTACAACACAATGATACAAGGATTATTTCGTGAAGGCAGATGTGAAGATGGCTTGGAGCTGTTCAAAGAGATGCAAGCTCGAAAGTTGTCTCCTAATATAATGACTTACAATATCTTATTGGAGGGCTTGTGCAAAGCTCATCGTATTGATGAAGCATTTTCCATCTTGCATATGATGGAAGATAAAGGTGGTGTTCCCAACATAGTAACCTATAATATACTCATTAAGGGATTGTGCAATGACAAACAAATTGAGCCAGCAAAGGATCTTTTTAATGAACTCCCATCCAAAGGATTGCAGCCCGACGTGATAACATTTAGTATCCTTATTGGTGCACTTTCCCAAGAAGGGCTGATACAAGAGGCTAAGGATTTGCTTACGCAAATGGAAAATAGAGGTTGCTCGCCTAATAGTGTGACGTACAATGTTTACATACAGGGTCTTGTCAAGAGGGATGAAATTGATAATGCAATTCCAGTCTTGGAAGAAATGAGGGCGAGAGGATTCAAGCTCGATGCCACAACTTTTTCAGTGTTGCTGAAACATCTAGAAGCAGAAGGTCGAGATAGTTTACTCTATGATAAGGTTAAGAAACTTGTACCAAAGGACATGTGATCTTGTATTGGATTTTGAACGTGTTCATTTCTACTTGCCATCCTTTTGATAAGGTTAAGAAACAAGCACCAGCCATTCTTACAAGGGGGCTCGCGTTCCTCTGTAACAACCAGCGGCTTTGTGGAGACAGTCAGGTCTGGTTCTGTGTAGCTTTTTCAGTCAACTAGTTTTCGACATTCTATATCTCATGTTAGTCAATTATCTTAAGCCACCAAAGAATTGCTTTAGTAATAGTAATCAGTTGATGCTATCTGCGATTATTCTTGATATATTTTCTGTGTATTTAAATATTTGGATTGGTTTAATCAAAATGATGTTTTGGAGAGTAGCCTTTTTCAGTATAAAAAATCCAAATGGCAAATATCTATATCAGCAAATGAAAGGAAGTTCTATTAATATATATATATATATATATATATATATATATATATATATTCATGCACGAGTATTACAGGGGCTGCTCTGTGTCAGTTGTTACTTGTTGGAGATGGTGTCTTGCTAATTGTTGCTACTTTCTTTTTTTTTGAAATCTAAACAAAGTTTTATGTAATGCCTGAAGTTGAAGATCTGCAATTTCTTTCTTATTTTCTCTTAAAGTTCAATAGTTCATCCATGGAGGCTCACTCTTATGCTCCTTCAAGCATAACATAAGTTATAAATGTTAAACACATTTTGTTTAGTAGTAGTTATGTAATATATAAAAGTAGTGCCCGTACCAATGTTTATTAGAAATTTTGTGGTAAATATTTTTAACTATATTAGAATTTGCTCCCTCTCTTATTTTATATTAAAATTGGAAAGATTATTTAAATATATTTATTTAATTTAGAAATATTATATAATAAATAATTAATAATATATTATCATATTCACTATTGATATGTTATTTGAAATATGAATGAAAATGTTATTAAAAATATTGTAATAGCAACAACAACAACAAATTCAAATGAGATTGGAAAAAATTTCAAAGTTTGAAAAGTTAACTTCAACAACCACGATTTCAGAATCTATTATCATTCTCTTCACAATATATTGTGTTTTTTTTCTTCAGATACTACTGCATAATACATGTCTCCCCAAAAATTTGAAATTTCAAACGGAAATGACAAATACACCCCTTATCTAGTGGTCCCTCATATCACTTGGTATCCCGTGCTAGTTAAGTGTAAATAAGAGTTATTACTAAAATGATAATTAAATAGTTATTCTATGTCATGTGTAATATGCACTTTTCGAAGGTCAAAAATAAAAATTGCAGCATGATTTATTTGTTGGAAATCTATATACTATATAAAAACAAAATAGTATGGGCAATTTTGACAATTCATATTTAATTATATTTTCTGAAAAAACTAAATAAATAAATTCACTAAATGTACGCATATATGTTGAGTTGGGACACATCTGTTGAAGATTTTGTATAATTTTAGGAAATTAATTATCTCATCTTCATTTAATTTAACACTGCCAATATTTTTGGCACCTCATCTTCAATTTATGATTCATTAAATTAACAACTATTTATGTGATAGCCAATCCATACCGCCATCCATCCAATATACAAGCATGAAAAAAAAAAGAAAAAAAAAAAAGAAAAACTATGGCACAACACAATCAGAACAATATTCGTTTACAACAACTGTGGCTCAAACAGAATCCAAATTTTTAGTTTGGGTGCATATTGAATGATAAACAGGTAATATTTAATATTGTGTGAGATTTTAATTTTAAATATTTAATTGTATTTTCTGGAAAAACAATGATAAGTAGATTTTCTAGGAAAAAAATTGCAAACTATTCAACATGCACATATGTTGAACTTGAAGGGCTGGGAGCCTGCATGCATCTGTTGAAGATTTGACTGTGCTTGTTTTTTATAGTATTTGTGAGACATTGTTACTTGGAAAATATAAATATTTTGATAGAGTGATATATCTTGAATTCGAAGGGATTGTTTTGGAGAAAATGGTAACGACTCCACTGTTCTAGATTGAGAGCTTGCATCACAACATTAGTGATAAATGTTCTACTACGTTTTGTCATTTTGAAACAACTAGTATTTCTCCTGTGCGATGCACGGATCATTATTATTTTTTTAGATCTATAATATAATGATTATTTTAGAATTCTATATGTTGTGTTAAATTTTTAAAAAATAATAAAATGAATGCACATGTGCTAATTAATTAGATAAGAAGATCAATTTTGTGTAGAACAAAAAGGAAATTAAATTTTAGGAATTAAATGAAAATCCATATTAGAAAGATCGAATTGGAATATTTCAAACTACATGATTTTATAAATAACAATGTATAATTTTTTTTCTCGATTAAAGAAAATTTGATTCTTTGAATATATGACATGTATAAAAAATATAATTAGTTAATTATTTTAAATGATAAAATTGAAATAGAAAAATAATAAATTATTACGAATTATTATTATTATTATTATTATTATTATTATTATTATTATTATTATTATTATTATTATTATTATTATTATAGTGCAATACAAATGAAAACTATTTCTTAAGCGGCAAATGTAGAGATAAATCATCCACCTATACATAAAAAATAAAAAATAAAATATGTTACAAATCTCAAATTTTCAAGTGAAAAAATAATAAATATGAGTGAAAAAATTCGTTAAAATACAACGGATGTAGTTTAAACCATCATGAAAAATGCAAACAAAAGAAGAAGAAGAAGATTTACAATAATAAATGTCAGTACTGTTGTCTATTAACTCAAAACCGTTGTCTATGATACAAAACACTATTGTCTAAAATATAAATGTTAACTCATGTGATAGACAATGGTTTATTCCAAAATCGTTGTTTATCACACGATTTTGCCTTAATATATGTATAGATAAGATGTTATACCCTTATACCGTAGTACTAGAAAACATAGCCATTACCATCTGTATTTTTTAAAAATAATCAATAAAAAATGTTAACTTTAATTATAATTCTTTTTATGTGCAAGGGGATATCACATACAAAATTTCATAATTTTTATAAATGCTTTCGTATGACCAAACTATATATGTTTTTACAAGTGCATGAAATTTTAATTGTTAGAATAGCATATATTATTTGAATTGTCTATTTGCTTCACCGTTGATAATGTTTAAATATATGATAAATTTGGCATAAATTAATATGTCATTTTATCCTCCTTACGATATGAATAAGATGGCGCATTCGAAAATAATTAAGATTTTGTTAAAGGATAATATTTTATAAAGTATTTTTTTCTTTTTTCTGAATTCTTGAAGATGACGCGTTCAAAAACAAGATTCTTGCAAACAACTTTGGAGTATTGAGTTAGTCAGTAACTGCAACTGATTATAGAAGAAATTGTACATTTTTGTGGTAACTAGTTGCATAAGAAATTGTACATTTAATCGAATTTTGCCCAAATTATTTAGCAACTATTTTTGAAAAATAATACGCACACGTGTATGTGTATATGTATATATGAATAAATATAAGATTAACTATAAACAATAACATGAACCCGTGTACACACGGGGAGTAATGCACTAGTTTTATATTAATGATGAAATAAAATTTATAATTTGAAGGATTTCATTTTCAATTCGTTATTTACTAATATATAAATGTAGGTGATTAAGGATTAATAATTATTGCGCCTAATTCAATTCGTACCTCTTTGTATACAACTCAAGTCAAGACATTAATTCAAAATAATTAGTTCTTGTCAACGTATTTTTACTTGTGTACAAAAAATATTTTTTCAAAACATAGATGATCGAGAAATATATATAAGAGTATTTGCTACTTTTTATTTGTTGCGAATAGTAAATAAATATCAAACATTCAAACTATAAAAGTTAGTCTGATTAACATATTTATATATACTAGCGGAGATCACATACATTGCACGTAAATTGTATGATATTTTTACTAAAACATGTAAAATTAAAAGTTCTTTTGAAAATGTAAAATTTAAAATTATAAGTTAAATTATAATTAGAAAATATTATTAAATATCTGATGTGACCCGATGATAGGATCGAACGCATGTCGACACGTAAGGGTTCTAAAAACTCTAGATAACTCGAGATACTCTATGATAGGTGCGGAAGTAACTAACAAATTAAAGAAACAAGGACTCGATTTTAGAAGGCTAATTCTAACTAAAATACCTAGACTATGTGACATGAACTAACACACGAATCCAAAACCAATAGGGGCTGTTTTAAGGCTAGAATTGGCTTAGGGTAAATGACTAAACGATGGGGATATGTGTATGTGATATGTGGTGAAGAATGGTTAGGGTAGGAAGGATATGTTAAGGATGAGATATACTTACGGTATTGATGTAGAACACGGCTGGGACAATTGGTAGGATACTCGAACACTTGCGGCTTGTTGTTGAAACGTACGTAGGTGGTTGGATGATTGACGTCGAAGATGGATACGGATGGTGGTTGATAGAGGCGAATTATAATCCGGAAGTTGCCTTGAATCTCGAATGTACACAAGGCCAAATTCTTTAAGTTGTTCTTTAAATAGCGAGTTCCCAATAATCCCTCAATGTGAATTACGGAGTTCCCTTGGAATAAAACTTAGATATGCTAACTCTAAGAGTATGAATTTTCGAAATAAAACTCACAAAAGTTGTAAAAGGGGTTGAGATAATATTGAATGCAAAAGCTTAATAATCAAATATGGTCTGAAGTATCAATGTCACAAAGAGCCTCTATTTATAATAGAGGTGGCCGAAAATTACTATGCTAAAGCTGAAAATAATGACTCAAAAAACAAATAAAAATCAAACTAGGAAATTACCTAAACTAGAGTTCTATTCAAGGTAGAATTATGCCTTAAATAAAACCTAGTCAACTATGACTATAATGACCGAAAATTATACAATAAAATAAATAAAAATCTGACTTGGACTATAGTCTAAATTAAATAAAATAAATACTATAGTCTAATAAATCAATCCCTTAATTAAATCATTAAGGGCCGATTATTCTTCAATTCCCATGCATGCGTGTAGAACTAACACATGCACACGATCACGTCCTCTTCATCATGCAATGCACTCCAAGTCTTGAATTTCATCTTCCAATATCAACAAGGTCACCAACTTGGAACTCTCGAGCATGCCATCTTCTTCTTCGAGCTTTTTGCGAATTGTGGCTTGCAAATACGTTGCAACTTCTTAGCTCTTAGTCGAGTGACGGGACCTCTGAATTGCAGCTTTGGATTTAGATCCTCATTGCTATGGATGGCCTCATCAATATCTAATAAATAATTAGAGTAAGAATATATATATTAATAACATTAAAATGAATTATTTTATCTAAAAAAATAATAATTAATATATCATTGTGTTAAATTCTATAATGAATATTATATGTATATCTTCTAAAGTACAAATTAAACATAAGTATAATAAAAGTGTACACAACAAAAGAGTAATATTTAAATTGATTTAAATTTAAAACTATATATATATATATAGAGCAAGTGTAGATAATTCTAATATATGTTAATACAATAATCAAAACTATATATAGGGCAAGTGTAGATTTATATGGAAACTAATATACTGTATTATATTTTACATTATATATTATATTACATAATTACCCGTAAATTAAAGTTTCCGTAGGGATATAATAGGTAAATCAAAATTTGTAAGACATTACACTTTTATAATAGTAGTAGATAGATTAGGCAAAACACATCCTAAAGTTCCTGTAATTTTATATTTTATTTCAATAGGTTCTTGTACTATTTTTATTTTAGTAGATCATTCTATTTTCCTAATACATTTTCTCAAGTCCTTATTTTTTGTTTGTTTTGTTTTGAGAGATTTCTGTATAATTTTTTTTAGAGTAGTGATTTTCAGCCAGATTCTGGCTAGCCAGAATCTTTTATTATTTTTAATAATTAATTAATTTAATTAATAAAACACTAATTATTCAATAAATTTACATTAATGCCCTCCATAATAATTATGGCAACTCTATATGCGCTTCAATTCAGAAGAAATCGAAGATGGAAAAAAAAAATAAAGAAGTGAAGAAAAGAAAGAAGATGAAGTTGCGCGCCTTTCTTCCGATCCGCTTCTGGAGTGATTTTAATAATTAATTACAAATCACTAATTTCATAACAGAAGGATAATATAGTAAAAACATAACATTTTATAATTAACATAATTAATTTATTAATAATACAGTTTTATTAATCATCAAAAAATTAGATTCTGGCTAGCCAGAATCTGGCTGGCTAGCATTATTCTTTTTTTTAATAGGTCATTTTACTTATATCTTTGATATTATTATTTCCTTATTTAACTGAACTTTTTAGTTAACTATTTTGTTATTTAACGTAACAAACCATTTTATTAAAAAAAAATACTAATAAAGCTTTGATGAAATAATAATAATAACAAATTAAAACCTAAAATAGAACACATGTTCATCTAAAAAAGGCACAGAAAAATATATCATGACTAAAAATGTAGTGAAACTTACATGATATTAGTTTTACAATACTCTTGGATGAATAAATAAATAAATAACAATATAAAAAATATTTAAATAATTTGTGACATCTAAAATATCTATGCTTTCATGATATTAGTTTTGCAATACTCTTCGGTATTTGATCGATAAGCTTTAGAGTCATGTTTGCATTATTTTTTTAGCTTGTAATTACTAATTATATTAAATTATTTCCCATGTTTGTTTGGAGTTTACCTTTGATCAAATTAAATGTGCAAAAAATAAAACATTATTATTTAGTATTTTGCTAAATTAGTAATCACATTTTTCCTCTACATGGGCTACATTTTTCTTATTGATACAGCCTAATTAAAATAAACAACTCTCTTACTAAAATAGCCCAAATTTAAATCAACTTTTTTCTTACTCGAATATATTATGTCTGATTTCCACAGACATTATAACACTCGCTGAAATTAGAGAGATCAGAGATGAGTTCAAAGCATAGTGTTTCTGCAATTTCCAAACTTTTTTCTAATTGTTTGTGTAAATCAATTACATCTGTTTTTGCTGTTCGAGATTACTGCCCATTTCTTGTACCTTGCTTCAATTTTGGAATTCTCAATCAGCAAAATAGGTCATTTTCAGCAAAACCCAGATTCGATTTTGGGCGTCTACGTGAACCCGACGATGCGATTGCTTTGTTTCATGAAATGGTGAGAACGCATGATCCCATCCCTTCTGTTGTTGATTTCACTAAATTGTTGAGTGCTGTTGTTAAGATGAAGCAGTACTCTCTTGCCCTCTCCCTGTTCGACGAAATGCTCCTGTAAATCACTACACATTGGGAATCGCAATCGATTGCTTTTGTCGTCTCAAACGTGTGGATTACGGGTTTGCAATCATGGGCATTCAAATCAAGCTCGGCTGCGAACCACCGAATGTAATAACATTCACCAATCTCATCAAAGGGCTTTTCTTGGTGGGAAAGGTCTCTGAGGCAGGAAAGCTGTACAACAAATTGTTGAGAGAGAAATTATGTGAGCCGACTGAAGTTACATATCTTATTGTGATAAATGGGTTGTGCAAAGCTGGACATACTCTCCCAGCCCTTGATTTGTTAAGGTTATTGGAAAAAGAAAGCTGCAATCCAATTATCGAAGCTTACAATACAGTCATTGATAGTCTGTGCAAGGCTGGAATGATGGATGATGCTCTCCAACTCTTCTCCACTTTGGTTGATAAGGGCATATTACCTGATGTTTTCACATATAATTCCCTGATTCATGGCTTATGTAATTTGAGTAGATGGGAAGAACTGGAAGATCTATTGAAAAAGATGGTGGCTTGTAAGATCTCTCCGAATGTTGTTACTTGTAGCATTTTAGTGGATGCGTATTGCAAGGAAGGAAGGGTGGAAGAGGCTGAGCATATTTTGGAAAGTATGAAGCAAATAGATGTTCAACCCGATATATTCACTTATTGTGCATTAATTGATGGATATTGTTTGCGAGGAGAAATGGATGAAGCGAAAAGAATTTGGGGTTTAGCGGTGGATTCAGGCCTTAAACCCAATATTGTAAGCTACGGTAGCTTGATAAACGGGTATTGCAAAAAGGGATGCATCAATGAAGCTTGGCGTCTTTTTCTTGAAATTCCAGCCAAAGGGTTAGAACGAGATGTTGTTACTTACAACACAATGTTACAAGGATTATTTCGTCAAGGCAGATGTGAAGATGGCTTTAAATTGTTCAAAGAGATGCAAGATCGAAAGTTGTCTCCTAATATAATGACTTACAGTATCTTATTGGAGGGCTTGTGCAGAGCTCATCGTATCGTTGAAGCATATTCGGTCTTGCATATGATGGAAGATAAAGGTGTTGTTCCCAACATAGTAACCTATAATATACTCATTAAGGGATTGTGCGATGACAAACAAATTGGGACAGCAAATGATCTTTTTAATGAACTCCCATCCAAAGGATTGCAGCCCTCCGTCATAACATTTAGCATCCTCATTGGCGCACTTTGCCAAGAAGGGCTGATACAGGAGGCTAAGCATTTGCTTACGCAAATGGCAAACAGGGGTTGCTCGCCTAATAGTGTGACGTACAATGTTTACATACAGGGTCTTGTGAAGAGGAATGAGATTGATGATGCAATTCCAGTCTTGGAAGAAATGAAGACGAGAGGATTCAAACTCGATGCCACAACTTTTTCAATGTTGCTGAAACATCTTGAAGCAGAAGGTCGAGATAGTTTACTCTTTGATAAGGTTAAGAAACTTGTACCAAAGGACATATGATCTTGTATTGCATTTTGAACATGTTCGTTTCTTATAACAACCAGCCGTTCTTTTTAGCTCTCTCAATCAACTAGTTTTCGACATTCTATATCTCATGTTAGTCAATTATCTTAAGCCACTAAAGAATTGCTTTAGTAATAGTAATCAGTTGAAGCCGTGTTCTTATGTGCATATTGTAATGCAAATTTAAATTTTATTTCACATATGATGAGTTTATTATGATACATGAATTAAAAAAAATATAAATCCTTTGATACCTTTTACTTTACAAATATAAAAAATTGAAGAAAAAAATAATTAAAAATATAAAAAATAATACATTATTTTTTAGTACTTTGCTGAATTAATAATCATTTTTTTTCCCTATTGGATCAATTTAAATCAAGACCGTCTAGTAAAGCCCATAAGCACCAAATAAATAATGGCCCAATGTTTGTATTTGTACAATTTTTATTTATTTATTTACTATGAGATTGTAATTTTAATTGAATAAAAGACCCATTTAAGTGTTTAAATATTCATTTAGAGTATCATAATCCCATGGCTCGAATAAGCCATATACATACTACTGCACATGCATATCTATCAAATGCAACATTTATTTATTAAATATAGGTAAAACATATTCTCAGATCCCTCTATTTTTTACTTTTAGTTTCATTAGGTCCTTATACAATTTTTTCATTTTAATATGTCCCCGTGCTAATTTTACTTTTTAATTCATTAGGTGCTTATACATTTTTTTTCATTTTAATAAGTCCCTATACTTTTATTTTTTTATTTAATCTAGTCCTTATTTAATGGTTGAAATAAGTTTTTTCATTAAAAATATAACACATCATTCATTCTACCTTATTTAATTAATCACACCTCATATCCTCGAGTTTGTATAATTAATGTTACCCAAAAAAAATGATAACATTTCAATAAGATACTGATAAAACAGCGTAAAACAAAAATGCAAAAAAATTTAAAACATATTAGCGGATTAAATAAAGAGCAGTGTGGGGTTTTCCCCCATAGATGATTAAATAAATAAATTGCAGGTTACTTCACAATCAACACAAATATATAGATATTTATAAATAAGAGTAGTGGCTCTCGATCTCTTGCTACTATTGTAGTAAAATTTATTTTTCGTATGTTTTGTTTTATTTTATTGTTTAGTTAATTCTTTTACATAAAGTAATTTATTGTCATGTTTATTAATTAATTAATAAAGGAGATAAATTAGGCAGAATTGTGCATCAAAATTAGTGATATGTTAAAAATCCAATTACTACTAAGTTAAGAGATACCTAAACGGGAGACACGTCGAATCGAGATCATTATAACTTCCCTTTCCTCCAACTAAAAAAACGATTACCATTTTTATATTTATCATTTTTACCATATATTGATTACCATAAATATATATACCTTATATAAAAGATATATTTTTGGGAGGAATAAATATAGTCAATTACTTACGTAATTAACTAAATATCTAATATAAATATTTAATAAGTATTATATTTATAGTTATGGAAATATAATTTAGGCGGAAAATTCAATATTTTTTATATGCTGATACGGAGTCGTTATTATATATCATATAAATATATATATATTCAAATTCAATTAACCATCCAACGAAATTTATTTAGTTTAAGATATCGAGCCCGATTTCGGCTGATTATTCTCGGCCCATTGAATTTGAGCCCACTTATTTGAGCCCAACTATTAAGCTCATTATGAGCCATTCCCAGTAGGCACAGTAGCACATGTATATGATTATATATGTGGTGATTTTATTGATGTGAATTTTTTAATTCCACTGAAATTTGTTTTAGAGAGAGAGAGATTATGCTATTCAGTTCAATTTCACTGAAATTTGTTTGTGAGAGAGAGAGAGGGACAGTTTAATTTCGCTGAAATTTGTTTTTGAGAGAGAGATTATGCTAAACAGTTCAATTTCACTGAAATTTGTTTGAGAAAGAGAGTTCAATTTCACTGAAATTTGTTTCTGAGAGAGAGAGAGATTGTGCTAAACAGTTCGATTTCAGTGACAGTTCAATTTCATTGAAATTTGTTTCTGAGAGAGAGAGATTCTGCTAAACAGTTCGATTTCGCTGAATTTTGTTCGAGAAAGAGAGACAGTTCAATTTCACTGAAATTTGTTTCTGAGAGGGATTATGCTAAACAATTCAATTTCATTGAAATTTGTTTTTGAGAGAGAGAGAGAGAGATTGTGCTAAACAGTTCAATTTCACTGAAATTTGTTTGAGAAAGAGAGAGTTCAATTTCACTGAAATTTGTTTCTGAGTGAGAGAGAGAGATGATTTCATTGAAATTTGTTTGAGAGAGAGAGATGGCAGCTTATGGTGCTCTAGTTCCCCTAAAGAGCAGGATTCGAGGGTTTTTAAAACACTACGATGCTTGCTTTGACCCCACATCTCTTGAATTCACACAAAATTTGTACAAGGAGGTGAATTCGTTTCAACAATTTATCGAAAATTTGGATAGCAGCAGCAGGAAAAGGATGAGTGCTTCTCTTGCACGAATCGCAGAGGTAATAACCCAATTTCGTGAATTACTTTCATTGCATTTCTCAGATCAATATCAAGAAGCTCGAGATCAGAGAAACCGGATGTTACAAGGAGACGAGAGTAATCGAACGCCACATTTGATAAACCTGAGGCATCTAAAACGAGATTTCCATTCCTTCATCGAAACTTTGAAGAAGGTGCAGGAAGAAGACGAATCATCATCATCAAGAATTGATGGATCTCGTGGAAACAAGTCAAAGATGGTTGGATTGTCCGATCTCTACACTGGGCTCAAAGAAGATATTGTAAGAGTAGTCTACTATGGAGGAGATGTGAAATTGCACTCGATCTCGATTGTTGGGATGGCGGGCATTGGTAAGACTACTCTTGCTGAGAAAATATTTGAAGATTTAGATATTGTGGAATGGTTCGACTGTCGTGCTTGGGTTGTAGTAGGCAGAGAGTGGAAATTGCAAGAGATTATTAGGGGCATTGTAGCTCAGGTGAAACCTGACTATGATGATGATGATGATGATGAGAGAATGAGTGGCTACTTGAATGAATGTTTGAAGGGTAAGAGATACCTGATTGTATTGGATGATGTGTGGGATGGGCAGGTTTGGGATGAGGTGAATGAACTTCTTAAAACTAGTACACAAATTGTGGTTGGAAGTCATGTTTTGCTTACAAGTACGATTCAAGAAGTAGTTGATCATTCTGGCTTAGTACCTGGATTGGATTCCTTGGATATGCCATTGCTGAATAAAGAAGAAAGTTGGGATCTTCTTCGGGACAGGGTGTTCGGTGTGGAATCGTGCTCGTTTCAGCTCGAGAGAGCTGGAAGGAGGATTGCGGAGAAATGTGACGGTCTTCCTCTCACAATCATCACGGTGGCTGGCCTCCTGTCCGAAGCAGAGAAGACCCCCGAGCAGTGGAACGAGGTAGCAACACAGAAGAAACATCAAATTTTTGCAGCTGCATATGACCAAGTCTCAAAGGTACTATATCCAAGCTATGAAAACTTGCCTCAACATTTGAAAATATGCATTTTGCACATGGGAGTTTTCCCTAAAAAATATGAGATTCCCACTTCCAAGGTCATAAACATGTGGATTGCTGAGGGTGTGATTCTTGAACCAAATAATAAAGCTGAATCATCAAAGAAACATGCTATGAAATGTTTGGATCAGCTTGCTTCCAATAGTGTTGTAATGGTCCACAAAAAGAGCACAAAAAGTTCATCTAAGATGTCAATTGCTGATGAAGGGATAAAAATTTGTGGCCTCCATTCTTCATGGTGGCACCTGTGTTACAAAGAAGCTAGGAAGATAAACTTTTTTCATATCCTAAATAATCTTGATGACAGCTTAGGGGAAAGTATAAAAGGTCAGAGCAGGTTGTCCATCCACACTAACATTTTACTTGGCTTCAAAGAAGTTTATGACTCAATCGAGGATAATTGTGCATCCTCTGCATGCTCTCTCCTATTCTATGGTCCCTATAATCGATATCCAATACCAATATGTTCTGCTCTTAAGTTGCTCAGAGTACTAGATGCTCTCACGGTTCGTTTCTATGAGTTCCCATTACAAGTACTAGAGCTAGTCGAGTTAAGGTACCTTGCCCTCACATATGATGGGAAGCTCCCTCCTTCCGTATCCAAACTTCAGAAACTTCATTTCTTGATTGTCCGTCCACATCAAAACATCGGAGCTTTGTTGTACCTGCCTCCCGAGATTTGGGATCTTAAAGAACTGAAGCATCTTCAAGTCATTGGGAGTGATCTACCAGATTTTCGGGGCACTCACTTGCCAAACCTCTCAACACTTTTAGATGTGGGTGCTCATAGTTGTACCAAAGGTGTTTTTGAAAGAGTTCACAACTTAAGAAAGTTAGGAATTCGAATTGAACTGGCACCCGATCATTCGGATGAACCTCTGAGTTGCTTGGATCATGTTTCCAATCTCAAAGAGTTGAAGTCACTTAAATGTGTTGTCGTGAATCCTGAACTTACGTCTGAGTTAGTTCCCCCTCCAACACTTCCGATTTTCCCTTCATACCTAAAAAAGTTGGCTTTGAGTGGGATGGGGTATCCATGGGCAGAAATGAGCAAGATTGCTTCATTGAAAAAACTCGAAGTGCTCAAGTTGCGATGCAATGCCTTTCAAGGCCCAAAGTGGGAGATAGAGGAGAACACATTCCAAAACCTAGAATATCTTCTAATTGAAGACTCTGATTTGGAGCATTGGAAAGTTGGACTTGGAAACTTCAAATGGCTTGAGCACCTAAGCATAAAACATTGCTACAAATTAACAAAGATTGATTGGGAGTGTGAAGATAATATTTCCATGATTGAAGTACTTGACTGTGACCCTTTAGTTGAAAAGCAATTAAAAGAGTCAAAGTGGAGAAAAGGAATGCTAGCCTTAGATTTCAAGTTGCATTCTTCATGGAATGATGGGAATCTCAACTCATGAGAGAAATCTTGAATATGAAGGTCAGTTATTCATTTCTGTTAAATTTAATTGCATGATCATGTTTTTCTTTCTTTGTTTCTTTCTATTTTCTTTCACCATCTACTAGGTATATTTGGTACCATCTACTAGGTATATTTGGTACTCTCTATTTATATAGTATGTAAGTGCATGATAAAATACACAAATTGAATGCCCTATAATAAGTAATGGTATATCAAGAATGGGATTACAATCCTTAACTAGTAATGGGAAAACTTGAAGTTTAGAGAGCAAAGGTGTCTCTATTTACACCACAAAATTTTCTTTACACACAACAATTTCAATTGATGCAGAAATAATGATTTGAGATTATTGAAATACTTTTTTTTTTTTTACTTCCACACACTACAACAATTCTTTACATACCACAAAATGAATAATATAATATAATAAAAATGTGAAAAAATTGTAAGAGCAAATTATCTCTTGATCAAACAAAATTTTAGCACCATTTCTCGTATTCTCTCATGTTTTCATTGCACGAAACAGGATTGCTTGGACAACTTCAAGGATCAAAATGAGTTCTACTACGAGAAGGGGCAGAGCAAGAACGAGAAATGGTGGATTCCTATGCCTAAGGTTCCTCCAAATGGCCTGTCCGAGGTTACAAGAAAATGGCTGCAATATCAGAAGGATTCTGTGCACCAAGTGCTCAGAGCAGCCATGCTATAAACGCGCAGGTCTTGACAGAGATGGACTAATAATTATATATCTACTATGTTTAGAACACATTTATCGTCTCTTCTGTATGGTTTGTCGGCAGAACGGGAAAGCAATCCTTGGAGACGCAATGTACAAGAGCATCACGGATGACTTCTTCGATCCTGATGTTTTCCTCTCGTCCGTGGAAGTGTCATCCTAGCACAAAATCCTCGATCTCAAGAACGAGATCGAGGCATCAGTTGTGATTTGGGAGAGGAAGATGAATGCTAAGGATTCCAAGTCTTCTTGGGGCTCAGCTGTGAGAATGGAGAAGAGATAGATAATTGAAGATAGAGCAGAGACAATTCTTCTCATTTTGAAGCATAGATTCCCAGGAATCCCTCAATCTGATCTAGACATCAGCAAAATCCAATGCAATAGAGTAAGAAAATGAAATGCTGCTCTCTATCTCTATCAATTTCACCTCTGGTTTCAAACAAGTGTTCTTCATCTTGTTCTTGATTTTGTAGGATGTGGGCATGCCATTCTTGAGAGCTATTCAAGAATCATCGAGAGCCTGGCATTCACCGTTCTTTCAAGAATAGATGATGTGATGTTCATTGACTCTGAGGCTAGAGAGCAAGCTGGTTTAGATGGGAGGCCTCTCACCTCACCAGGGACTATATCAGATCAGGAGAATGGAGTAGATTCGCCTTCAAAGACGACACTGCTGGATTTCATAGGTTGGGAGAATGGAGAGACGGAGGCGAAGACAGCCGTGCAAGACGAAGCTGTCACAAATCAGCCCAGCAGCAAGCCATCTAGCATTGCCTTAAATAAGAGATTCATAGAGAAGCTTGAGAACTTAGGCGGGATGAGAAGCCCAACATCGCGCCACTAGCTAGTACTAATCTAGTGAAGATGATCTTGCTCGATCAGCAACCAAGATCAAGATCAAGAAAGTTTTGCATATAAGAAAAAAAAAATGGTACTTCAACTGGATTTGGAGTAGTTTTAGATATGCCAGAAGCCATTTGGTTCGAGTCTCCTATTTAAATTCATCAATAGAAAAAATTGGACTCCCAAAATTTAGGGGGCCTAAGGAGCATGCCATTGTCTAAATAGCAATTAGGCATTGAGATTTTGTTACTTAGATAATTGATTATTAAATTCATATGGATATGACAACTCTTGTTCGCCACTACACTATGATCACACACACTGTGCACTTTTACAATGATTAATTGTGAACCAGACTTTTAAATTGCTTTTAACGATACATCAATCTCAAATGACTTCTTTAGTTCTTTGTTCGGGTTACTTCTCTTCAACTGACTGAGCTTTCCTTGTAATTTGGCTAATTGTTTTACATTAACTCATCTACAAATGATAATTGTACGACTCTTTTGATCAACTTATTTCTATACTTTAACTCCTGATAACTCATTATTGTTTGAAAACTTTACACTATAACCATCCCTATATATATATATATATATATCGCAAATACTCCTGTACATAAGATTACATCAGACAGTCAACGCGCATTAATCCGGTCAAAGTGTTGACCAAAAAATCGTTAAAACGAATGATACTTTTTTATTAAATTTTGAATGATACTTTTTAGTGTTTAGATTGATTCTGATTTTAATAAAAAAATTTTCCTGCCCGATACATTTTAATGATACAAATGATATTTTTGGGCTTTGAAATGATACTTTTCACTATTATGAATGATACTAATTTTAACAGATTTTTTGGTCAACGCAGGTCAATGCGCGTTGATTCGATCAATGTGTTGACCGTCTGATGTGCATCTAGTACATACAAGACCTGCCATATATATATATATATATATATATATATATATATATATATATATAATCAATGTTCCTAAATTTTCGAATTTCACTTCAATTGAGCGATTCTCATTTTTGGTCCTCACGCCGTTTACTACTCCGCTACTCCTTTGTAAGCTTTTTTACTTTTCGTGAGTTTGTAAGGATTTAGTTTTTTTTTTCTTACTGTTTTTTTACAGACATTGACATACGGCTTTGCTCGCATCACATTCATTGAAGTTAAGAGAAATGAATTCAAAACATATTGCTTCTGCAATTTCCAATTTTTTTTCTAATTGTTCGTGTAAATCAATTACATATGCTTTTGCTGTTCGAGATTACTGCCCATTTCTAGTGCCCTGCTTCAATTTTGGAATTCTCAATCAGCAAAATAGGTCATTTTCAGCAAAACCCAGATTCGATTTTGGGCGTCTACGTGAACCCGACGATGCGATTGCTTTGTTTCATGAAATGGTGAGAACGCGTGATCCCATCCCTTCTGTTGTTGATTTCACTAAATTATTAAGTGCTGTTGTTAAGATGAAGCAGTACTCTCTTGCCCTCTCCCTGTTCGACGAAATGCTTCAACGAAATGCTCCTGTAGATCACTACATATTGGGTATCGCAATGGATTGCTTTTGCCGTCTGAAACGTGTGGATTATGGGTTTGCAATCATGGGCATTCAAATCAAGCACGGCTACGAACCACCCGATGTGATAACCTTCACCAATCTCATCAAAGGGCTTTTCTTGGTGGGAAAGGTCTCTGAGGCAGGAAAGCTGTACAACAAATTGTTGAGAGAGAAATTATGTGAGCCGAATGAAGTTACATATCTTATTGTGATAAATGGGTTGTGCAAAGCTGGACATACTCTCCCAGCCCTTGATTTGTTAAGGCTATTGGAAAAAGAAAGCTGCAATCCAAATATCGAAGCTTACAATACAGTCATTGATAGTCTGTGCAAGGATGGAATGATGGATGATGCTCTACAACTCTTCTCCACTTTGGTTGATAAGGGCATATTACCTATTGTTAGCACATATAATTCCCTGATTCATGGCTTATGTAATTTGAGTAGATGGGAAGAGCTGGAAGATCTATTGAAAAGGATGGTGGCTTGTAAGATCTCTCCGAATGTTGTTACTTGTAGCATTTTAGTGGATGCGTATTGCAAGGAAGGAAGGGTGGAAGAGGCTGAGCATATTTTGGAAAGTATGAAGCAAATAGATGTTCAACCCAATATAGTCACTTATTGTGCATTAATCGATGGATATTGTTTGCGAGGAGAAATGGATGAAGCGAAAAGAATTTGGGGTTTAGCAGTGGATTCAGGCCTTAAACCTAATATTGTAAGCTACAATAGCTTGATAAACGGGTATTGCAAGAAGGGAAGCATCAATGAAGCTTGGCGTCTTTTTCTTGAAATTCCAGCCAAAGGCTTAGAGCGAAATGTTGTTACTTACAACACAATGTTACAAGGATTATTTCGTGAAGGCAGATGTGAAGATGGCTTGAAATTGTTCAAAAAGATGCAAGCTCGAAAGTTGTCTCCTAATATAATGACTTACAGTATCTTATTGGAGGGCTTGTGCAGAGCTCATCGTATTGATGAAGCATTTTCCGTCTTTCATATGATGGAAGATAAAGGTGTTGTTCCTGACATAGTAACCTATACTATACTCATTGAGGGATTATGCAATGACAAACAAATTGGGACAGCAAAGGATCTTTTTAACAAACTCCCATCCAAAGGAATGCAGCCCAACGTGATAACATTTACCATCCTTATTGGTGCACTTTGCCAAGAAGGGCTGATACATGAGGCTAAGGATTTGCTTATGCAAATGACAAACAGGGGTTGCTCGCCTAATAGTGTGACGTACAATGTTTACATACAGGGTCTTGTGAAGAGGGATGAGATTGATGATGCAATTCCAGTCTTGGAAGAAATGAAGACGAGAGGATTCAAACTCGATGCCACAACTTTTTCAGTGTTGCTGAGACATCTAGAAGCTGGAGGCCAAGATAGTTTACTTTTTGATAAGGTTAAGAAACTTGTACCAAAGGACATGTGATCTTGTATTGCATTTTGAACATGTTCATTTCTTCTTACCATCTTTTTGATAAGCTTAAGAAACAAGTTCTAGCCATTCTTATAACAACCAGCCGTTCTTTTTAGCTTTCTCAGTCTACTAGTCTTCGACATTCTATATCTCATGTTAGTCAATTATCTTAAGCCACCAAATAATTTCTTTAGTAATAGTAATCAGTTGAAGCCATTTTGTTATGTGCATATTGTAACTGCATACCAATCCTCTATCCATGCTGATGCTATCTGCCCTTGAAAGGGTTGTTTGCTACTTAAAGAGGTTATCCAGTGTTCCCTTGAGCAAACTGAATTCCTCTTTAGAGTTGGTCTATCATGGCTATCATTTGGTTTTTTTTTTTTTTTTTTTTTTTTATCATCACTTCATATATATATGTACGTTGACCTGTAAAGAACTTGTTGCTTAGTTGTGAGTTATGATTGTGTCTCTTGTTCTTGATATATTTTCTGTGTTTAAATATTTGGATTGGTTAATTAAAATGATATTTTGGACAGTAGACTTTTTCAGTATAAAAAATCCAATTGGCAAATATCTATATCAGCAAATGAAAGGAAGTTCTATTAATGCATATTGTGTTTAATTGAGAAATATAATAATAATTTACAATCCAAATATGGACTAATGCTGGTGTATTTGGGGCTTTGAATTGAGAAATATATCTGCTATAAAGTATTTAGGTAGGGCTTTAAGTTTCATGCATGCGATATTTACTGAGTCAGTTGCTGTTAATGAAATCTAAATTAAACAAAGTTTTATGTAATACCTGAAGCTGAGGATCTGCATTTCTTTCTTATTTTTCTCTTGAAGTTCAGAAATCCTATCCTAGTTGTATGAAATTGTGTTCGACATTATGGAGAAGGTTGGTTTAGTTATGAGAAAATTTCACTTTTGGTCTCATTGATGTTGATTTTGGTCCCAAAGATTATGAATTATCAATTTTTGCCACGCCGTGACATTTTCCGTTAAATATGATGTAGATTTTGATCCTATTTTACTATCAAATTTTCTAAAATATCTTCAACAATTTTTCCACATATTTTCCTAAAGAAAAAAATCATTATTATGATTGATTATTTTATAATTAAATTCTTGTGAGGTAAAAATCAAGGGAAAATTTTTATTTAGTTTAATTTAACAATATTATTTATTAGGGTTCACCACATCTAATTAGAGTTTATAATTATTTTTAATATTTAATTTTCAGTTTTCAATTAATAATTCATTATTATGGTTGATTATTTCATAATTAAATTCTTGTGAAGTAAAAAATCAAAGGAAATATTATACTTTGACCTACATTTTGGACTTTCACTACCAAAAATTCGCATTTTAGCGATGGAAGCGCACCCAACCAAACCCAAAATATTATTTAGAAAAAAAATGTCGTATTTACTTTTCCTTTAGTAAAATATTAGACAACTTTGAAAATTCTTCAGTTTTTGTACTTTTCGAATCTTATTTATGGATTTACAACATTATCTGAATTTCAATTTCAAGATACGATTATCTAAAATAGATAAACTTTAATGATTGACTCATATAAACTAAGGACGCCCTAATAAAAATAGACAAGTCGAGTTCAATAGCTTAACTTATCATCATTTCAACATGATCCCAACAAGCCATTAATTTACTCTACTTATGTATCAAGGGAAAAGACCACAAAAATAGCTAGAGGTAGAATTTAAAAGTAATTCAAAGCATGTGTAAAAGTTTACATTTTAGATACTACTACAAAGTAGCAGTACTTCCAATGTCAACCTGCGAAACCAATGAGGTAGACTCATATTGCTAACTTGACGAGATCATAATATTAAAATGACACGTATTAAACACCACAAATATAACATTGGACCACATTTAAAATAATATTGTGTAACATGTGTAACATCATTCATACATACAACATATTGCTAATATGTTAGAAAATATACACACTGCTAATATGTGACTAATAATTTGTTAATATGTTAGTAACATGTTGCTAATATGTGAATAATGATATGCTAGTATGGCTTAAATTCTCAAATATTACAAGTTTTCAAAATAATATTAAGCATTGATAAAATTATAATTGTTTATGAACTTAACTATATATAGCTCATACTTTAACTATTTTCTCATGAAAGTAACTTAAAATTCAAAGTCGTCCATAAAAAATTTCATGTTAGCAACATAAACACAAGATATGAGCAATATTGTGATATCATATTAGCAAATGTCTGACAGTTACGAGTTGAATATACGTGAATTTTTTTTTTGTATTTTTCATCAATTTTTGCTCAAATAAACATATGCACTATGGATCTTAAATGAAAGAGCATGAAAAAATCTTTAATTTGATATATTTTTTGCGTAAATTGGATAAAAAACGAGTAAGTTATGATTATTTAAAGTTTTGAAGAATTTTTTGAAAGATGATGACATCACTTTATAAAAAAAAATATGGAATTACCCCTTATATTTTAAATTTTACATATTTACAACTATGTCACCGCCTTTTTATCCGCCATGTCATCAAAATCGTTGAATTTGATTGGTTCCTAGGTTTTCACGGGAGGATTGGTTCCTATTTGAACCCACCCCTATATATAAATCATTATATTTAAATAATATTATATATATGGAAATTAATATGGTATATTATTATATTAAAATAAATATATTATAATATATCACATAATATTACATTAATACCCTTAAATTAGAGTTGTAATATGGACATGATAGTTAGATCAAATTTTGTAAAACAAGGCTCTTTTTATATAATAGTAGATATATGTATACACACAAGCATACACGATTAATTGGTAATTATGACAACCTACTACTCTGCAAGTTTCTACATATATAACGTACATGCGGTTAATTGAGAAGACATCGACATAGACACTGTACAGATGCGGTTAAGTTTGTGCAGCTTTATATGTAGACATGGTACACGCGGTTAATCAGGAAGACAATAACTCCTGTGGAAGGTAATTTCCTACTTCTTAACTGGGAAGATAGCTTACTACTCTCGGAAGTTAGTTTCTGCGTAATTTCATATTTCTCACACATTACATTATTCCAACCTCGATCCATGGAGTCTAGCTATAATCAGAATCAGAAGAGATGCTAATTACTTTTTTCCACTATAAGTTTTTTCTTTTTTTAGTTTTAGTTTTTGTTTTTTCTTCTAGTTTTTAGATAAAGTATTAGAATATATGTTAGCATAACTACTTTGAACAAAAATTGAGAAGCACCATTCCACCGGATCAGAATCCATTTATGATGAACAACCACAAATATCATTTAATAGAAAACCCAAATTCCCATATATTCAAAAATAAAGAATGGAAAAAAAATATTAGAGCACTCTTAATTTATTTTTTATTTATCTTTAAAATGATACAATAAATGTAAATAAAAGTAAAATGTTATATGTCCAATTAAATTGGATTACTAAAATATACCTTCCTGTATATAATATGTGTCCAAATTTTACATTCACGCATGTAAATGGATCATTTATTACATAGATAGCAAGTAGTAATTAATCGAGACACAAAATTAAGTTAATTCAAATTACACTTTAATAAGTGATTTAGTTTATCAACTATGGAAATTTGTTCCATCCCAAATATATATTATTAAATTATAAAAGATTTTTTATTTATTTTAAATCATATATTCACACGTTTTAACTTCCCCATCTCAATTATTGAAAAAGTCACGGGTGATTTTACTTTTGCAAGTGCGGACCCACCGAATGAGCAACCCCTCAGTTTTGCATGTGCTGTGTGGCCTCCTCTTAAATTAAAATAATTGGAATACAAGTGGGAGAGAGAAAACCAAGGTGAAACAAAGAAAGAAAGCTGCAATTGCATTGGGTTTGGATCACAATCATCATCTACAAGTTTACAACAAATACCAACCACACACACACACACACAAGAAGAAATCAAAAGGCCGGTGATCAATATACATAATTAATGGCTGATGCTGCGGTGGAGCTGCTTCTGACCACTCTCAAAGACCATATTCAAAGCAAAATACAACTGGTGAGCGGCGTTGATAAGGAGCTTGAGGATCTTTCGGAAGAGTTGACCACGATCAAAAAAGTGTTGGGTGATGCAGAAAGGAGGCAATTCACGGACGAAGCTGTCAAGGATTGGCTGTCGAAGCTGGAACAAACATCGTACCGAATGGAGGATGTTTTGGAGGAATGGAACTACGCCATTCTCAAGCATAAGATCAAATCTGAGTCTCCTAATGACCAAACGGTATGCTCTTTCATCCCATCTTCCTGTTTCTCTTTCAAGAAACTAGCAGTTCGTCATGACATTGCCAACAAAGTTCAAGATCTGAAATCAAAACTTGATAACATCTTGAAGGAGAAAGTTAGATATAGTTTTGACATATCCCAACCCAAAAGTGATCACTCCCCTGCACCATCTTGTCGAGTTCAATCTACTTCTTTGATTGACTTAGCACAAGTACAGGGCCGAGACGACATAAGGGATGATCTGGTGACCAAACTTAGTGGTAGCCATGAGGGATCAGGGTACCGTATTCTTTCCATAGTGGGTGGAGGGGGACTTGGGAAGACTACTCTTGCTCAGCTAGTCTATAATCATCCTTCAGTTAAAGCATGCTTTGATTTAACTATTTGGATATGTGTTTCTGATCCCTTTAATGTGGCTGATATTGCCAAAGGGATTATCAAGGGAATAGATAAGAATAGTTCTCCTGATGCAACCCAATTAGATGCCTTACTCAATGATTTGAAAGATCGTATTTCAGGCAAAAAAATTCTTCTTGTCCTAGATGATGTTTGGAACAAAGAAGGTGATAAGTGGGAACCTTTGAAAAACGTCCTTAAATGTGCCGGAGCAAGCAGTAAAATTTTGGTGACAACAAGAGACGTAAGGGTTGCTAAAATCATGGGCACAACTGATGAAGACATCATTCGTCCAGAACTTCTCTCGGATGAAGATTGTTGGTTGTTGTTGAGCCGCGCAGCCGCCCTTTCTGAAACAAAAAGATTTGAAGAAACTGGTAGGGGCATTGCTAAAAAGTGCAAGGGATTGCCTCTTGCTGCAAAGACATTGGGAAGTCTTCTGCGTTTTAAGAACACCCCCGAAGAGTGGGAGGTGGTATTGAAGAGTGAAATGTGGGGATTGGAAAAAGTGGAAGTGGAGTTGTTTCCTCACTTACTTTTGAGTTATCATGAGCTATCACCAGCGCTCAAGCGATGTTTTTCATATTGTGCCTACTTTCCTAAGGATACGGATCTCGAGGTGGATAAGCTAATAAGAATGTGGATGGCATTAGGTTATCTTGGGTCAAATATGGGGAGTGTAAAAGAGGATATGGAACTTAAAGGGCGCGAGTACTTCCAGGATCTTGCAATGCGATCTCTACTTCAAGACTTTGAGAAAGGTGGTGACCACGGGCAAATAATGTCATGTAAAATGCATGATATAGTACATGATTTTGCTCAATTTGTCAGGAAGTCCCCTGTAATGTCAATGAGTACATGCCAAGTTTGCAACACAAATTTAATTTCTCGAGTCAAAGAATATCGTGGTTTATCTTGGGATGAACTCACTCCCCTATATATTTGTGATTGTCTCACAGGTCTTAGGGTGTTAGAATTTGAAAAAGTTGGAAGCCACCTGTGTGGTAGTTCACGGGGAATGAAAAAGTTGATTCACTTGAGATGGTTGGACATAAGTTATCGTAGAGTTTCCAAGGAAGACTTGAAAATCATTTGTACACTTTATTTCTTGCAAACTCTTTTGTTAAAAAACTGCCACCTGAAAGAGATTCCGGGAGAAATTGGTAATTTAGTTAAGTTGAGACACCTTTGCTTACGTTACAATAGAGAACTAAAGGAGTTGCCAGAGAGCACGTGTAGTTTGCTTGAATTGCAAACTCTTTTGTTAGAAGGGTGCTCCCTGAAAGAGATTCCAGGAGAAATTGGGAATTTGGTTAAGTTGAGACACCTTGACTTAAGTAGGAATAAAGAACTAAATGAGTTGCCAGAGAGCACGTGTAGTTTGCTTGAATTGCAAACTCTTTTGTTAGCAACGTGCTCCCTCAAAGAGATTCCAGGAGAAATTGGGAATTTGGTTAAGTTGAGACACCTTGACTTAAGTAGGAATAAAGAACTAAATGAGTTGCCAGAGAGCTTGTGTAGCTTGCTTGAACTGCAAACTCTTTTGTTAAAATGGTGCTCCCTCAAAGAGATTCCAGGAGAAATTGGGAATTTGGTTAAGTTGAGACACCTTGACTTAAGTAGGAATAAAGAACTAAAGGAGTTGCCAGAGAGCTTGTGTAGCTTGCTTGAACTGCAAATCTTGGATATCGAAGGTTGTCATGATCTCTATGGACTTCCTGAAGGAATAGCTCAGTTAACTGGGCTTCATAGATTGAGTGAGTTAAAACTCCACCCAACTAAAGTTAGGGTCGTTGTTAAATATCTATGACATCTTTACATATAATATTCTTTACGTATAAAATAAACACAAATTCACACAGATTTGCATTAATTAATTAAATTAACAAAAAATAGTTCAATTTTTAATTTTGATATGTGTTTCCTTCTTCTCTTTTTCATTCTTCTATTTCACAGATCGAAAATTTGATATTCTTTAAAATTGTTATCATCTTTTATTTCATAATTCAAGAATAGAGCTATGTTTGGGTTTAATTAATTCAATTGATTTTATAATAAAAAATTGAATTATATTTTTTCTGCTTAGTTCAATTAATTCTATAATTCTAAATTGAACTATATATTTATGTTTAATTCAATTAATTAATGTAAATATGTGTTTAATTTAAATGTGAAAAATATGAGTGTTAGTCCCCTTTTTGTTGCTATATGCAGCAGATTTTGTGAGTGTACAAATGTCACTTCTTCAAGATAATCTGCATATTTTAAAGCCTCCTCTCGAAATTTTGTTGCATCCCCTGTTAATGCAACATCATAAAGCTTCTTTTCTGCTGTTGCTCCAATCATTTTTTCTTTTCTTTTTGTTTTTTACACACAAAAATTAAGTATGTGAAGCTTTATATGCACACACTACACGCGATTGATTTGTAATTAAAACAACCAACTACTCTGCAAGTTTCTGCGTAATTTCCTATTTCTTAACTGGAAAATGGAAGACAACTACCTATATATGTACTGTACATCTCTATGAAGTTTCTGGGTAATTTCGTATTTCTCACACATTACTAAAAGTTTGACTAAAAGTTTAGCTATATATTGGTTTCGAATTGTATTCAATTACACCAAAACTCCTGTAGTGCATAAGGTGCATGGGTCGGCCATCAGACGGACCCGCTCCGACCCGCTCCCAAAATAAATAAAAATTTACCATCCATAGTATCATTTTGAACACTAAATGGTACCATTTCGTGTGTTTTTTTTTTTGTATTTTTTTGGGTTTTTTTTTTTGTTTATTTTGTGTTGTTTGGGGGTGTTTTTAGGGGTTTATTTTGTGTTTTTAGGGGTTTATTTTGTATTTCTTAGGGGTTTTTTTGGGTGTTTTTGGGGTTTATTTTGTTTTTTAGGGTTTTTTGGGGGTGTTTTTAGCAGTTTATTTTGTGTTTTCTATTAATTTTTTGGGATGTTTTTAGGGGTTTATTTTGTGTTTTTTATGATTGGGGGGGGGGGGATTTAGGGATTTATTTGTGTTTTTTTTTAAGAAAAAAAGAAAGAAAAACAGAAAAAAGAAAAAGAAAAGCAGAAAAAAGCCAAAAAACGTAAAATAGGAAAAAAAAAAAAAGGATTTTTTTATTCTCCGATTCTAACGACCATAATATTCAAACCATATTCCCAATAAAATATTGAAATTTTGATTTTCATCAAACTTCCAAATTAAAATTAGGTTTTCAAAAATCATACAACAAAAATTATGGATTTTTTCAACTCCAAATTTTCAAGCACCATATATATAAAATCTGGAAATTTGATTTTCATCAAAATACTATTCCAAATCTAATTTCATGTAGATCGAAAAATCACCATATAAAATTATATTTTTTTGAAGAACATTAAAAATTCATTCAAATTTTAATTCTACAAATTTCGAATTTCGTGCTCAATTAAATCCGAAAATTTAAGAAATAACAGCAACACAAATAATTCAAGTTGAGGCAATATGTGTAGTATATCTTGAACTTTTAAGTTTGTTACAGAATTTATCTTATCAATTCACTCTAAATTCTATCGTAAATTTGTACAGTGTGATGTAACAACACGATATATATGTTAAGTTTGCAACGACCAAGTTGAAATTATATATATTAAGTGGGTCCAACCTATCTTTAAGTGTCTAACACCACATGCAAATTCATGTTTCTCTTAATTACAAGATGATATCAATATGCATTAGTTACGTACTTTCAGCTAAACAAGCTTTAATTTTAGATTCCAATATTTATGTGCATTCACATTGAAAATAGTAATTCTAAATTCTAATACAAAATGAGTTGTAAATATTAAATTCATGTTTCTCTTAATTACAAGGATGACATAAATATGCATTAGTTGGGTACTTTCAGCTAAACCAACTTTAATTGTAGATTCCAAATTAAAATAAGTATACCAGTCAATCAATTATCCATCAAAAAGTACATATAATCAATCAAAAATAATTTCCTTTTACTTAAAGTCATTCTGTTAAATTTAAAACTACCGGCATCTTCCTAGGGAAAAGTCTATTATGAAGTTAGTGCATTTGCACTTAGTAGATCCGGCCATAAACATGTCCCCCTCACTTTTCAATTTTTTTTAAAAAAGCAAAATACGTATTGAGGCACTTATCTAATATGTTAATTCAACTGATCATTTCTTGCTATTGAATTATATTAGTTTTTCAATTATTATTGAATTACATTTCCCCCTCACTTTTCAATTTTTTTTTAAAGAAAAGAAAGCAACATACGTATAGAGGCACTTATCTAATATGTTAGTTCAACTGATCATTTCTTGCTATTGAATTATATTAGTTTTTCAATTATTATTAAATTACATTTCCTCCTCACTTTTCAATTTTTTTTTAAAAAATAAAGCAACATACGTATAGAGGCACTTATCTAATATGTTAGTTCAACTGATCATTTCTTGCTATTGAATTATATTAGTTTTTCAATTATTATTGAATTATATTTCCCCCTCAAATGCAATAAAAAAAAGGTCTTCGACATTTGGTGTTAATTTTCGAGCTTAAAAGTAGATCTCGAATATCTTTGAACAAAGATCTTCTATATGTAAAGGTTGAACTAGTATGGTTTCACATTTTAAAATTATTTCTTCTATAATGCTAATAAATAATTGTGCAGCTAACTCGCCGGCACATCTCGTTTTTATTTTATATTTATTGGTATGAGTATTATTTAATCTATAAAATAATATGATTACTGTCAATTTTTTATGAAATTTTAGTTTTTCAAAACTAGCAGGATAATCACATGATATCATGTATGAGACGGTCTCACCCAAGTCTGTCCCAAAAAAAAAACTATATATGATCTTCCACATTTGGTGTACATTTTCTGTGATCCATGCATACAATTTTGCCCATTTTAATAAACAATAAACAAAATAACTATAAAAGCAAAACTAAATATCCTTTGGACTATACCGAGCCCAGGCACATGCAGGTACGTACGTGTGGGCCTCTGAAGATTTATATATGGTAAACACCACACGTGATTGATTGGTACGACAGCCAGCTAATAGATAGATCATGAAGCCTGTTTGTGCTGCTGCTGCTCCTCCAATCTTTTTTTTTGTACAAAAATATCTCACACTATATGTGTGTGTATATATATATAGGGCAAGTCTCTTGTACATAAATATACATAAATAGAACCCAACTTCACATTCTACAGATAAAATAATAAAAATACAATCCTTTTTAATTGCTCTCCCCATATCAATTATTGAAAAAGTCACGACTCACTTTTGCTTTTTGCAAGTGCGCGACTCACTTTTGCTTTCCCCTCAGTTTTTGCATGTGCTGTGGCCTCCTCTTAAATTAAAATAATTGGAATAAAAGTGGGAGAGAGAAAACCAAGGTGAAACAAAGAAAGAAAGAAAGCTGCAACTGCATTGGCTTTGGATCACAATCATCATCTACAAGTCTACAACAAACACCAACCACACACACACACACAAGAAGAAATCAAAAGGCCGGTGATCAATATACATAATTAATGGCTGATGCTGCGGTGGAGCTGCTTCTGTCCACTCTCAAAGACCTTATTCAAAGCGAAATACAACTGGTGAGAGGCTTTGATAAGGAGCTTGAGGATCTTTCTGAAAAGTTGAACACGATCAGAAATGTGTTGGATGATGCAGAAAGGAGGCGATTCACGGAAAAAACTGTCAAGGATTGGTTGTGGAGGCTGGAACAAACATCGCACCAAATGGAGGATGTTTTGGAGGAATGGAACTACGCCATTCTCGAACATAAGATCGAATCTGAGTCTCCCAATAACCAAACGGTATGCTCTTTCATCCCATCTTCCTGTTTTTGTTTCAAGAAACTAGCAGTTCGTCATGACATTGCCAGCAAAGTTCGAGATCTGAAATCAAAACTTGATAAGATTTTGAACGAGAAAGGTACATATAATTTTGTAATATCCCAACCCAAAAGTGATCATTCCCCTGCACCATCTTGGCGAGTTCAATCTACTTCTTTGATTGACTTAGAACAAGTACAGGGCCGAGACGACATAAGGGATGATCTGGTGATCAAACTTAGTGGTAGCCATGAGGGATCAGGGTACCGTATTCTTTCCATAGTGGGTGGAGGGGGACTTGGGAAGACTACTCTTGCTCAGATAGTCTATAATCATCCTTCAGTTAAAGCATGCTTTGGTTTCACTATTTGGATATGTGTTTCCGATCCCTTTAATGTGGCTGATATTGCCAAAGGGATTATCAAGGGAATAGATAAGAATAGTTCTCCTGATGCAACCCAATTAGATACCTTACTCAATGATTTGAAAGATCGTATTTCAGGCAAAAAAATTCTTCTTGTCCTAGATGATGTTTGGAACAAAAAAGGTGATAATCTAAGGTTAAAGTGGGAGCCTTTGGAAAACGTCCTTAAATGTGCCGCAAGTACTAAAATTTTGGTGACAACAAGAGACGAAATGGTTGCTAAACTCATGGGGTCAACTGATGAAGACATCATTCGTCCGGAACTCCTCTCGGATGAAGATTGTTGGTTGTTGTTGAGCCGCTCAGCCGCCCTTTCTGAAAATGGAGAAACAAAAAGATTTGAAGAAATTGGTAGGGGCATTGCTAAAAAGTGCAAGGGATTACCTCTTGCTGCAAAGACATTGGGAAGTCTTCTACTTCGTAAGAAGACCCCCGAAGAGTGGGAGGAGATATTGAAGAGTGAAATGTGGGGATTGGAACATGTGGAAGTGGAGTTGTTTCCTCATTTACTTTTGAGTTATCATGAGCTATCACCAGCGCTCAAGCGATGTTTTTCATATTGTGCCTACTTTCCTAAGGATACGTATCTCGAGGTGGATAATCTAATAAGAATGTGGATGGCATTAGGTTATCTTGGCTCAAATACGGGGAGTGTAAAAGAGGATATGGAACTTAAAGGGCGCGAGTACTTCCAGGATCTTGCAATGCGATCTCTACTTCAAGACTTTGAGAAAGGTGGTGACGACGGGCAAATAATGTCATGTAAAATGCATGATATTATACATGATTTTGCTCAATTTGTTAGGAAGTCCCCTGTAATGTCAATGAGTACATGCCAAGTTTGCAACACAAATTTAATTTCTCGAGTCAAAGAATATCGTGGCTTATCTTGGGATGAAGGAACTCCCCTAAATATTTGTGATTGTCTCACAAGTCTTAGGGTGTTAAAAGTTGGACGCAAACTGAATGGTAGTTCACAGGGAATGAAAAGGTTAATTCACTTGAGATGGTTGGACATGAGTTTTGGTAGAGTTTCCGAGGAAGACCTGAAAATCATTTGTAAACTTTATTTCTTGCAAACTCTTTTGTTAAAAGGCTGTGGCCTAGATGCGATTCCAGGGGAAATTGGGAATTTGATTCACTTAAGACACCTAAACTTAGGTAGGAATGAACTAAAAGAGATTTCGGGGAAAATTGGGAATTTGGTTAAGTTGAGACACCTTGACTTAAGTAGGAATAAAGAACTAAATGAGTTGCCAGAGAGCACGTGTAGTTTGCTTGAATTGCAAACTCTTTTGTTAGAAGGGTGCTCCCTGAAAGAGATTCCAGGAGAAATTGGGAATTTGGTTAAGTTGAGACACCTTGACTTAAGTAGGAATAAAGAACTAAATGAGTTGCCAGAGAGCACGTGTAGTTTGCTTGAATTGCAAACTCTTTTGTTAGCAACGTGCTCCCTCAAAGAGATTCCAGGAGAAATTGGGAATTTGGTTAAGTTGAGACACCTTGACTTAAGTAGGAATAAAGAACTAAATGAGTTGCCAGAGAGCTTGTGTAGCTTGCTTGAACTGCAAACTCTTTTGTTAAAATGGTGCTCCCTCAAAGAGATTCCAGGAGAAATTGGGAATTTGGTTAAGTTGAGACACCTTGACTTAAGTAGGAATAAAGAACTAAAGGAGTTGCCAGAGAGCTTGTGTAGCTTGCTTGAACTGCAAATCTTGGATATCGAAGGTTGTCATGATCTCTATGGACTTCCTGAAGGAATAGCTCAGTTAACTGGGCTTCATAGATTGAGTGAGTTCAAAGGAGGAAGTGGTAGGAACAAGTTGGGATTGTTGAAAAACTTAAATCGACTTGAATCACTAACATTGGAAATCAGCAATTGTAGTACAATAAGTGATTTGGAAGAGTTGGTTGAGGATGCTCAACAAGCAGAATTAAAGAACAAGATATGCCTACAATCACTCACTCTTGGATTTACGAACAATAATATTTGGATGGATGAAAAGGAGCGGTCATCATCATCATCATTGTGGGTGGACGTAATAGAAGCTCTAGAGCCCAATCACAACCTTGAAAGACTTGTAATCAGTTTGTATGACGGATCGAAACTTCCACTTTGGATCTCATCGCCCCACAACCTTCTAAGAGAAATTCGTCTAGAGAAATGCAGTGAGCTGTCATCATTGCCGCCTTTGGGAAAACTACCGTTCTTGGAAATGCTCAGATTGGGTAGACTGTATGAATTGAAGTTGGTGGGCAGGGAGTGGTTGGGAATAAGAGGAAGAGAAGGAGAAGTGATGAAGAACGACGACATTCCTTCTTCTTCTTCTTCATCTGCTACTAATGTCGTTGTTGCATTTCCTAAACTCATATACTTGGAATTTAAATGCTGTGAGAAATGGGAGGAGTGGGAGGACATTACAGCGGGAGAAGAAGAATCTGCAGTCGTCTCCATCATGCCATGTCTCATGGACTTGGAGATCTGTTATTGTGAAGAATTGAAGTTGCTGCCGCATCGCCTCCTACGTAAGGCCCAATCTTTGGATATTGAGGGGTCCAGAAAGCTAATAGAATGTTATGGAGGCGAATTCGTGAAACTTCCGCTGGGAGATGAATATCCGTAGTTGATCCCCAACATCAACTTGTAAATTTATTGTTTCACTACTCTTCTTTTTCTTTTTCTTTTTCTTTTTCCTTCTATTGTTTGAATTTTGTGTTCCTCAATTTCCTTTTCGATTGTAATGAAAAAATTAAATTTTAGAATTGTCTTATTATTTCTCAATTATAACTAATTATTCTTACTAATGTTTGTAACTAATGCTTTTATTTATTGTTTCACTACTTTTCTTTTTCCTTTTTCTTCTATTGTGTGAATTTTGTGTTTTTCAATTCCCTTTTCGATTGTAATATGGAAAAAAAATTAAATTTTAGCAGTCTTATTATTTCTCAATTATATGATTCTTATTTCACATTTTTTATGTATATGTATATATACATCACATATTCACATTAAATAAAGTGTAAAAAAGACTAGGTAATTAAAACCGTAAAAAAGCATGCGACATTCATCATTTTGAACCAAAATAAAAATTGAAGAGTATACTAATAATGCAGTAAAATGCAACTAATAAAATTAATGACAAAGCTATAAATACTAACTAAAATAAATAAAAGATTGAAATAACAATAATACGGACGGCTAGAAGAATTATTTTTGAAATGACAATTGACTTAGAAAATTTTAAAAATGACTCAACGGGTTGCAATTTATATCAAATTAGAATGACCCATCATGCGATACATGGATAAGACATGTACAATTAACCAATCATCTTGAGTGGTTTATGAAAGATGTTTCTATTAAAAATAAAAAGTTAAAATCTACGTATATAAATATATAACAATAATGTTTTTATTTTATTCTTAGTTTTGTTTTAATTTTAGTATATGTTAATTGTGTACTTTGAAGTCATTATTTATTGATAATTGTTAATATAAATTATACCAAATGGATTATTGGTGTCGATTTTTTATTTTCTTGGAGAGTTAGATGATTCGCCAGTTCACCCATTTAATAGTTAACCAATTAATGTCGTCATTAAATTTTGAACTTATACCATCAAAAGTAAAAAAAAAAAAACGCTACTATTTGATCCATACAAAATATTTCTAAGAGAAATACAGAGTATGCCAAATTTTTTTATTATATCTAAATCTATGTTATACTAACACAATATATACATGTTCTAAAAAAAAGTACACATAATAAAAAAAATTGTAATTCATCATTACAGCGGGCTACTTTTTCTCTTTTTTTCTTTTCTAGATGTTGAGAAATATGAATATGTAATGTGTATCGTTGAGTTTTATCTAAATGTGTTACAGGTTGTTTGGGAATGGAGCTCCATTCACATGAAATTTGAATTTTTATACTCTCTATTATTAAGTTCACCCACCCATTACATCGTTGGACCATCATATATTACATACTCTGTTTCTTTCTAAATGAATTTTATTAAAATAAATACATAGACAAATAATTGCAATAAAAATACAATTAAATAAACATGATGCATATAATAAAATCACATTACAAATGACTATAATTTAATTTAATAATACACTACAAATAACAATAGCATTATGTACTTGGCCTTTGACATTAGAATTTTGTTTGGAAATGAGAGTATTTAAGGCCAATTTTTTTAAAATAAATAAATAAATATGTGCATATTTTTTAAAAACAAAAGGGGATTTATTTAATTTGTAACTTCTTGTCTTCGGTTCAACGATTTTCTTGTTTGATATATATAAATGAAAAATAAATTAAGATCCTCACATTGCGCTTTAAAATGCATTAATGGAACATATGTGGAAAAAATATAATAATTCTGAGCATTGAGACTGAAATATATATATTTTAATAATGAATTATTAATTAAAACTCAAAATTAAATATTTAAAAATAGTTATAAACCCTAAAAAAATCATATAATTGAACTAAAAAACACGTGAAAAACTCAAAATTTGAAAGTGCGACACAAGATATGCAGAGTGTTTTTGTGAATCTAAATCAGTAGTAATAGATGTGAAAATTGGCGATCAATCATTGGTTTGGAAGGGCAAATTAAACTTGTTGTTGATGATGCTATTTTATTGAAAGGGGGATTGATTCTCTTGTTGAAAGACAAAATACATTGACAGCGTCATCCATCAAGATAACTTGAATTGGAGATTTGGTGGATTCTGTGGGAATTCCGACAGAGCCAAAAGAAACCTATCCTAGGCTCTTTAAGATGGATTTTCAATGACAATCGTAATCTACAACTTTTCTACTCTGGCTTGTAGCAGGAGTTTATACTTTTTTAACGAGATCACGTATGGCTCTCTGACAGTGGCGGACCTAGAAATTTTACAAAGGGGTCTGATTGAAATGTAGTATCAAAATATAAATAATGACTTTTCTATGAGTCTAAATGTAAAACAGTACTATATTTGGAAGCAAACATGCACCAATAAAATTGGGGAAGAAGTTCATTTTGATCATATAACTATTTGTTTAGTAGCACTTTGGTCCGTGTTTACCTTTTTGGTTCAAATTGATCCCACAATTATTTTAGAGTATTCAATTTGATCCCTCCGTTGTTCCTTTACCAACGGTCGTCGTTAATAAATTTCACTAACGGATGTCAACAAAATACTCATTAAAACACACTCTAACATATACTTTTCTCACATACTTAGATTATTTCACACGTTAACACACTTATGAATTGAACACGAAATTTCCACCATTTTCACAAAAAAATAAAACACATTTTCCGGCAACAATACGAATATTAAATTTCCAATATTATGCAACAAAATCACCAAATTCCCACCATTCTCAACTTCAACAACATGAAATTTACAATGTGTGTGTGTGTGTTTTTTTTTTGTGAAAATGGTGAAAATTTCGTATTTAATTTATATGTGTGTAAAAATGTGTTAATTTATATTTTGTTGATTATCACAAAATTCAGAGCATACTTAATAAATTGGATGAGCTTTTGCCCAAATTCAATGTGAAGAAGATAGAGTTGCCTTACTTTAATGGTATTAATCCTCACGATTGGATTGTTCGAGCAGAAGAATATTTTGATTTTCATGGTATATGTGATCAACAACGAGTACGATTAGTAGCTTTCAATATGGCGGGAGAGGGGTCTGAGTGGTGTCAATGGATGAAAAGTAATCGGATGCTAACTACTTGGGCGAATTTCACTGAAAAGATGATGTCTCATTTTGGATCTTCTCAAATTGAAGATAATCTTGAAAATCAATCACCGAAAGAGCCCATTATTTCCAGTGGTACAATTGAAAAGATAGATGACTTGATTTATGAGAACGAGATTGATTTGAAGCCCCAGTTTGAAATTCTTACTGAAGAGTTCGAGATAGATTTGGCGGACGTTGTTCGTGTTTCAGAGTGAAAGATTGGGATTTTACATACTCCCGAGCGAACAAATATTGTTTCTAAGATAATTTGGAGTGGTACAATAGATGAGTCTAATCGTGTGTCAAGTATGTTGATTAGAATAGTGACACCAAGTTCAAGTAAGGAGCATAAAGAAGATGAATGTCCAACTTCCAAAAGCACAAGTGGCAAATGTGTTCTGGCTCAATATAACTTGGGAAGAAGGAGGATGGTTTTAAAATTCTATGCACTCAAGGAAGTTTTTTGGGAGTCCATTCTTGTGTTTCACCATCTCCACCTTGAGGACAAGGTGGTTTTAAACGGGGTTAGAATGATTTATTTATGGATTTTATTATTTAATTTGGGTAGTTTATATTTTGAGGATTATTTTCCTTGTTTAGATTATTAGGTTTTATAGCTTATATATTGTTCTAGGTTTTACGTATTTTGATATCCAAGTAATAATATTGTTCTTTTCATTGGAGTTCTTCACGCTCGAAAGTGAATTTCGAGCCTCGCTTGCTTGAAAGGCGAAAACGGAGTCTGTACTCGCTCGAAGAGTACCTTATCCGATACGATCTCAAATCAAGATCGTATCATATATATATCCATGTAACACTTAAAAGATGGATTAATTATAAATTAAATATCTTAATTCTTTTCTCAAGCCCTACCGTTGATATTAACATGAGAGAGAGAGAGAGAGTATGCTGCAGACTTTAGGAGAAGCAATAAAGGAAACTGAATACAAACTGTGTAAATGGATACAAGTATTCAAAAACCAAATAACAAATGCTTTTTTAGCCAACATTAATAACTCATGCTTTTTTATTCAAACTTTTTCATAATGTCTTATATACCCTTACTAAATGGTGGGTCCAGTCAACAATTCCTTTTTGACACATTTTAGAATTTGAACAAAACCAAAATCGGGACAATTATTTTCATGGGCAAAGCGACCGAATCTGTGAGCATATTTACACGAGAGTCAAAATATTCCTTTGACTGGAATTTTCCTCACGGTATCATCCATATTTACACGAGAGAAAAAACAAAATACAACAAAAAATAAAATACAACAAAAAACAAAAACTCACTCTTGTGAGAATTTTCCTCACGGTATCATCCAAATTTTCCTCGCAGTCAATCCACATTCAAAGTTTCATCATGAATACAGTCGCCCTTTCTTGCAATTTTTCTCACGAAACCATTCACTTCTCCAAGCATTTTTCTGCATGAAACTCACGAAATCCCCTCCGTTCAAATTTCTGCACAAAAACAACAACAAACTCACGAGATCTTGAGCAATGGAGAATTTGGAGACTTGGGCTATTGAATTTCAACAAGTTAGACTTCTAAACTCGAACTCGAACGATTTGATGTCGAATTTTCGTCAATTTAACTTGATGCGTCAACAAGTTATATATACATCACATATTCACATTAAATAAAGTGTAAAAAAGACTAGGTAATTAAAACCGTAAAAAAATGTAATTCATCATTACAGCGGGCTACTTTTTAACTTTTTTTCTTTTCTACAAATAATACAATAGCATTATGTACCTGGCCTTTGACATTAGAATATTGTTTGGAAATGAGAGTATTTAAGGTCAATTTTTTTTTTCAATAAATAAATAAATATGTGCATATTTTTTAAAAACAAAAGGGGATTTATTTAATTTGTAACTTCTTGTCTTCGGTTCAATGATTTTCTTGTTTGATATATATAAATGAAAAATAAATTAAGATCCTCACATTGCGCTTTAAAATGCATTAATGGAACATTTGTGGAAAAAATATAATAATTCCGAGCATTGAGACTGAAATATATATATATTTTAATAAGTGGTGCAGTCTAATAATATTTTTCATTATTTGTAAGAGTTTAATGATCATTTAAAGTACTTTTAAGTACATTATATATTATAATTTTTTAATGACATGATTTTTAATAGTATTTAATTAATTAATTTTGAAATTATATAATTAATAGTTATTAATTTTGAATAATTATCATTTTAAAAAATACTAAATCATTAAGTGCATTCATATTCAATTATAAGACAAAATGAAATATTTTTTAGAATATTCTTATTTGGTGTAGAGGGTTGGAGTTACTAAAAGAATTTGGTGGTGAAATAAAAATTGCATGAATTTAGTATAGAATAAACATCAAATATGTGTTTAACATTGGAGTTACTTTGATGAATAAATATCAAGAATTGGCATATGAATTCAACTTCATGGTGCTTTTCATTCTTTACATGATTTGTGTTTGATCGCATCGGTCATAAAATTATTCTTAGTTTGGACGATTAATTAGTTTATGAAAAAGTTACAAAAGTTAATGCTACTTTAACATTGTAGGCAAATTCATCACCAAAAAAAGTCATTTTTTATGTATAATGGATGTAGGTGAACAATGCCTTTGTCCATAGCCAGAATTACTATATTGCCCCTACTCAACGTGGGGGTCCAGCGCGTAGTGCCAGCACGCTCTGCGCAGAGCCAGCACGCGGGTGTGCTTTGAGCAGGTGCGAGACTGCTGATGCGCGTGCGCTGAATCCAGCGCGCACATGGATATTTTTGTCCAAAGTGACTAAAATAAATATGTTTAAAATTTACTAGCTAAAATAAATACGTTTTAAAGTTTAAGTGGTTAAAATAAGTTTTGCCTCTTCCTATTATCTTCACGACTACTGCTGCCATGCATATCTTTCATTTGCTTGAACCTCTGAAATCCGAAAACAAAATGAAGACTAAGTTCCCAGACTATTAAAACAATTAATGACAGAACCAGAAAGTAAGTATGCATCAAAAGGGATAGTGCACCTTTCTGTGGTTGTGATCATAGGAGCTTAAGTGAGCTTTAAACTCCATTGCCAATTTAGACTGCTTGTTGCAGAGATCACAATAGAACACCTTCCGTATTTCTTTCACCTCACTTTGAAGAAATCGCCCTAGGCGGCCGCCTAGGCGCTAGTCGCCGGTCTTCCGTGCCGAAAATGGCATAGACGGCCCGAAAATCGCCCCCTCCGAGTTCTCGGTGCCTAGGCGCCCGCCGCGGCGATTAATCGGGAGTTTAGGCGGAGTTGGGCGGTATTAGGTGCTCATTTAATTTTTTTTTTATTTACATATTTAGAACTAAGCACCGCCCCCACGTCGGAGGAAAGGGTTTAAAAAAATTTGCAGACGCACAGAGCCACAAAGTGTAGGCCATCGCCCGCCGCAGTCGCCGGCGCCGCAGCTACGTCGCCGACCACCACCCACCAGGCGTCAGGTAAGCGTTGTTATGGTTCTGTTCTAGCCTCTAGGGTTGCTTAAGGAACGAGTTTGGATTTTGGAATTGAGAGTTTATGCTTCTGTTAATATGTTCTGTTTATGACTCCATGTTGCGTTCTTCACTTCTTTGTAATTGGATTATTGGAATTGAGAGTTTATGCTTGTTATTGGGTTTGTCCATGCTGCGTTCTTTGTCCATGTTTGATATTGGATTTTATAATTTTTATACAATGATGACAATGAGGGTTTAAGTTTATGACGATGAGGGTTTGTCCATGATAAATGATAAGTGATAACTAGCTTTCTTTTTTCTGCCAAAAATGGTGTTGAAGAATATTAATGAGAAGCTGAAAATTCTTACAACTAAAGCATTAGATTTGCCTGATAGAATATTGACGGCTGATTATAGTATTAAATTATTTAAATATGGGGAGTTGGTAGTTGTTGAACTTTGTACAGATTGTTGTTCATTCTCTCAGATTTGTTACAGCTATGGAATGCTAATAAAAATGTATCTTTTGGCATCTTCTCTTCTAATAAAAACAAGTAGTTGGCTTTTGGCAGATAGTTGAGTATATTATTATATGAATTGCTAAGAATTAGTGGAGAAAATGTATCTTTGTGGAAACGTGTGATTAATTGGTTGGAATTTGTGTTAACTACTTGAGGCAGATTTTTGCTTTCTTCTTTTTGCTGAGTTTATTTATTGTTTTAGTAGATAGGAACAGGGGCATCGGGCATTTGTTGTTTTGATGCTTGGATATTTTAGAAGTTTTGTTTTGAATCAAACTTTTGATGCTTGGGTGATTTAAACTTTCAATATATTGTTAGAAATGTTTTTATTTATGCACTTATAAATGAGTATTTCAAAATTATTAGGTTAAAAATAAATAAATAAATTATATAAAATAAACCGCCTACGCCCTGCCTAGACCGCCTAGGCGCCAGGCCCCCGACCGCCCGACTAGCGCCTAGCGAGTTCTTCAATCTATTTAGAATAATGTGCAGAAAGCAGGCAGTAGAAGCCACCATGCAATAAAAACTGTACGAAATTCTCAAGATCTTCCAAAGTTGATGTTCCCTTTATGATATACCATTCCCATCAAAAGACACACATATAAATGATATATGTATATATATATACATACGCATCACATATTCACATTAAATAAAATGTAAAAAAGACTAGGTAATTAAAACCGTAAAAAGGCATGAGACATCCAACTTTTTTTATTTTTGAACAAAAATAAAAATTGAAGATCATATAAAAAGCGGTTAATCCCTGCAAATGGTAAAATAAAAAAAAATCCCACAAATATAGGTTAAACAAGTCAAATTATTGAAAATATAGTTTAAACCATTAAACTGGACCATAAAATGTGAAACATAATTTCAGACTCCAATAGTCAGAAATATTGAGTGTGTAGGCCTATGACGTCGAGGTAAGCACCACTCTGGCCATGAAATCCAACCACTTTCCGATTGTGATCGCCGAAATTCAAGGAGTTGAAATATATACTGATTTCAGACCCCCATAGGTCCACACTTAGCCTTGTTTGTGACAAATGTGACCGATCTTATCACATTCGAACCCACGTCACTACAAGAAAAATGATTTTTTTTAATGATGGGAAATTCCATCATTAAAGGTCTAAGTCCTCTCATTAAAGATTTTTAATGACGGTAATTTCCCGTCACCATCCCGTCATTATTGTCTCTCTAGCAAAAAGTATATAATGATGGGAATGATATCCTGTCATTAATTCTATTATGCATTTAGTGACGAAATATCCCCTCATTAAAAATCAATTGAAATTTTACAAATTTGTCATTAAACTACAATTTCCTCTCACTTAATACATAAATTAATAACCAGATACTTCCTCATCATTTCATCATTTAGCTATTAAAAATCAATTTAGCTTTGACTAATACAGTCATACAAAATAAGATTGTGCGCGTGCGCGCGCGCACATATATATATAATACTGAATAGTTGCAATAATTTTTTTGAATGAATAACAAATCTCATACAAGCATCCAAATCCAATTTGATCCACATATTCAAAACATACACAATAATTGCCCAAAATGAGTTCTATCTTGATAGATGTATTTAATAATATCTAGCTACCTACTCAATCATCAGTACAAAATATTTGAACGGGAAATTCTATGCTACATGTGGGGGCACTACCTCACATATAATACACCATTTAAAAATCATAAAAGTGTATTAGATGGACAATAAAAAATTATTATATATTTTTATTATTTTTTAAATGGTGTATTACATGTGGGGGCATGTAGCATAGAATTTTCCATATTTGAACATCAAAAATACAGATGATTTGGTTGTTTCAAAATGATGTGTAATCCAATGCTTGAGTTCTTGGAGCCTTTCTGTGGTTGTGATCATAGGAGCTTAAGTGAGCTTCAAACTCCATTGCCAATTTATTCTGCTTGTTGCAAATTCTTATCATGTGCAAATAAACTATTAGGAAAAGAACCCAACTAGAACCACATATATAATACCTTACATTTACAATAATGATTTAACAACTAATATTTAATTTTTGTGAATCCGTTATAAATAAATAGTATTATTGATAAGATCTCGTTGGTCTATTTAAGAGCTATCCCATCTCTTTCTCTTCCGACTTCCGTCTTACTTCTAACATATTAATTTATGATTACATTTTTTGACCATAAATAAATGATATATATATACACACACACACATCGCATATTCAGATTAAATAAAGTGTAAAAAAGACTAGGTAATTAGAACCGTAAAAAAAGCACGTGACATATCATGTTGAACTAAAATAAAAATTGAATAGCATATATAAAAAGCCATTAATCCCTGCAAATGGTAAAATAAAACAAAATATTCCCCACAAATATAATTTAAACAAGTCAAATTATTGAAAATATAGTTCAAACCATCAAACTGGACCACAAAATGTGAAACATAATTTCAGACTCCAATAGTTAGAAATCTTGAGTGTGTAGGTCTATGTCGTCGAGGTAAGCACTGCTCCGACCATGAAATCCGACCACTTTCCGATTTCGATCGCCGGAATTCAAAGAGTTGTATTATGTGCCGATTTCAGCCCCCATAAGTCCATATTTAGCATTTTCAGTGACAAATGTGAAAAATACAGAACAAAAATTAGGGAATTTTTTGTAGCGCCCCGGTCCCGAAAGACCGTGGAAATGGACGCCACGGGGGTTGGAATTAAGAAGCGGGAAAGAAAAGGGGTAACCTGAATAATAAAATCTCAACAGAAGACTCAGAATAGTCAAACATGTTGTATAATAATATATACATATTCATAACACCAAGATAGAGCTCGTAGTGTTTAACAAAAGGATATTACAAGCGCGGAGACTTCAATATCAACAGAATACTTAACAAAAAGAGACAATGGGAAAATACATAAACAACAAAAGCCCATCTCTCAGCATCGTCACCTCCACGCGCCAGCCTACTGACCTGAAAAATATTTGAAAATATTTGGGCTGAGTACTAGTGCACTCAGTGGGCAAGTTTTTACAATTTGAGTTATGCAAATCATTTTATTAAAGTAATCTATCTGTGTTCATGCAGGTAGTGAAGCTTAGGAGGTTTTAAAATTTAAAGCAACCTAAGTTCACCAAAATATTTTATCGTGAAGCGCTTAAGAGGGTAACCAGTCACTGCCCGCAACCCGTACTACATCACCACGCGTAAAGTTGAGTATGGCCAAGTATACCCAATGAGTATAACCCATAAGTGTTTCATTTTTGTCTCACCGACAAGGAGTAGGGCAGGACAAATAAAGCATGCATACTGTAGCTACTCACATTGACACAGCGCTGGTTTATGAGACTCCGACAACATACAGTAGCACGTAAATATTTAACACAGATAGTCACATATGCAATTTTAACAAAGTAGAGCTTAATAGCTCAAAAGATACAATTTGCAAAAATATAATAGCCCACCTGGATAATAGATAAGCTTTCAAATTCTGTGCTGGTTTTGTTCAGGTTCTGCTAGCTCTTCTAGGCCTACAACAACCAACCTTGATTTAGTTTAACTAAAGGGTCTCTATTAAAACTTAATTTCTAAAATCCATTTCAATTAAAGTTTTTAATATTTTGTTTATTTCATTTTAGTTTCAGAACATATAAATAATTTTTCATAAAAATGAATTTAGTATCTTTTAAATTTTTAACAATAAGAACATTAAGTACACGATTAAATATATAAACTAATGAACTAATTACTTAATTATACCACTGTATCAATTCTTTTCTTTCATAGTAACTCATTCCAAGATAAATTTAATTATATATTATTTCATTGAAACAAAAATTCAATTACTCACTTGAACAGTAAATTAATCCGAATATATGTATTAAAGTAAGTCAAAACTCTAACCTGAAATTTGAAACTCTCGTCGGATGATCTTAATAAATTTGGGCAGAGTCTATTATTTTTTTCTCAAGACCTCAACTCATTTGTTACCATTTAATATATATAATAATGTATGGAAACTAAAGTAGTATGTGTACACCCATTTACCCATCCACCTTTCTTTTCAAGGTACACGTGTACTTCAATTTACAATCCTTCAAAATTTTGATTATATAGTTGATTAGGTGTACTTTTTGCTTTGTTATTTTATTATTATTATTATTATTATTATTACTATTATTTAATTATAAACACCATCTAGCATTGCCATTTCCCCAATATATATATACGTATAGTATTAAATATTATTTCTATCTTTATGGTAAATGGATGGATATGCTTATATATATACATACGTTTACTATATATATTAATTATATAATTAGCTATATAGTACATTTTGTATTTAGCACTTATATGCATATATTTGTATGTAAATAATAAAAAAAATCACACTAAATCTATTTAATCAAATTAAGTGCATATCTAGGGATCTAAATTAAATACGAAAATATTTTAAGGTATTTCTAACACACTCAATGGACACACATCACCTAAAAATGTGACCTAGAAGGGTCCGTTTTCTTTCCTAGATTATCCTTATGGTTAGCATATGCTATATATATATTTTAATACCAAAAAAAATTTTGGATATCTAACTATTAGATATATATTCCTAGTTAAATTTAGAAATTAAAATTTTCGGGGTATTACACTCCTCCCCCCTTAAAAGAATTTCGTCCCGAAATTCACGTACCTTCGAATAACTCAGGATATTGCTGTCTCATTTTGCTTTCTAGTTCCCACGTTGCTTCAGTTCGATCATGATGATTCCATTGTACAAGCACCAATGGAATTTGCTTGCTTCTTAGGACTTGAACTTTTCTATCAAGAATTTCGTGGGGTTTTTCCTCATACGTCATATTAGAACGTAGAACTAACTCACTTTCTTTGACAACGTGTTCTAGGTCAAACACGTATTTCCTGAGCATTGAGACGTGATACACATCGTGAACTTGTGACAGGTCTGGCGGTAGAGCTAATCGGTAAGCTACCTCACCAACTCTTTCTAATATCTCGAATGGACCAATAAATCTTGGTCTCAGTTTGCCTTGTTTTCCAAATCTCACAACACCTCGTGTTGGAGATACCTTCAAGAAAACTTTTTCACCAACTTGAAATTGTAAGTCTGTTCTGCGCTTGTCTGCATAAGCTTTCTGTCTGTCTTGTGCTTCTTTCATTCTTCCTCGAATTTGGTCGATCATCTTGACAGTGGTTTGCACGATCTCTGGACCCAAAATTTTTCTTTCTCCAACTTCATCCCAGTATAGGGGCGATCTGCATTTGCGACCATACAAGGCTTCATATGGTGCCATTTTTATAGTTGATTGGTAGCTGTTGTTATAAGCGAACTCCACCAAGGGTAAAGCATCTTCCCAGCTTGTGTTTCCGTCCAACACAACTCCTCGTAGCATGTCCTCCAAAATTTGTATCGTCCTTTCTGATTGACCATCTGTTTGAGGATGAAAAGCAGTGCTGAAGTTCAGCTTCGTTCCCATTGCTTCTTGAAGACTCTTCCAAAACCTTGATGTGAAGCGAGTATCACGATCTGACGTGATAGAAACTGGAATTCCATGTAGTCGAACAATCTCCTTCACATAAATTTGCGCCAATTTGCTTAATTCTGTTGTTGTTTTGATTGGCACAAAATGTGCTGATTTGGTCAATCGATCTACAATGACCCACACTGAAGAGTTTCCTTTCGCTGATCGCGGTAAGCCTACCACAAAATCCATCGTTATATGCTCCCATTTCCACTCTGGAATTTCCAACGGCTGCAATAACCCCGAAGGTCGTTGATGTACCGCTTTCACTTGCTGGCATGTTAAACATCTTTCCACAAATGTGGCTATCTCCCTTTTCATATTATTCCACCAGAAATATTGCTTCAGGTCCTTGTATAGCTTTGTGCTGCCTGGATGTGCCATGTAGGGAGTATTATGAGCCTCTCTCATAATTTCTTGCTTCAATGTGTCATCACTGGGAACGCATAATCTGTTACGGAACATTAAAGCTCCGTCATTATCTTCCCTAAATTCTTTTGGTTCGCCCGCTTTGACTCTTTCTCTTATCTTCTCCAATCGTTCATCTTTTTGTTGAGCTTCTATGATTCTCGATCGTAGTTCTGGCTTGGCTACCACTGCGGTTATCACACTTGTTGTAGAACTTGGTGCAAACACCAACTCTAATTCCATCTTTTCTATTTCTCTCACAAGCTCCTCCTTATTTGTCAGTAGATATCCCATCACTCCTTGTTTCTTTCTGCTCAATGCGTCGGCTACTACATTTGCTTTTCCGGGATGGTAGTGTATCGTGCAGTCATAATCTTTCACTAACTCTAACCATCTTCTCTGCCTCATATTAAGCTCTTTCTGTTCGAAGATATACTTCAAACTCTTATGGTCAGTGTAAATCTCGCATTTCACCCCATAAAGATAATGTCTCCAAATCTTGAGTGCATGTATGACAGCGGCAAGCTCCAAATCGTGGATTGGGTAGTTCAGTTCATGAGGTCTTAATTGTCGCGAAGCATATGCTACCACCTTCCCATTTTGCATCAGCACGCATCCTAAACCCAATTTAGACGCGTCAGTGTATATCACGAATCCTTCTACTCCTTCTGGCAAGGTTAAGACTGGTGCAGTTGTTAATCTTGTCTTTAGTTCCTGAAAACTCTGTTCACACGCATCAGTCCACTCAAACTTGACCTTCTTCCTCAAAAGTTGTGTCATTGGCCTTGCTATCTTTGAAAAATCTTTAATGAACTTCCGGTAATATCCTGCTAAACCGAGGAAACTTCTTATCTCATGAATGTTGGTTGGTGATTTCCACTTCTTCACTGCCTTAACTTTTGCAGGATCCACTTTGATCCCCTCTGCTGACACAATGTGTCCGAGAAACATTACTTCATTTAGCCAAAATTCACACTTGCTGAATTTGGCATATAACTTTTCTCTCCTTAGTGTTTCTAACACTAGTCTCAAATGTTTCTCGTGTTCTTCTTCATTTCTCGAGTAGATCAGTATGTCGTCAATAAAGACCAACACAAACTTATCCAAATATTCATGGAAAACTCGATTCATTAAATCCATAAAGACTGCAGGTGCATTTGTTAACCCAAAAGGCAACACTAGAAATTCATAGTGGCCATATCTTGTTCGGAATGCAGTCTTGGGTACGTCATCTTTTCTTACTTTAACTTGATGATACCCAGATCGTAGATCAATCTTGGAAAAGATTTTTGCACCTAATAATTGATCGAAGAGATCATCTATCCTCGGAAGTGGATACTTATTCTTCACTGTCAACTTGTTTAACTCCCGATAGTCAATGCACATTCTCATAGTACCATCCTTCTTTTTGACGAATAGAATCGGTGCTCCCCAAGGCGATACACTGGGTCTTATAAAACCTAATTCCAATAATCCCTCCAGTTGCACTTTTAACTCTTGTAACTCATTCGGTGCTAACTGATATGGGGCTTTGGATACCGGTGCTGCTCCCGGTTCTAGGTCTATGGTGAACTCTACTTGTTTGTCTGGCGGTAGGCCTGGCAAATCGTTTGGAAATACATCTTTATATTCCCGTACCACTGGTACCTGACCCACTGTTAAACCTTCTTCTTTCTTGCTTACAAGGTTTACTAAAAACGCCTGACAATCTCCTTTTTGTAACAACTTTACAGCCTTTAATGCTGAAATGATGGGAATTATATTTCCCATTTTTGCTCCATAAAACTTCACTTCTTCCTCGCCTAGCTTCTGAAATATTATCTCTCTCTCGTGGCAGCGTATTGTTGCACTCTCCTTTGTTAGCCAATCCATCCCAAGTATAATGTCAAAGTCTTGCATCTCAAGAGCATAGAGATCAGTTGTGAAATTCTTTTCACCTACTACCAAGTCTAAGTTCTTACAAACACAATCGGCTAAAAGTGTTTGCCCTGAAGGAATGCTTACTGCTAGGGCTTCTCCTGCTAATTCTAGCTCTAGATTAAGACGTTTACATACATCTCTAGATATAAAGGAATGTGAAGCTCCAGTATCAAATAAAGCAAGCACAGGTATATCGCTCAAACTAATCATACCTGCCAAATTTCCAGGATTTCCAGCTGCCTCTTGCTGGTTGAGAGCATACGCTCTGGCTTGTTGTGGTGCACGAGGACCTTGATTCTGATTTTGCTGAGGTCTGAGATTACTCCTATTGTTGTTATTCCCTCGACCTCATCCACCTTGTGGTCTCGTATTTCTCATGTCCTGTCTGAATTGTGGCCTTTGCTGCTGCTGCTCTTGTGTTCCAAAATTTTGTTGGCATTTATTAGCATAATGACCCTGTCGACCACATCGATAGCATTGGACACATGGTCCAAAGTGATATCTGTTACAAGTTGCACACAACGGTGAATTCCCTTGATAGCCCTGAGATTTTGGTGCAATATTCACTTGCCCTGCAGGCCTTGGTCCAAAGTTCCTTCCTCCTTGATAGTTATGCTGAAAATTCTTCCCTTGATAACCTCGTTGTGGTCCATCCCACTTCCGTTTTCCCTTCTGATCCCCAGCTACTGGGTGAGATGGTGAAGCCTTTGATGTTCCTTGCATTGCCTCAATACTAAGTGCCCAACTCAGTATTTGACCATAATTTGCTTCATCCTTTCCGATCAATGCAGTGCCTATCTCTGGTTTCAAACCCATGCGAAATTTTTCAATTCTCTTTGCTTCTGTGTCTACGGTCTGTGGTGCGTATCGAGATAACCTATTAAACTGCAAATCATATTCTGCGACTGATTTACTCCCTTGTTTGAGATTCCAGAATTCATTAGCCTTCTGATGCTGATAATAAGCCGGTATGTACTTTTGATATAAGATTGTCTTAAAGTTCTCCCATGTGAACACTTCCCAATCTGCATCAGATATTGTCCTTCGAACTGACTCCCACCAGAAATCTGCATCATCCACAAGTTGATACAGGGCACAGGCCACCCTTTCTTTATCACTACAATGCAAAAACCCAAATATGTTTTCAAGTGCTCGAACCCAACGTTCGGCTGTGAGTGGATCTCCTTCTCCATTGAAAGTTGGGGGGTTATGGCGTCTGAACTCCATTTCAATTTGTGGTCCCTGACCCTGCGGAATATTCGGTACTTCCGGTACCGCCAAGTTCACATTTCTTGGTCTTCCTCTTGGCATTCTGCAACTAGTCAAATCTCCAATCGATCAACACTTGCGTAAAGATTCGAAAAGAAAATAAAAATAATAACCACTCATCTCGTAAAGAAAATGAAATATATATATGCAAAGCCTTCCAAAAATATATACACGATATATATATAGATCCAAAAGATATCCTGAAACAGAACTTTTATATAAAAGAGTGGAGTACCACACATACATCATCTATACATTAAAAATATAATATACCGTCTAGTCCACTAAGTCAAAAGGAGGCTAACTACCGAATGCCTCATGTCGGAACGGTCTTATAACAACGACAACGTTTCCGACTAACAAAAGCTACTGAACTAATGATACAACAAAATGTCAGCGTCAGCATATACTAAACTACTCAAACTACTACAACTAAACATATATCTATGGAGACGACGGAATATACCAATGCCCCGGACGCCCCTCCGCATCGAAATCACGTCGAAAGTGGAGCGTCATAGATCCATCAGTTACTTCCATAGGCTCCTCATCGGGATTCTCCTCCGGGTCCTCTTCTGGGTCCTCCTCTGCGATGGGCTCTAACTGGGTCCCAGATGGACCAGCCTCATCATCATGCGATGCTACCGTGATAAGTGGCGACTTTGGTGCAGGTGGTGCCGAACGATCCATCTCGATCGTCCTCTCCTCTGGTAAGACCGATGTAAATGGTACTCTAAACATATCCATATCCTCCTCCACTATGGGTAATTGTGGAGCCACACATCGTCTATCTGCCCAAGTCCGTAGCACATACGTGAAGAATCTCGAGAAATAGACTTTCTCTGCAAAAGTAGGCGGAGATCTTTCTGAGAAAATATCAGCAACTCTTGCAGCCCATGGTCTCCAGGCTTGAGGTAGTCCAATAATATATCTCGCCGTAGCCTCTACCTCTGTAATACCACCAATACCCGAGACAGTCATCCATAAAGTCACAATACGTGCAGTGAACTCTGGCACATCCTCCCCTGGTCTACTGATACATGCACGGAACCTCTCTATCCGCTCATCCATCGTAACACGAGTACGACACCTCTTTCGAGGTCTCACCTGCCATCCCGCCATCTAATTAGCATAACTTCTCAATCAGTCTACGCTCAACATTTTCACAAATTCTTACAAGTTCAGCCTAAGTTCAATAACTACAGGCTAAGTTCATCTTAAGTTCTCAAAATCCAAGTCAAAATACTCATCTAGAGCACAAACATCAAATACAAATCAACTATCAATGTGTGCAATCAACATATGTTAATCATTCATAAGTATGCCCACAGGCATATTTCATTCTCAAACCAACTTAACATTTCACCAATTAATGTAAACTTTTAAAATCTAAAAACCGCATAAAAACATGCGTACCTTTTGGCTGTTGCGTGAGTGACGAGCTGAGGGCTTATATAATATCACACGGGAATTTAATGAAAAAGAAAAACAAAATAAGTTGACCCAACAGGTTTGCAGAGTTGCAAGACCTGCTCTGATACCACTTTGTAGCGCCCCGGTCCCGAAAGACCGTGGAAATGGACGCCACGGGGGTTGGAATTAAGAAGCGGGAAAGAAAATGGGTAACCTGAATAATAAAATCTCAACAGAAGACTCAGAATAGTCAAACATGTTGTATAATAATATATACATATTCATAACACCAAGATAGAGCTCGTAGTGTTTAATAAAAGGATATTACAAGCGCGGAGACTTCAATATCAACAGAATACTTAACAAAAAGAGACAATGGGAAAATACATAAACAACAAAAGCCCATCTCTCAGCATCGTCACCTCCACGCGCCAGCCTACTGACCTGAAAAATATTTGAAAATATTTGGGCTGAGTACTAGTGCACTCAGTGGGCAAGTTTTTACAATTGGAGTTATGCAAATCATTTTATTAAAGTAATCTATCTGTGTTCATGCAGGTAGTGAAGCTTAGGAGGTTTTAAAATTTAAAGCAACCTAAGTTCACCAAAATATTTTATCGTGAAGCGCTTAAGAGGGTAACCAGTCACTGCCCGCAACCCGTACTACATCACCACGCGTAAAGTTGAGTATGGCCAAGTATACCCAATGAGTATAACCCATAAGTGTTTCATTTTTATCTCACCGACAAGGAGTAGGGCAGGACAAATAAAGCATGCATACTGTAGCTACTCACATTGACACAGCGCTGGTTTATGAGACTCCGACAACATACAGTAGCACGTAAATATTTAACACAGATAGTCACATATGCAATTTTAACAAAGTAGAGCTTAATAGCTCAAAAGATACAATTTGCAAAAATATAATAGCCCACCTGGATAATAGATAAGCTTTCAAATTCTGTGCTGGTTTTGTTCAGGTTCTGCTAGCTCTTCTAGGCCTACAACAACCAACCTTGATTTAGTTTAACTAAAGGGTCTCTATTAAAACTTAATTTCTAACATCCATTTCAATTAAAGTTTTTAATATTTTGTTTATTTCATTTTAGTTTCAGAACATATAAATAATTTTTCATAAAAATGAATTTAGTATCTTTTAAATTTTTAACAATAAGAACATTAAGTACACGATTAAATATATAAACTAATGAACTAATTACTTAATTATACCACTGTATCAATTCTTTTCTTTCATAGTAACTCATTCCAAGATAAATTTAATTATATATTATTTCATTGAAACAAAAATTCAATTACTCACTTGAACAGTAAATTAATCCGAATATATGTATTAAAGTAAGTCAAAACTCTAACCTGAAATTTGAAACTCTCGTCGGATGATCTTAATAAATTTGGGCAGAGTCTATTATTTTTTTCTCAAGACCTCAACTCATTTGTTACCATTTAATATATATAATAATGTATGGAAACTAAAGTAGTATGTGTACACCCATTTACCCATCCACCTTTCTTTTCAAGGTACACGTGTACTTCAATTTACAATCCTTCAAAATTTTGATTATATAGTTGATTAGGTGTACTTTTTGCTTTGTTATTTTATTATTATTATTATTATTATTATTATTACTATTATTTAATTATAAACACCATCTAGCATTGCCATTTCCCCAATATATATATACGTATAGTATTAAATATTATTTCTATCTTTATGGTAAATGGATGGATATGCTTATATATATACATACGTTTACTATATATATTAATTATATAATTAGCTATATAGTACATTTTGTATTTAGCACTTATATGCATATATTTGTATGTAAATAATAAAAAAAATCACACTAAATCTATTTAATCAAATTAAGTGCATATCTAGGGATCTAAATTAAATACGAAAATATTTTAAGGTATTTCTAACACACTCAATGGACACACATCACCTAAAAATGTGACCTAGAAGGGTCCGTTTTCTTTCCTAGATTATCCTTATGGTTAGCATATGCTATATATATATTTTAATACCAAAAAAAATTTTGGATATCTAACTATTAGATATATATTCCTAGTTAAATTTAGAAATTAAAATTTTCGGGGTATTACATTTTTATATCACATATTTTCGAACACAATGGAAATAAAATCAGAAATTTCATGTTCATCAATGCCTCTCGTAAAAAGGAATCACAATTTGTTAAGATTTGTTACACTACAACAAAATTCATCTAATAGGACAAAAGCGTCCTATAAAGTCAGAGGAGGACTCCTGTGCACCACCCACCCACCCCCGCCGCATATCAGACGGGCGTGTGGCGCCCACGCGCTCGGCCCACGTGCCCGCCTTTTTTTTTCTTTTCTGTTTGCTGTTTATGTTTTCTTTTTAATTTTTTCTGTTTTTCTTTTTCTTTTTTCTGTTTTTTTTCTTTTTTCTTAAAAAAAACACATATAAATCCCTAAAAAATCCCCCCAAATAAATTATAAAAAACACAAAATAAACTCTAAAAACACCCCAAAAAAACCATAAAAAAAGAAAATAAACCCCTAAAAACCCTAAAAAATACAAAGTAAACCCCTAAAAATACCCCAAAAACACAAAATAAACCCCTAAAAACACTCCCAAAAAACACAAAAAAAAACAAAAAAAACCCTAAAAAACACGAAATTGTACTATTTAGCGTTCGAATTGGTACTATGGGTGGAGATTTTTTTTTTTGCGCGGGTCAAAAGCGGGTCGGCCCGGGTCGGAGCGGGTCCGTCTGATGGGCTGACCCATGCACCTTATGCACAGGAGTTTTTGCCATAAAGTCATGTAATAGGACGCTTCCATAAAGCGTTCTTTTTTCGCGCGTCACAATAGACCTAATAGGACGCTTTGAAGCATCCTAACAACTCCCATTTCTAGAACACCATATGTATGTCTAATAGGATGTTTTCAAGAGCCCTTATAAGCTCTCAGCTAATATAACGCTTAAAAGTGTCCTATTAACTGTGAGAATTCAAATTATAATTGCATTGCACAAACCGCGGTTCGCTGCTGAATATATTTTCTATATTAAAAATATAAAATAAATAAAACTAAAAAAAAACCTAACAACCAGGGCATAATGGGCTAAAAAAATCATTCATAATACACTACCAACCAAAACATATCATCTTTGCTAAAATAACTAGTAAAGTCTACCAAATTGAGATATGTAAGTTTGTTCTAGATCTAAAAACGAGAACAAGTCCATCAATTGTAGAAGGACATTGATAAACTTTTTTCAAATATATTTAAAACAAAAATAAAAATATAACACTAAAAGTTTAAGCGAATAAAAATAGACAAGTCGAGTTCAATAGCTTAACTTATCATCATTTCAACATGATCCCAACAAGCCATTTTACTCTACTTATGTATCAAGGGAAAAGACCACAAAAATAGCTAGAGGTAGAATTTAAAAGTAATTCAAAGCATGTGTAAAAGTTTACATTTTAGATACTACTACAAAGAAGCAGTACTTCCAATGTCAAGCTGCGAAACCAATGAAATAAATTTCTATTCTAGAAAATACAGATACATTACCAAATACACCACCAAGTGCTAGAGAGAGACTCAAATCCAAAATCTTTAAGTCCTACAATTGGAATATAGTTCAAATTATGTAATCCACCACATTGGAGAAAACTAGACTTGTGTATAACATACTAATGACGACTGCAATGACATGGAAACAAATTATCTGTTAAAGTGAAGAAGAGGTGCTAACTGCAAGAAACAATGGAGCCCATAAGTAAAGATGTATAATACTTACTTAGAAGCTTCACCAGATTTTAGTGCCTCGTCCCATACACTTTATGAAACAGCTCGACATTTTTAAGAGATGTCAACTACAAGAAATGATAAATCCCCAAAATAAAATGATGATTTAAAGGACCCAAATATTATTGACTTCCTATACTCAAGAACTTCACTTGCTAAGACATCTTTATTGTAATTCATCATCAAGAAAATTGACAACTATCATAAGAACATACAACAGATAGCTAATAAGGATAAAGGCACATATAAATTACTTCCCTAATATACTAAACAAAATGTAAATAAGTAGAGATAAATAGCTCACGTTGTAGCCTCAAGAGATTCTTTAATATACTAAACAAAATGTAAATAAGTAGAGATAAATAGCTCACGTTGTAGCCTCAAGAGATTCTCTACTCGAATGAAAGTTCACCAAGTGAAACCTCCACAATGAAATTAAAAGGGTGACTAATCTTAGATAACAGCTTCCTTAGGGACCGAAGAGGATGACTCTCCAGGTTGTACAATGCTGAGAAATCAGAACCAGAAATATTTTTTGTTCATTAGACTATGTAGTAAAATCATATATCCGACCTACTTTGAAAAGAAAAGACTTGTTATAGCATATAACTATGAAAGAAACTTCAAACAATCAGTTAGTACTTACTACTGCAAACATATATATATACTAAATACTAAAACTATCAGCTGTAATAAAATATGTGAACTAATTTAACCTCAAGAATCGTTGTATGCATACCTTGATGGTTTTACTATTCCAGATACATATGGGAAAAGTCTCAAGGAATCGAGAATTCCCCCTATTAATTAAAAGAGTAAAATTCATTGACAACTGATCATTGCAAGTAAATTATATCAGGATTAATTTGAAAACTAAACTGGAATAGTACCTCAAGAGCATTTATAGTCACATTCAAAAGAGTTAGAAGGGTTCTACTTGTACGTGCTGCATATGCAAAGTCAAGTTTGTACGTGCATGATTATGAATGCAACAAAAACTATACTATAACATATAAATAATGAAAGAAATAAAAGAGTCATTGATTTTTGTGATGGGTTTTACCTAAAAATAGGTTTGACATCCTCTTCATGTAGGTGTTTAGATAATGCACATAGAAGATACCCAACTACCTGAAATGATGAGTGGAGCAAAAAGCATTAGTGAATATTTTTTTTAAGGAACAAGAGCAGAATGAATGATAGAAAATCACAAACCCAAATAAAACAGTTGACTTCTCATTTATCTCATCATAATTGAACAAGAGACATGAAGAAAACATTCAGTCTTCGTGGAAGGGTGCACAGTCAGATTAAGTATTTAAGATTAAGTATAGAAATGTTTTGTGAAGAAGATTTAATTCATTTAATATAGAAATAAAATAAAACTAATATCTCACCAAATCCTTATCATTCCGTTGCTCTAAGTGCTCAAATTTCACTCCCCTAATTTCCCCAGTTACCTCTCCTTTACTACTGATTAAGTGTAATGGCAGAAAATGCAGCTTGTTATGAGGCACACAAATTCTTAAGGCAAACCTAGTGTTCTGATTTAAAAAGAAGCGAGATGAGGAAGTGTTACCTAGTTGGCTGCAGAGAGCCCCATTAATGGTCACCAAATGAGAGAAAAACATCAAGAGAAATCGATTGAGAGCTTTTTTCGCACTAATCTTCATCTAACATTTTGTAGCTAACTCTGCTCGTTGATCCACTTGAAGATACAACCTATGAACAATTGAGCATCTTCCTCATTCATAAGCAAATCAATGTTGCTGGGCTCAGATTTCTTGTCAACCAATCTGCATTCACAACTTGCATTGCGAGACACAGCATGTACAAAGCCGAGCTAATTGCATCGCGAGACAGTCTCCTTGACTGAATTCCATACACAATTAAAGTTTATTTACAGATCAAGATATTATACCTAGTAGAGCCACTGCTTCTCTATCATGAAATCCTTTCATTGAGATCAAAGTTAGGATGAGGAATATCTCCAAGTACATTTATTGGAAAATCATTTTTGCTGTCCTGCCTACCAGTTAAGAGAGGATAGAACTGGGCTCCAACCTCAAACTCCAAACATCACCATGATTTAAAAAAAAAAATTTAATGTAAACCACACGAACTACGAGAAACAAATTCTCCATCTCGATCATCATAAATGTTCCATTTTCAAATGATTAATTAATTAAGAGAAAACTAGAAATAAACTCGGATACAAAAATAACGAAAATCCAAGTTCACGAAAATCAATCAAATAATTCCTCTCAAATATTCATAAACAAAGAGCAATTTTAATGCAAACTACCATAAATACCTGAAAACGAGACATCGAGTCTTAAGACAACCAGGGAAATAGATACAACAATGAATAAGTTGTGGATGATTATATATCTAGCTAGCTCCATTTAATCAATTAGTTATCATTCCTACAACTCTTGAGATTTTGAAAGATATATAGTCAACGATTAAACCAATAGTTGGAATAACGAGAATCTTCCTATTGGGTTTTCCACTATGAGTGAATCAATAATATCTCGCACACTGACTGTGAATGAAATCGGCCTTCCTATAATTCAACCATCCCAAAAAGTCTCTTCAATCTTTGACTAATTGGAAGTTGATCTAAGATTAATTTGTGATTTTTTCCATATTTTCATGTTGATGTAGATGCTTTTCTTATTGGTGAGGGTTCAAATCAGCATAACATTTACCCCATAAGTCAATAAATCAATCATTCCTCGCACAACAAAAAATATTGTACAGGATCTTTTTCACAAGCACTACAAGAAAAACCATATATTCCTGCGGACAGTTTCCGCTGGAATTGGCCCAAATTCCGCTGGAATTACCAAATTCCAGCGGGCATTCCCGCGGGCACGGTCCGCAGGAAAATGGGCCAATCGATTATCAAATTCCAGCGGGATTCCTGCGGAAAAATGATTCCGGCGGGCATTCCAGCGGGTCGAGACCCGCAGGAATCATAAAATAAACGTTCAATGAAAAAATTTATTTTTTCCAAGCTATCCGTGCGATCCCAACCCCCTCCACACCCGAGCCACACTAGCCACTGACCCCGAGCCTCCAACTGAACCCGAAAGGAGCCGCCCAACCGCCCCCATAGGCGGATATAATTCCACATCAAATTGTGCTCCTAACGGCTGAGCCACACTAGCCGCTGACCCCGAGCCTCCAACCGAACCCGAAAGGAGCCGCCCAACCGCCCCCATAGGCAGATATAATTCCACATCAAATTGTGCTCCTAACGGAGTTTCGAAACCGTGCGTTGTTGCTCGCGTAGGGAGCACTTTCACCACTGTACCAAATATGATTTATGTTCATATCTCCATATATTTCATATATATTATATATTTGTTATGTTTTGCATTATGTGTTATTTATATATACACACACATAAAGTATAGTATAATATAATATAATATCAAATAGAGCTTAATGTAAAATTCTATAAAATAAAATATAAATTTTAAATTATATTTGTTAATATTGTTTGTGTTGAATATGATAGAAAGGCATATAATACTTGATATACCTAATTAAATTGTTATGTATATATATATCATGTAATAAATTGTTGTATATATATATATATATATATTTTATGCAATGTAAAAAAATTTTGTGATATACATTAATTTCTTTATATTTTTAGTCGTATAATTGTTTTATCATGGTTTTATTTTATTCTTTCTAGCTTCAAATAATTTAATAGATTAATTAAAAAAATCATACAAATTTAAAGATAAAATTTTAAGAAATATAGTTGCGACATTTCTTTCTTATATAATTAATCATTCAAAAAGTGTAACAATAATTAAGAAAAAAAAAACAATCGGAATTATGTCAAATTCTCGTTGAAATTTATAAATATAAGAATTAAAAATATACATAATTTTTATTAATTTTTTATTGATAATTAAAAATTAATAAAAACTATACACAGATACATTACATTTTCATTTTTGTTAATTTCTATTAAATTCTTTTTTTCTTCCATTTGTTGCATTATTCTTTTTATTATCTTTTGAGATTAAGGTCTTGTATCATTTAAAATCTAAACAAGTCTTTTGTGGATTATATTATGATTGAATTGGATTTGGGGAAAATTCACCAATTAATTGAATATAAATTATCTTGCAAAAAGTAATAAATATAATTGTGTTACATTTATGCATTATTTTTTTAAACAAAAAAATTCAAAAATAAAAAATAAATAAATTATATTCAAGTGGAATTTTAGTGCCAAAATAATTGAAAATATAGTGGAATTTAAATTAAGATAAATAAAAAATAAAAAATGATTCCAACGAGCATTTCCCGCTGGAATACCCGCTGGATTTTTAAAGAAATATTAAAAATTTATAAAAAAATGTAAATTATTCCTACGGGAAATGAACCCGCAGGAATATCCGCTGGAATTTGAAAAAATTTCTGCGGAAAATTAGCCCACTGGAATTTTTCCGCAGGAATTTCTGGTTTTTCTTGTAGTGAAGGAAACTGCTATGTATAAATTATCGGTTCGTCCTGGTCGGACATAAATTGCGAAAACAAAAAAATGCTTAAGAATCTCACTAACAAATCTTGAACAAAGATCAAATATAAACTTTATCTTTCTTTGGAATTTATGATGAATGTTCTAAGGTTCTATAGAATGTACAACTCAATATATATAAATTATCCATTAAATGTATCCAAGTTCACGAAAATCAATCAAATAATTCCTCTCAAATATTCATAAACAAAGAGCAATTTTAATGCAAACTACCCTAAATACCTGAAAGCGAGACATCGAGTCTTAAGACAACCAGGGAAATGGATACAACAATGAATAAGTTGTGGATGATTATATATCTAGCTAGCTCCATTTAATCAATTAGTTATCATTCCTACAACTCTTGAGATTTTTGATAATCGGTATTTTTGTGCTTCTTTTGACTGCAACTTGGGGCTATTTCAATACCATTTTGTAAACCAATTGTATATTTTTGATGTCCAAATCCATATTTTAATCCAAGTGCAAATTCTAGGTGTGTTATTGAAGAATCATCGAGTTCGAGGAACAGGCGCGACTCACAGCACGGTCGGAGGCGCGACCGCGCCACTCGCACCCAAACGTGGCTTTCCACGCGTCTCTGGCGCGACCTACAGTGCAGGTGGAGGCGCGACTGGCTCGGGTCGCGCCAAGCCAGGCTTTCCACTCGTCTCTGGCGCGACCCACAGCGCGAGCTCTGGCGCGACCGCGCTCCCGCGCCCAGACACTCCTTCGCGCCCTTCTCTGGCGCGATGTACAGCGCGACCTGGGCGCGACCGAGCCCGTGTCGCGCCCAGACGCCCTGTTCTGCGTGCCTTATCTGCTCCATTCCCTCTAATATTTGGGAGAGGATTTTTGAAAAGAACACGCACGATTTTTACCACAAGATATCAAACTTTAAAAAGCTCTCCATTACCATATACCGTCTTCCCCTAGAAAATCAAGGATAGAACCATACAAATTAGAGGAGAAAGAGGGCTTGGGCTTGTAAGGGGAGTTCTTGAAGTTTGAAGAATTGAAGTGGAAGGATCTTGTGGAATTTTTGTACATTCTATTGGTTTAATCTAAATTTTATCTATGTTTTATATACAAGTTTGTTATTTTGATCTCTTAAGCATGAGTAGCTAATATATTTAGGTTTTGGGGTGTTGGATCAATTGATGAATCGTGTTTAATTTGAATGATTGATGAATGTACCTTTCCCTTGTTTTAAATATTGTGGATCAAGGGGTTGATTGTTGAATGTATGTGGGTGGCCTCCATTTAGATTCATATGCTACTTAATGTGTGATTAGGTTTGCTCATTTTGTATGTGATCTTGATCCATGAGACTTTTTATTTGTATCTTGAGATAAGTATAAGTATTAGGGGAGTAATGATGATTTGGGGATCTTGGAAGGCTTGAGTGATTCATTTGCTAGAGATAGTAATGGTTTCTACTTGCTTGTAGGCTAGGTGTTTGAGAAAATGTCTAGGTGAACCTTGCCCAAATCATGATTGTTGAAGGGAGAGTTATGTGATTCATTTGGTTTGTAGAATACCCTAATCAATGATCTAACACCCTAGAACCCCTTGCTTTTATTACTCTTTAAATCTTCTTTTGGAACTATTTACTAATCTACATTGAAGAGTGAAGTTGGTAATTGTTAATGGTTTGGAACACAACATTTCTTTAAAAATGATGTTTGTCTAAATAGTGATTATAACTTGAGTCAACATTACTTGCATTGTTAGATCATAATTTCTATTTCCTTGTGGTTCGACTCGTATCATTGCTTGCTACATCCGTGTACACTTGCACTTGACACGAACTATAATTTGAGGTATATAATTACGTCATCAAGTTTTTGGCACCGTTGCCGGGGAATTTAGAAAGTTATGTTTTAAAGATTATGCAATATTGTTCAAATGGTTACTTTGCTAATTTAGATGTTTTTATTTTTGTTCTTATTAGTGTTTGAGTGGCTCACATTTTGTCTATTTATAGGTAGTGTATGCACACCAGGTCACAAGGAGAGCCACCTAATAATTTGGATTTGGAAATCGAAGCGACGGTGCGCCACAACAACGCACGACGAAGGAGGAGAATGGCTAACAATCCTCCACCTGTGCAATATCCTCTAATTGGCCAACTTCAAAGGCAATTAGAGGTAATGCAACAACAATTAAGGGCCCAAGAAGAAGCACGACTTGCTGCAGAAGAGGCCCCAATCAGAAATCTTTTTCAACCCATTGTAAATCAAGGGGTAGCAAATGGGCCACCTATTCAAGCAAATAATTTTGAGCTCAAGACTTCGCTCATCCTCATGCTCCAACAACATCCGTTCAAAGGAACGGCTATGGAGGATCCAAATGAGCACATTCGGAAATTCCTTGAGTATAGTGGGACTGTGAAAGTGAATGGAGTCCCAGAAGATGCTATTCAACTTAGGCTCTTCCAGTTCTCCTTGGGAGACAAGGCGGAAACATGGTGGTTTAGCCAAGCTGAAGGATCTTTCCAAACTTGGGACGCATTAGTGACTAAGTTCCTCCACAAGTTTTTCCCACCCGGAAAAACTCTCAAGTTAAAAGGAGACATCACCGTTTTCAAACAATGGGATGACGAGAACATGTATGAGGGGTGGGAAAGATTTAGAGAAATGCTAAGAAAATGTCCGGGGCATGGATTTGGCACCGACCATCAAGTGTGCATCTTTTATGCCGGGTGCAAACCCGAGGTGAGGACACTTATGGACGCTGCTGCAGGAGGATCTTTGTTAGCAAGAGGATCGGAAGAGACCATGCGAATTATCGAGGAGATGGCCTCTAATTCATCTCAATGGCCGGTGGCAAGAGAGAACGTCCAAATTATGAAGAAAGTTGCATTTACTTCTAATTCGGATGCATTGGGATTATTGACGGCTCAGATGTCTACATTGAACTCAAAGATCGAAGCCTTCACCGCTCCAAAACCCGAAAGTTCACAAGCCTCTTTCGAAGAAGGGAATTATGTCAATCAAGGGGGTTATCAAAACCAACAACAGCCGTTCAACCAAGGGTACAACAAGCCGCAATATGGAAATCAATACAGAGGAAATCAAAATTTCCAAAATAGGGTGCAACACCCGAATCTCTCCTACGGAAATCCAAACAGTGGTATTGTTCCACCTCCCGGCTTCTCTATGACCAATGGCGTCATTGACGAAGAAAAGAAGCCGAAAATGGATGAGTTGTTGATGGCATTTATGAACAAGACAGAGAAATACATGGCGGATTCACAAGTCCGTATAGGGAAATTAGAAAACAATGTCACGGCTATGGGGATTCAAGTGAATCAATTGGAGAAACACATGAGCCAATTAGCTACGATCATTGGCGGTCAACACCAACAAGGGAAATTTCTGAGTAATACGACTATCAACCCGAAAGATCAATGCAAGGCTATCACCTTGAGAAGTGGAACCGCCTACTGATAGGACATATTCTACTTGTTATTATCACTACCTTTTGGTGTCTTTTCTCCTCTTTATTTACCCTATATTTGTGTATTTTGGGTGCTTTGATATGTTGTTGAGTTGTGTAGGGATGTGGTGTAAAAGTGGAGAAAAGAGGAAGGTTTTGGTGCAAGAAAAGATTCAAGTAAAGAAAAGGAAGAAGTTCGAGCAGACCGAGCTGCAAGGGCATGCAGCTGGAATATTGAGACAGATTTTTGGAGGACCAATCCAGAACGCATTTTGGGGCTTGCTAAAGCCCAATTCTCGGCCCACGCGCGAAGTCTGAACACGGAAACACCTCCTAGCCGCCTTTTGAAGTATCATGCATGGGAATTAACTAGTTTAGGACTTTATTTCCTTTTAGAGACTTTAGTTTTATGGATTGTAATTATATATTAGGTATTAGGGATTATTTAGATATCAGAATGAGAATATAGACGATAGGAACACGAGAACGCAGCAGCGATTAGTTTCAATTCAGTTTTATTTCTCTTCTTCTTTTCGATATCATTCTCGCGCAATTACACGATTTATTGTTGTTCGATTCTAGCATGCAACGTAGCTAATTTATTCGTATTCCGATGACAACGACGAAGCTTTGCTTATATAACTGTGAGATCTAATTGTTGTTTATAATTAATTGATGCATGTATCTGTTATTCTTGGATTTCGGGTCGTAATTGTTCTAAGTTTACCGAGTAGTTGCAAATATTTGGTAGGTTGTGATTAATTACTAGCCAATTTAAATCGGCCATACGTAATCGTGGTTTAGGTTTAATAAGTGGTAAAACGGTTGCTCAAATAACTAGGGGAATAACAGAGTTAATTTTACAGTCCTGTGTCAGAGTCTGTAATTTAAGAATCGGGTCTTTCTTGTGCTCATTGATGTCGGCTCATTAAACTCATAGAGCGTCTCTTACAGTTGTCAGTCGATTAGGAAAGTAATTAATGAAGCGTCTTCTTAATTATCGAAACAGTATGGAGAGATGAGGTCATGTCAGAAGCGTCTTCGGTGACTATAACCGATTTGCATGTCTTGATTAATTAATTCTTGCATCTGTGATCGGTGTTATAAGTGGAGTGGAGTTCGTTGGATCCGGAATACCCATTTTATAATTGGTTTAATTCAGTTCGTTGCTTAAGTATTTTCTTTAGTTGGTTATTTCATTCTTCAATTTATTTTGTTATAAAATTCACGCAATTCGGGAGGTTTGGGCACGCAGACTGAAAGTCAAGAGTAATCCTCGCCGGTCCTTTGGGAGACGATCCTGCTCGCCATTGTACTCTGCAGTGTGGGCTTGCCGACGAAAGTCGAAACTTTTATTTTTGGTGAAAAACGACGCACCAAATTTTGGCGCCGTTGTCGGGGATCGGTTTAAAGTAGTGCTTACTCGAAATTTTCAGTTTGTTATTTACTTTGTTTTTATTTTATTTTTAATTTTTCTGGTCTATGACCCGCTCCTCTGCAGACAAAGATTTAGTGTTCGATCCAGAGCCAGAGAGAACGTTACACTGGTTGAGGAAGAATACTAAGGAGTCTACAAAGACTCTCAAAGCTGATCAACACCTCGACATGGCCAATAATAAAAATCCACCAAACCCGCAAGACCTTACCGCAGGACGTGCTCTCCTCAATCCCAATGCTGCTGATCCTGAGCCCGAACATAAGCCTCTCATCAGAGAGCTGGGTCGACTTCGAAGCAACCGTCCCATCTGCATTGTGCTGCCACCAATTGCAAACAATGCGGAGATCCGACCTGCCTTCATCCAAGTGTTACCGAAGTTTGGTGATTTACCGGGAGAAAGCACACACAAACATTTGTCTGAATTTGATCTCGTGTGCTCCACTTTAAGACCTACAGGTTTTACTGCTAACAACTTAAGGTTACTCACTTTTTCTCACACTTTGCAGGGAAATGCACGAGATTGGTTATTTGATTTGCCGCCGGAGTCTATCACCACATGGGCGGAGCTAGAGGGACAATTCCTACGCAAGTTTTTCCCAGAGTCCCGAGCTGCAAACCTAAGGATGGCAATTAGCAGCATCAAACAAAAACCAAATGAGAGTTTGGCCGAGTATTGGGAGAGATTCCAACAGCTTTGTCGCAAATGCCCGGACCATGGATTCACTGATTATCAGCTTCTGACTAATTACTTTTACCGTGGCATGTCTTCTTTTGATAGAAAAATCATCGATGCTGCTAGCGGGGGATCTCTTACCAACAAAACCCTCGGTGAGGCCAAACAGCTCATCATAGACATGGCTTCTTGAGGACAGTAGTACGAAGAAGAAGATGATAGCAGACACCGAACCGTAAGGGCACTCGGCCGAGCTGAAGAGTCGGGAGTGAATGAAAAGATAGATGCTCTTACCTCCCTGGTCTGAAGCCTTGCTGTGGCGCAGACAAGGCCAAACCGCTGCGGAGTCTGTTCCGAGAACGGACACTTCACTGACGTGTGTCCCAATTTGCAAGGGCCCTCAATTGAACAAGCTTGTTATGGATCGGACGATGCACAACAAGATGCTCTCAGAGGCATCAACTATGATGCCCCGCGAGGAGACAATTTTAGGAGAAAGTGGAATAATGATCCTTACTCCAATACCTACAATCCAGGTTGGAGAGATCACCCGAATTTCCGTTGGAACCAGCCTGGAGACCAACCAGCAGTAAGAGATCTGCCACCGAGGCCCCCAAGGGGTGAGCCGTATGCCCACATAGACCGATCTGCGCCATCTTTGAGTGAGATCATGAAGAGTCTCGAGCAGAGCACAAGCCTAGTGAACAATCTAGCGCAGAGCCAAAAGTCCTTTCAGCAGGAGACACAAGCCGCCCTGGGCAGTATGGGCACACAGATCACTCAGCTCGCCACGCAAATGAACAAGATGCAGGCGAATCAAGGCAAACTCCCATCCCAAACTGAAATGAATCCAAGAGCGCATGTTTGCGCTATCACTTTGAGAAGTACGGAGGAGTTAACCGAGTTGGAGGCCAAGAAGGAAGAAAAGAAGCCGGAAGGGCATACTGAAGGGCCGAAAAAAGAATCTGGTGAAAGGAATGAACAACCTGCTATGTCTCTTCTCTTTCAAACCGAGCTGAATCCACGAGGGAACATCAGTGTTGTGACCCTTCGAAGCAGCAAAGAATTGGTTGAGGTAGAAACAAAGAAGAAGAAAGACAACACGCAGTGTGGGCAAACTGCAGAAGCTAAAGACAGACCAAGTGCAGAGGGCAAACAATCTACTGCACAGCTTGCTCCTAGTGAGGTACCGATTTTGTCTAAAACTCCTAACCCTATTAATGCAGCTCATTTTCCTTCTAGGTTAACCAGGCACAAGAAAGAGGAAGATGAGAAAGAGATATTCGAGCTTTTCAAGAAAGTCAAGATCGACCTACCTCTAGTCAATGCTATCAAGCAAGTCCCTAGATACGCGAAGTCCTTGAAAGAACTATGCTCCAAGAAGATAAGATATGGGAAAGATGCAAAGATTAAGGTTGGTGAGACTATTTCAGCCGTTATTCAACAGAAATTACCTCAAACATGCCAAGATCCAGATTCGGAGGAAGAAAGGGCAATCCATGAGATAGTCCAGCAGCTGTACACAGCCGAGGAGTTTCCAGCCAGAAATCAGACAGGCCGTATGCCTTTGCTGACCAACTCGAAACTGATTTTACCATCTCATGTGAAGACCCTGTGTTGGGGCTGAAAGGGCAAGAAGCAAGGTTGGTCGAGTTTTTGAAGAAAAATAAAGGTGCGGGGATGGAAACGATTCCTTTCGACAGGGGTAGATCTGCTACCCCTAAAATTGTCTCTTGATCGTGTCTCCCCACGTCGAGCCTCCGATGTTAACTAAGGACGCTTCTCGGGAGGCAACCCGATTTCTTGTTCTTTTATTTTTATTTTTATTTTTCTTACTTTTCTGTCCTTTTAATTCAAAACAAAAAATGAAATGAGAGGAACCACAATATTCCAGGCCGCAAGGGCATACCGCATATGCGTCTCTCTGTTTCTACATGTCCTACTGCTGCCTTGCTCCTTCTGGCGCTTGAGAAGTTGATCACCGCTGCCACTGCTCGAATTGAGGACAGCCTCGGCCGCCGGCTGGATGAGATTGATGGTCGCCTTGATGTGATGAAGCAAGTGATTCGCCATTTGGCGGATCAGAGTTAGTTTTCTCTTATCCCTTCCCTTTTATTCGTTGCTTTTTCTTGTCTTGTTTGCTATTTGTTTTTGTTGCTGTGTGTTTTAAGTTTTTTTTTTTCGTACCCCTTCTCACAGTGAGGACCCTGTGTCTTTCAAGTGTGGGGGGATTACCTTGTCAGTATCTTAGTTATTGAAGTTAAAGAAAAAAAAAGAGTCATTTTTTTATTTGGTTTCTGTTGGAAGATGACTAAGTGTTGATTGCCACGAATTGATGAATTGAGGAGAATGGGTTGTGATTAGTTTGACTGGATGAATGGTTGTTGTTTTGTGATAGAAATGTGCCAAGTTTGGATGAGATCTTGAATGATGAATCATGCTTTCAATCACAACATTCTAAGCTTAAAAATTGTGAGTTTTTGAGCCTATGAGCATGCATAAAGAAGAGCTCGAAGTTTTTCTTGTTGAGTGTTGTCTGATTATGTTATTTGATGCTTGAATTGCTTTGCTGCCCTTATTGTTACCACCTCTGATTTCATGCACAAAAGTGATTAAGGCATTAGGGATACCCGAGCTATAGGCCCAAGAAAACATCCTAACCATACATTGCCACTTAGTGAGCCACCTTGAGCCTAAAAGATCCACTTTTGTTGTTTACAGCCACTATACATGAGCCATAGCCTTTCTTTTGGCCTGCCTTTTGTCCCGGAAAACATGCAAGTACTTTCATGAATGGTGTTTAAGCTGCACAAGTGAGAAATTTGAGGGTTTGAGAAGAAAAAAATTGTATGAATGCTCATATCTTGCTCCTCCGAAAAAATTTTGATTAAGAAGCAAAGCTTCTAAAAAAAATAATAATAAATAAATAAAAAAAAAGAGAAAAAAAAAGAGAGAGAATCAAAAAAAAAATTGAGGAGTAGGATATGGAGAGAGCAAAAGAATCTGTGTGCTCAAATTTTTGAGATAAGCCCTATGTTGATTTGATAATTTTGCCGAGCTGTTCTTAAAAGAAATACACATTCTTGTACTTGCATCGTTTCCTTTGTACTCAACTACTTTAGCCAAATGTATCCTACCTTATGAACCTTAGCCCCATTACAACCAACGAGAAAAGACCTTATGATTTGTGAACGAAATTGAAGTGTGGCAGTTCTAGGTGACAAATGAGCAATTTTATGTTGAAAAGAACTGATCATGACTTTCGAGTGAACAATCTCATGACCTGATTTCTTTGAGAGTAAATGAGTGAATCTTGGTGAGGCTGGATTGATAAGCATGATTTTAACTTGATTGACAAAATGTTGCCAGATTCTTGAACAAAATCGGTTGGTGGTTTGTGGATTGATTTATCACAGTTTCTACTCTGATTGTTCGTCGGTTTAGGAAGTGGATACTTGGTCATTCATCCTTGTTGAGTCTGTTCTTTGTTTTAAGGTTACTCGAGGACGAGTAAGGTTTAAGTGTGGGGGGATTTGATAGGACATATTCTACTTGTTATTATCACTACCTTTTGGTGTCTTTTCTCCTCTTTATTTACCCTATATTTGTGTATTTTGGGTGCTTTGATATGTTGTTGAGTTGTGTAGGGATGTGGTGTAAAAGTGGAGAAAAGAGGAAGGTTTTGGTGTAAGAAAAGATTCAAGTAAAGAAAATGAAGAAGTTCGAGCAGACCGAGCTGCAAGGGCATGCAGCTGGAATATTGAGACAGATTTTTGGAGGCCCAGTCCAGAACGCGTTTTGGGGCTTGCTAAAGCCCAATTCTCGGCCCACGCGCGAAGTCTGAACGCGGAAACAACTCCTAGCCGCCTTTTGAAGTATCATGCATGGGAATTAACTAGTTTAGGACTTTATTTCCTTTTAGAAACTTTAGTTTTACGGATTGTAATTATATATTAGGTATTAGAGATTATTTAGATATCAGAATGAGAACATAGACGATAGGAACACGAGAACGCAGCAGCGATTAGTTTCAATTCAGTTTTATTTCCCTTCTTCTTTTCGATATCATTCTCGCGCAATTACACGATTTATTGTTGTTCGATTCTAGCATGCAACGTAGCTAATTTATTCGTATTCCAGTGACGACGACGAAGCTCCGCTTATATAACTGTGAGATCTAATTGTTGTTTATAATTAATTGATGCATGTATCTGTTATTCTTGGATTTCGGGTCGTAATTGTTCTAAGTTTACCGAGTAGTTGCAAATATTTGGTAGGTTGTGATTAATTACTAGCCAGTTTAAATCGGCCATACGTAATCGTGGTTTAGGTTTAATAAGTGGTAAAACGGTTGCTCAAATAACTAGGGGAATAACATAGTTAATTTTACAGTCCTGTGTCAGAGTCTGTAATTTAAGAATCGGGTCTTTCTTGTGCTCATTGATGTCGGCTCATTAAACTCATAGAGCATCTCTTACAGTTGTCAGTCGATTAGGGAAGTAATTAATGAAGCGTCTTCTTAATTATCGAAACAGTATGGAGAGATGAGGTCATGTCAGAAGCGTCTTCGGTGACTATAACTGATTTACATGTCTTGATTAATTAATTTTTGCATATGTGATCGGTGTTATAAGTGGAGTGGAGTTCGTTGGATCCGGAATACCCATTTTATAATTGGTTTAATTCAGTTCGTTGCTTAAGTATTTTCTTTAGTTGGTTATTTCATTCTTCAATTTATTTTGTTATAAAATTCACGCAATTCGGGAGGTTTGGGCACGCAGACTGAAAGTCAAGAGTAATCCTCGCCGGTCCTTTGGGAGATGATCCTGCTCGCCACTGTACTCTGTAGTGTGGGCTTGCCGACGAAAGTCGGAACTTTTATTTTTGGTGAAAAATGACGCACCACCTACGAAGGCCCGGAAATACCTGGAGATGATGAAGATATTGGCGAAGGAAGTTCAAGGAAAAAAGAAAAACAAGATGAACATAATGAAGAAAGTGAAGAGATCGAGCATGCCCAGGAGAAAGAGGGTTCGATCAAAGAAAAGGTAGAAACACCACCCAAAGGAAATGAAGAACCAAGAGTGCACGAGCCATATCCCCAACGCTTACAAAAGAAAAAGAACGAGGAACAATTCTCAAGGTTCCTCGATATTTTTCGGAAGGTCCAAGTTAACATTCCATTGGTAGAAGCTTTGCAACAAATGCCAAACTATGCAAAATTTCTGAAAGATGTGATTTCGAAGAAGAAAAGGTTGGGAGATTTTGAGACGGTGAATCTCACGGAAGAGTGTAGTGCACTCATACAAAGAAAGCTACCCGCTAAGTTGAAAGACCCCGGAAGCTTCACCATCATGGTTACTATTGGGGATAGCCACATGGGGAAGGCACTATGCGATTTAGGAGCTAGCATTAACTTGATGCCGCTCTCCTTCTTCTTGAAGTTGAATATTGGACAAATTAAGCCGACTACCATCTGTTTACAAATGGACGATCGATCCATGACCTATCCTAAAAGAGTGGTGGAAGATGTGTTAGTTAAAGTCAATGACTTTATTTTCCCGGTCTACTTTGTGGTTTTGGATATGGAAGAAGATAAAGATGTTCCCCTTATTCTTGGGTGACCATTCTTGAATACGGGGAAGGCATTGATTGACGTTGAAAAGGGAGAGTTAACATTAAGGGTTAATAATGAGAAGGTGATCTTCTCTCTTCAAAATGTTATGAGGCACAAAGAGGAAGACATAAAACGTGAAGAAGAGTGCAAGGTCCTCGAAATGGTGGACTCGTGTATGAAGTTGGAGAACACCCTGGAACACATCTTGGGCATAAGAGATCCACTTGAGATTTGCATTTCTAAATCTCTTTTTAATTCATCCTCTGGTGATTTCTATCCTTTAGATGTTGCTCTTATTGATACTATTTCTTTGATAAATTCTTTGTAGGAGAAGTACCTAAGGACGCCTAAGTTTCTTCTATTGAAGAACGAGGAACAAACATCAACTACGGAAGAGACAAAGAATGGCAAAATGGAATTAAAGCCACTTCCACCTCACTTAAGGTATGCGTACCTTGAAGATGGTGAGATCAAACCAGTAATAGTTTCTTCCTTTTTAAATGACGAGCAACTTGACAAATTGCTAACGGTGGTGAGGAAATATAAGAGAACTATAGGTTGGTCTATATCGGATCTAAAAGGGATTGGCCCCTCGATTTGCATGCATAAAATCCTTTTAGAAGAAGATTACAAACCAAAAGTGCAACCTCAAAGAAGATTGAACCCAATTATGCAAGAAGTGGTTAGAAAGGAAGTGTTGAAACTATTAGATGCCGGCATAATTTTTGCAATTTCTGATAGCGAATGGGTGAGTCCTACTCAAGTAGTAGCAAAGAAAGGGGGTACAACCCTAGTAGAAAATGAAAATAATGAGATAATAGCTACTAAGTTGGTCACGGGGTGGAGAATGTGCATTGACTATAGGGCTTTGAATGTTTACACTAGAAAGGACCATTTTCCCATCCCCTTTATTGATCAAATGCTTGACAGGCTAGGAGGGCACGAATTCTATTATTTCTTGGATGGATACTCGAGGTACAATCAGATAATGATTGCCCCTGAAGATCAAGAAAAAACAGCTTTTACTTGTCTATATGGAATCTTTGCATATCGATGGATGTCTTTTGGGTTGTGTAATGCACCCGCCACCTTTCAAAGGTGTATGATGTCTATTTTTCATGGTTTGATTGAAAACATAATGGAAATATTCATGGATGATTTCTCTGTTTTTGTAGATTCTTTTGATATTTGCCTTGATAACTTGTCTCAAGTATTGCAGAGGTGTGAGGACACCAATTTAGTGTTAAATTGGGAAAAATGTCACTTCATGGTTCGAGATGGTATCGTGTTAGGACACAGGGTGTTCGGAGGAGGGCTTGAAGTGGATCGAGCCAAGATCGTAGTCATCGAGAAATTACCACCCCCGACGAATGAAAAGGGAGTTAGAAGTTTTCTAGGACACACTGGGTTTTACAGGCGTTTCATTAAGGATTTTTCTAAAATCTCTAAACCTCTGTGTCGTCTTTTAGAAAAAGCGTCTGATTTTGATTTTGATAATGATTGTTTGCAGGCTTTCGAGACTCTCAAGGTGGCTCTTATCACAGCACCTGTGCTCATTTCACCAGACTGGAGCCAGCCATTCGAAGTAATGTGCGATCCAAGTGAAATAGCCGTGGGAGCCGCTTTGGGCCAAAAGCGGGATAAGCTTTTTCGAGTCATCTATTACGGGAGTAAGACCCTAGATCCAGCTCAGACAAACTACACCACCACGGAAAGGGAGCTACTTGCTGTGGTGTATGCATTCGATAAATTCAGGCCCTATCTCATTGGGGCCCGGACCATTGTGCACACGGATCATGCCGTTCTAAGGCATCTTTTTGCCAAGAAGGATGCAAAACCCCGACTCATCAGATGAATCTTGCTGCTCCAAGAATTCGATGTTGAGATTCGGGACAGAAAAGGGTGTGAGAATGTGGTAGCAGACCACCTTTCCCGCCTTGAGCATGTAAACGAGGAAGTGGGGCACAGAAGGCCTATAAATGAGCTCTTTCCCGACGAGCAGGGTGTGATATGTTATACCATATAAATGGTTAACACATACCGGGCCCTTGCATAATCATGGGCTTCAATATTACTAGCAAACAAAGTATTAGGGTGTCATAGGTATTTATCCCACCCTTATACTACCTAGCAAACAAGCCCTAAATGTATTGAGAAGATGGTTTATGACTACTACTTTTCTCAATATTTTCTTGAAATTCTTTCGCTTTTGCATGAGTTAGAGAGTAATAGATCTTGATCTTTTCTCATTATTTTCTTGGAATGCTTTCTTTTGATTTTGAGTTTTTAAGTGTGGCTTCTTTTTATTTTGAGTTTTTAAGTGGTTGATGTTATGAGGACAAAAATGTCTATTATAATTTAAATAATTTCAAGGTTATTATAAAGAAAAAAGATTGGACTTGTTAATAGAATTAACCTTAACTGCATGCCTCAAACAAATAATTAAGTTTAAAATTTTGTAATTTTATATCCTTTAGTTCGGTTAAAATTTATTGTTGCAATCATATGTGTTTCACTATCGATTTATAATTTTAATAATATTTATCATAAAATAAAAATTAATTATATCATACATAATCACAGTCAACATTTATCAACCAAAAATGAATTAAAAAATTAAAATTTAATTTTAAAATAATCAACAATGAATTATTAAACAAAAATTAAATACTAAAAAATAAGTATAAATTCAAATTTGATGGCACCCTAATAAACAAAAATAAAATTAAACAAAATCTTAAAAAAATAAAATATTGAAGAGTAAAAAATACAAAATAAACTCGTAATTAAAAAGTGAGTGTAATAAAGAGAGTGCACCAGGAAATCTCATGTGTTATTCACGCAGATTTTTGGCTCAAAAACTCATCATTTTGGGATTTACAACAACAACATCATGATTTGATTAATATTTCATGAGATTTTTCCCAAAATTTAAAAATGTAAGGTTGAAATTCATATGAGTCCCTTGTATTTTGCTGAAAAATAAAAAAACCTCATTTTATAAATAGTTTTAAAACCGTCATCTATTATACATAGTAAAATTCATAAAAAAAATACTACTTTCGTTAAATATGTAATTATGTATGAATCACACTCATTAAGAAAGTGACAAAGAGATCTATATAAAATTGTTATTGTACAAAAAGATCGTGTTAAATGTTATATTAAATAGAAATATATTTTATATACTATTTGCAAATGAGTTTTTGATCAAACTACTACTTTTTTTCTATTGTGAGAATTTTCATGTTTTGTAGTATTTTTAATGTTTATTTCTTTAAGGGTAAATTGGCTTAAAATACACGGACTTTGGGGTCATTTTGGTTTTTCACACGATTTTAAAAATGTAGTTTCAATAACACGAACTTAACCTCTGTTTGGTTTTTCACATGATTTTCAAATTCCGGCAAGTGGAATCTGACGTGGCAGCCGGAACTGCCACGTGGCAGTCGGAGATGCCACGCGTACATCTACGTGGATATCAAATTGCCTTAAAATACACAAACTTTCGACTGATTTTGGTTTTTCACACAAATTAAAAAATATCAATTTTAGTTTTTTTTTTTGCTTTTTTTGTGTAATACAAAAAATTCATCGATTATTACTATAGAATTGTTGTAGTAGACATTGTGAAATATTTTTAATTTTCTTAGTTGATGCAATATATAAAATTTAGGTTTGAAAAAATAAATAAAATAACTATCGGACCTTTTTAGTTTTCAATTTGAAAAAAAAAATTAAATAATATGACTTAAGCTAGTGTAATGGTATACATAGTTGAATTCTGAATACAACAATCATCATGTCATAAAAAGTGGTCAATGACGTATCGTATATGTTGATAAATAATATTACACAATTAATTAATTGAGTTTACAAATAAATTGATCACGTATTAACTACATATTAATTTTTCATATATGTATAATAGCATCTTCTGATATAATTTGAGATTATCTAACATATAAAGTTATATCAAAATATGCTATTAAACATATATGAAAAATTAATATGTAGTTACTATGTGATCAATTTATTTGTAAACTTAATTAATTAATTGTGTAATATTATTCATCAATATATACGATATGTCATTGACCACTTTTGATGATTTGATGGTTGTTGTATTCAGAATTCAATTATGTATACCATTACACTAGCTTAAGACATATTTTTAAATTTTTTCTTCAAATAGAGAACTAAAAAGGTCCGATAGTTATTTTATTTAATTTTTTCGAACCTAAATTTTATATATTGCACCAACTAAGAAAATTCAAAATATTTCACAATGTCTACTACAACAACTCTATAGTAATAATCGATGAATTTTCTGTATTACACAAAAAAAACTAAAATTGTTATTTTTTAATTTGTGTGAAAAACCAAAATCAGTTGAAAGTTTGTGTATTTTAAGGCAATTTGATATCCACGTAGATGTACACGTGGCATCTCCGACTGCCACGTGGCAGTTCCGGCTGCCACGTCAGATTCAACTTGCCGGAATTTAAAAATCATGTGAAAAATCAAAAATTTGTGTATTTTAAGGCAATTTGATATCCACGTAGATGTACACATGGCATCTTTGACTGCCACGTGGCAGTTCCGGTTGCCACGTCAGATTCAATTTGCCGGAATTTAAAATCATGTGAAAAATCAAAAAGAGGTTAAGTTCGTGTTATTGAAACTATGTTTTTAAAATCGTGTGAAAAATGAAAATGACCCTAAAGTTCGTGTATTTTAAGCCAATTTACCCTTTCTTTAAATATGAAAATGGTATAACGAAAAACTCATGTTAAAATTAATGATGTTAGATTAATTATAAGGATATTTGAGAGTGTCATAAATTTAGGAGTTTTTATTTTTGCAAAAAAAAAAAATTGCAAAAAATATTTTCATCCTATCACAAAATGACAAAACGACATCGTTTTGTATCTGAGAAATATATAAAAGTAAAAAAAAATTCAAAATTATATATTTTTCTTTTGTTCATTCAGACATAAACCACATGATTTTTATGACACGCAAAGGTTCATTCGCCCGAAAAAAATAGGAGTTTATTTTGCAAAAAATAAAATAAAATACAATTATGTATTTTAATTGCAAAATTTTAAAACTTAAGTGTCTAAATTGCAAATTGTGCAAACTTTATCTAATCATAGGCTTTACCATTTTCCTGTTCAAGTCGAAGAACCATTATCCCCATGCAATGGAGATGAAAAATCAGAACCATATATCTCTCTTACCGTACATAAATCGGACTGCCGTTAATACAACCGTCTCACGCGCGTGCAAACGCAACTCCACCCCTTTCAAGGCAGGAAAAGGCAGGAAAAACCCCGTCGTCCAACTCTCGGCCGCTGTTACTACACCAGGGTCTGGCACTTCGCAGCGGGGGTGGTGAGAGACAAGGGCGCAGCTCATTGGAAGTGATAAAAAATTATAAAAAAATTATTAAGTGGTAATTTAAAATTTTAAAATTATAAAATATTAAAAAAATAAGAAAATTATAAAATAAAATAAATCTGGAAAATTAAAATAAAATAAAAATATAAGAATATTAAAATAATTAATTTCAAATTCATAATTAATTAGTATAAAAAATATAAATATTACAAACTTAAAATAAATGAAATATTAAATATATTTAAAAATTGATTTCAAATTCATAACTAATTGATAATTTAAAAATTGAAAAATAATATAAAATGTTAAAAAAATAAAACATAAAATAAATACAAAAAATAAAATAAATAAAAATATAAAAATATAAAAATATTAAAAATAATAATTTCAAATTCATAATTAAGTAGTAAATGGAAAATAAACAATAATTAAATAATTAAAAAATTATAAAATATCAGAACTAATTTTAGCTACGGAAAAATCATCGTTAAAGTAAAAAAAAAAATTAAAAATTAAAAAAATAAAGTTTAACAGTGGATTTTTTCATGTCTATCGTTAACATAAAAAAATAAAATTTTAAAAATTATAATATGATGTTAATTACAGATTTTTCCGCCTCTAAATTAGAGATAGAAAAATCCGTCGTTAAACATTATTATTTTTAATTTTATTTTTTGAAAACCCAAAAGTAATCTCAAAGCCTGTAAGTTAATATAGTCACTTCTTAGAAGCTAGCTATAGATTTTTTTTTTATTGAGATATTAATTTCAACAAATTTTTTTTATTAATATAGTCCAGCCCTTGATCCAAGGGAAATAGTGTGATTTTGGTTATTGGAGTGCCTTTGATTTGTATTCTTACTAGGCATAATCTACTTTCTAAAGAAATTGGTATATCAAGAATGCGAAAAAACATACATATTTTGCGTAGTTGATTAACAATGTTTTATTTATATACGTCCACAAATCTGTAATGATGAATAACCCTAAAACCTTATTAGTAGGAAATAAACTGTCAAAAAAACATACATCATCCCAAACATAACAAACACGGTGATAGTTGGGTGAGTTTTCCCTAAACTCCAAACCATGGATGTGCGTCTTCCCTTGTACACCGACTCGCTGACCGAGTAATGAGATCCCATCTGATAGTAATGCATCAGGATTCTTTAAGGAATTCCCAACATAAGCTATACATTGACACTTTTTTTTCATTTTCAATGGGATATTAATTTCCTCAAATGTTAACATATAAATTGGAAATTAGCCCCTAAATCTATAAAACTTATTTTTGCTAGATTGTTTAACTAATGGTTAGAAAGGACGTCAAGTTTTCATCAACTTATTTTAGTTAAATTGTACAAAGTATAGAGCCTCAACTATATAACATGCATGGTTACAAAAGGCGCTAGATAGGCGCTTACAGGGGAGCTAGCGCTTAGGTGGTATTTAGGCGGAACCTAAGTGTTTTGTAATTTGTAATTAATTTATTTATTGATTAACCTAACAATTCAGAAATTTCATTTATAAATTCAAAAATCATAATATTTTGGAGCCTAAGCCTATACCTCATATATTTTTTCTATTTTGTATGACTGTATTATGTTTCTTCTTTTATTATTCATGTTATTTTACTTATTTTCTTGGTTAATGATTTAAAAATTGGATCAAACCTATTACAACACTAAAAAAATTATTTAAGAAAAAAATAAAAAACATATAAATATTGCAGCCACCTAACTAGCTCTGCCTAGTCACCCCAACTGCCTAGCATAGCCACCCAGAGGGTAAGCGGCAAGGTTGGTTACCGCCTACTGTCTAGGCGGCGCCTTTTAGAACAACGATAACATGTACGGGCGTGTTTTTGGTAAATTTCATGAATGTGTGATAATTAAACTACAAATAATTATAGACGCAAGCTATACTATATGATTAATTTAACGAAACTACGTTGTACACTATGAACATCGCATAAATATCTTGATGGCACGTCATAATAAGGATGAAATTAAACAAAAAGAAAAAAAAAATAACGGGTTAATAAAATATTGAGTTCGGCGGTGAATTTCAATCTCCTTCAAATCACGGTTGTCAGAGTAATTAATCTTCAAAAAAAATTAAATTGTCACAATATCAAAAGTTCAGTATTTTATTAAATTAAAGATGCCAGAATCAAAACTATTGTAATAAAAAAGAACTGCTACACTGGAACTTTCAATTAATAACCATCCATTTTTGTGAAATTGATTAAATATCTTAATTCTTTTCTCAAGCCCTACCGCTGATATTAACATGAGAGAGAGAGAGAGAGAGAGAGAGAGAGAGAGAGAGAGAGAGAGTATGCTGCAGACTTTAGCAGAAGCAATAAAGGAAACTGAATGAAAATTTGTGAAAGCTGAAGGGATGCTACGATGTGCAGATATTTGGATGATTCTAGTTCTAGGAAAATCATTAATGCAAGAATCATAAATTATTTTATGGTTAGGAATTTGGGATACAATTGTACATGAGCATTGATTAGTATCATTAAATTAATCTTGCATGCAGAGGGGGATACAATTAGATTAAATTAACATATCATTAATTTTCACTTTTCCTACATATCTTTGATTCTTTGTGCTTCATTTGGATTTTAACCAGGCAGCAGCAAATAACACTTATGATTAGGAGTCCCATATATATATATATATATATCGATGTAAGACTTAAAAGATGGATTAATTATTAATCAATTTGGAACTAGTAGGTAGGGGTGTGCAAATGGTTGGTTTGGTGCAAAACCGAACGAAATTAATTAGCAAAACCAAATAAAAAAATTCTTTTAAAAAATCAAACTGAACCAACCAAAATAATATATATAACCGAACCAAACCAAACCAAACCATAATTCTTTGGTTAGTTTGCTTGGTTTTCGGTTTAACCGAATTTTCAATGATTATTTTTTATTTTTCCACACACAATTATATCTAAAGAAAATAATATGCACTCAATAGATAACAAACGATATTTTAAATAGGTAAATATTTAAAAACTTCTAAAACTAGCTAGAAAATTGAAACTAAATATTAGAATTACTAATATTATTTAGGTATATAATACCTTTTAAATTTATTAATTTAGGTATAATTAATATTAGAATTATAAATCGTAAATTATAAATCTAGTAATATATATATTTTTTGGTTGGTTCGGTTTTAACCAAAATATTTTTTACTTAAACCCAAACCGAACCAAACTATATTTTGGTTTTAATATTCAAAATCAAACCAAAATTAAAAAAAAAATGACCAAACCCACCGAACCAAATAGCTCGATATGATTTGGTTCAATTTTTTGGTTTAGGTTAGGTTCGAAACATCTTATTTATTCCAGACCTCAAGTAATTTAAACTATTAAATGAGTGTTTTTTGGGGGAGGTGTAACGACCCGGCTACCGGACTGACGGAGTCTTTCCAGTGTGCTTTGTCCTCACTCACACGCTCCCTGAGAAACTTTCCAGGGGGTCACCCATCCCTCCATTGCTCCAGGTCAAGCACACTTAACTTTGGAGTTCTGGTGGAACGAACGTCAGAAAAGAAGATGCACCTTGTTAGTATGAGTAGCACCAATCAAATCCTTTAAGCTCTCCTCGAATATACAGTCTCATTCCTGTATAGCCTCAGAATCCCTCTCTTTCGGGTGGATTCAGTTCATTCATGTGTCCCTTCGCTTGGAAGTCTTATAGGAGCTGATCTTTGTCCGTGTCTTGCACCGGTGATGACTCCACACTTCGGCCCCGGGCGTCACATGCCCACCAGCTTCCGCTTGGTTCGTCTCCAAACCACACCTTACTGTGAGAGGTTCGGCTCTTCTCCAGGTCTTTGGAAGATCACTTCTCTTTCTCGACACTTAATCGTAGCATAATTCATAATAAGCCAGTCCATTCCTTGAATTACATCAAAGTCTTTCATCTCTAGGAGATATAAATCAACATCTATGTTCTTTCCACTAATGTCCAGCTTTACATTCTTAGCCATACGATTAGTTCTAAGTGTCTTTCCTGAGGGAATACTAATCTCTAGTGCATCATCTATTCTATCACAAACAACACCAATTCTTGAATAAAATTTTGCAGATATTAATGAATGTGTAGCACCAGAATCAAAAAGAACATATGCAGGTACATCAGAGATGTTCACCATACCTGTCATAGCCTCAGGGCTCTCTTCATCATTCTTCTCAGTCATCGCCAATCAACGTGCATTTCCTTTCCTTTCAGTCTCTCTTTTCTTACGAGTTGGGCAATCATTTGCTTCATGTCCCGGTTTTCACAAGTGAAACACACTCATTTTCCCAGTAAGCATTCCTTGAAGTGAAATTTTCCACAAACCTTACATTGTGGCTTCATTTGCGGTACACTAGAGCTGCTATTTCCATCATTTTCTCCTTTCTTAAGCTGAGGCTGTCCAGTTAGCCTATTCGGCGATTCCCACTTTCTCTTGTTTGAAGTGTCAACAGTGTGTTGAGTTTCCCAAATTCAAACGGGATGCATGATATAGCTAGAGCACGTTGAACCACATTACCATAAGTAGTAATGTCAGTACCAGCTAGTATTCCACTGATTTCTGAGCGTAGTCCCATCTCAAACCTTCTTGCTTTCTTGACTTCAGTGTTAATCAAATCAGTTGCATACCGGGAGAGCTGATTGAATTTTCTTTTATAATCCACAACAGTCATAGTTCCTTGCTTTAAGTTAAGGAACTCATTTTCATTCTCATCCCAAAATGACTGTGGAAAGTACTGCTCTATTATCAACTCCTTGAACTGTTCCCAAGTCAAGCTGTTAAACTCCTCTTCAGTCATACTACGTGAGATAGACTCCCACCAATGTCTAGCATCTTCAGCAAGTTGAAATACAACGCACGACACTCTTTGCACATCTGTGCACTGAATATGCACAAAAATTCTCTCAAGTTCCCTTAACCATTCTTCAGTAGCCAAGGGTCCTTCTCGACCTTTCAGTGTTGGTGGTCCATAACGACGAAACTGCTTCACTGCCATACTGATATTGTTATTCTGATTTGACGGTTTTGAGCAGCTGCCGTCTGAAGAAAATTCATGAAATCTTGAAACAACTGCGAATTCATATTCTGATTAGGCGCCTCATTATGCTGTTCTTGAGTTGCAGATGCATTGGTATTATGCCCGGTATTGTCATCAGTGAACACATTTCGACTGACATTATCTTCAACTTCGGTGTTTGAGTCACCTCTTTGATTGACATTCCTTACTGGTCTTCCTCGACGTCCACGTCCACGAATCATCTTATCCTAAGGCAATAAATAATTTCTTCTACTTAGTAAAGGGATTTTAAGCAAGCATCTAATTTCGAGAACTATTTTTTTTAAAGACATTACTCTAATAATAGCATCAACACATATACTTTAAGTAAATAAACTGTGCACTGTACAAGAAATACCATTTATAATGAATAACTACATCAACATATACTTTTCATAAACATGAACTTCAACTTTATAATAATTCAATAAACTTTACATAGATGCAGTCAAAACATTATTCAAAGTATTTATAATTAAACTTTCAACTTTCAATAATAATAAAATATAAAAATACTTTTTACCTTGGAGTCGGCGAGGCGTGGCGGAGAGGATGTTTCATTCAAATATTTTACAATTAATGCAAATTTCATAAACTTAACTCAAATACTCAACTTAAAACTTTTCTTTTCCAAATAAATAAATAAATAAATAATTGATAATTTTAGAAGTCTATAGAAATGAAAATAAAAATAAAAATTTATAATTTTACAAGTCTACAAAATTTTAAATAAAAATTTATAATTTTACAAGTCTACAGAAACGTAGACCTGCTTTGATACCCTTATGTAACACCCTAATTTTATAAACATAAAATGCTATTTATTTTATAGAAAATAACATGTAAAAAGATAATTTAGAACATGTTCTCAAATATGGAAGAAAAATTTGTACTTAACCCCATAATAATAATAATATTTTGATAAACTCATTTCAAGCAAATACCATGATAACATAACCATTCAAAAGACATAGAGCGGAAGCGATTTTAAATAATTCAAACTCCAAAATATTTTGAAGTTAGAAATCCACAATCCAACAAAGCATAACATCAACTAAAAGTTTAGAAATTAAACTAGTCTAATAACTTAAATATTTAAAAAGAAACTTAGTTCACATCCATCTCCACATCACCATTACCAAACTCCTCAACCTGAAATGTTATAATAATGGGATGAGTATAACGAATACACTCAGTGGAGAATACGCATTATCCAAAACATATTAAACGAGTAACTCATATTCAAACATTCATGCTATGTCAACTGTCACTATAATAATAATGGTTTGAACAGTGGGGAGTCAGCCCAAAGGCAACTTATCACGGCCTCAGATCTATAAACGGTCTCTGAACAAGTATATGCATATACACATGCACGGTAGGCGACCCAAGGACAACTTTTACGGTCCCGGACCTATGAACGGTCCCTGACATACTTTAACTTTAACTTTCACATAAACACTCAGTCGAACAATAAATCACAAGCATAATATATAATAAGGTTTGAGAAACAGGGAAATAGAACAAGTTAAATGTTCGAATCAAGAGTGGAAGAAAAGAAGTTAAATGAAAAATTCAATTAATAAAGAATTTCAACAAAACACGAATGAACTAAAATTTCAAATCATAAATATTATGGGTTTCTCGATAACTTGAAGGCTAGATAGACAACATGATGTAATTGAAGATATTAATATAGATCGAAGTTTTTGGTTTCAATTCAATATTTTTAAGCCAAAAATTCAGAGATATTCCAAGATTAAATTAATCACACTAAAATATAAGAAAAATTGGATACTTAGGGTATGGGATTTAACAATTACCAGTTTCAAGAGTGACTGAAATTTGTTTAATTTGATTGACAATTTCGGCTGCTGCAATTATTCTGTAGATAGTAAAGAATAGGGAAATAAAAGTTTAGAAATGGAGATTAAGACATTATACAGATATTTTTGTTAGGTGAATACCCCAGTGTGTTGGAATTGAAACTTAGTATGAAATTTTTAATCTCTGTTCTTCATTGTATTTCTTAGTGAATATTTACGTTTCCAAAAGAGGATGCTGAAAGTTTTTGCATTTGAGATGTATGTGAAAAGGAACTGTTTAATGCTTGAATGAAGAGTGATTTCTTGATGAAGGATTGATCCGAAAATAAAACTGCATTAACGCAGTTGTTAAAACGTGACTTTGAGGGACAAATGAAACTGGAATTTATTATTATTATTATTATTATTATTATTATTATTTTCTGAATTTTTGAATTAATTATGGAATTTGGGAACATAAATTATTATATTTTTTTATACTTTTATTAATACTATTTTTCTTAATATTATTCTTTAATTTTCTCTGCAGGCGGGACGACAAAATATAAATTATTTAATTTGAGCTCATCGTAACGACGAGACTAAAAATACTATGTTTATACATAATAATTTTGAAAAAATGGGTCGTTACAGGAGGGATATTAAATGAGTTTTAGATATTATTTCAATTGATAGTTTCAAATAATTATTCCTGAAATATTAAAAAAAATCTATATATATTAGTACGTAATAGCCAACAACAAGTGTCTCAAATCTTAGACGGACAAAATTTGGCATTATTATTAGAATCTCTTCTTATTGAATTTAACAATTTCATTGATTAATTTTAGTCTTAATTAATATAAAAAAATATACGTTTAATAGAATAACAAAAATATGTCAACAACTAAGGTAATGATATCCTGTATACCCTGCCAATTAACTACTTTTTTAAAACTTCAATATTATAAATAATAAATTTATTGCAATTTATGCAACTAATATTCTACAAAAGTCCATAAGAATTTATAATTAATATACATATATATTAGAAAATTAAAACTCCATTAAAACTACCTTTGTGAAGACAGTAGGATGAGTAGTGCATTTGTACATATAATTTTTACATGATAATTATAAAGTATATTTTTTTGAAATACTGTAGAGTTTTCTTTTTCTTAATTTAATTTGAAATAAAGATTTGATGTAATAATAATAATAATAATAATAATAATAATAATAATAATAATAATAATAATAATAATAATAATAATAATAATAATAATAAATTGAGAAGAAGATTGAGAATTCAGGTGATTTGTAAGAAAGAGATATACTATTATATAGTTTTCTTAGGAAATATATATAATATTAGTTGAAATTCAAGTTAATTCAGAAACAGCGAGAAATATAATGAGTTTTTATCTCTTCTTTTCAATTTTTTACGAAGAAAAATACCCTCAACGTAGGAGTACTATATCTTTATGTGTCTTGCATAAATCACTATATATCCTATATATACATAATACAGTAGCCTAATTACAATTTGGTTAATAAAATTCACCTATATACTGTATTAATTAAGATACATAACTAACGATTTCTTGAGTAGCAATATTTAGAAATTTATAATCAACGGTACAAATGCACACAATCTAAACAAAGTGATTAATTAATTCATTTCTAATTTGATAATACATGCCACCCATAGAAAATAAACACAAAAAATTTCAAACTAAAATCTACTTAAGAAGGCCTCCCTTCCGGGCTCGAGCAAGCAACTCTTTTCCGGCTTCATTTTCTACCACCACAACTTTCACAACATTTCCAGAATTCCGGACGAACTCGAACAGCAAAATCTGCCCGGCTTGAAAGTTGTTGCCTCTCACAAAGTTGACCCACCCCGCCGTCAGAGCGAACACTTTGATATTCCGGTCAGTCACACTAACCGTCCACCTCCTCCCTTGCTCGTTCTCTAGTTCTATATTCTGTTTCACCTTTATTCCGGTGGCCGTCACGAATGTTTTTGGTATGTCCTGTTATAATTCACCATAGAAATTAGATCAAACACTGCATGCATTATCAAAAAGAAATAAAGTAAATATCACTCGTGTTGATTAATTACCATTCTTAGATTTGAAATATTGTGATCCATCAGTTTCCTGACAAATCGCCAAGTCTTCGCTGATCCACCTTCATCATATGTTCAATGCCGTAAAATTGTCATACTAGAGAGAGAGAGAGAGAGAGAGAGAGAGAGAGAGAGAGAGAGAGAGAGAGAGAGAGAAGCATTGATAAAAACAGTCATGAAAATGGAGAGAGTGAGAGTAAAGTGATATATTGATGAAATTTAAGCAACAGGCACACACACACACACACACACCCACACACACACACACAGATATATATATATATATATATATATATATATATATATATATAGAGAGAGAGAGAGAGAGAGAGAGACCGGCGGGTGCAGAAGGTGGAGGAGACGGCACTTCTTTGCAGCAATCGTTTCTGAAAATCGAGACGTCGAGAGCTGATTCACCGGAGATGCGGAAAGTGAGGAGGTTGATGAGTTTGAGTTGGTTGCCCGTCGCGAATTGAGACCAGCCATCTGTGAAGAACCATTTCTTACTCGTCTTCCTCGCCTTCACCATCCAAGATCTTCCCGATTCAGTCTTGAGCTCTAGGTAGGGTTGACGAAGAAATTTTTTGTATTGATTCCCAAATGCCAATGGTATGCTCTGCAACAAATTAAAATCATTTAAACATGATTAATAGGGAAAAAAAAATTGAATGGAAAGCATGAAATTAATATTACGAGTTTGTTTGGAAAATCGTCGGTGCAGAACATGAAGAAGGATGAAGGCACGTTTCGGAAATCGGCCATTTCTTTTGAGAGAGAGAGAGAGAGAGAGGTTAAGGGAGAAGAAAGCAAAAAATAGGAAGAGGTTGAAGAGAAGGTGAGAGATGATGATTGTGGGAAAAAATATGGAATAATGTCCTATATTTATAAATTGTAACAATTATTTCTAAAGTTTGAGTTTGGTTACCAGATTCTCAGAGGTAATTAATATATCTCCAGACTTCAAATCAATTCAATGTAGCTATGTAGTTTTCAGCTTTTTATGATTTTATTTTTACTTTTCCTATTTGTGTGTTGAATATTAATTAAGATGCTTTGAAGATATATATATATATTTCATGTGCAACAACGTAACTTTTTTCTGATTTGGGTTGTGTAAGGGATATAGGGCCTATATTTGTGAAAGTTGCAATCAATTTATTGAGAAATTTATTACATCTTATCACATTAATTAATGCACACTATCTCCAACAATTAATTTGATTCAAAATGTAACATTCAATCTTAAACGCTCTAGCATGTTGGATAGTACGTAGTTGAGCAAAGGCTTAAAAAAGTTATTTTGAATATTTGTGTTTGATTGCTATATGCAGTGGATTAATATTGTCTACTGCATGTCTTTCATTTCCATGAAAAATAAAGAAGTTGAAATGATAGTAGATTAAACTCTCTCTCTCTCTCTCTCTCTCTCTCTCTCTCTGATAGAAAATCTACCACTCAGGTTTACACAAAGAGACTGTAATATTCATCTAATGTTAATCTGTACACAACTGCACGCACATATACGTCATCGATCATTATTAATTAGTTGTTGTGAATTACTTGCATTTTGGATAAAACAATGTTATACTCATTCCGTCCCGCTTTTATAGTCCTCATTTTTATTTTGAGATGCACCGATTATATAGTCTCATTACTATAAATAGTGTTATTTTTAATAAGAATGTATAATTATACTCTTGTTAAGTTTTGAAAATTTAAAAATTTAAACATTTAAGTTTTTTAAAGTTATAAATCTTAAATGTTATTTTTCAAAAAAAAAAAAAGAGGAACATTAATTAAAATTGACTAACTTAATTTGCATGTAAATTGTAATCAATTCTATTGATATTCATTGTATTTGCACTTCATGAAAATAAAAATAAAAATATTTTTCTTTCATCTTCCATACATGTGTGGTTTTTGGAGCATAGTTTTTTTTAAGAAAAAGAAAGAAATTTTGGCACAAAGTTTATAAAAAAATTAAATTGAATTTCATAGAAATTTTGTAGGATGTGAGTGACCGTGTGATTTCTACAGATTTTTTATTTTTTGAGTTTCAATAGTATAAAATCTTTCAGATATTGTTAGTTTTGATTTATATCATTAATTGTGTATTTTGCTTGTTTCAAAAAAATACATTAAAGTTGAGCTAAAATATAAGTTTTATTAATTTTCATTAAATAAGCGTAAAGTTGGAAGTTTAGCTTTCATTTCATGTTTTCATAAATATTTTTAATCTACATATAAGTAGATTATGGACTATATAATTGGGACAGAAGTAGTATATATATACATTTATTATGTGTTGCAATTAAGATGTCTATGTATCCTAGGAGATTTGTTCACAAATCCATGTAATTCCACTCAACACGTTCATTAATACAAATAATTACTTCAACCACCATCAGCCGCCCGGATCAGATCTTCTAATTCAAATTGTGTATGTCATATGTATGGCAATATCAAAATTATGTTGTTTTAATAATAATTTTTAATAAAAATAAATATTTATTATATTATAATTAATCATAATCGATATTTATTGCTAAGAATTAAAATTTTAAAAAATTATACCGTAAGTTTGAAATAATCAACCCTAAAAATTAATTATATTAATTAAAAATACAAATTAAATTCTAAAAAATACTTATTACCCTAATTATGTGCACTAAATCAGAAGTAATAATATAAAATTATACTAAACCAAAAAAAAATGAAGAACAAAATGGAAGAAAAACTATTAATTTTAATTAATGTTTGGGATACGGTTGACAAACACAACTTTTGACTAGAGGATCTCAACTTCCAGCCTTTATAGCCCTATAGCACATGAAATCGTGTATTATATTAGTGGTGTGACCTCTTATGGTTACGTTACACTATTTGTAAAATAAAAATTATTTAATTTTATAATTTTTAATTCGAGTTCATTCTTCTCAATTAAACATATAATTATTTTTTAGTATTTAATTTTATCATTTATGAATTAATACTTCATTATTATGGTTGATTATTTCATAATTAGAATTATGTTTTTTAATCTATTATTTTTGTTAATAAATATTGATTATGGTTCATCATATTATAATTAATTTTTATTTTTACACCAATTATTATAAAACTATAAATTTAATAGTGTAATACAAAATACTCCCTCCGTCCCAATAGCAAGGTCCCCCTTTTTATTATTTACCCTCTCTATTTTAATAGAAGTGAGATCTTGCTTTTGGGATGAAAGTAGTATCACATTACTAGTATAATAGACAATTTCATCCCCTCCTGAAGCGACAGAAATGAATATTAAGAGAGATTGGTTTTCAGTGAATGCATGAGTCATAAATTAAATAATCTTCTATTTTGGAATTAAATATTTTTGTTGAAAATCGTAAATAAATTATAGGCAGAGAGAGCGGATGAGATTCTCTATTTTAAATTTGGTGTTCTAATCATATTCCACGATCAAATTTGTAAAATTTTCTTCCATTTTTTTTTTCAATTTTAATTTATTAATTACGTTTTAGTTTAATTTATGATTATTTTTAGGGTTCATCTCACCCAATTAGTGTTCATAATTATTTTTTAATATTTAATTTTGAAAGAAATGATTATTATGGTTATTATTTTAAATAGGATTTATAATTTTTAAAATTTTAATCTCTTCTTGATAAATGTGACTAGGTCGATTGTGTTATAATTAATTTTTATTTTTATAATATCTATTAATAAACTTGTAAATTTAATCGTGGAACGGGTTGAAACACTAAATGTGGAATAGAGATTCCCATCCGAATAGATTGGTTTATCTACGGAAATCATTTCCCTATTCATATATAGCATATTATTTGCAAATCAAAATAAAGGGGTAGAATTCTTCAGAAAAGAAGTAATCTGCAAAATTATGGTCAAAATTAGTGATGATTTGTTAGAATTTTGAATAGGTTTAGGAATTGTTCCTAACGTAGACTCCACCAATCCGTTATTATTTAAGTAAATTATACTTATTTTTGGAATTTTTTTAAATAACATATATTTTTTAAATTAACAAAATAATACTTACGTTCTTAAAATTTTTGCAAATCTAACATTTGATTAATTTTCTAGCATGAAAATTATATGTAATTGATTGTATTTTAATATTTCAATTTTCTCAGCCGCGTAAATCATCTAATCAAAAATCTTAAAATATAATTAATTATGTATGATTTTCAGACCGTAAAAGTAATCAAATAGTAAAGCACAAATTTAATTTCATATTACTCCCCCATATATGTTTTCAGAAAAAAAAAAAAAAAAAACTATGTGTCTAATGAATAATCTAAAAACTCCTCATGTTATGTAGTCCATCAAAAAAGCCCATTTTGGAGGGGATGAAATAAATTTGCTAAGGAGTGTATGATTCATTTTTCTTTTACAATTTTTGTTATACATAAATATATTTTATATTATTTGAAAGTTAAAGTATTTAGTCAAACTACTATTTTTAAAATTATTGTATTATTTTTTAAATAAAATCAACATTTTAAAACAGTAATTTGATGAAATACTATTATTTTTCAATAATATAAAATATATTTATATTTAACAAATAATGCAAAAATTAGGAAATTGTCAAAATAGCAAAAAAGTAGTAATAAACTAAACATTATAATTTTCAAATGATATAAAATATATTATCTGTAATAAAAATTGTAAAAAAAATAAACCATAATCTCTTTCTTAGCAAGTGTAATTCACTGTCTCCAAGGGAGTCTTTTAGATAGATTATACATAACATATGGGGGTTTTAGACTATTTATTAAATATAGGGGGTTTTCAATTTTTCAAAAAAAAAAAAATACAGGGGAGTAATATGAAAGTTGCAGAATCTTAAATTTTGTAAAAAATTTGAAAAAATAAAATAGTACTATTTTTTAAATTTTAAAAAGTTAGACCATTTTTTTAAAAAAGAGTAAAAATATATAGGTATTAAATTCTTTTCTTTTTTCCTTCTATCTTTTCATTAAAAAATAATATACAGATAACAAACCACAAAAATCATGCCACATTAATTTTTACACACGTGACACAAACACAATAGTTTTTGGCGGTGTGGGAGTAGTAACTCAAGGAGTATATATAGTAGAATTCCACCTTCCCATTATCTCGTTGAACGCACATCAGATTTTTGGCTGCAATTATTGTCATTTAATTCTCTTTTTCAATTAAATTTTATTTTTGAGTAATAAAATATGCAAGTGGTAATTTGTGTCACAACCTTCAACTACCTAGCAATTATAGAAGTCCCTTAGTTAAAACACAGATTGTGATTTGTGATATATCTTGGATTAATTTGATTTCAAAATTAACTCCACAAACAAATATTAATAAAACACTCTTTTCAAATTAATTGTCATCGTAGAATTTTGAACTAGTTTTAAAAAATTAGTCGTTGATCATATTTTCACACTTTTTCTGAATTTTAACATTTTATTTATTAGTGTGCGGGTGTGTGTGTGTGTGTGTGTGTGAGAGAGAGAGAGAGAGAGAGAGAGAGAGAGAGAGAGAGAGAGATCTACATTCATTAGGGAAATATATCTCTTTATATAAATTAGTTTGAGACAGTGAGAGATGGGGTATATTTAATTGTCAAAATTATTACATCTTAATATGCGAAAAAATTCTAAAATGATAATTAATTAAAACCGAAGGAGTAATATTTCAGGGGCAGGCTCCCAATCAATTTTTTTATATTTTTTTCTTTACATTTTTCATCATCGGCCGATTTCGACCCTATATATCAAGTTTGGTGAGGTTCCAAAACATTTTCATCTAGATCCGCCACCGGTATTTATAGATAGGTACGGATAAGTTCGAGGATAAGTTCGATGATACGTACTCATGTTCTCATATAAAAACATATATTCAGATATGTACATTGAATAATATATATTTGCTTAACATAAGTATAGCTAGCTAGGAACACACAAATTAAGGAATTACTTTACTTGTTTTGAAAATTCAATTTTTGAACTAGCCTGGTTTTACCTACGACTTCATCTAGCTCTTTAGTAGCAAACTGAAGAAAATGTGGTTGATTAATCATTTCTGCCATGGCCTATTCAACAATATTGGATGGATTGACAATCGTTGCTAAAAAATCTCCTATCACCATTACATTAATATCAAAATCAAAATAATTCGTACAACTTTTCTAAATTAATTTTTCTTAACATATTGAAAATTTACATTAATCTCGTGCTTTGGTCTTTTTAATCGACAACAATGGATTTTTGTTGGAGTACTTGAAGGCTAATCAAAACGTCAAGAATATCTCCATTGGTTTTTCTAACACCATTTTGCCACATCTTGACCTGATTATTAATTTTTGGACCATGATGTTTTCTCAAACACTCAATGGCATTAATAACAATCTTTTTATTATTATCCAAATCAAATATCATTAACAATGAACATAATTAGCAATAGAAAATCCTTAGGGATGCAAGAGGGTTGTCAACAATTCATCCACGTGTTCTCTCTCTTGAATTCGGGTCATTGCCTTCATTCGCGATCAGAAGAACGTGTTACTAACACCAACTTCCGAGAAAATTTCGATTTTGGTCCCATAGGATATGGGTTAGTCCGATTTTGGTCCCAACTCTATCACTTTTGGTCCCAAATCGAATTAATTATCACTTTTGGTCCCACCGTAACGTTTACCGTTAAAAAAATTATCGATTTTGGTTCCAATTTTTTTATCGATTTTGGTCCCAGTTTTTTATCGATTTTGGTCCCAAACATAAAAATGGCAGAAAATTTCAATTTCATTTCAATTGGAGGCAAAATTGAACTAATTTGCTAGAAAATTAACCTGATTTGGTTCCAATTTTCCCAAAACATGCATCTGAATATATATACGCACCAATGCATCTAAACTAATTTGCTAGAAAATTAACCTGATTATGGTTGATTATTTCATAATTAAATTCTTGTAAAATGTAAAGTAAAAAATCTAGGAAAAAATTATACTTTCATAATAAAAAATATATATAATATTAAAAATGTAAAATAAATAAAACATTAATAATATTAAACAAATTAATTTCAAATTCATAATTAATTAGTAATTAAAAAATTAATAATATTAAAAAATTTAAAAATCATAAAGTAAAATAAATAAAAATATTAAAAAAATTATATTCGTAATAAATTAGTAATTGAAAAATATATAATATTAAAAAGATTGATTTCAAATTCATTATATAGTAATTAAAAAATTAACAACATTAAAAAAAATTAAAAATTATCATGTAAAATAAATAAAAAATTTGAAAAAAATTATATTTTCATACCTACATTTTGAACTTTCACTACAAAAAAATCACATTTTAGCGATGGAAGCGAGCCAAGTCAAGCCCAAAATATTAAAAATAATATAAAATAATAAAAATTTATATAAAGTATTATAAAATTTTAAAAATCGTAAAGTAAAACTAATAAAAATTTATACTCATAATTAATTAGTAATTGAAAAATAAAAAATATATATAATATTAAAAATGAAAAATAAATAAAACATTAATAATATTAAACAAGTTAATTTCAAATTCATAATTAATTAGTAATTAAAAAAGTAATAATATTAAAAATAATATATATTATTAAAATATTAAAAATAAAATAAATTGTAAAATGTAAAATAAATAAAAAATCAATAATATTAAAAAGATTGATTTCAAATTCGTAATTATATAGTAATTAAAAAATTAATTACATTAAAAAAATTAAAAATTATCATGTAAAATAAATAAAAAATTTAAAAAAATTTATATTTGTAATTAATTAGTAATTGCAAAATAATAATAATAATAATAATAATAATAATAATAATATAAAAAATATGTCGTTATTGTATCGTTAACATAAAAAATTAAAAAATTAAAATTAAAATACGACGTGTGTTCTTTGTTAAGTTGAGACAAAAAAATCTGTCATTAAATATCTCAATCTTAATCCGTTGTTAATGTGTCTGTATTTTAAAAAGAATTATAATCCGTTGTTAAATCGTGTTTTTATTATAGTTTATAATCCGTTGTTAAATCGCGTTTTTATTGTAGTATTTTTTTAAATAATCCAATTAAAAAATAATAATAAAAAGTACCCCCTATTTACAAATCTAACATTTGATCAATTTTTCGGCTCAAAAATCATTCATAGCTGATTACATTTTAGGATTTATATTTCGCTGAAAATATCACTTTTGGTCCTAAATTATCGATTTTGGTCCCAAAATTAGCGGCCGTTACCCCATTTATTTTTTCCGTCTAAATTGTGGGACCAAAATTGATAATCCAAGTCCTATGGGACCAGATTTAATAACAATTTCTGAAATAGGACCAAATGTGATAGGGTTGGGACCAAAATCGAACTAGGCCATGTCCTATGGGACCAAAATCGAAATTTTCTCACCAACTTCCTAATCACATTACCGCAGTAGAGTTACACTACATCTATCACATTGTTGTAAATTGTTGAAAATTTTGGAGATTCAATTACCACTCTGTTGTCATTTAGGAATCAAGTAAGAGATTTATATTTGTACAATGTAATGAACATGTATTCATAGAGAGCTGGGGAATATATTTGGAGCAAAGGCTAATCTTTTAATTAATTTTTCTTCACTTCTTTTGAGTAAGTTGTATCACTACATATATATCTAGCTCCATTTAAAATAGTTTATAATTCCTACATCTCTTGAAATATATATTCTGAACTACAGTCGACAAAGTAATATTTTGTTTTATTTTTAACCTTTTTCATCCCAACTATAAGGAAAATCATATTTTTAGTCCTAAAACTAACAATCCAGTTAACATTTTAGGAGATTAGGATTGCCGCCACGGATGTCAATTTAGCCCGAAATGGATGGGTTGGCCCGAATAAATCAAAAAAATACAGGATTAGGGCCAAAAATTTTCAGCCCGAAAAAAAAATTAACCGAACGGGCCAAGCCGGCCGGGCTGGCAGGCCAATCGGGCTGAAAATAATTTCATTAGCTTTTCATAATGTTTTATCAGTATTTTATATGATAATGTATGTTGACAATTTATTTGTTATATGCTGACATACTATAATCACTGGTGCTAACGAAGCATTAATATTATCATAATGTTAGCGTATAATACACATACATATATTGTTACTATGATTTATTACATTGTTGCTGTATGTAGCAGATTTCCTACCACTCCATTAAGAAGATATACATATTCTTCAACCACCTCTCGAAATGTTGTTACATCCCCCTTTGATGCAGCATCATACAACTTCTTTTCTGCTGCTGCTGCTGTTCCAATCATTTTTTCTATTTTTTTTTTTTTTTGCACACAAAAATTAAGCTTGTGAACCTTTATATGTATTGGGGCACCATTTGTATATATTTTTTTACTAGTGATAATCTTATTAATATTTTTTGAGTGTTACAAAATTGACATTTAGCCATTTAAAACAAAATTATGTATGGCAAAGACCATAAATATATTTCACCCAATCTTTTTTTAACATAATATTTGATCCAATCAATATATGTAAAACCTAAATCTGCTTCACTTTTGAGAAATATTGAAAGATAATATTATGAATCTTTAATTTATCTTATTTTTAGCATACTCTACTAAAGATTGTGATCATAGATTTGTGAAGATTATTATCAAAATATACCGATTTAAACTAGTTCCACATTTATACAATTATTTTATTTGTTTATTCCAATCACATACTATTTTATTTTGTATTTTTCATAATATATAATAAACTATTTATTACAATTTATCAATAAAAATATATTAACAACAATCAATACAGTCAAATATCAACAAAATTATATATATATCATTAAATATGAACATTAATCTAGACATGGTACCATTTGGTGGATTTTGACCGCTAGATGTTCCAACACAAATTTTGGTATCATTAAAGACAAAATGCTTCTTAATCTAACATAAATAATTATTTTGGGTCAGACCATCTATCAGATTATGAATGAATTAATATAATTTAGATCATTGAAGCTACGATATGATGAACCACATTTAGAAAGATTGGCTAGCAAATATTGGTTTTGAATAAAATATTAGTGAGTTTCTTTGAGAAAGTGTTAGAAAGAGTAACTTTTTAACTAAAATGAGATTTTGCATTTTGAGTCTCATACTTATATTTTTCAGAGCTGCACTATTCTTCCAAAAGATTTAAGAAGGCTAACTTTTGTGTGAATTTGAACATATTAAACAAATATTGTAATTTTAATATTTTTAGCCCATTTATATGAATTTTGAAATTTTTATTTTATTTTTTAATATTTGCACGGGCCCTTAAAATCTCAGAGTTGATCCTACACACACACATACATACACAATTAATTGGGAAGACAACTAATTTCTCTGGAAGTTTTTTGTATTATTTATTATTGTGGTAATATATAAAAATAGTCTTTTTCATTTAGTAAATTATGTTTTTAGTCACTTTTTTAAAAAAATTATTTATAGCCATTTTTTCGATGAAAATACTTAATTAACCTTCATTTAAAAATGTGAGATGCACGACTAAAGTAAACTATTTGGGTGCATGAATGAGATACATATGATCATGTAACAGTACAAATTTATATTGGTACACGACTGGGATGCATGATTAGTCCATAGTCGTGCAACAATTTAAATCTATACTACTCCATGACTGTGGTACACAACTAAGTATATTCATGCAATATTACAATTTTACATTGTTGCATGACTAAGGCGCACGACATAGGTTTATTATTTGGTCCAAATGGCTACATACATATTTTTATTTTAAATAGTGGCTGGGAACATTTTTTTAGTAAATCAAAATAGCTAGCTATTTAAAAATTTACCACTTTGCTATTTCTCACGCACTGCAAGCTCGATCCATGGTGATGGAGTCTAGCTATAATCATAAGAGATGCTTACTTTATTCTACTATTTGTTTCCCTTTTTCTTATTCTTTTTTTTTTTAAATAAAGTATTATAATATATGTTAGGATAACTACTTGAACACATTGATCCCATTCCACTGGATGAGAATCAATTTATTAAACACTATTTAAGAAAAACCAAATTCTTGTATATATATCTCATCTAGACAAATAACACGCCTACCCCCATTCATAAAACAGAGGCAAAAAAACATGAATAAAATAAATATGAACCCTAAAAAAAACGTTACCCGCAATTAAACCAGTCGATCTTAAACTGACGATGTTTCGATAATTTTGCAAAGAGAGATACAGAGAGAGAGAGAGAGAGAGAGAGAGAGAGAGATGATACCACTTTACGAGAGTGAGAAAGAGATAAAAAATGAGGTTGTGGATTGTTGGAGATACTAATACACGCCATGAAAGTCTTGCTGATTCCCAAGTATGGAATATTTTGTAAAGTTGCTGTGTAAATAGGAAGTTTAGCACTATTCCATTGAATAATATATATATATATATATATATATATATATATATATATATGCAGAAACTTTCCTAATCTTCTTCCCAAGTATGGAATATTTTGAAAAGTTGCTGTGTAAATAGGAAGTTTCACACTATTCTGTTGGATAATATATGCAGAAAATTTCCTAATCTTCTTCATTGATCTCTTAGCTTAAATATTTCATTAATCATGGCAAACTCACTTTCTTAACATGGTATCTAAGCAGGATAATTCTTGTCTCTTTGACATCCGTTTGAGCTAATTTATTTTATTTTATTTTCTTATTTTATTTCGCTTTCTTCATCAGTATATATGGAAGTTACTGGATCTTTAATACAACTCATACAACTGCATAAACTGAATAGAAATCACAATCTTGACATATAGGTGCTTCTAAATTTTATCCTTTTCTTCAAAAATGGTGTATCATATAAGGGATTAACTTCTATCCATCGTAGAAGTTAATTAATCATCCCTTAATAATAGCGGCATGTAGAAACACATGAGGATTTTTAATATTATTGACCCTTGGTCAAATATATACCAAAAATTAGATAAAATAATCTAATATTGCCTTGTTCAAGGTTTTAGTCCAGTTCAAATTTTTTGTTGCACTTTTTCCTGTTTTATTCTTTGTCTGTGAATCTAAAATTAGTAGTAACAGATGTGAAAATTGGCAATCAATCATTGGCTTGGAAGGACAAACTTGTTGATGCTATTGGAGTGAAAGGTGGATTGATTCTCTGTTAGAAAGACAAAATACATTGACAGCTTGAATTGGAGATTTGCTAGATTCTGTGGGAATTCCGACAGAAACAAAAGAAAGCTATCTACCCTGGCTTGTAGGAGGAGTTTTTACTTTTTGTGGAGGGGTCTCACTATTCAAGATATGTAAACCAATACTCATATTTGGGTGCAAACACCAATAAAGTTATAGATTTGTCACTTGATATTAGTTTAAATACAATTAAGTTTTATAAATATAGGCTTCAAAAATAAATTGTCAGTTATATTGCAGCATTACTTATTCTTTATATTTTGAAACCCGTATGTAATAGGCGTATTCTTAATACTTGTAATTTTATCTATCTATCTATCTATACTCTCTCTCTCTCCTTTGTTACACATTGGATGCTAACCCTGTTACACGTTCAACCCCTCCTTTTTTTTTTTTTAATTCAAATTTAAAAAGTTACGGGTGATTTTACTTTTGCAACCCCTCACTTTTTGCATGTGCTGTGGCCTCTGTTAAATTAAAATAATTGGAATAATTGAAGGTGAAAGATAGAAAGAAAGCTACAATCATCTACAAATCTACAACAAACATCAATAGAGAGAAGAAGAAATTAAAAGGCCGGTGATCAATGGCAGATGCTACCGTTTCCGCTGTGGTGGAGCTGCTTCTCTCCACTCTCAAAGACCAGATTCAAAACGAAGTACAACTGGTGAGAGGCGTTGATAAGGAGCTTGAGGATCTTTCGGAAGAGTTGAACACGATCAGAAATGTGTTGGACGATGCAGACAGGAGGCAATTCACGGACAAAGCTGTCAAGGATTGGTTGTGGAGGCTGGAACAAACATCGCACCAAATGGAGGATGTTTTGGAGGAATGGAACTACGCCATTCTCGAACATAAGTTCGAATCTGAGTCTCCCAATAACAAAACGGTATGCTCTTTCATCCCATCTTCCTGTTTTTGTTTCAAGAAACTAGCAGTTCGTCATGACATCGCCAACAAAGTTCAAGATCTGAAATCAGAACTTGATAACATCTTGAAGGAGAAAGATAGATATAGTTTTGACATATCCCAACCCAAAAGTGATCACTCCCCCGCACCATCTTGTCGAGTTCAATCTACTTCTTTGATTGACTTAGCACAAGTACAGGGCCGAGACGACATAAGGGATGATCTGGTGATCAAACTTAGTGGTAGCCATGAGGGATCAGGGTACCGTATTCTTTCCATAGTGGGTGGAGGGGGACTTGGGAAGACTACTCTTGCTCAGATAGTCTATAATCATCCTTCAGTTAATTCATGCTTTGATTTAACTATTTGGATATGTGTTTCTGATCCCTTTAATGTGGCTGATATTGCCAAAGGGATTATCAAGGGAATAGATAAGAATAGTTCTCCTGATGCAACCCAATTAGATGCCTTACTCAATGATTTGAAAGATCGTATTTCAGGCAAAAAAATTCTTCTTGTCCTAGATGATGTTTGGAACAAAGAAGGTGATAAGTGGGAACCTTTGAAAAACGTCCTTAAATGTGCCGGAGCAAGCAGTAAAATTTTGGTGACAACAAGAGACGTAAGGGTTGCTAAAATCATGGGCACAACTGATGAAGACATCATTTGTCCAGAACTTCTCTCGGATGAAGATTGTTGGTTGTTGTTGAGCCGTGCAGCCGCCTCTTGCTGCAAAGACATTGGGAAGTCTTCTGCGTTTTAAGGACACCCCCGAAGAGTGGGAGGTGGTATTGAAGAGTGAAATGTGGGGATTGGAAAAAGTGGAAGTGGAGTTGTTTCCTCACTTACTTTTGAGTTATCATGATCTATCACCAGCGCTCAAGCGATGTTTTTCATATTGTGCCTACTTTCCTAAGGATACGAATCTCAAGGTGGATAATCTAATAAGAATGTGGATGGCATTAGGTTATCTTGGCTCAAATATGGGGAGTGTAAAAGAGGATATGGAACTTAAAGGGCGCGAGTACTTCCAAGATCTTGCAATGCGATCTCTACTTCAAGACTTTAAGAAAGATGGTGATGACGGGCAAATAATGTCATGTAAAATGCATGATATAGTACATGATTTTGCTCAATTTGTTAGGAAGTCCCCTGGAATGTCAATGAGTACATGCCATGTTTGCAACACAAATTTAATTTCTCGAGTCAAAGAATATCGTGCTTTATCTTGGGATGAAGGAACTCCCCTAAATATTTGTGATTGTCTCACAAGTCTTAGGGTGTTAAAAGTTGGAAGCGACTGGTATGTTAGTTCACGGGGAATGAAAAAGTTGATTCACTTGAGATGGTTGGACATAAGTTCTTGTAGAGTTTCCAAGGAAGACCTAAAAATCATTTGTACACTTTATTTCTTGCAAACTCTTTTGTTAAAAGGCTGTGGCCTAGATGAGATTCCAGGGGAAATTGGGAATTTGATTCACTTAAGACACCTAAACTTAGGTAGGAATGAACTAAAAGAGATTTCGGGGAAAATTGGGAATTTGGTTCAGTTGAGACACCTTGACATAAGTTACAATGGAGAACTAAAGGAGTTGCCAGAGAGCTTGTGTAGTTTGCTTGAATTGCAAATCTTGGATATCAAAGGTTGTGATCATCTCTATAGACTTCCTGAAGGAATAACTCAGTTACCTCGGCTTCATAGATTGAGTGAGTTCAAAGGAGGAAGTGGTGGGAACAAGTTGGGATTGTTGAAAAACTGAAATCGTCTTACTGGATCACTAAGATTGGAAATCAGCAATTGTAGTACAATAAGTGATTTGGAAGAGATGGTTGAGGATGCTCAACAAGCAGAATTAAAGAACAAGGTATGCCTACAATCACTCACTCTTGAATTTAAGAACAATAATATTAGGAGGGATAAAAAGGAGGAGCGGTCATCATCATCATCATTGTGGGTGGACGTAATAGAAGCTCTAGAGCCCAATCACAACCTTGAAACACTTGACATCAGTTACTATAAGGGATCGAAACTTCCACTTTGGATCTCATCGCCCCACAACCGTCTAAGAGAAATTAAACTATGGAGTTGCAGTGAGCTGTCATCGTTGCCGCCTTTGGGAAAACTACCGTTCTTGGAATTCCTCAGTTTGGTTGGACTGGATGAATTGAAGTTGGTGGGCAGGGAGTGGTTGGGAATAAGAGGAAGAGAAGGAGAAGTGATGAAGAACGACCACATTCCTTCTTCTTCTTCTTCTTCATCTGCTACTAATGTCGTCGTTGTTGCATTTCCTAAACTCAAATACTTGTATTTTGGATGGTGCAATAAATGGGAGGAGTGGGAGGACATTACAGCGGGAGAAGAAGAATCTGCAGTCGTCTCCATCATGCCATGTCTCAGGCAGTTGGAGATCATTTGTTGTTATGAATTGAAGTTGCTGCCGCATCGCCTCCTACGTAAGGCCCAATCTTTGGAAAAGTTGAAAATTATTGGGTCCACAAAGCTAATGGAATGTTATGGAGACTACCAGTTGGTACTTCCGCTGGGAGATGAATATCCGTAGTTGATCCCCAACATCAACTTGTAAATTTATTGTTTCACTACTCTTCTTTTTCTTGTTGATCTACATCGATTAAGATTTCTTGTTTGTGTGCGCATACAATTTTTATTCATCATATCAGTCTCAAATCAAGTACACAATTGCTCGACAATGATCATCAGAAACTATTAGGAAGACAACCTAACTAGAACCATATATATACTACCTTACATTTACAATAATGATTTAACAACTAATATTTAATTTTTGTGAATTCTTTATATTATTTCAAGTTAATAAACAAATAGTATTATTGATAAGAACTTGTTGGTCTATTTAAGAGCTGTCCCATCTCTTTCTCTTTCGACTTCCGTCTTACTTCATAAATATTAATTTATGATTACATTTTTTAACCAAAAATAAATGATATATATATATATATGGGGAGGAGATCAAATGTAAATATTTGCCTAGTGTGTAAATTAGGAATGAATCAAATCCATTAGATTTTAAGACATGGACGGTTATGATTAATTTTTTCTTCATATATATATTTTTTTAATTGATGAAAAAGGACATTTTGGTCAAGCAATAATAATCTATATTCAAAATAAATATCCATTCCTTGATTTATGTTTTTCCGATTTTGTAACGGTTTTTCTATATTCGATTCATTAAATATTTGTTCTTTTTTGTAATCAATATTTTTATGGTTAATTTGTCCCTAATTAAATTTTTTTGTAGCCCACTCTTCTCACTCAATACATCAACGCCAAACTCACAAATGGAAATTAAGGTTTTTTTTCCTACAATTTTAATGATTGTTCTTGTAAATGATAGGTTTCATATAATAAATATTGTGAAAATCACTTACATTTGATAAAAAAAAACATCAAATATTCTAAAAAGAGCATTTGTAACAAAAAAAGCACAAGAACAAAAAAAGCACAAGACATGTAATTTAATAAAAAAAAAGAAAAAAAAAGCATTTCTATCGAAAAAAAGAGCACGAGAACAAAAAAAGCACAAGACATGTAATTTAATAAAAAAAAAGAAAAAAAAAGCATTTGTATCGAAAAAAAGAGCACAAAGCATATAATTTAATAAAAAAAATATCAAATAGTTGAAAAAAAGCATTTGTAATGAAAAAGGCACAAAGCATATAATTTAATAAAAAAACATCAAATAATAGAAAAAAAGCATTTGCAATGAAAAAGAAAACACGTATAAGAATAAAAAAGCACAAAGCATACAATTTAATAAAAAATCAAATGATAAATAAAAAAAGCATTTATAACGAGAAAAAAAAAACACAACAATAAATAAAAAACACATAGCATGTAATTTAATAAAAAAATATCAAATATCTTAAAAAAAGCATTTGTAATAGAAATGATTTGTTCGAATTAATTAAAATCAAAATTTAATAGGATTTATCGTATCGGGGGTGTATTAGCATGTGAACACAGACCGCCTTGTGTGTAAATTGTGGATGAATCATAGTCATTTAATTTTTAAGATCAAATATTATTATTTTCATTGTAGATGCACTTAATGTCAAATACATCAAATCACCATTTTTTTCTCTTAGCTCCTGGTAGCATTATCTTTCTTCTCCTCACGTAATGACTTACTAGGTCGTTGTAACCTCTTTTTAATTCTTTCCATCAGTAAAATATTTGTTCAAATTTTCAACTGCAAAGCATACAATAAAAGCATAAGTGTCAACAACTAAACACAAATTTTAATTACTGCAACTATGTTAACAAACCTTATAATTTTATGGAAATGCAACTGCAGAAAAAGCTCATGATTCATAAACCATGTGGTACAAAAACAATCAAGTCATGTTTGACAGTTTTCTTCATAAGAAATTTTCAGAGACTAGCTTCATCTAAATTTAAATCCATTGATACATAATTGAGAAAATGGATCCATGTAGTGTATTATTTTTTAATTTTATAAGATAAAAGTATCACTTTTTCAAAAATATAGTATCACTATCCAATGAATGTAAAAATAAGTAATAATAAGTAAAATAGTAACAGAAATCGAGCAAAAACCAAGAAGATATCATCACTATGATCCATACAAACCAATTACTACTAATGTCTCAAACCAAACAACACTATCTTCCATTCACTCACTACTTTCAAACATTTCTAAGATCGCTCTTTGTGTGAATGTATGCTGTGACAGATTATTCCAATAAAAAAACTAAATAAACTATGAAATAGGAAGACTTCATCAATAATAATGCAGTATTGTAAGTAATGGCTAGTCCAGTTTACCATTTTTACCTTCTTCAGCTTTCAAAAACCTCAAAAACCAATAAGCAAAAGATTTGAGGTAACAAGTCAGACCATTTTCGTAGTCCATGTAGACGAGACCAAAGCACTTAGTGTAGCCCAGGTGCCACTCGAAGTTGTCCAGCAAGGACAATGCGAAATAGCCTCGAACATCTACTCCATCCCTGTCCATCAATCATACACACTCTCAACACCAGATCATGAAAGAATAGACACCTATTTTGAGTTTGAATACCACAACACTTTAATAAATTACAGCAACTACTATAGCCTTCTTCAAGAAATAGAAAGAAACTTGTACAGAAACATGCCCCCGCATCATATGGACATTCATCGAGTATAAAAGGTATATTTGACTGATACTTGATTACAATCAGGGCAAGTCTCACTCTTATCATCAAGCCAAGCGACATTATACAAGTCCAAAGCAGCCGGCGTGCTCAAAATACTCATTTTTCCTTATGAAAATGAGTAATGTAACCTTCATCTTTTTTCTTTTTTTGTTTTAACTCTTACTTACATTTTTAAAATAAAATTACTATCGAATCTATAATAACCACAGAATTTGAAAAAATATATTCAAACTATGCTACAATAATTTGCAAGCTGCTGAATAAGGCAGAATTCCGTAATGTACACATCAATTATTGCACTGGGATAGGGTAGTCATCGAACAGATATGCGAAAGTCACAATAAATATTGACTTGATGCTCAATGAATCCACATTAAAACATTGGAAACTCTTAAATGATGAAACTTGATTTATAAGAGTCATGGATCAAAGAAGAAATAGTAAAGACAAATTCATAAAGATGTTGTCTTGAAGCTCACTAGCTATCTACAACAAATTTCTACCAGATAAATCATTCAAAAACCTACAGAGATGCAAAGCAAACAAGGCATTACACACAATCCTTTCTTCAAAGTAAAATTCAATGATAAACATTCAAAATGGGAAATTATACGGATGGACTAAACTCAGCCAGTAAAAAAAAAACAATATTACAACAATGCACATTACTTCACAAATCCTAACCCCAAAATTATTAACAACCAATCAAAACAATAAAATTAATCCCAAAAAAATGCAGCATAATGATGAAAAATTCTGCTCAATTACTCACCGCTACTATCTTAAGGATCGTAGCACATAGCCAACTTCTGGAGATCGAGGATTCATAATTGGCTATAGCTCAGAACTATGAAACCCTAGCAGTAACTCCAAAGATTGCAACCGCAGTACAGAAATCTCAAAAATGTTGCTAATTGGGCGAGTATAACACAACGAGATGACACAAATCAATGTCAAAATTGAGCCAAACTTTGTAACATCGAAAACAGAGCAAACAAGAATCGTAAGCAGAACATTTTTCAAACTACTACACTAATGGAACAGAACATTTTTCAAACTGCTACAAACGACTAAAATCAAAACCCTAAATTACAAATCTGAAATTACAACATATCTCTAACCATTACTGAAACTTCAACTAACTTCCAATTCAAGGAAAAAAAATCAAATCCCTGAAGTACAAAAAGCCCTAAATAAACTTACGGAAGGAGTGCGATTATGAGCATAAACTGCAATTATGGGGGGACATTCACCGGTGGATGTTGCGGAGGAGAGAATCGCGGGAGAGAGGGAGATCCGGCGAGCTGAAGGCGAGAAAACCGCGAGCTGGAGGGTGCATCCGCGAGCTGGAGGGAGAGCTGAGGGAGAAAATCCATTTTTTTTAATATATAGGTCGGGTCAGGTCCGGTCCGAATCGGGTCGGGGGAGATCCGTCTAACGTAAGGGAATCCGTTAGACGGTCTTATACAAGTTTTTGTCATTTTTAAAATGTTAAAAGTATTCAACATTACTAAATTACTCTACATTTTTTAAAATTTTGGAGCATTCCCCTTTGCCGAAATTCTTTGTTCCCAAATTGTGCTACATCCTTGGTTTACTTATCATTTTTATCTTTTAGGTTTTTCCTTTTACAATTTCTTTTGATTTAGTTTGATTTTATTTTATGTCTCACGTCCATAGGAGAATGAAAGAATGCGAATTATATATGTAAATTCAATAAACTGTCTAGCAATTTGAGTTAAATATCATTTTAACAATACAAGGACAAATGTCTAGTAATTGCTAGCCGAACCTATTGTGTCGTTATATTATTACTGGTCCCAGATCGTGAATCTTTTCTTAGATGACAATAGGAACTCTAGCCAAACTCCCTGAAGTTTAATGTACTAATCCATAGTTACTTGTGTATCCTACATGAGATCGTATCATTCGAACATGGCAATCAAAATAGAAACGAGTAGAAAATAATACAGTAAACTGAACTAAAACCAAATTTAAACAAACTAAAATCGGCAGATTTCCGGCAAGCCGAGTCAAGGGTGACCGATTTCAATAATTAATTTATCACTCACCGAAAATCGAATTTGAGAAAATAAAAATACTATATATGATTGTCTACTACAAATATAGAACAATTGTATGATATTTAATTCCTCCAAAATTAAATAACTTGGTCACCAGAAATCGAATAAAATGAGTCACGACTCAATTTATTACATCCAATTTTCCAACATGTATTAATCCAAACCCACACCATAATAGTGCCAACCATGCATTATATTTGAGTTGGCCTAAAACTAGGCAATCCCAACATTTTCTTTTAGCTATATCTATAAATAGTAGAAGAAATCAAGAACTTATCACATTTCAAACAACTAAGCATCCACATCCAATTAGAGGTCAGCAATCGGTTGCTCTATTTTAACTCACTATTTTCGTTAAATTGATCACCTACAACAATATTTGATTCATTTACTCATTTTGACTCACTTCACATACATTTATAATATTAAATTTTATTATTTTATTAAACTAGAGGCACAATTTTTAACGTTCGTGCACGGCTCTCAGAATCTCATGATCCGGTGCAGTACGAACTTCTCATTTGCACCGTGTTCTCCATTGCGCCCTTCCGTAGTCATCTCCACCACGCCCACACACATAACCACCGCAGATTTCCACCACGGCTTCCACCGTGCCTACGCGTGCAGCCATCACAGATCTTCACTACGCCTACACACTCAGCCATCGGCCCACCACGGATCTCATCGCACCCATATGTGCAGCCACCGCAGATCTGCACCACGCCTTCCCACCGAGGAGGTCAGCTAACTTTGAAGCGATCGAGTATTTGGGATGCTGAACTGCTGATCACATTCAATCCCTAACAATTAGATATATACAAGGTAAAATGAGAACCATGGCATTAAATTTCAATTCCATGATAAATTTATTTAATTGATTACTTTTATTCAATTTTTTTGGACATGCATGTAGAAGGGGAAATACACAGTTGAAGCCGAGAAACTGAAAATTGAGGTGAAAATAATTAAAAAAATTATTAATTGAAAACAGAAAATTAAATATTAAAAAATAATTATAAACCCTAATTAGGTGGGGTGAACTCTAAAAAAAAAACATAAAATTAAACTGCATCACGAAAAAGAATAAAATTGAAGAAAAAAAACACACAAAAACCCGTAATTTGAAAGTGTAATTAATATAGAGTTTAACACAGAGAGTGCAACATGAAATCTCATACGATTTAGATTAGTACCAATTTGAGAATATGGTAAAATTGATTGAACTCGTCCAAATTAAACCACGGTATGATATTAGAGCACAGTAGCTAGCTAAATGAAAACAAACTAATAATAGAGTTAATTATGAATAAATACGTGAATTTTGACACAATTTTCAATTTAGATGAGAATTTTGAAACCTTACAGTTACAAAATGGTGCAGATCTGCGGTGGCTGCACATATGGGCACGATGGAGATCTACGGTGGGCCCGATGGCTGAGTGTGTGGGCGTAGTGAAGATCTGTGATGGCTGCACGCGTAGGCACGGTGGAAGCCGTGGTGGAAATCTGCGGTGGTTATGTGTGCAGGCGTGGTGGAGATGACTACGGAAGGGCGCAATTCAAAACACGGTGCAAATGAGAAATCCATACTGGCTCAATACTGAGATTTTGAGAGCCTGTACGAACATTAAAAATTATGCCTCCGATTTAATAAAATAAAAAATTTAATATTATAAATACATGTGAACCGAGACAAAAGGAGTAAATGAATCAAATATTGTTGTAAGTGATCAGTTTAACGAAAATAGTGTTAGTTAAAACAGAGCAATATTGGTAATGATAGCAGGCCTCTAATTGGATGTGGATGCCTAATTGTTTGAAATGTGATGAGTTCTTGAATTGTTCTACTATATATAGATAGCTAAAAGAAAATGTTGGAATTGCCTAATTTTAGGCCAGCTCAAATATAATGCATGCAGTGGTAGATCCACACAAAAATTTAAGGGGCGTCATTTTACTGTGTATAAAAAAAAATCTATGCAAATAAATAAATAAATATTAAGAATATATTATTTTTATAAAAAATCATAAATTTAAATGAGATATAAATGTATAAATATTTCGTACATTAAAAATGATCTAAAAATTGACATTTAAGGTTCTTTATGGATCTCTTATTTAAGTACTCTCTTCATACTTGATCTCGAATAGAAATATCAAACTTCTTAATCGATTTTTCATAACCCTGAATCATTAACAATATCAATTAAATTTAGTTCTACTTGTATTCGAAGTTGTTTTTCCACCAATTCATTAGTAATAGGTAAACAGAAAGATGAGGAAGATGCACCTTTACTAATTGATAAAAATAATGACATTGAATCTCAATATAACTAAAACAATATTAATATTATTAAATAAACAACAATATTACAAATATAAGGAATTAAAAGAAAAAAAGAACAGAAAAAAAAATACTTGCGAGCCCAAACCCATCAAAATTCAATCAATTACTTATATTTAATTACAAACACAATATATTTATATTTAAAAAGAATTATATAAACTATAATCTTCCCCTAAATGCATGGTTGACACTATTATGGCGTGGGTTTGAATTAATACAAAAGGTATATGATTGAATACACGGTCACCAATGAGATTAATTTTGACCGTCATGTTCAAATGATACGATCTCATGTAACATACAAGTAATTGTGGATTGGTACGTTAAAGCTCAGGGCATTTGGCTAGAGTTCCTATCATCATTTAAGAAAAAATTCACGATTTGGAGTCTGGTAATAATACAACCACACAACGGATTCTGCTAGCAGTTATTAGGCATTTGTATCCTCGCATTGTAAAAATAATTAAACTAGCCAATTCATTGAGTCCACATATATATTTCTCATGCTTTCATTTATGGACGCAAGACATTATATAAATTTAAACTAAATCACAAGAAATTTAAAAAGGAAAAAAATCCGCCCCCCTCAAATTTTGTCCAATTTTTTTTTATATATGTGTATATATAATTTATAATATAAATTTTATTTTATTTGTATTGTAATATTATTTTTCGCCCTCCTAAAATTAAGATTATTACATTTCACCTTGCAGGTTATAATTCTTGCGTCCGTCTCTGGATGTAACACAATTTGGGAACGAAGAATTTCGGCAAGGGGAATACCATAAATTAATTTTTTTATTGTTTTTCTTTAGCTCTTACCTCCTGTTTTTTTTTATATATAATTAATTTCAATTCTCAATTTGAGTTTTTAAAAGTTAATTTTTTGCATTTACAGCTCGGTTTATTTTTTTTGATTAGATTATAGGATAAGATATTTCAACTTGAGAATAAATGTATTTAAACTATGTGTGTAAAATTAAAATGTGTGTTATAACCGAAGTTTTTTACAAATGTTTGAAAGAGGCTAATGGAGTGATCAATTTGTACCAAAATTTGTGTATCGGGATCAAAATGTTCCCGACAATATAGTTAAGAGATTAAATTAAATTGACCTTATTCCTTAAATTATTTAGTTGTGTGCTCTAGTTACAACCGCAATATTATGAGACAACTAATTTTTAATGTAAATAAAAAGTTTATTATGATACACAACCAGCTGTAAATTTATCGAGAAACGATATACGTAGATGTAATTTTGATAACCAATTAATTTTTAATGTTGGAAGTTGAAACGTAATCATGAAAAAATGTTAAAGGATTTTATCATAATTATTATCAATTTATTATTTTTATTTTAAGAGTTACGTATGTTATTAATTATTATTATTATTATTATTATTATTATTATTATTATTATTATTATTATTATTATAAGTCGGAATCTTTTGATAAAATTAATGGGTCTCCCACTACGTCGGATTTTCGGTATTGGGATAATTACGTGCTTTAGATTAAGTTTTTTATTTAGTATTTATTAATGGGTTAACTATATATACTTAAAGTTTGCAATTTATATAAATAATATCTCAATCTATATTTCGTAGCAATTTTATCCCCAACGTTTTATTTTTTATAATAATTCTACCATCTACAAGTTTTTTTGGTGCGCAGCTAAAAGGTCACGCCTAAGATGCGTGGACAATGAATCTTGCTCGAAATTATCGTTGTTCTGTAAAACTTATTAGACTTTCGGGGTATCCACATGGAGGTTTGGCCATCAGATTTTGTTGTACTTAGGGTACCCATGTCATTTTCGCTTATGTGGAATTTTTTTTCTTGTCCACATGTCAAAATAAATTTCGGTGGGTATGTTATAAAAATAAAACATTGAGGGTAAAATTCTTATTCAGTATAGGTTGAAGTATTAGTTATAATTTACAAACATTGTGACATTAAGTATAATTTAATACTTTCATAATTTATATAATAATATATTAATTTGTTTGGTAAGATATTTCTGCGTGATATAATTAAATTCGACGTGTTTATTGCGAAAGGCCGATAAGTGTGATGTTATTCAAAAGATAATAATACAATTTCGTGCTAGTTTTCTTCATGAAATTAATCATCGAAGTTTGTTTTGTCACATCCGAGGTGACATGATATTTTTTCATCATAAAAGGGATATATATATATATATATATATATATATATATATATTAATTAGGTAGACATATGTTAGGTAGGTGTTGATGATATTTTTTTCTAATATTATTAATAGAGGCCTCACCAATATATGGATGCTAATATATAATTTGATGATTTAGGGTGATTGATAACAGCATATAAATGTTTAGCAACTCTCTTGTTCTTGGATACAATTGGTTTTAAAGGTTGAGTAATGGAATTGAACACCAAAAGAATTGAATGTTAATATATAGTGTACAAAATTTGATATTGCATACATATATGTTTCACTCCGCATTTCAGTACTATCAAATTTATGAATGTAATATTATTAATTATAAAATAAAAAATAATTATAACATAAATAACCATAATCAACATTTGGAAACAAAAAAATGAATTAAAAAACTATTAATAATAATTGTGAAATAATGAATTATTCATTCAAAATTAAATACTAAAAAATGTTATAAACCCTAATTGGGTAGGATAAATTATAATTAACAATTGTAAATAATTAAACTAATTAAAGTAAACAAAATTGAAGTAAATAAATGTAGAAAAAACTCATAATTTAAAAATGTAAGACATAATGAAATACAAAGAGCTAGTGTAACAAGAAATCCCAGCTAGAATATGTATGTTTAGAAGTCAAATAATTAAAATAAATACTTCCCCCATCTCAATTATATAATCCATTTTCTCTTCAAATGAATATTAAAAATATTTATGAAATAAAGATATTAAAGTTTCACTTCCAATGGTACCCTTACAGTAATGAGACTACATAATTGAGACACATCAAAATAGTAATATGGACTATATAATTAAGACGGAGAGAATAAGTTTTGTTATAAAGAATATATAGCAATAGATTGTGAATAGAATATTAATAAATTCTAAAGTCTTGTTGCTAAATTTTGTTTTTGTCGCATGCGAACCAATGAGGTTTGATGCGTTCCTCGTTCGTAGGTTGATGACGTGGGAATAAATTAGAAGACGTATCAGATTATAACAAGATAGATTGAATGGGATCTCTAACACTAGCTTCACAATGCAAATGAACAGTAGATTATGGAGAATTTCAACCCTATGATCCGAAACACGAACTATCAATAGTAGTGAATGACGCCACAAACAGATGTGATCTTCTGATTGATAAGCCAAATTTGAATTCACAGTGTTCCCATGGAATTCTGATAATTAATCTCTGCAGAGAGAATATAATTTCCATATCAATCAAAAATCATCTCTTAAAAGTTCAGTATAAGCCTTTACACAGTAGGCAGCATAAATAAAACCCTAATATGAAACTTAAATTAAAAATAAAATCGTTAAAGTCTAAAATTCGTAAATAAGTAGAAATCCCGAAAGTAGATCAAAATTCACGGTACGGAGTTTACTGAGCAAATCATCCACGAAATATGACATGAAATTCGCATTTAGACGAGGCCGCGAATTCCACCCTGAAAATACTCGTGGTCACGAAAAGTGATTGCGAAAAAGTGTGCATATAGTTGTCTTCACGTGCGGACTTCTCGAACAGTCGAACTGAAATGTGGACACCTCATCTAAACTCACATCAAGGTTAGGCTTGGTCGATATTATTGTGTTTATTATTGCATGACCAAAAATTAGGTTTTTTTGTTGTTTTCTCTTTTGGCTCTAAGATATGCTTATATATATTTAGGCGGGACGTATTTTGGTTGGGTAGGTGTGTTCTAGTACTATTAATAGAAGCCTAATTAACATTAAGTTTTTTTTGTGACAATATATGAATTAATGCTAACTCTCGTCACGTAATTTGATTTGGGGATTTATATATAGGGGCAACTTTTTTTTTTAGCCACTTAGAAAAAAAAAACTTTTTTTAGCCACTAAAGTTTAAACATTATTATTTTAGCCACTTTGGACAAAAATACCCCGGATCTACATGTGCGCGCCGGAGTCAACGCGCAAGTGCGCGCGCGTCGGCAGAGAATGAGTGGGCAGGCGCTGGGAATGGGGTGCGCTGCGAGGGGTCGGATGCAATTATTTCGGGTAAAAAAGTTTAAGTAACAAATACAAATAACAAAAAAAAAATTCTAGCAACTTTTATAATAGCATGTATTTTTAGCAACATGAACTCGATCATTAATGAAGTTGCACGAGGTTCAAAGTTGCTAAGCAAATATATTATTGTCTTTTTTGCTTTAAAAGTATTTTGTAATTGACAAAAACTTATATGAGACGGTCTCATACATTAAACGGATCATATTTGACCCGACCCGCCTCACAAAACCCACCCACCCGCACCTAAGCCCACTCTTTTTTTTTCTTTCAGTTTTTTTGGCCCAACAACTAAGCCCATTACATTTCCTTTCTTTATCTTTTTTCTTTGCAGTTTTTTTCTTTCCTTTTTGCTGCTGGGCACGACACTCTTTTCTTCTTTTCCTTTTTTTTTTGTTTTTGTTTTTCCTTTCTTCTCCTTTTTCGTCCATTTCATTCTTTTCCTTTTTTTCCTTTCTTCTCATTTTTCGTCCATTTCATTCTTCTCCTTTTTTTTGTTTTTCCTTTCTTCTCTTTTTTCGTCCATTTCATTCTTCTTCTTTTTTTCTTCTTCTTTCTTCTTCTTTTTTTCTTTTTTCTTCCCCTTTTTTTTTTGTTTCTTTTTTTTCTTTTTTGTAATAATTATAATATAGTCTTCTCAGGGTGTACATTTATTTTAAAAAAAACACATATATTTTTTTTCTGATAGTTGACTAATTATTGAGCCAAAAAAAGAAGTATCATTAATTATAAGATAAAGTATCATTAACTATGAGTGGAGTATATCATTAACCCAAGTATTTAACTTTTTCTTTAATATTCATTTTTTTTTAATCTTCTTTCTTTCTCATGTTCTCACGGCCCAATTTTTGTTATTTCAATTTCTTTTTTTTCACTATCTTTCTTCCGTTTTTAAAAAATAATTACTTTTTTAAAAATTAATTCAATTCAATTTTAGTGCTCACTAATTCCATTTTAGGGTATACATTTATTTTTAAAAAAATATATTTTATGTGGTGAAATTTTATTTAAAAAATAAATTAAATTCAATTCAATTTTATGGTTCACTAATTTCAATTTAGGGTATAGATTTATTTCAAAAAATATATATATTGGAGTATCCTTAAAATAATTATAGTATTATTAATTAGGGATGAAGTATCATTAATTGCAAAAGAAAGTATCACTAATTGAAGAAAAGTATCACTAATTGCAAAGAAAATATCACTAATTGAAGAAAAGTATCACTAGTGGCATAAGAAAGTATCACTAATTGCAAAGAAAGTATCACTAATTACAGAAGAAAGTATCACTAATTAGAAAGAAAAATATTACTAATTGCAAAGAAAGTATCACTAATGACAGAAGAAAGTATCATTAATTAGAAGAAAAGTATCATTAATTGCAAAGAAAGTAACACTAATTAGAAAGAAAAATATAACTAATTGCAGAAGAATATATCACTATTAGTGATGCTTCATTTTTTATTACTAGTGATACTTACTTCATAATTAATGATACTTCTTTATTGTTAATTTAACAATTAATGCTTAATCATCGGTAATTTTCATTTTAATGAAAATATAACTTTTATCTTGTGAAGTATCATTAACATTGATATGAAGTATCATTGATTATGAATAAAGTATCATTAATAAAATCATTACAAAAAAACACACAACTTCTAAATATTCATAGTGAAGCGTAAATTGGAGCCGAAAAAAAAAGTTGCCAAAAAAAAGTGTATAAATGTGCTCCAAAAAAAAAAGAAAAAAAAATTATATAAATCGTGAATTGGAATTGTAAAAAAAGAGAGAGAGAGAGAGAGAGAGAGAGAGAGAGAGAGAGAGAGAGAGAGAGAGAGAGAGATAAAGAGAGGCACGAGTATGTGTGTGCGTGTGAGAGAAAGAAGGGGTGAGGGTGAGGGTGAGGGTGGGGGTGGGGGTGGGGGTGGGGTGGGGCCCCTGAAAAAAAAAAAGGGTCAGTGGCGTGTTAGAGGGAGAGAGTGGGGTGGGGGTGGGGCTGGGTAAAAAAAAAAAGGAAGAAATTAGATCCGGGTCGAATTAGGATCCGTCTAACGGAAGCGACCCGTTAGACCGTCCTACAGGAGTGTGCCTCTTTGTAATTATATTCTTTTGACTACGCACAAATATCAATTACCACGTACATGATTGTGTTTACACTTAGATTTCCTATTATACACTTTTAAATTATGTAATATTTTATATATATATTTTCTTCAATTATATTTTTTGTGATTTAGTTTAATTTTAAGATTATTTTTTAAGGTTCACTCCACCCAATTAGGATTTATAATTATTTTTTAGTATTGAATTTCCTGTTTTCAATTAATAATTCATTATTATGGCTGATTATTTTAAAATTTATTTTTTTTTATTTTTTTAATACTTATTAACGTTAATAAATATTCACTATGACTAATTTTGTTATAATTAATTTTTTATTTTATAATAAGCATTACTACAATCATAAATCTGACAACGACACACGAAAAAGTGCAATATGAAATATGAATGTAGATCGGGCAAGTTGAAACCACGGCCAAATAGCCCACACTATGGAATTTCAACCCTTCTCTTAATTTCAAAATCCAACAATCGGTATCGAGATTTAAAATGCGTAATACAAACCCTCGTCATCGATATTTCTCCATATAATTATTCTATTGTTTAACACCAGATTGACAAATTGAGAGTTTAATTAGAAAGTCCATCACGGGGGCTTGCTAACCATACCACATTATATGGTATCATCGTCCGAATTAATCATAATTAGTTCGAAGAATTTATACGCATTTTATATAACGGAAAAACTAACGGTGTTAAATGAAAAATGTGAATTTTATATAATTTAAATAGTTGAGGAGACCGATTGTATTTTTAAAATAGTTTAGATGTATATTTGAGCCAAAAAATAATTCATACATCTAGGTGGGACTTGACATATAGTTCGAGTTTTTATTTGGCCGTTTGTCCTAAAATATATCAAATTTGTGTAACTCCTAGAAAATGCAAAAATTGAGTAGAATTTTTAAAATGTTGAAATTATTAAAAATTACTAAATTACACCTATACATTTTTAAAAAAAAAATTAGGGGTAGCCCCTTCTTGCCCCCGATGATTTCCTTTAATTTGTTCCCAAATTTTGTTACATCCTTTGTTCACTTATCAGTTCTTTTAATTTTTCTTCTTTTTTTTTTTCATTTTCAAGTTCTTGTGACTTAATTGTATGTAATGTCCCATGTCCATGGGATATATACGTGAACTCAATGAACTCTTTAGTAACTTGTGTTAATCATTTTGACAAAGTGAGGACAAATATCTAGTAGTTGCTAGCGAAGCTCGTTGTGTCATTGTATCATTAATGGGCCCCAAACCGTGAATCTTTAATTTCTTGGGTGATGACGGGAACTCTATCAAATGCACAAAATATAGTAGAGAATTTCATCCGTTACTCAATTTGATTTTGTATTAATCCAATTATATTTGAGATTTGAGTTAGCCTAAAATTAGGCAAGCCCATCATTTTCGTTTTGCTATCCATAAATAGTAGAAGAATTCAAGAACTTATTGTGCATATTCTTCGCCTTACATTAGTGATCTGTCATACAGTAGACCTCGTACTAATCTTTGCACACACATTTTAAGCAACTAAGCATCCACATTCGATCAGAGGTTTGCAATTGTTACTGTTGCTCTATTTTAACTCACTATATTTTTATTAAATTGATTACTTACAACAATATTTGATTTATTTACTCATTTTGGCTCAGTTCACATATATTTATCATATTAAATTTTTTATTTTATTAAATTAGAGGCACTATTTTTAATGTTCGTACACACCTCTGAAAATCTCGGGCTTGGCTGCAATATGGACTTCTGGCTTGCACCGTGTTCTGCATTGCGCCCTTCTGCAGTCATCTCCACCGCGCCTACACACATAACCACCTCAGATTTCCACCACGGCTTCCAACGTGCCTACACGTGCAGCCATCATAGATCTTCACTACGCATACACGCTCAGCCATCGGGCCCACCACGGATCTCCATCGCCACCGCAGATCTGCACCACGTCTCTCCACCAAGGAGGTCAGCAAACTTTGAAGCGAGTACTTGGGATCATGATCACATTCAATCCCTAATAAGTAGATACAAGGTAAAATGAGAACCATGGCATTAAATTTTAATTCCATGATGAATTTAATTGGTAATTACTTGTATTCAAATTTTTTTTGTCAATTAAGTTTAGGATAAATTACACTATATTTTAGGTTGTTTTTCAAAAATAGCCTACTTTTTCAAAATTAACAAAATAGTACACTTTTTCTAACCCTTGATCAATTTTCAGCCCTAAAACCCTGTGTAAGTGATTGCATTTTAGCATTTTTATTTTCCCAGCCACGTAAGAAAAAATTATCCAATCAAAAATCTTAATATACAATCAATAAATTACGATTTTATGGATGTAAAATTGATCAAATATTTGATTTGCAGTTTTTTTGAAATAAACTGGTAATATTTGGTTAATTTTGAAAAAGTGGGCTACTTTTGAAAATAACAAAAAATATAAGTATCAAGGTGTAGTTTACTCGTTAAGTTTACCAGAAGGTGTGCTTTGTTGCACATGTATGTAGGAGGAGAAATATACATGATTAAAGCCAAGAAATTGAAAAATGAGGTGAAAATAATGTTAGACAAAAGCACAAAAGAGTTGGAGCAGCTTGAGCTCGTTGACAATTTGCAAAGGATTGGTATATCAAGACATTTTGAAGATCACATAGCAACGATGTTAGACAACATTTATGAAGGATTATATGGCAGCACAGCAGCAGCTTTGGTTGATCGCAAGCATGCAAATGTTTTGTGTGTGTGCATGGGGACCAGCTGACGTGGCGCCCCATGTATGCATGTGTTATATTCACTAGGATCATCAACCTTAGCCGTTGATTGATGTTATATTCTGTAAAATTGTAGCCGTAGATCCTTGTTAGTTAGTTGAGAGATATTTTGTAAAATGTACTATAATAGCTTTGTGCTTTTACATTGTTTGATGATGAATTAGAATTAATAAGAAAACTACAGTTTTTCCTCTCCTCTTCATGCGATATTTCATACGCTAACATGGTATCCAAAGCCACAAGATATTGATTTTCTGATCTTATCTTCAAATTTTCACCGATTAATTGATTCATCATTGATCAATGAGGAAAGGAAATCGGAAATTTTCTTGGCGGACAGCTCGAGAAGAAGAAATTGGCTTTAATTTGGATCCTGATGCTAGCAGCAGCGCACAGCATGTTGCGGTGGAATCTACACATGAACAATCTGACTCTCATCAATCAGGAACACGAGGTATGGCGCTTCATAATCCTACTAGGAATGAGCTCACTAACACACGTATGCTTGCGAACGATGAATTGTATCTCACACCACACGATCACCCTGGCATGGGTCTCACAGCTGACTTATTCGATGGGAAAAATTTTCATACATGGTGTCGATCTATTAAAAGAGCATTATTTGCTAGAAATAAATTGGGCTTTGTTGATGGAGGCATGCCAATACCTGGTCACTTGAAGAGTGATTGTTTTGAACTCCATGGAGTTCCTGACTGGTATAAAAAATTCAAGGAGGATAAAGGGAAGGCTAGAGCTAATTCTATTGATCATAATGCTACACTTAAGGCTCCTGGTGGTGATCTGCACATGCAAAATGTCCCTGCAGCTTTTGGACAAGTCATTAAGGATGAGATTGCAAGACACTTTGCATCTTATATGCAGAAGAATAAGGTTCCTGGTGAGGGCAAAATGGCTGTGGGCACTTCAGAGGTTGCTAATGTGGCTGAAGTTGATCATGGCATTGATACACTTGACTATCAGGGACATTATGCATTTGGTGTCACAAGAGAGATTTCCAAGCTTGAATGGATTGTGGACTCCGGTGCTAGCAACCACATGTGTTGCCAAGCAAGTTTGTTAATCAATCTTAGGAAGATCAGGAATCTTTCTTCCAGATGGTACAAGTATCTGGGTATTTCTTGCAGGAGATGCTCAGCTCAATGATAAAATCACTCTTACTAATGTGTTGTATGCTCCAGAGTTTACTCACAACCTTTTGTCTGTAGGACAACTTAGCAAAGCCATAAATGGCAGAGTTATATTCTTGGAAACACATTGTATTGTGCAGATGAACATTAATGATGCTGTTCTTGGGATTGGTACCATGAATGGTACTCTATATGTTTTCAAGCAAGAGAACAACTCTGCAACTGCATGCAATGCTGCAGTTCCTAATTCTCTAGCAGAGTTACACTCTTTGCTAGGTCATCCTTCTATCACAACAATGCAGCACATGGATCTTTGTAAGAAGAGATATAAGTCCCTGGATTATGCTGAGCTTGAGAGTTGTGATGTTTGTCATAGAGCCAAGCAACAAAGAACTCCTTTTCCCAGTCTTGGCAGGAGTGAAACATCTTTCCAACTTATCCGTGTTGATGTTTGGGGACCTTATACAGGTGACACTATCACACATACTCCATATTTCCTAACTATAGTTGAAGATTATTCAAGGGTTACTTGGACTTTTCTGTTTCACAGCAAGGCTCAAGTATGGCAGATTTTACATAAATTCATAATAATGGTCAAGACACAATTTCAGAAAAATATTCTCACTTTTCGTTCTGATAATGGTTCAGAGTTTATCAGCCATAAAATGCAACATCTCCTGGATGAGCATGTGATAATACACCAAAGGACTTATGTCTATTCCCCTCAACAAAATGGGATTGTTGGGAGGAAACATAGACATTTATTGCAAGTTGCCAGGTCTATTATGTTTTAGAGTAAGATGCCTACTCATTTCTAGCCTTACTCAGTATTATATTTCACATATCTCATTAACAGACTTCCTTCAGTTGTTTTGAAGTGGGAAACTCCTTATGCAGTTCTGTTCCAAAAGCCTCCTGATCTCACAGGATTAAAGCCTTTTGGTTGCCTTGTTTACAAGGTACATTTGTTGCCTTCTAGAACAAAATTTAGTGACAGAAGCATCAGTTGTGTTTATCTTGGGCCAGCTCCTCATAACAAAGGTGTTCTCTTATATGAGCTCCCTAGCCACAGAGTTAGTGTAGTCGGAGATGTTGACTTTTGCACTAATGTTTTTCCTCTACAAACTGAGATCAGCCCTCTACCTTTGCCTTTTGTTTCCTTTTCGGATGATCCTTTACCTTTGTCTGCTCCCATTCCTGTTTCTTCTTCATCATCTATTCCTTCTCCAGATTCTATCTCAGATAATATAGATCATTCCTTGATTCTTTCTCTTTCCCTGCTGCACAAACTAATCTTATTCACAGAAGAGCTAGTACCAGAATTACTAAACCTCCATCTTATCTCAAAGACTATGATTTTGATTTTGCTTCTCTTCCTCTTTTACGTTTCTCTACAAATACTCAAACTCCACCTACTTTTCCATACTGCATATCTAATGTTCTTACACCTCAATATACTTCTTACCTTTTTAACATTCAAACTGTGAAGGAACCTACTACTTACAAACAAGCTTCACAGAAGCAGAAATGGATCGAGGCCATGAATAAGGAGTTACAGGCCCTAGAACAGAATAACACTTGGACTGTCATACCTCTTCAAGTTGGCAAGCAAGTTATAGGCTGTAAGTGGGTTTACAAAGTGAAGTTAAACTCCGATGGCAGCATTGAAAGATATAAGGCTCGCTTGGTTGCTAAGGGATACAACCAAGAGTTTGGTATCAATTACCATGAAGTTTTTGCACCTGTTGCTAAACTTGTATCTGCCAGGCTTCTTATTGCTTTCGCTACTCAAAACAGTTGGTTTCTCCATCAAATTGATATTAACAACACCTTTCTTCATGGAAACATTTCAGATGAAATCTATATGAAACTCCCAGAAGGCTATACTATTGGAAAGCCTGGTGATGTCTGCAAACTTACCAAAAGCTTGTATGGGCTCAAACAAGCCTCCCGGGAATGGAACCTTGAGTTTTGTAAGTGCCTTTTTTCTTTGAATTTTGTGCAAAGTGAATCAGATACCTGTCTCTTCACTAAAGGAACTGGATCAGACTTCATTGCCTTGCTTGTATATGTAGATGATATACTCCTTCTTAGTCCTTTGGATCTTATTCAATCTGTGAAAGATGCTTTGCATCATGCTTTTACTATTAAAGACCTTGGTGAAGCCAAATTCTTCCTTGGCATGGAAATTGCTAGGTCTACATCTGGTACCTTCCTCTGTCAAAGGAAGTACATTTTGGAGCTTATTGACTCTGTTGGTCTGATTGGTTGTAAGCCCGCTAGTACTCCTCTTCCTACGGGCGTTACACTCACCCATCAAACTGTTGAAAGGATTCCTCAAGTTGATTCTTACAGACGATTGATTGGAAAACTTCTCTATCTCAATCTCACCTGGCCGGACCTTGCCTATGCTATTCAACAACTTAGTCAATTCATCAATAATCCTTCTTTCATTCATTGGGACGCAGCTCTTCATGTAGTTAAATACCTCAAGGGGTGCCCTTCTCTTGATCTTTTTTACAAGGTGTCTTCTTCCTCTTGCCTCAAGGCTTATTGCGACGCCGATTGGGGAGCTTGTTTAGATACTCGCAGATCTTAGTCTGGCTATTGTGTTTTCTTTGGAGAGTGTTTGATTTCTTGGAAGTGCAAGAAACAAACCACGGTGTCTCTTTCTACCGCTAAAGCTGAATACCGTAGTTTGAGCTACATTTTTCGCGAGTTATTATGGATCTCCTTCATGCTTGATGTCTTCTCCATCTCTTATCCTACCCCCATTGATTTTTTTGTGATAATCAGGCTGCTATTCAAATCACTCAGCACCAAGTTTTCCACGAGCGAACTAAACACTTGGACTTAGATTGCCATTTCTCTCAACTTCATTTTCGTTCGTGGGTTCATTTTTCCTCGGTTTGTTCCTACAGTTGTGCAGGTGGCTGATATCTTTACTAAAGCCCTCTCTGGTCCGAGGTTTCGTGAGTTACTGTCCAAGCTACACCTTGGTGATCTTCACCAGATGCAGCTTGCGGGGGGGTGAAGGATTATATGGCAGCACAGCAGCAGCTTTGGTTGATCGCAAGCATGCAAATGTTTTGTGTGTGTGCATGGGGACCAGCTGACGGTGGCGCCCCATGTATGCATGTGTTATATTCACTAGGATCATCAACCTTAGCCGTTGATTGATGTTATATTCTGTAAAATTGTAGCCATAGATCCTTGTTAGTTAGTTGAGAGATATTTTGTAAAATGTACTATAAGATCTTTGTGCTTTTACATTGTTTTATGATGAATTAGAATTAATAAGAAAACTACAGTTTTTCCTCTCCTCTTCATGCGATATTTCATACGCTAACAATTTATGAGACAGATAAATGTCGTGATCACAACTACACGAAAGCAAACTTGCACACCACATCTCTCAAATTCAGACTTCTCAGACAACATGGATATTATGTTCCTCAAGGTTCGTGCATCTATATAAAATTACTCGATCGATGTAGTTAGGGGTGAGCAAAAAATTGAAAACTGAACTGAACAGAACAAATTTTGGTTCATTAGGTTTGGTTCTTTTGATTTTTTCGGTCCAGTTCAATTCTTTTTTTAAAAAGTATTCGGTCCTCGGTCCGATCCAGCAGAAAACTGTTCGAGCAGACTTAGCGTTTTTAGTTATTACTAGCGTAGATTACGTGCGATGCACGTGTTGCCTATTATTTAATATTTTAAAATCTGTAAAAGATTAATTTTACTAAAGATAAAGTGAAATCCACAAATAAAAAGTCATTGCATATAAATTAGCAAATTGAAAATGTTTAAATAATACTATTGATAAAGGATGTCTAATTTACTTTAAATATAAATATATATTATGACTACTTTTTTTCTTTTTTGATTGTTATGGTTTGCGAACTTTTCTTCTTTATTTTGGTTTCAGAGATGTGCTTGCCTAATAACTGATCATCATCACTTGGAATATCAATGCAATCTTCAATTTTCTTCTTTGTAATTCTCTTTCTTTTATTTCCTTGCGCCTCAGTAGAATGCAACTCCATGACTACGTTTTTTCTTTTCTCCCACCTTCATTCGCTTGAGCCTTTGAGCTGAGGCGTTCATTTATTTCTCTTGATTTGACTTTAAGTCTTCAACTGAATCACGTAGTGAATTTTTTCTTGCATTCATTTGGGCCAACGACTGTATCCTTTCGATTGCATTGGCACAATATTTAGACACTACAAGAAAAACGCCATACACCACGGAGATTCTCCGTGGTCTATTCAATTTCTCTACCGTTGTATATAGTTGTGTTGTCTATAGTCCCTTTTTACACGACGGAGAATCTCCGTGGTCTATTCTACTAATACACAACGGTAATATACCGTTGTCTTTTGCATAAATACCGTTGTATATTCATATTATATGTAACGGTTTCTTATTATTACCGTTGTGTAATATGTAATTTAGATAACGGTAATATTTCATTTACCGTTGTATAAGATACTTATATGTAACGGTAAATACCGTCATACTCATGAAACTTACCGTTGTGTATAGTGATTATATGTAACAGTTTGTTCTATTATTACCATTGTATAATATAATCATACGCAACGGTAATTATCGTTGTAAAAATGAAATTTACCGTTGTATATTAACAGTATACGTAACATTTTTTTATTTACCGTTGTATATTAATAGTATACGTAACGGTGACATTTTATTACCGTTGCATTTTTTCTACATATACCACGATAATTACTGTTGTAAATGGATATTTTAGTGTTGTAGATAATTATGATAGACAATGATAATTACTGTTGTGGAAGAATTATAAAAATCGTTATATATTATTTTAGGGTTATTCGTCACCTGTGCACCATAATGTAATAATTAAAATTAAATTCACGAATCATCCAAAACATCATCAAATATTATCCAAAAATACAATAT